>BSBN01000076.1:3336612-3980434 GCA_027924645.1 Cunninghamia lanceolata
GCATTACTATCAAAACCCAATCTTACCACCTTCAAGAAATCTATCTAAATGACACAAAATGAAATCAAATCAAAGAACAATGTCACCTAGATTGTATGGATTCCTTGGTTGAATGTGGATTACTTCTCAAAAGTGAACAACCATAGTTGTCAAAGCTACCATAGTGATAGATGATATGCTCAAAGTGCTTGATGGATCCTCAATGGATGTGATATGCATAATATGATAATCTGGATGCTATGGAGATTGTGTGTATATTAATAGAATGGGGTGAGAGGGTGTATATATAGCTCTCAACTAAAATTGATCAATGGTGGAGAAAAAGGTGGCTATATGAACGATTGAAATAATTCAGGAGGCTTGGATGAATTTGTACAAGACACGTGTCCATAGGAATAACTTTTATTAAATGATTTAGTTGGCTTTATTGGTGGAGATAAGATTGATTTTCTTAAAATAGGATGCTTTTCTATTTTAAGAGTTGGATGACAAGGATAATTGCTTTTTAAACCAATTAAATCATTTCTATATTTATATTTTATCAAACTATGGACAAGGCCAACTTGTACACATAGAAGAAAGTAATAAAAGAGGAAAATGATAAGATATGATGGAGGAAAAAGCTAAATTTAGAAAATTGGAAGAATAAATATAAATTAAATAAATAAAATAAATTTATTTAATTTATATGCATGACGAGAAGATAAATAAATAAAATATTGATTTTATTTATTTAAAAGGGTCAAATTAAATAAATTTAGAAAATTTATTTAATTTTAGAAGAATAATGGGATAATTAAATAATTAAAGATTATTTAATTATAGATAGAAAATAGAAGAATAAAGATAATGAAAATAGATGAAATTAAATAAATAAATATAATTTATTTAATTAATGATAGAAGTAGATGATTTAGAAGAAAATAGATAATTGATACAAGTGTGTTAGACAAAATCGACATATGCAATGGTGAATAATGGACAAATAGATAAATGGTACGAAGGGTCAATTTTGGGTGTCTACAATGGGAGATGTTTTTTGTTTCAATTCTTTGGTGACTTGTAATCACTGGTCACTTATAACTTAAGTGACAACTTCGGTCCACCATCATCATAGGATGATCGGCCCCTCGATCTAGCTGGGACCAGCTTCTCCCTTCAACACTTTGTAAAGTGGCGCTAATGTCTTTATTAACGGTGGTTATTAAATTGTCTACCTAAAGGATGGGATCCTAAATTGCATGCAAACTATCTTAAATTGCACCCAATCCCAAACCCAAGGGACCTCAAGATGAGACAAGATCACTACTATGCTTTTTACTTACTAATGCACCCTATCTAGCATACTAGTGATGATATGTCCTAGTAGATAAGAAACTATACTATGCTAGCTTAAGATTGCACTAATCTAGATTATGTTGAGCACTCAATTTGGTAGAATGTCTTTGCATATGATAGTTTGTGAAAAATGGAGGTGGAGGCCTCAATTTATAGATTTTTGTGAATGGAATTGAAGGGCTAGGATTGAATTGGGAGATCAATGGTTGAGATTGCTTAAGGATCCTCAAGTAAGGAAAATTAGACAAATGGCAAGCTAGGATTGGATGAGAATTTTACTCCAAGATTCAAGGGATGATCAATGGATGAGATTGAAAGTTTTAATGGATTGATGGCTAGGATTGAGTAGGTGTATGACATGTAAGGCCTCATTTATGAAAAGGTAACGCTTAGATTTAGTGAGGAATTTTAAATTCCATGGAGAGGACAAGTGGAATTAAAAATTAGATGAATAGTGTCCAAATAGTGACACCTACAATTTTAAATTTGTATGAATAGTGACACATAGAGTGGGGTGGAAGAAAGAGGACAAATGTACACATTTTGGAAGATTTGGTCATGCTTCCAAAGTACCACTTGTCAAGTACACACATGTACATAACATGACAAGTGGACTTCTAGAAACATGGGGTTTTGTAATGATGAATTAATTAAAATTAATTCATGTGCACATGTTTTAGGAGGAAATAATGATGATTACAAAAAGTAATCAAAAGTGAACAAAATAGGAATTAAATAAATATGGTTATTTATTTAATTTTTGGAGTGGGACTTATGAACTATAGCCACAAAAATATTTATTTTTTGAATTATAGTAGAGGAATTTATTTTTTGTGAAAGAGGAAAGGTGCATGATAAATTAATTAAATCATTAAAAATTATTTAATTAATAGATGGATCGAATAGAATGATGCAAGTGAAATAAGGTTGGATTGCGTAGGTGGATGAAAGCGGCTGTGACCATTTTCAAACGTCTACATTTTGCCCCTCTTTGATATGGCATCATAGCTGTCACGGTTGACAAGATATCAAAGAATATAAATTTGTTGATAAATATGCCTAGTGGGTGAATAGAAGGGGAATGTGTGATCAAGAGATGCCCCCTCGAGAGATCAGTAGAAAAAATAATTTTTTTGGTGATCTCTCAAAAAAGGAGAAAAGGTGACACAAACGAGGGAAAAGTGATCCCAAGACTGAAAAGTAAAGGAAAATATGTGAAAGGGTTGAAAATGGGAGGAAAAAAGGAAAAAAATGGTAAAAAAGAAGAAAAAAGAGGTGAGGAAAAACAAAATTAGAGTTCGGGGGGGAGGTTAAAAATGTGAAAAGGGCTCCATAAAGCTCATTTGTCTTTTGTGAGTTTCATTTATGAGAGGAGAGGAGAGGAAAGAGAGAGCAAAGCGATGTCAGGCATTCCACGATAGGAGCACTTAGCGAAGTAGGTGAGGGAGTACCTGCAACCAGTGGTAGCAGGTGACCTGGTAAGTTCATCTAACCATCTTTGTGATTTGTTAGGTAGGGTAGTGCCTCAATGGGCATGCATAGGGTTTGTGAAGCACCATTTTTGGTGTCATAGCGTGGGGCCTGACGACGTACCAAGGGTGCAAGTGGAGTGGTGCTCGCTCGGATGGAGGGGGCCCATCCCACATAGGGGCGTAGGTGAAGCGGCACCCCCTAAGGTGGAGCAATGCCAACCTTGCTTGCCAATAGAGGGTGAGGGTGCACTTGGCGAGGGTAGGCAAGGATGTGCTTACCGACACTGAGTGGTGCTCGACAAGGAGAGGGTAAGGGGGCACCCATCAGCATTGAGCTATGCTTGGTAGGGGGACAGGGCATGAGGAGCACTCATTGAGGCCATGGGGCACCCGACGGGGGGTCAGCAATGCTAGCCCTAGGATGAGGATAGTGTCCAAATAGGGTGTCCACCGGGGCGAGGGGCACCTGGTGGGGAGAACGGGTGCAGGGGTCAGGTTAGGGCACCCACTGGGTTGAGGGGTGCCCGACAGGGGGAATGGGCGTTGGGGTCAGGTTAGGGTGTCCACTGGGGCGAGGGGCACCCGACGCGTGGAATAGGCACAGGGGCCAAGTTAGGGCACCCACTAAGGTGAGGGGCGCCAAGCAAGGGGAATAGGCACAGAGGCCAAGTTAAGGCACCCATCAAGGCAAGGGGAGCCCAAACAGAGGAAAAGGTGCCCGACCAAGGAGAGGGGTGACCAACTAGAAAGAGGGGTGCCAGATCGGAAAGAGGGGCGCCTAGTCAGAACAAGGAGGAAGGTCAAAAGGTGTATCCATCGACATGTTGATCAGTGTGTGAAGGTGGGAAAGGGGGGCATGCCAAAGGCGCATGATCGATGGTTGGAAATGGGAGTACATTTTATGTTTTGAGTGCCTGCCATGCACGAGAGAGTGTCTAGTGCAAAAATGGAGGCTAACATAATGATTTCAGGATGGTGTAGGATGACAAGTATGTAGATCAGTCTCAAGAGAGGCAGCCGCCAACGTTCAATCTATGGGAGGAGCTGGATTGTACTGACAAGTTTTTCTTGGGGATGGTGGGACTATAATATATTGTGGAGATGTTACACATGTGTGGAGATAGAGCTATGATGACCACTTTAGTGGAGCAGTGGCAGACAGAGTGGTGTGCCTTCCTGTTACCTATAGGAAAGGTGACGATCACACTAAAGGACATATGGAGGATCCTATGGATCCCTATACACGGTGAGAGAGTGGTGTATGATCATGAACATGGAGTAGCATATGTAGATTGGGTGTTTTCCTTGAGACATGTGTCGTATGGCAATGATGGATCAGAGATGGTATACCAACAAGAAATGGCTAGGGCCCTATATTGATTGCCCCTATTTTTGGCGGGATTGATAGCAAGGACCTTGATTCTGGATAGAAGGTCACATGGGTTTCTAGTGGGATAGGGAGTGGTACTACTATGGATTATCAAGGGTGGTGTGGTATATGCATAGGGGCCATATGTACTAGCCCATTTATATCATGATATGGATGTAGTGGTGTACAAGCGATCTGGTAGCTTGGGATGTGGTGTGGCTTTGCTACATATCTGGGCATGGGAGCACATATCAATGAGTCAGGTGTTGACAGTACAAGATAGGCTGAGGCATCAGCCATTTTATTTTGCATATAGAGGACATCTAATCCATCATCGTTTAGAAGATATGAGGTACTGGAGATAGGTGATGGATGATATAGTTGAGTTTTTGTGGTAGCCATGGAGAGAAGTAGAGAGGTGGTCAGATAATAGGGAGAAGCTGGGTTATGTGATGCAGTCTCAATTTTTGATGGGGCAGACACAACTGATTATGGATAAATACCTACCAGAGCGAGTACAATGACATTTTGGTTTGGTGTAGGATGTGCCACATGTGGAGGTGAGGTTTGCACGGATATAGATGGTTTAGACTCAATGAGGATTGGCTCCTAATCCATAGATGGTGATAGCAGAGTTTGAGGGACTCCAGCCACAGCTGTGGCATGTTAGGTGAGAGGTGAACGATGTGAGGACTAACCCAACATATGATTGGTGGTGGGCGCAACAGAGGCCAATGAGACTCACGCTACTATTACGATTTTGAGCACTAGATGAGGCGGTAGTAGAGGAGGATGATGATGGGGATGATGATGAGGATGAGGAGGATGTCGAGGATGTGTGGGTAGAGGAGATGGAGGTAGATGGAGGGGGATGGTGGAGGTGATGGGGGCAGTGATGGTGATGGGTCAGAGTTGGTTAGGGCATAAGATCAAATATGCTAGCTACAGGAATAGGTAGCCCAACCATAGGGACAAGTTGAAGATGGGAGTCTGCAGAGGTGGTAGGAGTAAAGGCTTTAGAGTAGTAGAAACAAACATAGATAGCCCAGTTACAGGGGTAGTTGGCACAGATGGGCGCCATATAGGTGCAAGTTACTACATTGCAAGCATAGGTGGGATAGGCACGGATTGTTGAAAGGCACAAGATAATTGAGAGGGGAGGGTGAATCAGTTGTATCAAAAACTTTAGCTTCTTTACATAATATCACTTTCACATTCACATAATTTAACTCCTTATTTTGTTATGAACATTAAACATGAATAGTAGAATCAAAACATGAACACATCAATTAAACACTAGATTTTTATGTGGAAACCCCTTAAAAAGGAAAACCAATGTGAGTGTTAGTTCAAAATATAATGTAGTAACAATACCGAATAACAAAAGAGGCTCACTGCCTAAATGAAAGGCTCATTACCGAAGGGTAGCTCACTGTCGGGGGTTGGTTCACTACTAGGAGTGGCTCACTGCCATGAACTGATGTAGTAGCATCTACAATATGCCTAAGTTCAGTTCCATAGAAGATCAATGTATCTCCTCTGCTCTGCTCTTCTTTTACACTTCACACTTTATCTTTGCATTTACACTTCACATCTCTCACTCATGAATTCATTACATACATTTATACCTATCATCAAACTTGGAATGTATATCAAGGTTGACATTACACTCTAAAACCATTGGAACTATTTCCAAGGTCGACATACATACATAAATCAAATTAGGACTAGACCTAAACAAACTTGTAGAGAAAATGAATGAAATATGAACACTTCATGGCTTAGCTTGGATCCAAAGATATCACTACAACACACTTCCACAATCCACGAATCACCTTTACAACAAGTGTAATTAACCAGGTCAACCAGAAATAGTGCACACATCAAGAACACTTAGATACATGCTTCCATGAAACTTCATTGTAGCTTGTGGATCAAGCACACACCTTCAATACATTATAGAGACATCCATAAACAACATAAAATCACTTGGGAGCCGACAAATCCAACTACAACAAATCTCACTTGAAGACAACAAATATCACTTGAAGACACATCATAGACTACTTCTCAATAGACACTGTCAAACTCTGTTAATCAATAAATTGCTTTCCAGAGCACTAAATAACAAATCCTTTGGAATGAAGATAGATAAGGACCTTATAAGATTAAGTCCAAAATTGCAAGACCAAAATCCAAACTGTGAAGAAATGTGGAACAAAATACTATCTCCCTGTCACTCTGCAAACATTGCTAGGCACATTCTTCAAACTGGTGAATAGAACTTCTTCTGCACAGGGATTCAGACCACCAAATTCTAGATTTAGCATCTTCAAACACTTCTCTAAAACATATCCAAATCTTATACTTAGATCTTCCACATAGAAAAAATGTGGAGAAAAATACTCAGACAGTGTTCTTAACATAACAACTCAACTAATCAACAAACAACAATATCAGAAGATATAGTTGACACTAATGACAAAAAAATATGTTGACATTAATGACAACACCAGTTAGTGTAAGCACAAAATCACGTCCTACCTCCATGAGGACCCCTATGATGATTCAAATCCTTGTCATGTCCATGTAAGCATGAAATTAAATCATTTGGGCAGTAGGCCTCTTGATGACGTGTCCTCTTTTCTTGTCTTGTGTCATTTCTGCTTTGTCAATGCCCCTCATTCCCCATTTGCGACACTTTTTGACACTTGTCGACTTGCATTTTCTAGCTTTCAACCTTGATCCTAAGCCTTGTGAGTGTCTTGTAGGTGAGTTTTCCCCTCTCCCCTTTGTATTTCGTTTAGTGCACCTCATAGAAGCCTTCTAGAGGTCCCCTGATCCATCTCCCGCTGTCCATTTTTTATTTCGACCAACCAATCCAAATCTCCCCCTATTATTTCTAGATCCCCAATGGGGATCCTAAAGATGCAAGTGGATATTTGGATTCTTCCACATGATTGACCTATTTCTTGATGTAGAAATCATCCTTTTCCTCCCTTCTACCTTTTGCCAGCCTGAATTTCTGCATTTGGCACTGTTGATCCCAGATCTCCCCAGGTGACCTAGGGTGACCCATGATTCCTAGTGGCAACCTTGTCTAGTGAAAGTGGTGACCCTGCCATCTTTTGACCTGTGGAAAAACTCAAGTTTCTCTCGCGTTTTTGCTCTGTTTTCACCTGTTTTTCTTTCTATTTGCATGATTTTTGATCCTTGATATAGAGTTAACTATTTCATTCACTCACACATGCATAATTTTCTCTATTTGATCTTAAATTAACTCTCTAATCAATCTCATGCATTCTTCTAACTCTTTTTCCTCTTAGGTGATAGGCTATCATTGCTTCATCACTCCCTAATTAGCTAAGTTCACTAGGAAATCAACCTTGTTAACTCCCCAATCTATTCTTGTTAACTCATCAATCAAATGAATTAACTCTCCAATCATTCCCTTCTTCAAACTTATAAATACCCCCCTCCCCTAAGCACAAAGGGAGGCAAATTCATTGTACACACAGCTATTGCCAATTTTGCTCTCCAACCTAGCATTCATATGCTCATACAGGACGTAAGTACCTTTTGCTTTCTTTGCTCAATCAAGCAACGCTACGCTACTCGATTCTCAGCCATTATGCTCAATTCAAGCTCACATCGAGCTCATACAAGCTTCACAAAAGATTTGCTTTTCTTCGTCAGGTCATTTTGTTGTCAAGAGGATCACCTACTACCACAGAAGGATTTGAGGTTGCCTATACCAGGATTATTGAGGGTAGTGGAGTCAACAAATCTTCATCTCTTTTAGGTTCTTTCATTACTTTCATAGTAATTAGATAATCACATTTGCTCTTTGATAGATTAGATCTTGCATGTAAGATTAATCATTTTTACATTTCTAGATCTACTTTTTTAGAAAAAAAACATCTTCCCTTTCCATTAGATTAGATTGCACTAAAAACATCAAAAACCCACAAAAACATAGATTAAATTTTGCATTTGAGAAGTCATATAGGAATGAACACATATTTCTTTCATAGAATAGAAGCATTTTCCTTTCAAATAATACTCTAAAAATACAAAAAGATGTTTTGCATATTATCATTTAGCTTGCATTCATATAGATCTGTTAAAATAGACAGCATTCCAAACCCTCGATTCCATCTTGAGGTAACCATAGTTAAACAAAGTCAAACCCTAGGTAAACAAAACCCTAGGTCAAAACCCTAGATCTGGTTAAAGTTAGCAATTACACAACTTCCTCTATCCTAATTCACGAATGTGCTTAGGAGTGAGAGGAGAGTGGGTAAGGGCTATCCGTGATGAGATCGAGGAGATCCATCCATGACCATAGCAACAAATGTTCTTTCTACCACAAGGAGACCCATTTGTTCTCTTATTGTTAGAAGAAACTAGGCAATTACAACTACACAAAGCATATCTCAGAGACATAGAAATAGTAGAAGCCATCAATGAAAACAACCGCTTGCCCACACAAAGGTGGAATTCAAGGAATCCAAATAGAAGAAGAGAAATTGGTGACCCTTTGGGTCATAGGGTTATCTCAAGTACCACAACCACTGAGCAAAACATACACCAAAACACACAACAACAAAGCCCATAGAACTTGTTGACCCCCCTTTGCGAAATCCAGCTCTCCAACAAGCTAGACCCCCACCGTGTCTCACCTCCTCTCGACTGGCTACTTCCACATGAGTGAGAGTGACGTGGCAGATCACACCATGGCAAGGAGGGAAAGGGTCCATGTGCATGCCAAAATTTAACCCCATAGCCCCAAGCGACCAGAGTCACGATTCTGAGTGTACATATTTTGGTGAACCTGACGTGAAGAGTAAAGCCTCTTGGTTATGCTTTTTGCATTCCAATTGCATGGGTCTCATTTCCATCATCATTCACATATGATGTAAGCTTCTCCACATATTTTGGTGAACCCGACGTGATATATAGAATCTTCCGATCTTGTAGTTTGTGTTCCCATTGTGAAAACATTTCAAAAACATTCAAACATTCTTTCGTTGCTTTTCATAGCCACTTCGACTTCCATCATTTACACCATCATCCATTACATTTATTCTGCAGTGTCTATGGCACCCCCGAATATGACAGAACTAGACTTGAACTAGGGAAACATTCCCTCAAATGAACCTGAAACTCCTTCATTTGATAGGTATGTGCCACCTCATCCTAATGCACCTGTTACAAATTCTTATGACTATGAAGACTCTGATTACAAACAGGATCCAAAAGAGTCCAGGTGCTCTCTATCCTTCAAAGACCCAGCTTGGGAAAATGACTCGACCATACCAAATGCACCGCATAAAGCTAGAAGGATAAGATCTAAAGTACATTGACCAGAACAAACTTTCATAAGTACATCGAATACTCACCTTGATGAAGAGGTTAGAAGGTTGGAAAGGCATAGGAAACCAAAGATGCTCAAGAAGCATTTAAGATTTCCTTAGAAGAAGAACAAAAAGAGAAAGTCGCATGAGAGGAAGCCCGTCATTAAGAAAATAGTTGAAGAGAACATCCTAGAAATGAAGAAACCCCTAGAGCTACAACTCCTGTAGATGTAATCGTAACTCTAGTGTAAAGAATTAGGATCCTAGAAGTAGAACAAGATGCTCCAGAGAAAAGAACAAAGTCTCACGAACAGGACCAAGGGGCATCTCAAAATTCCCCCTATCTCAATTACTTTTCATGATATGCTAGTAATGACACTTGTTTGAACAAGAATCCTCTTATTTAGAATAATCCAATGAATCCAACAATGGGCTATCAAAACCCACCTAACAACCCCACAATCTCAAAGTGCTTTCTTAGGAACATATCTCAAATATCTGAAAGAGCCTCTAGACTAGAATATAAGGAGTATGCAACTACCCCGACCATTACTAGATCTCCTGACATTCAAATGAGAGGGAGATCCGAACTCACACATCAAAGCCTACACTACAACCATAAGAGAACTCCTTCCTTGGGATGGAGTCGTCACAAAAATTTTCCTAGAAACACTTGAAGGCATCGCCTTGGATTGGTATTATCATCTTCCAGAGGTTTCGATCCATTAGTTGTCTATGGCATTTGACATCAACAAACTCATAAAAATAGGGATTAGAGAATTCCTTACAATGAAACAAGAACTGAATGAATCCATAGCACATTTCATCACCCAATGGAGGCAAGTGCTCTATTCTTCAACCAGCGCTCCGAAGATGGACCACCGAGAACTATGCAACCTCTTCTTGCATACCCTTAACAAAGACATGAGAGAAGATGTTTAGAAACTACCATATAAGTCCTACGAAGAAGCATTGGAAAGTGCTTTAAGAATTGATCAAGCTGCTATCAACAGTGGATGAAAAATTTATGGTTCAAATGGAAAATTAACAAAGGAAGACATGGGAAACAATACCTTTGTTGTTAAGATCCTCAAAAACAATAGGAACGCAACCACAGACAGGGTGACAGATCAATCCCCACTCAAAAGGGTAAGAGATGATTACAATGGGAGAGATTACTATCCTCCTAATGTAAAAACCATAGATTGACCTAGAAATAATGGGTACTATCCTCGGGGCAACTATCAAAACTAGAACCATGACAGAAATGGGAACAGAAATGATGGGAGATATGAGAGACCCTCTTATGAATACAACCAGTATTATTCTTTTCATAGAACAAAGGGGCATAGCATAGAATCTTGTAGGAAATACAATAGATTCGTAGAGAAGCTTCCAGAGGACCAACAATGTTTGTTCATAGAAATGTTCTTGAACCCACAAAAGATCACTATAGATATTAAAGATATAAGGCAAAATCAAGCTCCCATAGCACCACAAAATGCAAATATGAGGATTTATCAGGACCTGTTCCCTGTGCACAAGAACACAGAAACAACAAATCAAAATAAAGAAACTCAAAGTAGTGACCTCGAGGTCCCACCTCAACTGGAACAAAAAGGAGAAACTAAGTTGATGGGATTATTTGAGATCATGCATAATGAAGAAAAGGAGGACCATGAGGGAGACAATGAGCAAGATGAAGCATGTGAAGGCACCATTTTGGTAGTTGAACCAACACCAACTCCAATCAGACCTTATGAACTCATAGAAGACCTAAATAAAACATATGCTCACATCTCGTTCATTGATCTTCTTAGAAACTCCCCTTCACATTGCTTAGCTTTGCTAAAAGCCATATGCCTAAGATATCTTGACCAAATCACGCCACTACCTAGTGAACAAATCAATCATGTGGACTATGATCTTACCCCATAAAAATTAGAACTTAAGGATCTAGGGTTCTTCTTTGATTTACAACAAATTCCCTCTTAGGTACAATTAACTAAAAAAGGGGATCCCACACTATATCTTCAAGTATGGGTCTACGTCACATGTATCAAACGAACATTGATCGATGACGGAGCTACAATGAATATAGTTCCTGTTTCCCTTTTGGAGAGAATGAGCTATGGACACACCAACATCACCACTTCAAGGGATACTCTAAGTGGATATGACAATCTGAAAGTAGCCACCATAGGAAAAATCATCCTCCTAGTGACCTTGGGTCCCAAAACCATTCCAACCACTTTCTATGTCATAGACAAGGACACGGGATATAACTTGATTCTCGGAAGGCCATGGATACACAGGATGAAAGCTATGCCATCCATGATGTTTCAAGAAGTTTAGTTCCTACACCTAGGGAAGGTATATGTTGCGTAGGGAGATACATAACCTTTCAACATGTTAAAGTCTAATACCCCAAACAAACATATAGGAATTCCAATAGACTACGAACTCCCTACCAACAAGTTAACCATCCCAAGTCCAACACTGCAATCGATATGTGTCAAAAGGGTGGGAACCCTAGAAAAAAATGTAAATACAATAGACATCAAAACTTTGGAGAATGGGCCACCACTAAAGCCAAAAGAAGTGGTCCCCAAGGACAAAACAATCGAGATCATGGGGTTGATTGAAAGGGATGGACCACTCCAATTCCCCCTAGAGATACTCACCATTGACATCCAAGAGGTCTATAAAGTCTTCCCATGCATAGGGGAAAATCCCATAGAATTGAAGGGGTGGTATTTCAAACCACAATGTTGGATCTGAGAGATGCAGACCCACATGCTTTCTTAGATGCAGAGGAGGACATAACGGAGGGTTATACCCCACTGTCACCATTAAGTAAATCACATCTCCTTGATACACCTAAAGAAACAAAATCATATGAGCCCCTCACACCAATGGAGAACTCGTATCAACCAATATTACCCATGGAAGAGGCATATTCCATGGATAAGGAATCAACCAATTCTATAGGGGTGTTACCTAGGATGTTTGTAGTATCCAAACCATAAGAGAAACCAACCACTTCCGCCTTGGTTCAATCAAATGAACTTGGTGAATGGGAAGCACCTTGGGTACAAATAGAAATGGTGGAGAGATTGCCTGATGAAGACGAAGAAAGTGAAGGAATCTTTCATAGAGAGTGGAAGCTGAGAGTGACAGTTGGTATTGATGATCTTGTCATCTTTGAACTACCAAAAAGTTATATTGGCTATGCCATGGACTTGAGACCAGAACCCAATGGGAGGATAAGTATAAGCTTTGTCCCTCTTGATGAGCAAAGGGAGCCACAAAATCCTCTTAAACTATTCCAATTCTTACAAAGAATCCAAGAGAGACCAGAAATAAAAATCTACATGCAAGAACAATTCGATCTATTGACAGAATTACTCAAATGCGAAGGAGTCCTATATTGGACCCCCTCCCACCAACATGCCTTTCAAGATTTACTTTGTCTCACAATGCTAAGAGAAATCACTAAATTGGAAACAATAGACTCGAGCAATAAATCTTACTGAATAGGAGAACTTGTCCTAAGAAGAGGTAGCACAAAAAAGAAGAAAAAGAGACGAAAAAGAGTCTTTTCAGAAGACTGGAAAGGCCCCTACATGGTTAAAGAAGATATCAGAAATAATGATTATCTCTTGTACACAATGGAGGGAGAGGAATTTGGTGAAATAGTCAATGCCTTTCACCTCAAGAAATATTATGTCTAAAAAACAAAAAAAAACATTAAAATACAAAAGAATTATAAAACTCAAAAATGTCAAAAAAACAATTTATTTCTTCCATTTTGGTTTCATTCTATTCATCCTGCATTACAGTTCATGACTTTCTCTTATACTATTTTCCTTTCAGTAAGGAGTCTAATGTTGCCTAGATATATGTCATCCTTTCAGGACCTAGAGATTCCTCATTTTTCACAAATTGCCATTATCCCCCTTCATTTTTAGTGATTCTAAATCAAAGCCTAGCTCTTAGCTTTACACTGATCCCTGTCTTAATGAGTCAAGATGTTAGGTCTAAGCAAATTCAATACTAAAACCTACAATGCTCAAAGGAAGATTGCAAGTAGACCTTCCTGATTCTTCCCTAGTAGAAGAGAAGTCCAACCAGTTTACGAAAACTTTAGGTGGCGCTCAGCCCCTTATCTTTCTTGGCCAAAAATGTCAAGAAGACCAAAACTCTAAAGGAAGAAATCTAAGATACGAGTGAATTAAAAAATGAGTGATCAAAATAAGAGTGTAGAAAAGTGAGAATTGAGAGATCAAAGCATCATGTGTCAAAATTCCAAAAGCATTCATTTCTTGAAAAATCAAAATCCAAAAAAAAGTGAGAAAAGACAAGTGAGGAAAATACAAAAGAAAAAAAAAGAAAAAAAAAAGAGAGTTACAAAAAAAGAGTGAAAGAGAAGATTGTTAAATGTCCGTACTCTTGGGTGGAGATCAATCTAAGCTCAAAGCCTCAAGGGTGATATTCTAACAAAGAAAGAAAGGTACAAAGCACACACATGCACTAGCTAGGCAAACCAAAGAGTCTAGTAGTCTCTAGGATCATCTTCTATCTAGGGACCCTTGTTCTTTCCCATTTTATCCTTTACCCCCGGTCTACTTTACTTTCCATCTATGATCTAAGTCTAGCGAACACCTATAAAACTTGATACTCGTCTAAAATTGAAAGCTTATCAAATTGCTTTATCTAGATAAGGATCAGTGTTTAGCTTTTATCAAAGCCTAGAAATCAGAAGCACTCCATGATTCATTTCACTCCCCACTTGAGTTTTCCTAAAATCCTATCTCACAGCACTGAATAGGTTTTTTATATCAGGACAACCCGTAATCCCCTGGATCAAAAATTGTATTTAAGAGTAGTCATTTTGTTTTTTCCACATTGTATCCATATCAAAATTAGAAAAAGAGTCTCTAAGCAATAAAGTCAAGTGTCATATCTCATGACATTCAATAAAGTGTTATAGTTTCATTTATAGTATTTCTTATGTTCTTGCATTATCATATCGTAAACTGCATATCATATATGTGTTCTACAAAATTACAAAAAAATGTCATCATTGTCATACCTGCATTTGTTAAAAGAGCTAAAAAGGTCAAACATAATCAAAAAATTCCTAAAAACTTCCAAACATACACAAGAGATGAGTACGGAATTCAACAAAAAGAAAAACTATAGAAATGGATAAACTTTCGTAGATATATCCGAAGTTTACATATACAAAGGTATCAAAGAGCTAAGACAAAATGCTCTCGAAAGAAGTAGAGGCTCCCCATGCAAGGGAACATGAAGTTTGAGAAAAGAAAGTCAAGGTTGGTTCCCTCCAACAGAACCCTCGAGGCTTCAGCTCCTCCATCTACGAGTACCACTCGTCGCTCGATGGGACCTATGAGAATGATGTGCTCTGCTATGGGCATGCGATTGTGAAGGCCTCACCATACGAGTGCCAAAACACCCAACATTAAGGTGAGCCATCTCCCAAAGTACTTTGTTCTCACCCTGAAGCATGTTAACCTAGGTCCTCAATTCTGTGATCATCTCACACCCATGGTAGACAGGAGAAAAAATGTTCGTGTGTCATCCCGCAGCATGGGTCACACCAGGATCATCCAAGAGATGATCACGGGTCATCCTAGTAAAGGGAAAGGTTAATCCAACATTAACCTTGTGAACCAAATCCCTCCACTCTTTGACATTGCCTAAAAGGCCAAAAATTAAAGACAAGACCAAGTCAGTGCTACATGAAAAGAGAAAAGACAAAACCAAAGTAAGAACAAGTAGACAAAACTTACATGGATCTCCAAGCTACCGGTCAAGGTCAAGCTAACACATCACCTCATCTGAATGAGGAGGTCAAGGAACCATAGGAGGACCCTCAGGTATGTCAGGAACCTCATTTGGGACATCAATGTCATCAAAATCCTCATCCTCGAGAGGGGCCTCATCCGATGAACCATCGCTATTAGGAACATAGTCATCGTCGGTAGACTCTAAATCAATAGTCACAGTCACAGATCGGGAAGGAGTCCCTCTCCCTCCCCTCTATCCTCCTCTAGAAACTCTAGTGATGAAGACACCAAGATTCAAAGGTGTCTAAATGATGTTTCTCTATCCAATATCCCCCATCTTCTGAATGGCCCTGTAACAAGTGGACATAGGGGGCAAGTCCTCTGGGACATCCTCGCCAAACTACTGTAAGACTTGGTCCACCCGATGAACCTCAACCTGACCATTGTGATCTATGATCTCTAGAACCTCATGGTAGTACACTCTCATCTCATCATCTCAGGCCCAAGCACACTCCATGTCATGGTAGGGATCAGAGATCATGTCATCATCTATAAGGGTAGCAATAGTACAAAGAGTAGCATCAAAATGACCAATGTGTGCCCACCTCGCTACTCTCGGTAGTTGCCTATCCGAAAGAGGAATAAGCTTCTTGTAAGGTTTCATGTGCTCAAAAATCCATGTCATAATTAAGAAGAGCGGCTGAAAGCTAGAGCCCCTCGCTAAGAGATCTGATAAAAATCTCTGTAGACCATAGCTAGGATGTCAGGTCCCCGTGCATAAATTGTGCCCTCCTCTGATCCACGAATGATGGGTGCCCAACACCATCTTAGATGAGCTAAGGCCTTGTCTCCCAATAGCCTCGAAGTGATCAAGCCTATCAAAAACCTCATCAGGAGTGGGATGCAGAGTCGTGGTACAGAAGAAAGTAGAATTCATGTCTAGTCCCCAGGGTGATTAACCCCCATGAAAGCAGCCCAAGAAGCCTTGTTCTCAAAAGACTCACTGGAAGGAAGAAATAGAGGTTGTCCCCTCACAGGAACCCTGAGAATGCAATACACATCATAAAGAGTGACAGTCCACTCTCCTGAAATCTGTGGGAACCTGAATGTGTTCCTATCTGCATCCCAGTAAGTCAAGATATTGCAACATATACAAGAGATAGGATGGATCATGGGAACATGAAAAACTCTACCAAGACCTATCCTCTTGAGTATGGCACGATCCTCTATACTCAATGACGCAAACATACCTGAGAGCCACCCTTGCTCTCGGCTAGCTTTCCATCGAATGTGCATCTCCTGCAAAATCAAAAGAGAAGTTTAGATTAGATCTCGTAAACTCGTAAAAACACAAAAAATATCATATAAACCATCAAAAATTGTAATAAACAAGTAGATTAATTGACCAAATAATGCCAGTTTAGAGTGAAAGAAGCGTTAAACAATGTCAAATGTAGCCAGAAACTAGTCCAACAAGGTCATCCCCTGGGTAACCCAGATGTCAGTCAGGATCCCCCTGGGCGACCCTGTTGTCAAAACAGGATCACCCTTGGTGACCTTATTGTCAAGCAAGATCCCCTTGGGTGACCCTACCTACCAAAAGGGGTGACCCTAAGAATGAGCTCCTCGAGCAAAAATCTGTCTCAAAACCCTATTTCTCAACCGATTTCAGAAAACAGATGATCAATCTCACTTTAAATGATGAGACAAACATAATGCAACAGGAAAAATCACCAAAAACAAAAAATTTTAAGAGGTTTTCGCAAAACACAACCTAGGGTTTAGAGGAGAGTTTTTCACTGATTACTTACCTGATTCTCCGCAGCTGATGAAGAGGTGGCCATTTCTGTGATCCCCTCAATGATACCTCTCTATCGACTGCTCACATGAACGGTTCCATCACCATTTCACTCCGATCTCACAATTTGGCTCTCTTTGTTTGCCCTTAGCTTAGTTTCATTTTATGCATTTAGATTAGTTCTTTGCTTTTATACATTTCTTTGTGCATTGTTTTGCATGCTCTCATCCGTACAGGTCCAAACCGACAAAAGCAAGCAACTAGTCGAACTCAAATGATCCATGGTAAGTTTGTCATTTCAGTTTTCATTATTTGTTTTGATATATTTAAATGTCGGACTGATACTAGTTATTACAAGTACAAATTGCAGGAAAAATGGACAAAAGATAAGGCCTAGTTCGGGAACAGTATCTACCTTTCATGTATACTACCATCCCCGAGGGACCAAATATGTAAGCACAAAAATCACACACTGCCTCCACGAGGACCCCTATGATGATTCAAATCCTTGTCACGTACATGTAAGTGTGAAAATATATCCTTTGGGCAGTAGGCCTCTTGATGACGTGTCCTCTTTTCTTGTCTTGTGTCATTTCTGCTTTGTTGATTCCCCTCCTTCCCTGTTTACAACGCTTTATGACACTTGTTGCGACACTTGTCGGCTTGCATTTTCTGGCTTTCAACCTTGATCCTAAGCCTTGTGAGCATCTTGTAGGTGAGTTTTCCCCTCTCCCCTTTGTATTTCATCTAGTGCACCTCCCCCAGATCCATCTCCAGCTGTTCATTTTTTATTTTGGCAAACTAATCCAAATCTCCCCCTATTATTTCCAGATTTGCACTAGGGATCCTAAAGATGCAAGTGGAGATTTGGATTCTTCCACATGACTGACTTGTTCCTTGATGCAAAAATCAGCCTTTTCCTCCCTTCTGCCTTCTGCTAGCATGAATTTATGCATTTGACACTGTTGATCCTGGATCTCCGCGAGTGACCTAGGGTTTCCCAAGGGATGACCCATGATCCCTAGTGGTGACCCTATTTGGTGAAAGTGGCAACCCTACCGTCTTTTGACCCGCAGAAAAACTCAAGTTTCTCGCACGTTTTTACTTTGTTTTCTCTCATTTTTCTTTCTATTTGCATGATTTTTCATCCTTGATATGGAGTTAACTATTTCATGCACCCACACATGCATAATTAACTCTATTTGATCTCAAATTATCTCTCTAATCAATCTCATGCATTCTTATAACTCCTTTTCCTCTTAAGTGATAAGCTATCATTGCTTCTTCACTCCCTAGTTAGCTAAGTTCACTGGGCAATCAACCTTGTTAACTCCCTAATCTATTGTTGCTAACTCATCAATCAAATGAGTTAACTCTCCAATCAATCCCTTCTTCAAACCTATAAATACCCCCCTCCCCCAAGCACAAAGGGAGGCAAATTCATTGTGCACATAGCTCTTGCCAATTTTGCTCTCCAACCTAGCATTCATATGCTCATATAGGATGTAAGTGCCCTTTACTTTCTTTGTTCAATCAAGCAATGCTACACTGCTCAATTCTTAGCCATTATACTCAATTCAAGCTCACATCGATCTTATACAAGCTTCACAAAAGCTTCTCTTTGCTTCTTCAGGTCATTTTGTTGTCAAGAGGATCACCTGTTGCCACAGTAGGATTTGAGGTTGCCTATACAAGGATTACTAAGTGTTGGTGCCTGCATGAATATTCGGGTTTCAAGCATTTAAATCTGCAGGCCCCTTCATAAAAATCCAAAAAATTCTATATCTTTTGGTCTTCCCAGTTGAAAAATACAATAAACAATTGCATGCGTGTATCTTTGTACATATATGCAGGTTCAATATACATTCGGGCATACAAGTCAGTTTGTATGTTCAATCAGCTCCAAAAGATGCAAAAATGGTTGCTTGTATGCTGTAGATTCTCAAAATATTCCTTTCTTGTATGTAAAAAAGTTTGTATGTTCGAATATACAATGGCTAGATACAATGGAAACATGCAAAGGAAAAGATGCATTGGCCGGATCTGAAATGAGCATGCATTCCGGTTGATAAAAGTTGGAGTCCGTTGTTTGTAAGTATAATCTGCTTGTATGTTCGCATTGTATATGCGACATACATTGGTCATATACAAAGGAAGAACATACAACCTAGACGTGAAAAGGAAAATGTACTGTGGCGGATAATGGTTTGGGGTCCATAGCATGTACATTAGGTACTTGTATATGCTGATATACATTGCAAAGATACAAAGGTTAAGATGCAAACCGGACCCGAATATGTTTGCAATTTGTTCTATAAGTATTTGGTGTCCACAGCTTGCATGTATATGGAATTGTATATGCCGATATACAAAAGAATGAAGATACAAGGCCCGAATTTCAAATTTCTCCCATCCAATTGATAAATAGCTGGGGTTCGCGGTATGTATATTGCATTTTTATAATGCGATATGCAAGGAAATATACAAGTAATGAGATACAGGCCAGACCTGATTTGAATTTCAGAGTGCCTCATAGTCATTTGAAATCCATAGGATGTATATTGCATTTGTATGTGCAATATACAAAGTGATATGTGCAAGAAGTGAGATACAAGCCGGATCTATAGAAAAGTTACAAAATGCTTCATAAAATTTGGGGTCCGCGCTTTGTATGCATGCAGTTGTTTGTATATGCATGTTCTTTTGCATATACAAGGGCGAAAGGGGCAAAATGCATGTTTGTGATGGGAAAGGTCAGAGATAGGAGCACAGGGTGCCTACATGGCACGATTTCATTAGTTGTTAACTTTTCAAAGCATTTTGTGGCCGTGGATCTCAGCGATAGGAGAGAGATTGACGGCCCTATTTTGAGTGCCTGAGGAAGGAAGGATTTGTATGCATTTGCAGTTGTTTTCAGGTGGGAAAACTTCAAAGACACGCTGCTACAAATTTCAAGGGGAGACTGCGGGTTGTTGAGCCATTGATGGCAAAGTACAGAGGCATGGGCCGATGATTGACTGGCCAACCACCATTCTTAATGGGGAAAATCTTCAGACGGCTGCACATTCCTCGATCTCACCTATTTGTCCTTCATGTTCTGCCTAGACATAGAATGATTTGGGCGCCATTCTTGGTGCATTGTATTATGGTAGAATTTTGAAATGCCATGCAATTATTGCTGAGTACACAGTCTTGCTATAAAATGCAAACTGTGTTACTCATTTTAGGTTGTTGAAGACTTGGGCATTTGTGGGGGAAAAATACCAAAAAATAGAGCATTTCTTGTCTGTTTTATCTCTTTTGGAGTTTATGAGTTGCATCTGAATGCACCTTGCACATATGTTTAGTTTCATGTCATTTTATATGAAAAATGCATTATTGCATTTGCTTATGTGTCTGTCTCCATTTGTTGTATGCATTTTCTTCTTTTGAATCTGGTTGCTAAGGGTTTCTAAGATTCTAGGATACATATTTCCTTTATTGCATGCTTGATCTTCTAACTTCCATTCAAGGAGTGGATTAAATTGTTTTAGACTAAGTATGGAGAAGAATGTATGTTAGCTGGGATATTTGTAAGTAGAGACAGTTAATTACTTATCCTTGGGTGGTGTTTGTATGGCAAATTCCAGTCCTAACCCCTTGAAACTCAAATGCCAGTTGCAAGCCATTCTCTTGTATATGTCTAGTTGACTCCTTGCCCTGAGATAGGCACCGGTCTGCTCCTATGTAGTAGTTATGATCCAAAACCCCTGTCTTGCATCCAAAACATCAATTTAAATCCTTTCATATATCCAACCTATTAGTTGTAGGAGTAGGACTAGGACCCTTGCATACTCTCATCCTCAACCAATTAGATATGTCCAAGAGTGTTGCCAAACTTGTGATCTATCATTCAAATCTTGGTCCATACATGAGAGTATTCTGCCTGTTGTTGTAAAGCTAAATCTTTCTATCATTGGGCAAGTCAAAGGTTAAATATTTAGCTATAGGGATACCCCCCTTGGTGCGGCAGAACCAGAAGTGAAGGGGAGGTAGCTCACACAACCTCTTGTATTAGTTGGCCAAATCTACCTGTGCATTGGAACTGGCAAACCCTCTGCCGATTCAGAAAGAAAACCAACAAGATGGCGACTCTGTTGGGGACAAGAGTCAAATAGTGTGAAATCATTGATGCATATCCAGTTCTTTCATGTGAATATAGTGCTCTGCTGGTGGAATGAACTTAGAAGAATATTTATTCTATGATGAGCTTTCAGTTGTTTGAAAGTTTTATCCTCCTTGGAGAGGTGGCAACTCTGCAAAAAATTTTAGTGCACATGAAAGGTTGATGTATGTTGTTGTAATAAAAAGTATTATGTTCAAGACTTCAACATTTGGATGAGAAAAGGTACTTGGTTTCTTCCCACTCCTATTTGTTAATTTATTGCATAAGTTAAATGCCAAGGGGAAGCCTTAGGTCTTAGGCAGAGATACGATGTCTGAAAGTGAAATTTTCATGAATCCAAATATGTACTCACCCATTCTCAGTCAAGAGGGGGATGAAATGTTGTGTAAAAAAATTGAAGAGATAAAGAATAGGTTGATATCCTTAGAGGCTCGACAGGCTCAATTAAATAGTAACCATGTTGTGTCTACCAGCCAAAATGCTAAACCTCTTGTCAGCTCTTTTGATCCTTTGTATGACCAATTAGATTTGTCATGGGTTGACTATGAAGTTGAAAGTATGCCTGCTCAAATTTACAATTAGATGCCTAGATTTAGTGGACACAGTGTGTGTGATGGGGGTGCACATATCCAAAACTTTCACAGCTTTATGGAGAAACACTCATTTAGAGATGAGGATATGTGGATGAGGTTTTTTGTTAGATCCTTTAGTGCAAGAGCTAGAGATTGGTATTTGAGCTTTCCAAAGAGATCCTTTGCCTATTGGGATGAACTTGTTGGCTGTTTCAGAAAAAAATTTGCAAGAGAACCTACTGACCTTGTTACAAAATTAATGGAAATCAGAAGACAAGATGAAGAGCCTAGTATTGATTTCAGTCATAGATTTGCAGTAGCCCTTTCACAAATCCCTGAAGACTTTAGACCTAATACTTCAGCCTACATTGGCATATTCTTTAAAGCCTTTGAGGAGGGCTCTAGTGCATTGTTGAAGGAATTCAAGATAACAAGTATGCAGATGGCATACAAGTTTTTAGAAAATACAAAAAAAAATGAGAAATTTGTACATACAGAATTCCTTGTCCACAGGCTTTGGTGTGAATAACAGTTGTATGGCTGCAAATGACCAAGTAATCATGGCATCATCTGAAGATAAATGTGTAAGTGAAAATATGGAGGTTGACAATGCTATTATGTTTGAACATATTAACAATGCTCAACTTGATTGTTCACTAGTGAAGGATGCCAATGAGAGGATCAATGTTGACTCCCATTTCAAGGTTGAGGTGTCTGGTTTTGAAAACAATGATAGGGTTATGGACAGTAATGAATATTCGTTTGACTGGGTTTGTGTAGATGATTGTGAGTATTGTGCACAAGATAGAGAAGAAATAAGCAAACAAAGGAGCAATTCCATGTTTGAGTTGCCTTTTATCCAGACACATGGAGATGATGAAGAGCAATCAGGGATTGAAACAAGTGCTAGTGCTGAGCATGATTGTTCTTTATTTGATGATAGTTTTGTTTATGACGCACAGGCTGATACTCCTCCACACAAGGAATTCACTGGTAATGAAAATGCATGTTCTGCTGCCCAAGAACCAGTGGCATACTATAATGAAGCTGAAACACTTGGATCGACCCTTTTTGATACATATAATGATGAGGATCTGTTTGAGTATGGTGATAATCCAAGCACTATTATAGATAGGGATTCTGAATTTCATCCTGATGAAAGAGAGACTAACGTATATCATGAGGGTTATTACAGAGAGGTGCCAGAGTCTGAGCCTTTCCTGTCTGGTGCAACTGAAGATTGTGTGCATGAAGTGCACAAATATGGATTTGAGAGCTTTATCTTTGATATGCCAGCTTATGATAAAATGAGGCCTGATGCTCCTAGCATTGTGGTGGACTTTGAGTGCTTTCATTTTTTAGTTCAGCAAAGAGATCATTTTGCAATGCATATTGCTAATATAGATGATGATAAGCTTTATATGCTATATGAATATGCATTGTTTGATAAATATAACATTCACATGTTGCTTCATACTGAAGGTTGTTTTCATAAGGTTGACAGAGACAAGCTAAATAAGATGGTTGAATATGCAAATGACAAGGGTTGTTTGTGGGTAGATCATGGCAGGATCTTCAGGCTTGACCCAGTGAGATCAGAAGAAAATCAAGTATTTGACAGAGGAAAATTCTGGTTTTTCCTTTTTGGTGGCCTAGGGCCACCAAATAAATTTTAACTAAATGTGTTTTGTGATGCAGGTTGGTATGTGTTTGACTCTGTGCCCAATGGACAAGGGACTAGTCTACATCCCAGAGATCTATGGTTCTTGCCATGCCTGCAAGAGGCATGCATCCCCAGACAGAGCCTGTGTTGGTGCCTGCATGAATATTCAGGTTTCAAGCATTTAAATCTGTAGGCCCCTTCATAAAAATCCAAAAAATTCTATGTCTTTCGGCCTTCCCAGTTGAAAAATGCAATAAATAGTTGCATGCGTGTATCTTTGTATCTACATGCAGGTTCAATATACATTTGGGCATACAAGTTGGTTTGTATGTTCAATCAGCTCCAAAAGGTGCAAAAATGGTTCCTTGTATGTCGCAGATTCTCAGAATATTCCTTGCTTGTATGTAAAAAAGTTTGTATGTTCAAATATACAACGGCTAGATACAATGGAAACATGCAAAGGAAAAGATGCATTGGCCGGATCTGAAATGAGCATGCATTTCGGTTGATAAAAGTTGGAGTCTGCTATTTGTATGTATAATCTGCTTGTATGTTCGCATTGTATATGCGACTTACATTGGTCATAGACAAAGGAAGAACATACAACCCGGATGCGAAAAGGAAAATGTACTGTAGCGGATAATGGTTTGGGGTCCATATCATGTATATTAGGTACTTGTATATGCTGATATACATTGCGAAGATACAAAGGTTAAGATGCAAGCCGGACCCGAATATGTTTGTAATTTGTTCTATAAGTATTTGGTGTCCGCGGCTTGCATGTATATTGCATTGTATATGCCGATATACAAAAGAATGAAGATACAAGGCCCAGATTTGAAATTTCTCCAATCCGATTGATAAATGGCTGGGGTCCATGGTATGTATATTGCATTTGTATAATACGATATGCAAGGAAATATACAAGTAATGAGATACAGGTCGGACCTGATTTGAATTTCAGAGTGCCTCATAGTCATTTGAAATCCGTGGGATGTATATTGCATTAGTATGTGCAATATACAAAGCAATATGTGCAAGAAGTGAGATACAAGCCGGATCTATAGCAAAGTTACAAAATGCTTCATAAAATTTGGGGTCCGTGGTTTGTATGCAGGTAGTTGTTTGTATATGCATATTCTTTTGCATATACAAGGGCGAAAGGGGCAAAATGCATGTTTGTGATGGGAAAGGTCAGCGATAGGAGCACAGGGTGCCTACGTGGCATGATTTCATTGGTTGTTGACTTTTCAAAGAATTTTGTGGCCATGGATCTCAGCGATAGGAGGGAGATCAACAGCCCTATTTTGAGCGCATGAGGAAGGAAGGATTCGTATACATTTAAAGCTATTTTTAGGTGGGAAAACTTCAAACACATGCTGTTGCAAATTTCAAGGGGAGACTGCAGGCTGTTGAGCCATTGATGGCGAAGTGCAGAGGCATGGGCCGATGATTGACTGGCCAACCACCATTCTTAATGGGGAAAATCTTCAAACGGCTACACATTCCCCGATCTCACCTGTTTGTCCTTCTTGTTTTGCCTGGACATTGAATGATTTGGGCGCCATTCTTGGTGCATTGTATTATGGCAAAATTTTGAAATGCCATGTAATTATTGTTGAGTACACAGTCTTGCTATAAAATGTAAACTGTGTTACTCATTTTAGGTTGTTGAAGACTTGGGGCATTTTTGGGGGAAAAATAATGAAAAATGGAGCATTTCCTGTCTGTTTTATCTCTTTTGGAGTTTATGAGTTGCATTTGAATGTACCTTGCACATATGTTTAGTTTCATGCCATTTTATATGAAAAATGCATTATTGAATGTGCTTATCTCTCTGTCTCCATTTGTTGTATGCATTTTCTTCTTTTGAATCTGGTTGCTAAGGGTTTCTAAGATTCTAGGATACATATTTCCTTTATTGCATGCTTGATCTTCTAACTTCCATTCAAGGAGTGGATTAAATTGTTTTAGACTAAGTATGGAGAAGAATGTATGTCAGCTAGGATATTTGTAAGTAGAGACAGTTAATTACTTATCCTTGGGTGGTGTTTGTAAGGCAAATACCAGTCCTAACCCCTTGAAACTTGAATGCCAGTTGCAAGCCATTCTCTTGTATACGTCTAGTTGACTCCTTGCCCTGAGATAGGCACCGGTCTGCTCATGTGTAGTAGTTATGATCCAAAACCCCTATCTTGCATCCAAAACATCAATTTAAATCCTTTCATATATCCAACTTGTTAGTTGGAGGAGTAGGATTAGGACCCCTACATACTCTCATCCTCAACCAGTTAGATATGTCCAAGAGTGTTGCCAAACTTGTGATCTATTATTCAAATCTTGGTCCATACATGAGAGTATTCTGCCTATTGTTGTAAAGATAAATCTTTCTGTCATTGGGTGAGTCAAAGGTTAAATATTTAGCTATAGGGATACCCCCCTTGGTGTGGCAGAACTAGAAGTGAAGGGGAGGCAACTCACACAACCTCCTATATTAGTTGGCTGAATCTGCCTGTGCATTGGAACTAGCAAACCCTCTGCTGATTCAGAAAGAAAACCAACACTGAGGGTAATGGAGTCAACAAATCTTCATCTCTTTGAGGTTCTTTCATTGCTTTCATAGTAATTAGATAATCACATTTGCTCTTGGGAATAGTAACACTTTACTTTTTCCTTGATAGATTAGATCTAGCATGTTAGGTTAATCATTTTTACATTTCTAAATCTACTTTGTTAGATAAAGCATCTTCCCTTTCCATTAGATTAGATTGCATTAAAAACATCAAAAACCCACAAAAACATAGATTAAACTTCGCATTTGAGAAGTCATATAGGATTGCACACATATTTCTTTCATAGAATAGAAGCATTTTCCTTTCCAAAATTACTCTAAAAATACCAAAAAGATGTTTTGCATATTATCATTTAGCTTGCATTCATATAGATCTAGTAAAATAGACAACATTGCAAACCCTCGATTCCATCACGAGGTAACCATAGTTAAACAAAGTCAAACCCTAGGTCAACAAAACCCTAGGTCAAAACCCTAGATCTAGTTAAAGTTAGCAATTACACAACTTCTTCTATCATGATTCATGAATGTGCTTAGGAGTGAGAGGAGAGTGGGTAAGGGCTATCCATGATGAGATCGAGGAGATCCATCCATGACCATAGCAACAAACGTTCATTCTACCACAAGGAGACCCTTTTGTTCTCTTGTTGTTAGAAGAAACTAGGCAATTACAACTACACAGAGCATTTCTTAGAGACATAGAAATAGCAGAAGCCATCAATGAAAACAACAGCTTGCCCACACAAAGGTGGAATTCAAGGAATCCAAATAGAAGAAGAGAAACTGGTGATCCTTTAGGTCATAGGGTTATCTCAAGTACCACAATCATTGAGTAAAACATACAACAAAATGCACAACAACAAAGGCCACAGAACTTGCTGACCCCCCTTTGTGAAGTCCAGCTCTCCAATGAGCCAGACCCCCACCGTGTCTCACCTCCTCTTGGCTGGCTACTTCCATGTGAGCAAGAGTGACGTGGCGGATCACCCCGTGCCAAGGAGAGAAAGGGTCCATGTGCATACTGAAATCTGACCCGACAGCCTCAGGCAACTGGAGTCACAATTCCTATTATAAATGTGTGCCTATGATGTGTTGTCATTGATGTGAACATATCTCCTTATCAGAGACAATGAAGACAGTGCAGATCAGTAAAGTAGATTGCTTCACATTTTGAGTGAAATAAAGATCAGAGTCTGCTTACTAAACAGTTTGTAGAGGATTGCCTAAAGTTGCTCCAGTTAAGATTTGAGAGGTTCGCATAAAGTATTGGTGAAGTTATGGCCATTTGAGTAGAACTTGGTTTTTGTTGTTGTTCAGAGGTAACAGGGTGACATGAACTTGGTCTGGATTTCTCAACATTAAAATATTATGGTCTGCAGTTCTGCAGGTATGATTGGGATGTTGGTGTGTATCCTCAATTCAAGTGGTCCATGGTTTGGAGGTCCACAAGCAATTTTTCTAGTGTGACAGTCATCAAAGTTGGTGTTCCTAAGTTCTGGTATGAAGATGTGATGTAGAGGACCCACAAAAAAGAAAAACCCTAAGGTACATTCACCAATGTATGCCTATGCATCATGCATACAATCTTCATACCTTCAGCTTAACACAATGCATCCATGCCGATCACTGTAGCACTTGTATCCATCTCGAGATACATTCTTGCTTGTATATCCAAACCTGTACCTACTGTGTCCACGACCCTTTGTATCTGCCACTTTTTCTAGGCATTGAACACTAATGCATACAATCCTTTGACTGGCCGTGCCAGTTCCTCATACCACTCCTACCGGTCGATATTTGTATCAATGAAAAATGTATGTTTCAACATACAAGTGCTATATGCAATTGGGACATACAAATGACAACCTCCTACTACTGGTTTCCTTTACCTTTGCTACCGGTAGCTCTCTGAATCTTAACCCGATGTATCTGTGGAATGTATATTTCAATATGCATTCAAAAAAAACATACAACTCGAAACATACATTCACTGAATATGCCTTCGGAATATGTCTTCAAGGAAAGTTGACCACTTACTTCTTTGTATATAAACCAAATGTATGTTTCGACATACAACCACAATATGCAAACCTAAAGATGCATTCCACCCGCATGTAGATGAATCAACCTTTTGACCGATGTTGGCCCCTTTGTATATCAACCAATGTACATTTGCGATGTACATTCACAATATGCAACTCAATTATGCATTTGATGGGTTTGACCAAACTATTGACTTCCTTGTATGCCGAATGAAACTAAAACTTTCTCTCTCCTTTGTATGCTGACAGACTTGTACATTTACAATGTACATTTGCTACATGCAACCGTGATAGACAACTGCGATATACACAGGAAATATACCTTCATACAATTGTAATATACACAAGAATTGTATATCTAATATGTTTTAGCCTTGTATATTCATAACATGCATTTTCAACATGTTTCCACACTCAATATGCTTTGTGATATATACATAGAAGGTATATCCCGCATATAAAAGTGATATACACACAATTTGTATATCTATTGAAACCAGGCAGATTTTCATAGTTTTGACCCGCTTTATGCTTAGCGATTGCACAGAATTATCTCTTCCACAAACATATAGACTTTTGCACTTTGCCAACCTAGCACATGAGGATGCTAGGGCTTATCTAAGCATGATGTAACTAATCCTGTGAACATGGAATGAACAAACAAAAAATGCAAAACAAGAACATAAACTAATATATACAACCATTCCACTTATTACGAAGTAATCCAATCGATGGAATGAGCTAAGAACCCATTTCGATTCCAAAGTAGAAAATCAATTACACAGTGAATTCAAAAACCAGAAAAATAACACAAACATTATCTTCTTATTAGTTTCAGAAATGCATATAGATATCTGATTTCACAGTTGTACAACTTAATTTCACAACTACTGCTCTGTATAACATCTACTCTCTCTCCCTCTAATCGATCAGATCTAGGCTATTTATCCACTTATTATGAGTAGTACTGACTTGGTTCCCAGCGGCTAGGAGACAATTCCAAGCGGTTGGGAAATAACAACCAACTAACAAGCTCTTAACAAACTAATAACCTTGTCATGACAGATCGACAAGTGTCCTACGAACTTACACAGAAACCTAGATGCAAACTACTATAATAGATATTGGTCAAACAGACCTTATTACATTAAATAAAGATATGCCTAAGACATATCGAGACTTTAATCTTCTCCCTTAGGTGTATAATTGACTTGTTGAAGGGGTGCCCCTGCACCATACTCCTCGAGAGAAGAAATCTCAAGTCCACTTGAGATGAGAGTTTGAAGGTTTACACCATGTGTTCTGATCCATTCTTAAGTCATCCAAACTACCTCTGAATCAGATTTCCCTTGCCAAGCGACCAAGTATTCCACATACTCTATGTTCCGTGTCTTCTTTGCCACTCTTGAGTCTAAAATCTTTTGTAATTGTGGTGGATCATGTTTAGGAATATCATCAGCTATTTTACCCTATAATGGTTCTTGGTCTACATCTGGATTATGTTTGTATGGAGTTAAATCACATACATTGAAAATGCGTGACAATCCAAGATCAGAAGGAAGTTGGATTTCATAAGCATTCTGTCCACATTTCTTCAAAATCTAACATGGTCCAATCTTCCTTTGCATGAGTTTGGTATATTTACCTTTTGGGAGCCTCTCTTTCTTTAGATTAACCCACACCAAATCTCCAACATCAAATTGTACATCCCTCTTCTTCTTGTCAGTATAAGCTTTGTACTGCAATGTAGTGTGTTGGAGTTGGTTCTTGACTTGATCATGCACCTCTTTGATGGCTATTGCAAAAGCTTCTCCATCTGCACTAATAGATTCTCCTGCAGGTAGATCTCTTAACTCTAAAATACCTCTTGGATGAATACCATATACCACCTGGAAAGGTGATTTTCCTGTACTCCTATTGACAGTGTCATTATAGGAAAATTCTGCCTGTGATAGGATGTTATCCCACTTCTCTCCATGCTACCTTGTCAAACATCTTAGCAGATTTCCCAATGAATAGTTAACCACTTCAGTCTGTCCATCTATTTGAGGATGATATGCTGATGAGAAGGACAAATTGGTACCAAGCTTCTTCCAAAGAGTCCTCCAAAAATGGCCAATAAATTTCACATTTCTATCTGACACTATGCTCAATGGCAATTCATGTATCCTCACTATTTCCTTGAAAAATAGGTCTGCAACATATGAAGCATCACAAGTGGTTTTGCATGGCAAGAAATGTGCCATTTTACTAAATCTGTCTACTACAACAAAAACACTATCATATCCCTTCCTTGTTCTAGGTAAAGCCAACACAAAATCCATTCTTATGCTCTCCCATGGCCTAGAAGGAATGGGCAGTGGCTGATATAAACCTGCATTAATGGATCTCCCTTTTGCCTTTTGACATATTACACATGCTTCCACAAATCTTCTTACATCTGTCTATGACATAGGCCAATAGTAATGTCTCTTTACAAGATCAAGAGTCTTATCCAGACCAAAATGTCCTTCCATGTCCCCACAATGCTTCTCCCTAATAATGTTTAGTCTCATAGAACACCATGGAATGCACAATTGTCCACCTTTGAAAAGTAATCCATTTGTATCAAAAATTTAGAGTACTGAACATGATATTTGTCGCCAAAGGAAGTACATACTTTGTAGATCTCTCCAAAGTCTTCATCAGCATCATACATAGTCTTTAAGGAATCAATGTCAACACTCTCCAATTGAATCTAATTTATGGTTAGAGCCCTTGATGCAGAGGTGTTAGGTCTCCAAAGATAATCTAACAAGATCAAAAGGTTTCAATAGTTTGTGGGCTTCAACCAATAAGACTTCTCTAGCCTTCCTCTTGTCCTAAACTCCACCAAAGGGCTCAAGTTTGGATTCCAACTTCTCAGATGAATTCTAGCACCTTCTAGGGTCTCAACCTACCCCAACCAACAAGGTTCCAAAGGTTTCACAAACTAATTTGATAGATTCTTGACAATTCCCCTTAAACAGGCCTAATCCTTGTAGTCTTGTTCAACGACTAATTTGTACTTTTCCCCAAACTTTCCCAAAGCACTTCAAAATATAATGACTGATATGGATACCCTTTATCAAGTTATATAACATATCTCAAACTTAGATATTGTTGTTTTGGACGAAATATGACTGTCCTAACACCTTGTTGTCTTCCTACAAGGCCTAAATTGACCATTTTACAAAGGAACCCTATGACAAACTTGTCCCACACACTTCAAACCTAAAAATAGTCTTAGGAAAGGGTTCAAAACCAAGGATTTTCTATGTCTTATCAGGAGGTTTTATCATTTAGATGTTCAAATACAAAAACCTCATATCTAGGGCCTAAAACCTAGGGCTTCCTAGATCTCCCACTTCCAATCACTTCCAGACCTCATTCAAAGGTCTAACACCATCTCCATGATCATATTACATAGTACCAAACATAAAAAGGTTACCTTGTTAAGACGGATCTCCGGCTGCTATAACCATGCCACCATTTCAATGCTCTTCCACAAGCAATCCTTGACTTCAAATGGTGATCACCTCTCCCATTTACACTCCTCCTAATTTTTTAGGATTAGAAACATATGTTACATGTTAATAAGGACCTATTCCATGAGAATCAGAATCCTACATTCATGGAAAGGTCCAAAAATGCATTGCAAACCCTCAAAATCCCTGTTTTCACAGTCAAATAGGCAGTTCCAGAAAAAACGTGATATCTCCCTCAAAATTCACTAAAAAAACCTCAAACCAATTGCAAATGAAATTTAACTCAATCCCCTACCACATCCAATTTGTTTCAGATCAAAACCATTCTGTACAAAGAAATGGTACGGCCTACAACAGCAGATTTACAGAAAAAAAATCAGAAAATTCTGTTTTTTATTCAAATTTTGCACCTCTAAACTCCCTCCAAGGTACTTATCCATACATATCATGCCTTGAACAGGCTTATATAACCTCTCCCTAACTTCTACAACCAATTCCCATCAGTTAGGGGTGATTAAACTTTCAAAAACTAATAAAAAAAGGCTTTTCCCGCCTAAATGCATAATTCAGAAATTTGAATTTAAAACATTGGTTTAAAGGATTTCTACCTTATTTAATGAACTTCTACCTTATTAATTCACCATGTATGATATTCTTAGGTTCATTATACCTTCTTATTGATCTTAGACACCTCTATTTGACTCTAGGGGCACTATTGGCCCAACTTACATCATTTTTGGTCCTAGGGTCCTTACCAGGACCCTCAGGATATTTGACTATTACATCATTTTGAATATCGCAACATACCATAATTGGTTGTAAGGTGTCCCAATTGACTTGATTTGTTCCATAGGTTCCTTCCATGGTCAGTTTTGTCTTCTTGCTCCAAGGTATTCTCTTAGGTGCTCCTGCACCATACTCCCCAGCATGATAAAAAAAACTCTTGTCCCAAGAGTTATGTGATCTACTCCAAACCTCCTGCAATCTTTTTGAAGTGTTCCTCTGATTTGTGATAGGAAACATAAACTCTCCAAGGGTTGTTCTTCTTCTTCCACCTGCATGACTGTTACAAACAATGTTAGCATCATAAAACATGTTGTGGTGTCCTTGCCTAGGACCCTGCTGCTGCAATACTTCTGCCTTCTCCATCTGATTTGTTCCTCTCTGTAAGACCTACTGTCTACCTTCCTTTTCCTGCCTCCCTATAGGGCATTCAATGGCCCCAATCTTGATGCAACTTAAGTCCCAAATTTGCTGCTCTTTAGGACTGTTATAAACCTTCTTCTACTGCAACTGTTCCTGCTGTCTAACCTGCACATCCAACTTCAATTTCTCTCCAAAACAGATAATGGCATGTTCCTTCTTGTCCTCACAAGGTAAAGGCATTAGTCTAAATAGTTTACCATCTTTGTGCACCAAATAATTATTAGTATAACCATCATGAACTGTCTTTCTCAAATGCTGCCATGGTCTACCAAAAATTATATGCCCACATGTCATTGAAATAACATCACATAAAACAGAATCATGATATGGACCAATTGAAAAATCAACATATGCCTTCTGACTAACCCTTACTTGCTGCTCTTGACTTACCCAAGTGGCATTGTAAGGACTAGGATGATCAAATGTTTTCAATCCCAACTTGTGCACCATATCCCAGGAAACTAGATTATCATGTGAACCTGAATCTATAATCAACTTGCACATTTTTCCATGGCTTAAACAATTAGTTTTAAAAATGGATACCTGTGGTGCTTGCTGCATTTTGCCTTTTTCCACCATGAGCAAATCTCCATCTGTAACTGGATAGGCTGGTGCTGGTTCTTGGTCTTCTTTATTTTCCTCTTCTGTGCCAAATGAACTCTTCTCTCCTTGTTCTTATCAGCATAATCTCTCTTAGGACATTTGAAAGATGTGTTTCCCACTTCATTGCAATGATAACACCTACCTGTGAATACTCCTCTACCTGATCCAAACCTACTTCCACCTCTATATCCACCTCTCTATTCTGTAAACAACTCCTTACCCTTCTCATTACTGTTCTGAACTTCATTAGTAGGTCTGCCTCTACCTCTATATCCTCTACCACTACCTCCTTGTGTTTTTTGCTTCCTCTTCACCCTCTCTTTAGCCCTTATGGCCAACTGAAAACATTCTCCAAGTGATTTTGGTATTGTCAAACCAATCTCATCTTGCAAGTTATACCTAAGCCCACTAAGGTATCTTGCCACTTTCTCTTCTTCATCTTCCAATCCCCCTCTAATACTAAGCTTATGAAATTGCTTAGTATAGGACATAACATCCATGTCCTTTTGTTTCAAATTCTGCCTCATCCTCTTTGTTTGAATGGAGTAATCAGATGGAAGAAATTGATCCTTCATCATATCCTTCATCCTACCCCAAGAAGTGATTCTTGTTCCACCTCTAGCCACTCTTTCTATTTGCACACTACTCCACCATGTAAGTGTTGTCCCTCTCAACTTTGTTTTTGCAAATTTAATCTTCTTCTCATCACTCATCTCCTCATACTCAAAAAAAAATTCAAGGGCATCTATCCACCCTAATAGCTCTTCACTATCCATCTTCCCTTGATAGATAGGTAACTCTATGTTTGCCTTTGTTCCACTTCCTTGGACTACCTTAATTAATCTCACAAAATTCCTTTCTTCAACATCCAACTCATCATCGGGAGTGTTCTCTTCTGCCTTCTCATGTCCTCCATCATCTCCTTCTTGATCATCTTGTTCATCCCCTTTAGAATTCTTTTCCAATGCTTCCAACCTTGCCAAGATTGATGCATTCTCCCTTCTCACTTGTCTTAACTCTCTTTCCCTTGCAGCACCCTATTCTCTTCTATCCCTCAACTCTTTTTCTCTAGCCTCTAAGGCTTCCCTCAATTCACTATTCTCCCTAGCCATCTGATTCTTAGGAGCCATCTTCACACTTTCACAAACCCTTACTATTTCACAAGATTCTACTACTCCTTCAAGGACCTACTTGCTGCTCTGATACCACTATGATGCAGAGGTGTTAGGTCTCCAAAGATAATCTAACAAGATCAAAAGGTTTCAATAGTTTGTGGGCTTCAACCAATAAGACTTCTCTAGCCTTCCTCTTGTCCTAAACTCCACCAAAGGGCTCAAGTTTGGATTCCAACTTCTCAGATGAATTCTAGCACCTTCTAGGGTCTCAACCTACCCCAACCAATAAGGTTCCAAAGGTTTTACAAATCAATTTGATAGATTCTTGACAATTCCCCTTAAACAGGCCTAATCCTTGTAGTCTTGTTCAACGACTAATTTGTACTTTTCCCCAAACTTTCCCAAAGTACTTCAAAATATAATGACTGATCTGGATACCCTTTATCAAGTTATATAACATATCCCAAACTTAGATATTGTTGTTTTGGACGAAATATGACTGTCCTAACACCCTGTTATCTTCCTACAAGGCCTAAATTGACCATTTTACAAAGGAACCCTGTGACAAACTTGTCTCACACACTTCAAACCTAAAAATAGTCTTAGGAAAGGGTTCAAAACCAAGGATTTTCTAGGTCTTATTAGGAGGTTTTCTCATTTAGATGTTCAAATACAAAAACCTCATATCTAGGGCCTAAAACCTAGGGCTTCCTAGATCTCCCACTTCCAATCACTTCCAAACCTCATTCAAAGGTCTAACACCATCTCCATGATCATATTAGACAGTACCAAACATAAAAAGGTTACCTTGTTAAGACGGATCTCCGGCTGCTATAACCATGCCACCATTTCAATGCTCTTCCACAAGCAATCCTTGACTTCAAATGGTGATCACCTCTCCCATTTACACTCCTCCTACTTTTTCAGGGTTAGAAACATATGTTACATGTTAATAAGGACCTATTACATGAGAATCAGAATCCTACATTCATGGAAAGGTCCAAAAATGCATTGCAAACCCTCAAAATCCCTGTTTTCACAGTCAAACAGGCAGTTCCAGAAAAAACATGATATCTCCCTCAAAATTCACTAAAAAAACCTCAAACCAATTGAAAATGAAATTTAACTCAATCCCCTACCACATCCAATTGGTTTCAGATCAAAACAGTTCTGTACAAAGAAATGGTACGGCCTGCAACAGCAGATTTACAGAAAAAATCAGAAAATTCTGTTTTTCATTCAAATTTTGCACCTCTAAACTCCCTCCAAGGTACTTGTCCGTACATATCATGCCTTGAACAGGATTATATAACCTATCCCTAACTTCTACAACCAATTCCCATCAGTTAGGGGTGGTTAAACTTTCAAAAACAAATTAAAAAGGCTTTTCCCGCCTAAATGCATAATTCAGAAATTTGAATTTAAAACATTGGTTTAAAGGATTTCTACCTTATTTAATGAACTCCTACCTTATTAATTCACCATGCATGATATTCTTAGGTTCATTATACCTTCTAATTGATCTTAGACACCTCTATTTGACTCTAGGGGCACTATTGGCCCAACTTACATCATTTTTGGTCCTAGGGTCCTTACCAGGACCCTCAGGATATTTGACTATTACATCATTTTGAATATTGCAACATGCCATAATTGGTTGTAAGGTGTCCCAATTGACTTGATTTGTTCCATAGGTTCCTTCCATGGTCATTTTTGTCTTCTTGCTCCAAGGTATTCTCTTAGGTGCTCCTGCACCAGCCCTCCTGCTCAAAGCATCTGCTACCTTGTTCTTGACTCCTTTCTTGTGCTTGAGTGTGAAAGTGAAAGCTTGTAAAGTCTCCACCCACTTCATGTTCCTATGGTTCAGCTTCTCTTGACTGTTTATGAAACTAAGGGCCTGATTATCTATAAATACTATGAATTCTTTTGGCATCAAGTAATGCCTCCACTTTTTGAGTGACTGGACTAGAGCATACATCTCCAAATCATAGGATGAGTATCTCTTCTTAGCATCATTTAGTTTCTCACTAAAAAATGCAATAGGCCTACCTTCTTGACTAAGTACTACTCCAATTACCATGTGACTTGCATCACATTCTACTTGAAAAATCTTGTTGAAGTCAGGAAGTGCAAGGACTGGCTACTGTGCCACCTTCTTCTTCAATGTTTCAAATGAATCATCTGCTTCCTTTGTCCAAGTGAATCTGCACTTCTGTCCTCCTTTTATGGTGTCAAGCATGGGTGCACAGACATAACTAAACCCTTTTATAAACTTCCTATAGAAGGTTGCTAACCCATAGACACTTCTGACATCATTCATGGTTCTAGGAGTTGGCCAAGACAATATGGCACTTACCTTCTCTTGATCCATTTTCAGTTTGCCATGTGAGATGACAAAACCCAAGTAGATGATCTCCTCCTGCATGAACAAACACTTCTCCAAATTGATCATTAGCTGCCCTTCATGTAACATTTTGAGAACCAAGTCTATATGCTTGAGATGCTCTTCCCTTGTATTACTGAAAATTAGGATGTCATCTGGATATACTATGACAAATTTACCTATAAACTCTCTCAAGACCTCATTCATCAACCTCATAAAGGTACTAGGGGCATTGGATAACCCAAAAGGCATGACCTTCCACTCATATAATCCCTCATTCCATTCATCTCCTGGCCTAATCCTGATCTGATGATAGCCACTTTTTAAATCTATTTTTTTGAAATATTTGGCACCTCCCAAACAATCAAGCAAATCTTCTATCCTTGGGATTGGGAACCTATACTTGATTGTTATTTTATTGATAGCCCTTGAATTAGTACAAAGTCTCCAAGTGCCTTCCTTCTTTGGTGCTAGTACAGCCGGTACTGCACATGGGCTTAAACTCTTGCCAATTAGGCCTGTCTCCAACAATTCCTCAATCTACCTTGCTACCTCTACATTTTTCTCTGGTGTAAGCTTGTATGCTACCTTGTTTGGAAGTGTAGATCCTAGGATCAGGTCTATGCAATGGCTGATGTCCCTTATAGGTGATAGGGACCTTGGCATTCCATCAAAGATGGTGCCTTTGTACTTGTCCAGTAGTTCTTGGACAGCAGGGTTTATGAACCTTTTTCTCTTCTCCCCCTTGACTTCTGTTGCTACTCCTTGTTCACCTTTAGGCATGGAATTAGGGCATATGCAACTGCACCTTCATCTACTATCTCTTTCATGAATTGTTTACCTTCTACCATCATGACCTTGACTTCTTTTCCTTTTGATTCCACCTCATTCTCCATCAATGGTAGTAACTCTATCACCTGACCATCCTTGGTGATTGAATATGTGTTTCTAATGCCATCATGTTGTGCTCTCAAGTCATATTTCCATGGTCTTCCAAATAGGAGATGGCAAGCATCCATCTGAGCTATGTCAAACAATAATCTGTCCTTGTATGGTCCAATTTGAAACTCCACCCAAGCCTGTTCTTCCACAACTGTTTGCTGACCTTGAGTGAGCCATGAGATCTTGTATGGACAAGGATGTGGCAATCTTCTAAGCTTAAGCTTTTCTACCATTTCAACAGACACAAAATTTTTAGTAGATCCAGATTTAATCAGAACTTTACATACCTTTCCTCCTGCTTTGCAAGTAGTTTTGAAAAGAGACTTTCTTTGTGGGGGTTCTCTGTTAGGCACCTTCATGGTGGTCATTGCTCTCCTAATCATCAAAGATTCTCCTTTCTTAGGATACCCATAACCATCAGGAGAATTTACACTTTGGTAAGTGTTTGAGCTTGTCACACTTTGACAATTAGATTCTTGGATCAGATTTGTCCTCCTTTCTCCCATTGAACTTGTTGCTTTTTTTGGACATCTGTTGGCTATATGGCCTTCCTAATTGCAATTGTAACATCTAAGAGGTCCTCTTCCCTGAGATCTTCCTCTAAATGGTGGTCTTCTGCCTCTAAAATTTCCTTTTTGATTGTAACTTCCCTGAGTTTGATTGTTGTCTCCTTTGCTATTTTCTTGATTGGATTCACCTTGGTGTCCAAATCCATTTCCTCTGCCTCTGAAAGGACTTCTTCCCACTCTTTGTTGTCTTCCTCTTCCTCTACTGTTCTGCACTTGTCTTCTCTTTAATTTCTCTTCCACTTTGAGTGCCAACTGGTAGCACTTTTGGACTGTATCTGGGCTATGCAGATTTAAATCTTCTTGGATGGCAAATCTCAACCCATTGAGATACCTTGCGACCCTCTCTTCCTCATTCTCCTTCACCTTAGTCTTGACACATAGTTTCATAAACTCTTTAGTCTATGAACTGACATCTAACTCCTTCTGTTTCAAATTTTGTCTCCTCTTATGTAGTTGGATGTTGTAACCCAATGGAACATAGGCTTCCTTCACTAAAGCCATCATCTTCTTCCAAGTAGCAACTCTGCTCTTTCATTATTTCACCCTATCATCTTGGATGAAATTCCACCAAGTTAGTGGAGCCTCTTTCATTTTGGATTGGGCCATCTTTACCCTTTGATGTTGTGGTATTTCCTCTGTTTCAAAGATATTATTCAAGGAGTCTATCCACTCCATCACTGAATTAGGATCCATCTTGCCTACAAACACTAGTAGGTCTATTTTCATATCCATGGTCCTTCGCTCCATGGATTTGAGGGCATTAAGTAAGGGTCTCTAGTCTGTAGGAACCTCTATCTCTTCCTACCTAGGGATCTCCTCTTCATCCCTATCTTCCTCACCAGAATCTTTTCTTCCCTTTCCTACTTTGTCCCTTAACTTCTCTAACTCATCTTTCAAAGCCTGATTATGAGCTTTCACTATTTTTCTCTCTGCAATTTGTTTCTTTACTAGGACAGCCAACTCAGCATTGGTCATCCTTGCTGGGAACTCTTCTAACCCTTCTCCTTCTGACATCTTGTCTTCTTCTCCTTCCCAAAAGATACAAACTTAGCTCTGATACCACTATGATGCAGAGGACCCACGAAAAAGAAAAACCCTAAGGTACATTCACCAATGTATGCCTATGCATCATGCATACAATCTTCATACCTTCGTCTTAACACAATGCGTCCATGCCAATCACTGTAGCACTTGTATCCATCTTGAGATACATTCCTGCTTGTATATCCAAACCTGTACCTGCTGTCTCTGCGACCCTTTGTATTTGCCACTTTTTCTACACGCTGAACACTAATGCATACAATCCTTTGACTGGTCATGCCAGTTCCTCATACCACTCCTATCGGTCGATATTTGTATCAACAAAAAATGTATGTTTCAACATACAAGTGCTATATGCAATTAGGGCATACAAACGACAACCTCCTACTATTGGTTTCCTTTACCTTTACTGCCGGTAGCTCTCTGAATCTTAACCCGATGTATCTGCGGAATGTATATTTCAATATGCATTCAAAAAAGCATACAACTCGAAACATGCATTCGCTGAATATGCCTTCAGAATATGTCTTCAATGAAAGTTGACCGCTGACTTATTTGTATATAAACCCAATGTATGTTTCGACATACAACCACAATATGCAAACCTAAAGATGCATTCCACCCACATGTAGATGAATCAACCTTTTGACCGATGTTGACACCTTTGTATATCAACCGATGTACATTTGCAATGTACATTCACAATATGGAACTTAGTTATGCATTTGATGGGTTTGACCAAACTATTGACTTCCTTGTATGCCGAATGAAACTAAAACTCTCTCTCCTTTGTATGCCGACAGACTTGTACATTTACAATGTACATTTGCTACATGCAACCATGATAGACAACTGCAATATACATAGGAACATGCGATAATGATATACATAGGAAATATACCTTCATACAATTGCGATATACACAGGAATTGTATATCCGATATGTTTTAGCCTTGTATATTCATAACATGCCTTTTCAACATGTTTCCACCCCCGATATGCTTTGTGATATATACACAGAAGGTATATCCTGCATATAAAAGTGATATACACACAATTTGTATATCTATTGAAACCATGCAGATTTTCACAATTTTGACCCACTTTATGCTTAGTGATTGCACAGAACTATCTCTTCCGCAAACATACAGACTTTTGCACTTTGCCAACCTAGCAAATGAGGATGCTAGGGCTTATCTAAGCATGCTATAACCGATCTTGTGAACATGGAATTAACAAACAGAAAATGCAAAACAAGAACATAAACTAATATATACAACCATTCCACCGATTATGAAGTAATCCAACCAGTGGAATGAGCTAAGAACCCATTTCGATTCCAAAGCAGAAATTCAATTATACGGTGAATTCAAAAACCAGAAAAATAACACAAATAGGATCTTCTTATTACTTTCAGAAATGCATACAGATATCTAATTTCACAGTTGCACAACTTAATTTCACAACTACTGCTCTATCTAACATCTGCTATCTCTCCCTCTAATCGATCAGATCTAGGCTATTTATCCACTTATTATGAGTAGTACTGACTTGGTTCCTAGTGGCTGGGAGACAATTCCAAGTAGTTGGGAAATAACAACCAACTAACAAACTCTTAACAAACTAACAACCTTGTCATGATAGATCAACAAGTGTCCTACAAACTTGCGTAGAAACCTAGATGCAAACTACTATAACAGATATTGGTCAAACAGACCTTATTACATTAAATAAAGATATGCCTAAGACATATCAAGACTTTAATCTTCTCCCTTAGGTGTATAATTGACTTGTGGAAGGGGTGCCCCTGCACCAAGATGCAAGTGATTCTGGTGATTTGAGGTGGTATGGTTGTTCTTGTTGATTTAATTGTGCTTGTGGAGGTCTCTAGATTGTGTGCCTATTGTGTTGGTGGTCCACATTTAAGATCAAGCTCGTAGTTGAAGATTTCTCCTTGGATGTTGTTGTTCTTTCCAGTGTTGGACAACCGGATGTTTCATGCGTGTTGTGAATGATCCAAGAGAAGTTCTATGAAGCATGGCATGTTGTTCGAGGAAGATTTGAGTCCCAGTTATGTCTAGCTAATAGTGTAGTGATCTGCATGTAGTATTTTGTATTGAGTCAAGTCTTTTTGTAAATGTTTGTAATGCCAACCTTGGAGATTGATGATCATTCCAAAGTTCATCTCATGTATAAATAAGCATTGTGAAGTCATGGAAATGGGGGAGATGTGAGCGAAGATGTGGATTTAGCAAGGAATTGTTTGGGAGTAGAGCAGAGGTGTTGTGAGCTTCAATGGAACTGAACTTTGTCATGAAGAAGATGTTGTTTCTTAGTTCAATTTATCTGTGTTAATCTTGTGAATGTTTCTGTAGGTAGTGAGCCTCTTTTGAGTAGTGAGCTCTGGGCAGTGTGCTCGAAGGGAAGTGCCTTCCCATTTTCTATTCTTTTAAAAGAGAATAAATCTTATGGGTTAACCCCCACCGTAGTTTTCCCTTAACCAGGTTTCCATGTAAAAATCTCGGTGTTATGTGTGTTGATTATGTTTCTTCCCATGTGTTATTGATTCATGCTTTCATGGTTAAATCATTAATCTGATAATAAGTGGTAAATAAGTTTAAAGGAAACAAAAGTCAAAGTTTTGAGAAAATTGATTCCCCCCCTCTCAGTTGTCTGTGCTTATTTTCAACAATTGGTATCAGAGCCAGTTCCTCTAAAAGAAGCTTGACTGCTTGAGGAGATCCAGGATGTTGACATACAAGAAGGACAGTCTAAGATTTGATGGAACAAATTATTCTTTTTAGAAGAAACGGATAGAATTTCATCTGCAATGCATGAGTGATTCTTATTGGTTGATAACTAAGGATGAGTATAAGCCTCCAAAGAAAGGCCTTTCAACTCTAGATGAACACAAAGATGCTGAACACAACATTGAAGCTAAAGAAGCATTGTTGAGTGCCCTGACTGATACAAAAATGACAAATGTTCTAGAATTGAAAACTGCTCATGAAATTTGGAAAAAGTTAGAAACTCTGTATGAAGGTGATACATATGTCAAATGTACTAAGCTACAGAGCCTGAAGGACAGATATGAAATTTTAAGGATGAGTGAAGATGAAAACATCACTTCCTATATGTAGAAGGTGAATGAACTTGTGAAGAGTATCAGGAGTGCTGGTGGAGTATTGGAAGAATCAGAGATTGTTGCCAAGGTACTCAGATCCTTACCTGCTGCATACAAGCATAAGGTTGCTGCTATTGAGGAGATCAGGACTATCACAATAGTTACAAGAGATCAGTTGGTTGGCAAGGTTTCAGTATTTGAAATGAGTGAGTTTGGTGATTCTCTTCCTAAATTAGAATCTGCATTTAAGGCTAGTGTTTTTGGAAAAAAAAAGATTTGATCCAGGTGAAATCTCTTCAAGAAGATCAACCAGATATGAAAAGGCAAGGAAGGAACTTGAACAAGATGAATCTGAGCTTGAACAACTTGAAGCCCTTATTGCCAAAAGATTACCAAGAGGATCTAGTAAGTATGAAGGAAAGTTGCCTTTCAAATGTTTTGCTTGCAATAAGATTGGTCATTTTTCTTCAAGATGTCTGGAGAGGGTTTCAAAGCCAAACCCTAACAGACCTAGAGGTGAGAAGAAATGCTACTATGTCCAAGAAGTTGTTGATGAAGGAGTCATAGATGATGAATCTGATATGGGAAGTGCCTCTGGAAATGATTGGGTGTTCAGTGCTATCCAAGAAGAAGATCCAGTGCCTACTGGATATACTAGCTATGTGAATGTGGAAAGTGCCTTGGATGCTCGGGTTGAAGAAAAGGATGAGTGGGTGATTGACAGTGGATGTTCTCACCATATGACTGGTGATAAAAGTAAGTTTATAAGTTTTGAAAAACTAGAAGGTAGAATTGTGAGGTTTGGAGACAATTCAGCTAGTAGAATCCATGGGAGAGGATCCATCTCTCTTAATGGTAAGAATAATACTAATGATGTTCTGTATGTAGAAGGATTAAAACATAATCTTCTCAGTGTTGGACAGTTGGTTGAAAAAGGGTATGATCTCCAATTTGAGGATGGAAATGGCAGAATTTTGGAAAGCTCCGGAACTGAGATTGCATTTGGCACATAGACTAGAGGTAATATCTTTCATTTAAGTAGTACTGGTAAAATTTGTTTGATTGCTCAGATTGATCAAAGCTGGTTATAGCATAGGAGAATGTCTCATGTAAACTTTGACAATATTGTTAAGATCAGCACTACTCAGGCTGTGAGAGATCTTCCAAAGCTTGTAAAACCTGGTAATAACATGTGTAAGGAATGTCAGTTGGGAAAATAGAGTAGAGCTACATTCAAAAGTAAAGAACAATCTTCAAGTGAATTATTGGAACTTGTGCACACTAATTTGTGTGGTCCTGCTAGAGTTAGGAGTTTGTAAGGAGATAGATACTTTATGTTGCTGATTGATGATTACTCTCGGATGATGTGGGTCACTTTCTTGAAAGAGAAATCAAAGGCTCTTGACAAATTGAAGATGTTCAAGGCTAAGGTGGAGAATAAGATTGGTGTGAAGATAAATTGTCTAAGATCTGACAGAGCTGGAGAGTTTACCTCCAGTGAGTTTATTGAATTTTGTGAAAAGCATGGAATAAGAAGATAGTTATCTGCCCCTAGGACTCCTCAGCAGAATGGAGTTGTGGAAAGGAAGAATCAAACTATTCAAGAAGCTGCTAGAACCATGATGATGGAGGCAAATGTTCCATATGCTTATTGGAGAGAAGCTGTGAGTACTGCTGTCTACACTCTTAACTGGGTGCATATCAAAGGTAATATTGGTAAAACACCTTATGAAATGTGGTTTGGTATTGCTCTTGTTGTCAAATACTTTAGTGTTTTTTGTAGTAAATACTATACCAAAAGAGATGAAGAATTAGGCAAGTTTGATCCAAGATGTGATGAAGGAATATTTCTGGGTTATTCTAATCAAAACAAGGCATACCAGTGCTTTAACAAAAGATTGAAAAGAATTGTCGAAAGTGCTAATGTCAAGGTTGATGAAAGCAAGGAAAGACCTTCTAGGACTTGTGGATATGATTCAAATGATCAAAATGAAGATCCAAATGTAGGAAAGGAAGCTTAAACTCAAACTCAGATTCAGAGTGCTCTGGAGAAACTAGTAATCAAGAAGTCAGTGCAAATGTTGAGGAACAAGTTCAAGAATCTGAAGTTCAAGAAAATCCCAAAATACCCAAGTATGTAAGGTTGAATCATTCTAAAGATTAGATCATAGGAGATAGAAATAAAGGTGTTCCAACTAGAATGAAAATTGATGAAGATCAAGTGGAGTATTGTTTGATTTCAAAGATTGAACCAAAATCAGTAAATGAAGCTTGTAATGATGAAAGTTGGGTAAAAGTAATGGAAGAAGAATTAATGCAAATTGAAAAGAATCATACTTGGGATCTTGTTCCTAGACCTAAAAACAAAAATTTAATTGGAACTAAATGGGTCTTCCAAAAATAAATTGAATGAAGATGGTGAAGTTGTGAGAAACAAAGCAAGATTGGTATGTAAACGATACTCTCAGGTAGAGGGAATTGACTTTGAAAAAACTTTTGCTCCCGTGGAAAGAATAGAAGCAATCAAACTATTTCTTGCCTTTGTTGCTTACAAAGATTTCAATGTTCACCAGATGGATGTCAAGTCAACATTTCTGAATGGAGATTTGGAAGAAGAAGTCTACATTAAGCAACTAGAAGGATTCCAGTTGTCTAATCAAGAAGATATGGGTCTACTTGGTGGTAAAGGGAAAAGTGAAGTGAAGTACAAACCTTGTTGAAAATAAAGAAAAAATTGCATTAAGTACTAGGGCTGAATATGGGTGAATTCCTTGTTGAAAATGAACAGGGGTTGCTTTTTAGACCATCTTAAAATTCCCTATATTTTGCAAGTTATGAGTGTTTTTTAGTAAATGCACTGTAGGAAGGTTTGTATGATGCATATGCAAGGTCCTTTGTATATCAGGTTGCATATACAAGGTCCTTTGTATGTTGTGTCATTGTTTGATACATAGGCAATGTTGTTTGTATATCAGGTCATACATATACAAAGTCTTTTGTATATCGCTCATATACAAAGTTGCAAAAATAGGTTGTTGGGTTTTCTAAGTCATTTTACTTGTATGCATGTTGTTAACGCTTTATTTATACATGCAAGTCGGACCCGACAGGTTTTCAAAGTTTGAATGCATAAATTCAGTGAGTCCGCTGGATGCATTTTATGTGTATATGTTGGGCACCCAGAAACATACAAAGGTGAGATACAAGGCCATATACAAGTCACAGAACCAAAAAGTTTATCAAGGTTGGTTTAATCATTGTATGTGTTGTGCTTTGTATATGCATGCCACGAAATTGAAAAGATTGTGAAATAAGGTTAAGTTGTATATTTTGTGCTTTGTATACATGTTTTGAAGACATACATTACGATATGCATTGCACATATACAAGTTGTGGAACCGAAAGATTATTAAGGATGGTTTTATTGTTGTATGTTTCGGGACATACAACGGGTTTTGTATGTATTGGGTTTTGTATCTAAAAAGTTAGATACAAGTGAAATATGCATTGTGAAGATACAAAGTGAATAGTAATGTGGGCTCCACCACCCATCGGCTTGACTTTCGCTGTTAGTCGTGTCTTAAATTGTCTCTCCGATCACTTGTGTTACACTGATCGGTGTATCTTTTGCTATCGGCAGAGTGTTGTGTGGTCTCGGCGATAGGTGGTGTCTTCCCGATGGAATGGTGTTAGGTGTAACTTTTGCTATCGGCTTTTGATGGTATTTTCTCACTGATGGTCTTGGTTACTCTGATATACAAGCAAAGGATGCATGCTTATAAGATACAAAGTGGTTTGTATGTATCTTGGATACAAAGGTAAAGGTGCAAGCCAGACACAAAGAAGAAATTAAATACAAAAAATTGTTTGTATATGCACTTGTATGCTTTCGATGTACAAGAGTGATATACAAAGTGAAATATGCAAGACTCGGATGTCAAAGGGAAATTAAAAATAGAAAACTCCTTGTATATTTGACTGCTTGCATGTTTAAGACAAAAAGTTATGATCAAGATTGAAAGTGAATTTTAAAGTTCCATTTTATTAACTTACATCTGTTGACCACAGGTATATTGGTGGAAGCCATCGTGGTTAGGAAGGTAAAGTGAAAGTAGTCATCGGGCATCGACGGAAGAGGAAAAGACTTGGCCGATGATGAAGGTCTTACCGAAGGATAAAGCACAACAAAGCTATCGGGGTGAGTTTGGCCGCAGGGAGACTTAAGGAAGTGTTGCCGACTATGGAGGAGAAGAAGAAGGCGAAGATCTAGAAGCCTGAGGAATGAATGAAGATGCAGCACAAAGAGAACATATGCATTAGGTGCTCATAAAATAATGAGTCACTCAGATGGTTGCTAGTTGGCAACCTGTGTCATGAAGGAAAGTGTTGACTAAGTCAAGGAAGGTTATCTACTGTTGATCTTAAATAGATAAATCCTAACCATAGATCATTTGTAGCCATTCCCTCACCTTATTCTGTAAAAGGTGCAGGGATGCCATGTTTTGAACATTCAGAAGCTTAATTGAAATTTGATTGCTGAAACATCAGGACTTATTTCAAAGTTGTTTTAAGCATACATGTTTTTGCATACTGAATGAAAGAGAAGATCATTTGATTACAAATCATAAATCTTGAGTAATCTGTGTTTAAAATCTTGATACATGCTTTGATTTACTGTGTCCCTTGGAGTGCTTATCAGTCTGTATGTGTTGTTTTCATTCCTTATCCTTTGAAGTTAGCATCATCTGTATCTAGCTATGGAACATCCTAGTGAAAATATGGTTTGATTTCTTCTCCTAATGAATGTATCTGGTATGTATGTGGTTCAATAGCTAAAGATTCACCAAATTTTTAAGTATTCTTTTAAATTTCTTTGAATTTCATAACAATTCACCATCACAATTGCAAATAACAGATAATCAGAAGTAAATAATTTGAAATATGCTGACATCTCGTAGATAATTGGAAATACATAGCATATTTAGAGCTTAAACATGTTCAATTGACAAATATCATGCAAATACACATATAAATCTAAGAAATACATGCAAATATCTACTTACAGGTACATCATTTGAGTAAATATATTGTGTATAAGAAAGAACAAGTTCATGATGGTCAATAATCACAAATATTGATCAAATTTGCAAATACAATAGTTATATTTGAAATAGAATAGCAATAACTTTTCTGTGCAATGCATCTACAGGAAATAGAATCTATTGATGAACAAACATAAGGCCCCTTGAAATGGAAAATAGAAAGTCACATCAACCTCTGAGTAATGTCAGATGATCATGACCTGATCAACAGAGACTTGGAGTCATCAACTTATCCTAAGCTGATCGTACTTTACAAGATAATAAAGGTTTGTTGTGTAAATTTTTATGCATGTTCTTATGACTAACAATCATCATCAACATAAATTAGTGCTAGAAGGAGGGCCACCAATACAACAGTAGGTTTTTGTCTAATTTGATGATGTAGACAGAAAGGTAACAATCAAACACCTCTGTATTTCAAGTTATATGCAAAGATTTGATGTTTTAAGTTTGTGCATGCTAATCATTTGTGAAGATTTCAGAATTGAGCATAAATATTGCAAGCTTTGTGGTCGATCACCTTGAATTTCCAAAGATAAGCTCTATTTCAGGTAAATTTGCTAAAGTTTTTGAGGTAACCTGCTTAGGAAACTTGATATCCGGTTGCGTATGTCATCAAGCTTCAATATCACCTCATATTTGGATCATTTCTACAAATATTGCTTAAATATCCAGTCAGTTTCAAATTCAGACCATAAATACAGCCTTTGCTAGGGAGTTTCAACCGATCTTTACAGTAAACCAACCAATTTTCCTCAAATTTAAGAAATCCTGGCTCTCAGGCCAAATACCAGGTCCAGATCCAGTGGACTCTTTGAAGAATTGCCTATCCGAGGATTTAGACCTAGAATAGTAGACATTCATCACTCTCCTGGTTCTAGTGTGTCAGGATCTTCACCAGAATGTCCTCCTATAACTCCTATCGGATTACAAACACCTACATGACCACCTGTCACACCTCAGGTCCAACTTCCACTAGTCACAATGTCATTCTTTACTATAGAATCACCTCTAACTTTCACAGCATATCATGCTTTGCCTAAGAATCCTGATAAAATTTGTCCTAATTATCATCCATATCAAGATGTTGATGATCACATCAGAACTTTCAAGGAATCTTGTGATAGGGCTAGAATTGAGCATCAAGATGTAGTATGTAGGTTATTTCCATTTTCTTTAGGGCAAGAGGCATATAACTGGTATATCAGTCTTGGTCAGGGTTTAGTCAGTTCATGGGCAGCCTTGGAAAAAAATTTTCTAGATAGGTTCAAAATACCTATAGATCCTTCAATGAATTATCATTTGTTTGCCACAATCAAACGATTTGAAGGAGAACCTATTGCTAGTTTCAATACAAGGTTCCAAAAAATGCTCTCGAAGTTAGTTACAACTTATGTTGTAGCAGATGAAGCTGCTAGGAGCATTTATTACTCAGCTTTAGATCCTTTGACTTCTATATTTAGCAGGAGAGCACATCCTAGTGTCACAACTTTGACAGGAGCTTTTGAAGAAGTTGTCAAAGTCAGTCAGCAATTAGTTCCTGCTCCAACACCGAATATTGCATTTCCTACACTGCCTGGTTATCCTACCTATCCTGCTCAACAACAGACCAATGGAGCCATGATACCTCCAGCTAGGATGCCAACACCTTTGCAGATACCCCCATTAAGTATCATGCCTCCTCCAAATGGAAATGGCCAAATATTACAATATCTAGGACAAACATAAGTAACTCAGGGTGTAGAACAGTCCAATAACAATAACAATGGATCTTCCTTTTTTAAATCTCAAACAAAGAATGTAGTGGCCAAGGTTCAGGAAGAGAAGGAAGAAATTAAAGAGATATTAGCACAGTTAAGAAAACTCACCACTGAGATCACTCATTTGAGGAGTCAAAATTTCTATTCTCAACCAAATCATAATAGAGGTTATGCCAATTACAGACCTAATTATCCTGATAAAGGATACAATAACTACAATAACAATGGTAACAAGAATCCTTCAAGACAGCCTAGAATGTGGAACACTAGGCCAAATAATGGTTCTTTGCCATCACCTCTAGATAATCAGCCTCCTAGTGAACCTAAGAAGACCACTAGAGTCAACCTTGCAGAGGCAGCCCTTACAAACTGGTGTAGGATCCATAACACCAATGCTCATGCAGAGCTAGATTGTCCTCAATTCAGGATTGCTGCAAGTATATTCCAAACTGAAGTGTCCAACACTGTAGATAGTCCACCTCATGTAGAAGGAAATAAAATTGTCCCTTGTGGATATGATTCTACCTTAGTGTTAGAAAGCTTCATGCATCACCCTCATCAACAGACAATGTCACCTCATTAGGATTATACCTTGACATGTGAATAGTCAGCCATGAACTTTGAGTCTAACTATGTTTTTCCCTTTGAGGATGAGAATGAGCCATCAAATGAACATGAGGAAGTACATGCTTATCAACAGCAACATCAGGGTAGGCATAAGTACAACTTGAGGAACAATTCAAACAGACCTGCTGGTCCTTTGACCACATCCTTGCCTCCAAACAATTTCAACGCTCCACCTAGTCCCAAGGCAAGGAATAACTCTGGATTTCCCAAAGTCAATGCGCAATACTTAGTACCATAGAGTACAGCATCAAATGTTGGTAATCTACCTCCTGAATTTGATAAATTGGTCACATATCTGGCAGGTGAAATGAAAAAGATTAAAATCAGCCTATCATTATCAGAGTTGCTTAAAACCCTTGCTATCAAGAAAGCCTTCATGAAATCCTTGGATGTTTCTGCTCCAAGAGAAGATAATCATATCTTAGGTCAGTCTAGAAATAAAGATCATGTTACTAGAGATGTCAATGTTAAAAATAAAGTGCCAGCTACTGTTCAAGCTGCAGAGACTTCCCACATGACCCTTTATAGAGACAAGAGTGAGTCACCTCCTTTCCTTCTTACTGTAAGGATGTTCAGTAAAAATTTGCACAATTGCTTAGTAGATTCAGGAGCATCTACCAATGTAATGCCCCTGTCCATATGCAATACCTTAGGGTTGCATCCTGCTAAATCATTAAAGAAAGTAACACAATTGGACAAAATAGAGGTGAGTATGGTAGGAGAACTAACTCACATTCATATGCAGTTAGCATCAGATCCCAGAATTCAATAATACATTGATATTCAAGTAGTTGATATACCTGATACATATGGGATGTTACTCAGCAGAGACTGGTCAAAAACCCTTAATGGATACATGCCAACTGATTTCAGTCATATGTGGTTTCCCTAGAAGGGTATACCAAATCAAATAAGGATAGATGTTGAGCCTCACATGAAACACATGATCACTGAATATAATAGAACCAATGAAATCATGTATGTGGATGTAGAACCTAGAGTTTACTCCATCAGACCCCAGACTGTTAGCATAGAAGAAATCCTGATGTATGATGTTCATGATCATGATGATAACCCTCAGGATGATAAAATAATTTTGGAATCTGATTGTAACTCTAAAAATGAAATAGAGGTAGATCATTTCAAGAGTTTTGAGATGCACTTGTTTAAGAAGCTGCAACGATGTCAATTGTTAAAAATGCATGTTCATGATATTCTGATTGATGGATGGTGCAGGTTGCATGATGAGGCTCATTTTGAAAAAACTTGTGATGTCTGTTTAGACATGTTGGAGCTGGAACAAGCATGTAGTGAATCATCATCATCATCACCAGAGGTAAGTTCCAGTGACAATGACACTGATTTTTGTTTGTTATCTGCAGGAGCAGGAAAATGCACACATTATGATGAAGGTCATATTCAGATGATAGAAGAGATATTGGTATGTAACAAGAGTAATGCTAAAAGAAACAGGAAGATCACCTCAGGGAGTGATTGTTTGGTAGAGTCAAATTATGAGTTATCTGATGAAGATAGGGGCAATAATCTGACTAGGTTTGAAGAGTTTTTATCAAAAGAGATTCAAAAGATGACATAACAGCAAAGATCTCCACATGATGTCCTAATTGAGGGATGGTGCAGGTTACATGAAGCACCACATTCAGAAATTGCTTGTTCATTGTGTTTGCATATTTTGAAAAGGCAGACGTTGCCTAGTCCAGAAGATTTTTCTTTTGATAACAAAAGGGAGAAGATACCAAAATTGAAATGGATATCGAATGGCACCGCTGCCAGAGCTAAAAATAAAAAGGATGGCCTAGACAAGCCTTTAACTAAAGATAAGCCATGGACCCTCAAGTTTGGTGGATCCAAATCAAAACAAGGGGCTAGAGTAGGAATAGATCTCATCGATCCATCTGGAAAATCATATTTAGTAGCATACAGATTGCAATTCCCATGCACAAACAATGTGACAGAATATGAAGCTCTGATTCATGGGATATTGTTTGCACTTAGAAAGAAAGTGAAGATTCTGCATGTCTATGGAGATTCATAATTAGTTGTGAGACAGGTAAGAGGTATATACTCTTGTAATTACAAGAAGTTGTCCAATTATAGACATAGGGTATGGGACCTGATTGAAGATTTTGATGCATTCAACATCACCCATGTACCCAGAGAACAAACTCATAGGGTAGATGCCTTGGCCTAGGCTACAAGTACTCTAGAACCTCTGTCCATATCTGGTTTAAAAAGATTCTTAGTTGAATTAGTATCAGTGGCTTCTATTCCAGATAATGTAACTAATCTTTAAGTATTTGATGATGATCAGCATATTTTGGACTTCATTTCCAACAGGGATGTTTTTGATGCACAGATCATAGATGAAAAAGATGTAGAAGATCATGTCTAGGAAGAATAAGAAATCCTAGAGTTGCCTAGTAACAAGATTCCTAAAGGAATGATAGAGCTGGAAAGAGCGTTTGATCTAGACAACATGTTGAAACAAAAGGATCTCCCAAAAGTACATGGAGGAGAATATTCACAGGTCAATATTGGACAGGAAGATAAAAAAAGAAATGTCTTGATTGGAAAAGTATGTATAGAAGAAGAGCTAGAAGGGATAACTCAAGCACTCAAAGATTACATTCATGTCATTGCCTCGACATATGATGAGTTGAAAACTTATGATACATCAATAATTACTCATACTATACCTTTAAAGCTAGATGTCAAGCCTTTTAGATAGAAACAGAGACCTGTTAATGCTTTGCTGGAGCCCATCATTTTTTAAGAAGTTAAGAAATTGCTCAATGCCAGGATCATATTTCCTGTGAGGCATTCCACATGGGTGGCAAACCTAGTCCCAGTAAGAAATAAAAATGGTGACATCAGATTGTGTGTAGACTTCAGTAATTTAAACAGAGCTTCTGAGAAGGATAACTATCCTTTGCCTTCTCTGGACGAGGTTTTGCAGATTATAAATGGTGCAAAGATGATGTCATTTCTGGACGGTTTTTTTGGTTACAACTAGGTGATGGTGGACAAAATAGACAGATTGAAGACTGCATTCACCTTGAAGTGGGGGATATTCACCTACAGGCGTGTGCCATTTGGGTTGATTAATGTTGGAGCCACATTTCAGCAAGCAATGGATATAGCCTTCAGAGGGCTGATTAGTAAATGCATAGTCATATACATGGATGACTTGACAGTTTTCTCTAAGCAGAGAGGAACTCATGTTGAAAACCTCAGAAGGGTGCTAAAGAAATGTGAGCAATATGGAATATCCTTAAACCCTAAGAAGTGCATATTTGGGGTAACCACAAGGAAGTTATTAGGTCACCTGATAACAGAAAATGGGATCATTATTGACCCTGACAGAGTAAAATCAATCATGAAGATACAACTTCCTGGAAGTAAGAAGGAGCTCAAATCTTACTTTGGTAAGATTAATTTTGTTAGAAAGTTTATTACTGGCTTTGTAGAGATTGTCAGACCCTTGAATGTCATCCTCAAGAAGGACGCTAAAATTGAGTGGATACCTGAAGCTAGAGCAGCTTTTGAAGATATCAAGAAAGCCATATCTAATGCTCTTGTTCTGATGAGTCTAGACTATACCAAGGATTTTTATATCTAATCATTTGCTTCAGAGCATACTTCTGTAGCAGTGTTGACACAGAGAAATGAGACTAAAGAAGAAAAGCCTATAGCCTTCATGAGTTGTCCTTTCAAAGATGCAAAACTCAGATACATGGATGTTGAAAGACAAGCACTTGCTTTGGTTCAAGTAGTCAAGAAATTTAGACATTACATCTTGAGAAGTAAAGTGATAGCTGTAGTACCATATACAACAGTAAAGATGCTTTTAATGCAAAGTGAACCAGGTGAGAAGAGAGCTAAATGGATCACTATCCTCCAAGAATATGATATGGACATAACACCCATGAAATTAGTAAGAGGACAAGCATTGAGCTAGATGATATCAGAAATTGATCCCAATATCATGAGCCAACAATATGTCATAAATGCAAGAGAAGATGGAGAATGGTATTCAGATATTAGGCACATACTGATTACTAGAAGATGTCCTTCAAAATTGCAAGCCTCAAAGAGGAGGGCCTTAAAGATAAGATCATAGAAATACATGACAAAAGGAGTCCTTTTTAACAAGAATTATGAGGGGATATACCTAAGGTGCCTAGAAAGGTCAGAAGCAGATAGGGTGCTATCAGAGTTGCATGACAAGTTTGGGACTGCACATGGATCATCCTTAGCTACTACTCATGCTATCCTCAGGGCAGGGTATTATTGGCCCACAATTTTTAAAGATACTGTTGAGCATATTAAATGTTGTCATATGTGTCAGGTTGCTGCAAATAGAGAAAGATATGCTTCTCAACCTTTGCAGCTAGTGATGTAGATGTGCCCATTTGCTCAATGGGGAATGGACTTCATAGGACCAATTAATCCTCCATCATCTTCAGGCCACAGGTATGTTTTGACTATCACTGATTACTGTACTAGGTGGACAGAAGCTGTCAGTAGTAAGACATGTAATGCTGAAGATGTCATTAAGTTTTTGGAAAGCAATATAGTAACCAGGTATGGAGTTCCTTATGCTTTGGTATGTGATAATGGATCTGCTTTTGCTTCAATTAGATTATCAAGTTGGGCTTTTGATTATGGGATCATCTTGAAATTTTCCTCAAATTACTATCCCCAAGGGAATGGATTAGCAGAATCCACAAACAAAAATCTATTGAAAATCATAAAGAAATTGATAGAAAAGAACCCAAGGGAGTGGAATACCCTATTGAAGTATGCCTTGTGGGTAGATAGAACCAAGAATAAGGCTGCATTAGGAAATTCTCCTTTTCATCTAGTGTATGGGGTGGATCCTATCCTCCCTGTTAACTTGAGGATTCCTACATTGCAGTTTGTACAAGAATACCTGGGCATAGATAATAAACAAGAAGTTAGGCTTCTTCAATTGATGCATCTAGAAGAGAAAAGAAGTAAAGCAATTGACCAATTTGCTAAACATCTGGCTGTTGTCAAGCATTGGTTTGACAAAAGAGCTAGAATTAAGGCTTTCAAAATTTCAGATTTAGTCCTGATGTGGGACAAATCACATGAAAGGAAAGGAGATCATGGTAAGTTTTATAAACTTTGGATAGATCCTTTTCAAATTTCTGAGATTTTAGGAGATAATACTTACAGGCTAATGACCTTAACTGGTGAGGATGTTCCATTACTAGTTAATGGACAGTTTCTCAAGCAATATTTCTGTTGACACTCATTTTGACCAGGGGTTGATTTGTCATGATCAGGAGGTTTCTTCATTTGAAGCCTTTATCTTCTTGCCCATTTTTTCTAAGTGTTGGACCTCCTCAGCATTTTTCAACTGCAGCATCATGTTTTCCTGAGGAGGAGGTCATCATCATCATCTTGTATTCGATGATGGTCTGCATCATCATGTTCTTCGTCGACTGGGTTTTTCATCGTCATCATCATATTCAGTCATCGGGTGATGTTTGGTTTTTATCATGATGATGCTGCCGAGCTACAGTGCGCCCTCATCTGCTTGCGAGGGTGATGTTTCAAAGTCTCCGGTGATCTTCCATTTATCACCTTGCGCGAGCATGATGATGATGTTGCTTATTCTTTGAATTGCTCGACCTAACTTGTTTTTTCCTAAGGGTCGTGTTCATCATCATCATATTTCCAAGTTATCATCCTGCTGCTTGCGGAGGTCATCATATTTTCTGCCTTCATGATATTTCGCCGGGGTGATATTTTTATCATCGGGTGATCTTGGTTAACATCATCCTGATGATGTTGTTGAAGAGTTGTAATTGCGACCCGATATTCACTAGGGTCATCATATTTTGGAGCGTCAGGATGATCTTAGTCAATATCATCCTGATGATGTTGTATCACTTCTTGTTCTTTGTTTCTCATCCTGATGATGCTGACGTCATCCGTATATCAGGGTGATATTTTTCTTTCTGCCTATCTGCATCATGATATTCGCGAAGGAGGGGGTGATATTTCCATATCACCCGGATATATGTTTGTTCGAACATCATGATGATGCTGATATCAGGGAGATATCCGCCTGCTAGCTTCGCGCATTGTCTGCTGGGGGTGATCTTTTCAAGCAGCATCATCATATTCAGTTATCGCCCCGATCTTATAGAGGAGCTACAGTGCAACCTGATATTTGAACATCAGGAGGATATTTCCAAATATCCGGTTGTCTTCCGAATATCATGATGATGTTAATATGATGATGACGTCATCAAGGTCCGCAGGGGTCATATTTCTAACAACTGATCATCTTGAAGAGACCTCCTGATATTTGCAAACATGATGATGACGTCGTCCGGATGTGAGGAGGTGCGCAGTAGGCGGATATGATGATGACGTCAGCAGGATATGATGATGACGTCATCAGGATGTTCATCGGCCAGACTTTTGTTATAAGCTCAGCAGGAGGATTTTCCTCCGAAGGATCAGGTTGTGCCGATTATCATGAAGGTTATGTTTCAAATATCATGATGACGTCAGGATGATATTTCGAACAACAGGATATCATGCTGCTGGAGGATGATGATGATGAAGTCTATACTAGTGTCGTCAGGAGCAAAAGCACCGACATGATATATGCTCATGACCTAGTATATAAAGTGTTATTGAGGTCATCGCGGGGTGCATGTGGGATATTGTTATCCTGCATTTTCAAATATCATGATGATGAGTCTCGGCGGGAAATGGTTGCGACTGCAGATTTGATGATTTTCCCAAGGCCGCGGGTTGGTGCGCCATTAATGGCGATTGTTGCAGAGGTATGGGCGATGGCGTGGGTCGATCTTGTACCCGACTGGAGGTGTCAATCAGCGGATAATGGCGCAGGGCTCGAGAAATCTTCCTGTCTCCTCCCCTACCTGCTGCATTCAAGTTTGGGCGCCAATCCGGTTGTGCTTGAGCGCCATTTTCATGATACTGTGTATCTGGCGAAATTTTGGTCAACCATGTAATTAATTGCTGAGCACCTACCTGGCTGATATAAGCAGGTTGTGTTGTTCATTTGTGGTTGTTGAAAAGTTGATGATTTTGGCTCTGTAATGCATAACAAGCTGATCTGGTTGCTTTATACAGCTTACCTGTGAGTTTATGTATCTCTTGTTGTTTGTTTTTGGCATGAACCCACTGATTTCATGATTAAACTTATATGAGAAATGCTGTTTGGCATGTGTTGTGTTAATTCTGTCTCCAGTATTGCATGTATCCTTCTTCTGAATCTGGATGTTTGGTAATGTTTAGATTCTAGAGCATAGAATTCCTGTGTTGAATGTCTGATCTTTTAACTTCTATTCAAGGGGTAGATTAAACTGTTTTCAGGTTGAACATTGGGAGGGATATACTGCAGTAGGGATACCATAAGTAGAGATAACCTAACACTTTGTATTGGGAGATGCCTGTAAGGCAGGTATCACATAGATCCCCTTGAAATCCAGTTTTAGTTGTTCATGCTGATCATTCACAGGTGTATGTCTATTGACTCCAGGCCCTGGATAGGCACCAATCATGCTTTGTTTTGTGTTATAACCATATCCAGCTTTGCATCCACACTTAAACTCCAAAGCAAAATCTAAAACCAGCATTAGGACATTAGAGTTAGTTTTAGGAACCTCAGTCCTCTGTCTACAACTGCAAATAGGCCCAAAGCTAGCCCCTTTGCCTTTATCTTTTAGTTTTGGTCTACATACAGGAGGACTCATCTGCTTTCTGTCAACATCCCAGCCTTGCATGCATATCCTCATGGATGTTGAGTAGGGAATACCCCCCTAGGTCTTGCAGAGCCTGAAGAAGAAGAGGAGATAAAATATAGAGTCTATCTCCTACACTGTTGGCCCCCTGGCCCAGAAATCCTGTTGATCACTGATGGCTACCTTGTAGGGAAATCTGGGAATAAGCATCCAGTCTGGGAAAAAGTCAACAGAAATTGGCGACTCCGCTGGGGACGAGAAGTAAAAGACTATCTAATCATCTCCAGTGATATATATGTGACCCATCTGAGTCAGCAATAGTAATCTACTCCGCTGGGGAACCTTGTGAAAGAACCCTGGTTTTCAGAAGAAAACAGTTCCTAGCAATAGGTGGCGACTCCGAAGTAATCTCCCAACCGGTCAAAGTAAATTTATATGCAGGGGAGAAGATCCCAACAAACTCCTTTATTTGAAGAGTTACCATTAACAAAAAGAACGATGTATAGAAGAAAGGGAACTGTCTCAGCTAGTCATGAGAGCTCCCCCAGAAAAAGTGATGAGATACAAGATAACCCTAGGCCATCAGGACAGCATGCTCCTTATTTTTCAAGTGCAGAAGCAGATATCCAAGGTGCATATGAGAGGCAACAGGGTGGTAGTATCAGAATGAGGTCAGAGGTGTTCCAAGAACGCCCTTTTCTAGACCCAAGTGAGAGGTTTGAAGAGGCAGAGTCCCTAAGGGATGATGAAGATGATGACCCAAATGGTATGAGACCATCTACCTCCAGACCTAAGGATGAACAATTGGCAGAAGAAATCAAAAGCCTAAGAGCAGAATTAGAATACCTACAAGCCATGAAAATCAGAGATGATATACAGCAGAAAGTGCAAGCCTTGAGAACTGCCCAAAATAATTCAGTTCCTACCTTAGAAAATGCAAATATGCAAAGACATCAGCAGAGATATGAAGTGCATCATCAGCATCATGATGACAGACAAAATGTGAATGATGCTAGGATACCACTGAACAATGCAGGAAACCAAAATGCAAATAGAAATGTTAATGTTAATCAGCCAAACAGACAGCCTATGCAGCTAGATAGATTCAGGCAGCTGGTGTTTGATGGTATTCCTGGGTATCCTAACCCCATTGATAAGCATCTGAGGCTGCAAGTGCCTAAGTTTTCAGGAAACAATACAGTGTCAGGAGAAGATCATCTAAAGGCCTTCCAAAATGTCATGGACAATTTTGAGGTTGAGCATGAGGATGTTTTCATGAAGTCATTCATGCAATCCTTAATAGATGAGGCAAGAGAATGGTACAGGAACCTGCCTGACCGGAGCATATCATCATGGGATGATTTTAAGAGGATGTTCAAGGAGCAATATGGTGATAAAACTGACCCTAGCTTCTTTGTAAACGAGTTCACCAGCATCACCAAAGGGTCAAATGAACAGGTTGCAGACTTTAATGCAAGATTTACTAAAGTGTTGAACAAATTGCCACATCATATGAGGCCAAATGAACCAATGTGCATAATTTTGTACATCAATGCCTTTGATGCAAAGACTGCATATGGACTGAGAGATAAAGGTCCTGCCACCCTCAGGGATGCTTTCAGGATTGCAGTAAATATTGAAAACAATAGGAAAGCATCAGGCAAGACAAATAGAAGGGATGATGTAAAAATTCTGCAGAATCCAAATAAGCCTCAGAACACTCAAGGTAGTATATCTGCTCCTGAAGATAAGATAGACAAACTGGCAAATGTTGTTAAGGACCTGAGCTATAGATTAGCTAGAAGTGAAAAAGGGATGGGTCCTGATAGGCAAGTCTATCAAAGACAGGAAAAGAGGCCATCATTACATGATATGCCTTATAACACCAATTGGCATGATGGTAAGCCTGTATATCCACGTAACAACACAAATCAGAGGGCTCAACATGCCAAGGAAACTCCTGATCCCTTAAAGAAAACTATAAATATTGCTGATGATGCTCCGTGGTGTATAATCTGTCAGATGCCACATTCACAATCACAGTGCATGATTGCCCAATCTTTGTATGAAAATGCTACATCTTGTAATGAGTGCAATGAGCCACATCATGTGCAGGATGATGATGTTAACATGATGTCTATAGGCAATGGATATACTCTATATGGTGCTGATGAGAAGACAGATGATCAGGTTCAGGCCTGCCAACAGTCCCCATATGATGAAGATCATGAGGATAATTATGTGTATGCTCAGAACTCACACAATTTTCTGAGTAGCTTACACCGACCTTCTGATGAGGAAATCAGAGCCTTCACAGCTGCAGCAGTTGCTCAGGTCAAGAGCAACTACAATCTCAGAGGTAAAAATCAGGTTGGCAGCCCACATCAGCCAGAAGATATTTCTGCAGGTCAGCAGATGCATGGTCATAAAGGAACTGAACCACAAAAAAGGCAGTGGGTAAATAACAAGCAGAACTTTAGATACAGAACAGGTCATGATTTCCAAGGACCAGAAAACAGAACCCCTCAGGCTGAAGATCAAAGTAGAGGTTCCCAAGACAGGAATGATGATCAGGGAACTATGAGAATGAAAGCTAAGTCAGCTCAGGATAAAAGCAAGATCGTGGAGCAAGCTACAACTGCTGTACAAAACTGTGCTCCATTTGATATAGCCCAGATCCTCACTCAGGTAAAGGTCTCTGTTCCACTTATGGAACTCATGAAAGTGGAAGAGATCAAGAGTAGAACAATATCCCTAATCTCAGGGGTACCTTTTCAAGCTAAGCAAAATGATCAGACCCAGGGTGAGAAACAGGTCATGTGTAGTGAAGAAGATGAGACTCCTGAAGTCTATTTAGGAATGACCATGACAAAGTGTCCTTCACAGGTGGAACCATTTTATGTTTCCCTGGTTATAAATGGTAAAATAATTAGAAACTGTATGCTTGACTCTGGAGCATCCACAAATGTCATGCCTTTGGCTATCATGCAACAAACTGGATTAAAAATTGACAAGGCATGTGGGAAGTGTTATGCTATGGATGCCAGAGAGGTACCAGTTATTGGAATCATGAAGGATGTAGATTTCAAGCTGGCAGCATTTCCTGAAAAAAGATACAAAATGAATATAACAGTGGTTGACATCAAGCCACAGTATGGTATGCTGCTGTCAAGAAGATGGGCAGCACTAATAGGTGGAAGTATGCAGCTGGACCTATCATATGCCATGATTCCAATGAATGGCAGGGATGTCAAGCTAATTAGAGAGCAAAGATCATCAGAGACAGTGGAAGACCAAGAAGCAAATGAACAGGTATGCTTTGTGGACACTGACTGTGATAACTTCAGGGTTGTCTCAGATGATACAGAAGATGAAAAGAAAAATGTCTGCACTGAAGAGCTGGATCAGCAAGGATTGTGGACCATGTTTTTTGATGGAGCTTGTGCAAAAGAAGGTTCTGGAGCTGGAGTTGTCTTCCTGTCTCCAACTGGTAAGCTCCTCAAATCCTCTTTCTTGCTGAGGTTTGATTGCACAAATAATATTGCAGAATATGAGGCTTTACTTTTAGGCCTGAATATTGCTCTCAAACATGGAATTAAAATGTTAAGAGTATTTGGAGACTCTGAGCTGATTGTATCCCAAATCAGAAATAAGTATGCTGCAAAGAATAAAAGATTGAAACAATACAAGCATGCTGTTTGGGATACTATTGAGTTATTTGATGCATTTTCAATTGGCTGGGTAGAAAGGTCAAAAAATGTTATGGCTGATTTCTTAGCCAATGTTGCAATAAGGCCGGATGACATCACTCTGTCAGGTGTCACAGATGTAGAAGTTAAAATTAGGCCTGCCATACCAGAAAACATATGCAGTTGGCAAGTTTTTAATGATGATAGGGATTTGCTGAAATTTTTGCACTGCATAGATGAGTATGAGAACCAACAGATTGATTTCCAAGCTTTTGTAGAAACTGTAGATGGAAAAGAGACTCTTGTAGGGAAGGAGATCATCCAGTTGAAGACTAACAAGATCCCTAGAGGGTTAGTGGCTTTGGAAAGAGCCTTTGACAGTAGAGACAAAATGGTCACAAAGACATCCCCCACAAATAAGGAGGATTTGGAAGAAATAAATTTGGGGACATCTCAGGCCCCTCAGAAAGTATATATTGGCAAACAGCTCAAACCACACATAAGAAGTATGCTGATTGCATTGCTAAAAAGGTATAAACATGTTTTTGCTTGGTCATATGAGGACCTAAAAGCTTATAGAGAAGACTTATTCCAGCATGAGATCCCACTGAAGCCTGAAGCTAAGCCATTTAGACAGAGGCAAAGGCCTATAAATCCTACCTTAGCTCCTAAGATGCAGGAAGAACTCAGAAGGCTCAGGGATGCTGGAATAATTGTGCCCATCAGACATTCAACTTGGGTGTCTAACCTTGTCCCAGTCAGAAAAAAGAATGGTGATATTAGGCTTTGTGTGGATTTCAGGAACTTGAATGTATCCTCTTTGAAGGATAACTATCCATTGCCTAATATGGAAGCTATGTTGCAGAGGGTGACTGGTTGTGAACTCCTATCCATGATGGATGGATTTTCAGGATATAATCAGGTAAAGGTAAAAGAATCAGAACAGTATAAGACTGCCTTTACCACTCCATGGGGAACATATGTGTATGTTAGAATGCCATTTGGACTAACAAATGCAGGTGCTACATTTCAAAGAGCAATGGATGTTGCTTTTGCAGGGCTAATTGATTCAATCCTGGCAGTATATCAGGATGACCTGACTGCCTACTCAAAGAAAGAGGAGCAGCATTGCATGCATCTGGAGCAGATCTTCATAAGAGCATTAGAATATGGTATTTCTTTAAACCCAAAGAAGTGTGCCTTTGGAGTAGTTGAAGGAAAGCTTCTGGGACACATTGTTTCCAAGGATGGAGTCAGGATAGATCCAGACAGAGTGGCAGCCATTGACAGGATCCAAATGCCAAAAACTGTGAAAGGAGTTCAGTCCTTCTTTGGACAGGTAAACTTTGTCAGAAGATTTGTTCCCAACTTTGCAGAGATCACAAGGAACATTTCCAAGATGATGAAGAAGGATGCAACCGTCAACTGGGAAAGGGAAGCAACAGAATCATTTCAGAATATCAAAGAGGCAATAAAGATGGCCCCTGTTCTTAAATCTCCTGATTTTTCTAGGCCATTCCAGGTGTTCTCATTTGCTTCCTTTCATACTGTAGCTGCATGTTTGTTACAGAAAAATGAAGATGGTTTTGAACAGCCCATCGCCTTCTTCAGTATGTCCCTGCAGGCCTCTGAATTGAAGTATGATATTATGGAAAAGCAGGCATATGCACTTGTTAGAGCCATCAAAAGTTTCAGACCATACTTGGTAGGGTCACATATAATTGCATACGTACCTCATGCTGCAGTCAAAGACATATTCACTCAGCAGGAGGTGACTGGAAGAAGGTGCAGATGGATAAACAAACTGCAGGAATTCAACATAGACATACAAGTTACTAAATTGATAAGAGGACAAGGACTAGCCAAGATGATGGCACAGTCAAACTTGGAAGTATGCCAAGTTAATGCAGTCCAAGATGAGAATGTAAGTGCATCAGGATCTGAATGGTACAAGGATATTGTCTATTATTTGCAAAATCTGAATTGTCCCTCCCATTTCAGTGACAATCAAAAGAGGACTCTGAAGCTACATGCAATCAGGTATGTTGTTGTTCAAGGTGAGCTGTACTGGAAAAATCCTGATGGTGTGCTGCTGAGATGTGTGGATAAGAACATGGCTAACAATATTTTGATTGACATGCATAAAGGATTGTGTGGTGGCCATTATACTGCCCAAACAACAGCTCATAAAATTCTCAGGGCAGGATATTGGTGGCCCACTCTCTTTTCAGATGCACAGAGGTTAGTAAGAAAATGTGACCCTTGCCAGAGATTCTCAGGAAAGCTGAAATATCATGGTGCTTTACCCCTCAGAACTGCACCTGTGGATGCTCCATTCCAGCAATGGGGAATTGATTTTATAGGGGAAATTGCAGACAAATCAAGTGGGGGACACAGTTGGATTTTGGTGGCAACTGACTACTTTACCAAATGGATTGAGGCCATTCCAACTAAAAGAGCTACAAGTAAGGTGGTGACAGACTTCATACTAGAGAACATCATCATCAGGTTTGGAGTACCATCTAAAATAATCACTGATAATGCTATGTGCTTCAGATCAGGTGAGTTTGTTGATTTTTGCAACAGGTATGGGATAAGCTTGTCATATACATCACCATATCACCCACAAGGAAATGGTCAAGCAGAATCAAGCAATAGGAGCATCATGAAAATTGTCAAGAGGATACTGGACAAGAACAAGAGAGCTTGGGACTCAAAGTTGAATTTAGCAGTATGGGCTGACAGAGTGACTGTGAAAAGGGCTATTGGGAAGTCACCTTTTGAGCTAGTATATGGCGCATCAGCTAGACTGCCCATAAACAATCTCCTACCAGTTTACAGGTTCATCCAGGAAAATGATGAGGACATTGAAGGTCCCATGACAGAAAGGGTGAATCAGCTGGTTGCATTGGATGAAGACAGGAGGAGAGCCCACCAGATCAATCTCAAAAGACAACAGGATGTGAAATATCAGTTTGACAGGAGAACTACAAAAAGGAAGTTTCAAGTTAATGATCTGGTGCTTATTTGGAATGCTAAAGATCAGGAAAAGGGTAAACATGGCAAATTTCAGCCCTTATGGATGGGCCCATATCAGGTTTGCAATACTCATGGGGAGGATTCTTATTTCCTCCAGGCCCTAGATGGTGAAATTCTGGAATTGCCTGTGCATGGCCAATTCCTTAAGTTCTATTTTACATGAATATCTGGTTGCTGTGCACATTTGTAAAATATGTATGTAGTGTAAATGCCTTGTACAGCTCGCGTTTTTTGGCTTTTTGTCAGGTCTGTCCGGAGATCTGGTTCTCGCTGCAGGTTTTCACCTGCACGTCCCCATTCGGAGCCACTGTTGACACTCATTTTGACCAGGGGTTGATTTGTCATGATCAGGAGGTTTCTTCATTTGAAGCCTTTATCTTCTTGCCCATTTTTTCTAAGTGTTGGACCTCCTCAGCATTTTTCAACTGCAGCATCATGTTTTCCTGAGGAGGAGGTCATCATCATCATCTTGTATTCGATGATGGTCTGCATCATCATGTTCTTCGTCGACTGGGTTTTTCATCGTCATCATCATATTCAGTCATCGGGTGATGTTTGGTTTTTATCATGATGATGCTGCCGAGCTACAGTGCGCCCTCATCTGCTTGCGAGGGTGATGTTTCAAAGTCTCCGGTGATCTTCCATTTATCACCTTGCGCGAGCATGATGATGATGTTGCTTATTCTTTGAATTGCTCGACCTAACTTGTTTTTTCCTAAGGGTCGTGTTCATCATCATCATATTTCCAAGTTATCATCCTGCTGCTTGCGGAGGTCATCATATTTTCTGCCTTCATGATATTTCGCCGGGGTGATATTTTTATCATCGGGTGATCTTGGTTAACATCATCCTGATGATGTTGTTGAAGAGTTGTAATTGCGACCCGATATTCACTAGGGTCATCATATTTTGGAGCGTCAGGATGATCTTAGTCAATATCATCCTGATGATGTTGTATCACTTCTTGTTCTTTGTTTCTCATCCTGATGATGCTGACGTCATCCGTATATCAGGGTGATATTTTTCTTTCTGCCTATCTGCATCATGATATTCGCGAAGGAGGGGGTGATATTTCCATATCACCCGGATATATGTTTGTTCGAACATCATGATGATGCTGATATCAGGGAGATATCCGCCTGCTAGCTTCGCGCATTGTCTGCTGGGGGTGATCTTTTCAAGCAGCATCATCATATTCAGTTATCGCCCCGATCTTATAGAGGAGCTACAGTGCAACCTGATATTTGAACATCAGGAGGATATTTCCAAATATCCGGTTGTCTTCCGAATATCATGATGATGTTAATATGATGATGACGTCATCAAGGTCCGCAGGGGTCATATTTCTAACAACTGATCATCTTGAAGAGACCTCCTAATATTTGCAAACATGATGATGACGTCGTCCGGATGTGAGGAGGTGCGCAGTAGGCGGATATGATGATGACGTCAGCAGGATATGATGATGACGTCATCAGGATGTTCATCGGCCAGACTTTTGTTATAAGCTCAGCAGGAGGATTTTCCTCCGAAGGATCAGGTTGTGCCGATTATCATGAAGGTTATGTTTCAAATATCATGATGACGTCAGGATGATATTTCGAACAACAGGATATCATGCTGCTGGAGGATGATGATGATGAAGTCTATACTAGTGTCGTCAGGAGCAAAAGCACCGACATGATATATGCTCATGACCTAGTATATAAAGTGTTATTGAGGTCATCGCGGGGTGCATGTGGGATATTGTTATCCTGCATTTTCAAATATCATGATGATGAGTCTCGGCGGGAAATGGTTGCGACTGCAGATTTGATGATTTTCCCAAGGCCGCGGGTTGGTGCGCCATTAATGGCGATTGTTGCAGAGGTATGGGCGATGGCGTGGGTCGATCTTGTACCCGACTGGAGGTGTCAATCAGCGGATAATGGTGCAGGGCTTGAGAAATCTTCCTGTCTCCTCCCCTACCTGCTGCATTCAAGTTTGGGCGCCAATCCGGTTGTGCTTGAGCGCCATTTTCATGATACTGTGTATCTGGCGAAATTTTGGTCAACCATGTAATTAATTGCTGAGCACCTACCTGGCTGATATAAGCAGGTTGTGTTGTTCATTTGTGGTTGTTGAAAAGTTGATGATTTTGGCTCTGTAATGCATAACAAGCTGATCTGGTTGCTTTATACAGCTTACCTGTGAGTTTATGTATCTCTTGTTGTTTGTTTTTGGCATGAACCCACTGATTTCATGATTAAACTTATATGAGAAATGCTGTTTGGCATGTGTTGTGTTAATTCTGTCTCCAGTATTGCATGTATCCTTCTTCTGAATCTGGATGTTTGGTAATGTTTAGATTCTAGAGCATAGAATTCCTGTGTTGAATGTCTGATCTTTTAACTTCTATTCAAGGGGTAGATTAAACTGTTTTCAGGTTGAACATTGGGAGGGATATACTGCAGTAGGGATACCATAAGTAGAGATAACCTAACACTTTGTATTGGGAGATGCCTGTAAGGCAGGTATCACATAGATCCCCTTGAAATCCAGTTTTAGTTGTTCATGCTGATCATTCACAGGTGTATGTCTATTGACTCCAGGCCCTGGATAGGCACCAATCATGCTTTGTTTTGTGTTATAACCATATCCAGCTTTGCATCCACACTTAAACTCCAAAGCAAAATCTAAAACCAGCATTAGGACATTAGAGTTAGTTTTAGGAACCTCAGTCCTCTGTCTACAACTGCAAATAGGCCCAAAGCTAGCCCCTTTGCCTTTATCTTTCAGTTTTGGTCTACATACAGGAGGACTCATCTGCTTTCTGTCAACATCCCAGCCTTGCATGCATATCCTCATGGATGTTGAGTAGGGAATACCCCCCTAGGTCTTGCAGAGCCTGAAGAAGAAGAGGAGATAAAATATAGAGTCTATCTCCTACACTGTTGGCCCCCTGGCCCAGAAATCCTGTTGATCACTGATGGCTACCTTGTAGGGAAATCTGGGAATAAGCATCCAGTCTGGGAAAAAGTCAACAGAAATTGGCGACTCCGCTGGGGACGAGAAGTAAAAGACTATCTAATCATCTCCAGTGATATATATGTGACCCATCTGAGTCAGCAATAGTAATCTACTCCGCTGGGGAACCTTGTGAAAGAACCCTGGTTTTCAGAAGAAAACAGTTCCTAGCAATAGGTGGCGACTCCGAAGTAATCTCCCAACCGGTCAAAGTAAATTTATATGCAGGGGAGAAGATCCCAACAAACTCCTTTATTTGAAGAGTTACCATTAACAAAAAGAACGATGTATAGAAGAAAGGGAACTGTCTCAGCTAGTCATGAGAGCTCCCCCAGAAAAAGTGATGAGATACAAGATAACCCTAGGCCATCAGGACAGCATGCTCCTTATTTTTCAAGTGCAGAAGCAGATATCCAAGGTGCATATGAGAGGCAACAGGGTGGTAGTATCAGAATGAGGTCAGAGGTGTTCCAAGAACGCCCTTTTCTAGACCCAAGTGAGAGGTTTGAAGAGGCAGAGTCCCTAAGGGATGATGAAGATGATGACCCAAATGGTATGAGACCATCTACCTCCAGACCTAAGGATGAACAATTGGCAGAAGAAATCAAAAGCCTAAGAGCAGAATTAGAATACCTACAAGCCATGAAAATCAGAGATGATATACAGCAGAAAGTGCAAGCCTTGAGAACTGCCCAAAATAATTCAGTTCCTACCTTAGAAAATGCAAATATGCAAAGACATCAGCAGAGATATGAAGTGCATCATCAGCATCATGATGACAGACAAAATGTGAATGATGCTAGGATACCACTGAACAATGCAGGAAACCAAAATGCAAATAGAAATGTTAATGTTAATCAGCCAAACAGACAGCCTATGCAGCTAGATAGATTCAGGCAGCTGGTGTTTGATGGTATTCCTGGGTATCCTAACCCCATTGATAAGCATCTGAGGCTGCAAGTGCCTAAGTTTTCAGGAAACAATACAGTGTCAGGAGAAGATCATCTAAAGGCCTTCCAAAATGTCATGGACAATTTTGAGGTTGAGCATGAGGATGTTTTCATGAAGTCATTCATGCAATCCTTAATAGATGAGGCAAGAGAATGGTACAGGAACCTGCCTGACCGGAGCATATCATCATGGGATGATTTTAAGAGGATGTTCAAGGAGCAATATGGTGATAAAACTGACCCTAGCTTCTTTGTAAACGAGTTCACCAGCATCACCAAAGGGTCAAATGAACAGGTTGCAGACTTTAATGCAAGATTTACTAAAGTGTTGAACAAATTGCCACATCATATGAGGCCAAATGAACCAATGTGCATAATTTTGTACATCAATGCCTTTGATGCAAAGACTGCATATGGACTGAGAGATAAAGGTCCTGCCACCCTCAGGGATGCTTTCAGGATTGCAGTAAATATTGAAAACAATAGGAAAGCATCAGGCAAGACAAATAGAAGGGATGATGTAAAAATTCTGCAGAATCCAAATAAGCCTCAGAACACTCAAGGTAGTATATCTGCTCCTGAAGATAAGATAGACAAACTGGCAAATGTTGTTAAGGACCTGAGCTATAGATTAGCTAGAAGTGAAAAAGGGATGGGTCCTGATAGGCAAGTCTATCAAAGACAGGAAAAGAGGCCATCATTACATGATATGCCTTATAACACCAATTGGCATGATGGTAAGCCTGTATATCCACGTAACAACACAAATCAGAGGGCTCAACATGCCAAGGAAACTCCTGATCCCTTAAAGAAAACTATAAATATTGCTGATGATGCTCCGTGGTGTATAATCTGTCAGATGCCACATTCACAATCACAGTGCATGATTGCCCAATCTTTGTATGAAAATGCTACATCTTGTAATGAGTGCAATGAGCCACATCATGTGCAGGATGATGATGTTAACATGATGTCTATAGGCAATGGATATACTCTATATGGTGCTGATGAGAAGACAGATGATCAGGTTCAGGCCTGCCAACAGTCCCCATATGATGAAGATCATGAGGATAATTATGTGTATGCTCAGAACTCACACAATTTTCTGAGTAGCTTACACCGACCTTCTGATGAGGAAATCAGAGCCTTCACAGCTGCAGCAGTTGCTCAGGTCAAGAGCAACTACAATCTCAGAGGTAAAAATCAGGTTGGCAGCCCACATCAGCCAGAAGATATTTCTGCAGGTCAGCAGATGCATGGTCATAAAGGAACTGAACCACAAAAAAGGCAGTGGGTAAATAACAAGCAGAACTTTAGATACAGAACAGGTCATGATTTCCAAGGACCAGAAAACAGAACCCCTCAGGCTGAAGATCAAAGTAGAGGTTCCCAAGACAGGAATGATGATCAGGGAACTATGAGAATGAAAGCTAAGTCAGCTCAGGATAAAAGCAAGATCGTGGAGCAAGCTACAACTGCTGTACAAAACTGTGCTCCATTTGATATAGCCCAGATCCTCACTCAGGTAAAGGTCTCTGTTCCACTTATGGAACTCATGAAAGTGGAAGAGATCAAGAGTAGAACAATATCCCTAATCTCAGGGGTACCTTTTCAAGCTAAGCAAAATGATCAGACCCAGGGTGAGAAACAGGTCATGTGTAGTGAAGAAGATGAGACTCCTGAAGTCTATTTAGGAATGACCATGACAAAGTGTCCTTCACAGGTGGAACCATTTTATGTTTCCCTGGTTATAAATGGTAAAATAATTAGAAACTGTATGCTTGACTCTGGAGCATCCACAAATGTCATGCCTTTGGCTATCATGCAACAAACTGGATTAAAAATTGACAAGGCATGTGGGAAGTGTTATGCTATGGATGCCAGAGAGGTACCAGTTATTGGAATCATGAAGGATGTAGATTTCAAGCTGGCAGCATTTCCTGAAAAAAGATACAAAATGAATATAACAGTGGTTGACATCAAGCCACAGTATGGTATGCTGCTGTCAAGAAGATGGGCAGCACTAATAGGTGGAAGTATGCAGCTGGACCTATCATATGCCATGATTCCAATGAATGGCAGGGATGTCAAGCTAATTAGAGAGCAAAGATCATCAGAGACAGTGGAAGACCAAGAAGCAAATGAACAGGTATGCTTTGTGGACACTGACTGTGATAACTTCAGGGTTGTCTCAGATGATACAGAAGATGAAAAGAAAAATGTCTGCACTGAAGAGCTGGATCAGCAAGGATTGTGGACCATGTTTTTTGATGGAGCTTGTGCAAAAGAAGGTTCTGGAGCTGGAGTTGTCTTCCTGTCTCCAACTGGTAAGCTCCTCAAATCCTCTTTCTTGCTGAGGTTTGATTGCACAAATAATATTGCAGAATATGAGGCTTTACTTTTAGGCCTGAATATTGCTCTCAAACATGGAATTAAAATGTTAAGAGTATTTGGAGACTCTGAGCTGATTGTATCCCAAATCAGAAATAAGTATGCTGCAAAGAATAAAAGATTGAAACAATACAAGCATGCTGTTTGGGATACTATTGAGTTATTTGATGCATTTTCAATTGGCTGGGTAGAAAGGTCAAAAAATGTTATGGCTGATTTCTTAGCCAATGTTGCAATAAGGCCGGATGACATCACTCTGTCAGGTGTCACAGATGTAGAAGTTAAAATTAGGCCTGCCATACCAGAAAACATATGCAGTTGGCAAGTTTTTAATGATGATAGGGATTTGCTGAAATTTTTGCACTGCATAGATGAGTATGAGAACCAACAGATTGATTTCCAAGCTTTTGTAGAAACTGTAGATGGAAAAGAGACTCTTGTAGGGAAGGAGATCATCCAGTTGAAGACTAACAAGATCCCTAGAGGGTTAGTGGCTTTGGAAAGAGCCTTTGACAGTAGAGACAAAATGGTCACAAAGACATCCCCCACAAATAAGGAGGATTTGGAAGAAATAAATTTGGGGACATCTCAGGCCCCTCAGAAAGTATATATTGGCAAACAGCTCAAACCACACATAAGAAGTATGCTGATTGCATTGCTAAAAAGGTATAAACATGTTTTTGCTTGGTCATATGAGGACCTAAAAGCTTATAGAGAAGACTTATTCCAGCATGAGATCCCACTGAAGCCTGAAGCTAAGCCATTTAGACAGAGGCAAAGGCCTATAAATCCTACCTTAGCTCCTAAGATGCAGGAAGAACTCAGAAGGCTCAGGGATGCTGGAATAATTGTGCCCATCAGACATTCAACTTGGGTGTCTAACCTTGTCCCAGTCAGAAAAAAGAATGGTGATATTAGGCTTTGTGTGGATTTCAGGAACTTGAATGTATCCTCTTTGAAGGATAACTATCCATTGCCTAATATGGAAGCTATGTTGCAGAGGGTGACTGGTTGTGAACTCCTATCCATGATGGATGGATTTTCAGGATATAATCAGGTAAAGGTAAAAGAATCAGAACAGTATAAGACTGCCTTTACCACTCCATGGGGAACATATGTGTATGTTAGAATGCCATTTGGACTAACAAATGCAGGTGCTACATTTCAAAGAGCAATGGATGTTGCTTTTGCAGGGCTAATTGATTCAATCCTGGCAGTATATCAGGATGACCTGACTGCCTACTCAAAGAAAGAGGAGCAGCATTGCATGCATCTGGAGCAGATCTTCATAAGAGCATTAGAATATGGTATTTCTTTAAACCCAAAGAAGTGTGCCTTTGGAGTAGTTGAAGGAAAGCTTCTGGGACACATTGTTTCCAAGGATGGAGTCAGGATAGATCCAGACAGAGTGGCAGCCATTGACAGGATCCAAATGCCAAAAACTGTGAAAGGAGTTCAGTCCTTCTTTGGACAGGTAAACTTTGTCAGAAGATTTGTTCCCAACTTTGCAGAGATCACAAGGAACATTTCCAAGATGATGAAGAAGGATGCAACCGTCAACTGGGAAAGGGAAGCAACAGAATCATTTCAGAATATCAAAGAGGCAATAAAGATGGCCCCTGTTCTTAAATCTCCTGATTTTTCTAGGCCATTCCAGGTGTTCTCATTTGCTTCCTTTCATACTGTAGCTGCATGTTTGTTACAGAAAAATGAAGATGGTTTTGAACAGCCCATCGCCTTCTTCAGTATGTCCCTGCAGGCCTCTGAATTGAAGTATGATATTATGGAAAAGCAGGCATATGCACTTGTTAGAGCCATCAAAAGTTTCAGACCATACTTGGTAGGGTCACATATAATTGCATACGTACCTCATGCTGCAGTCAAAGACATATTCACTCAGCAGGAGGTGACTGGAAGAAGGTGCAGATGGATAAACAAACTGCAGGAATTCAACATAGACATACAAGTTACTAAATTGATAAGAGGACAAGGACTAGCCAAGATGATGGCACAGTCAAACTTGGAAGTATGCCAAGTTAATGCAGTCCAAGATGAGAATGTAAGTGCATCAGGATCTGAATGGTACAAGGATATTGTCTATTATTTGCAAAATCTGAATTGTCCCTCCCATTTCAGTGACAATCAAAAGAGGACTCTGAAGCTACATGCAATCAGGTATGTTGTTGTTCAAGGTGAGCTGTACTGGAAAAATCCTGATGGTGTGCTGCTGAGATGTGTGGATAAGAACATGGCTAACAATATTTTGATTGACATGCATAAAGGATTGTGTGGTGGCCATTATACTGCCCAAACAACAGCTCATAAAATTCTCAGGGCAGGATATTGGTGGCCCACTCTCTTTTCAGATGCACAGAGGTTAGTAAGAAAATGTGACCCTTGCCAGAGATTCTCAGGAAAGCTGAAATATCATGGTGCTTTACCCCTCAGAACTGCACCTGTGGATGCTCCATTCCAGCAATGGGGAATTGATTTTATAGGGGAAATTGCAGACAAATCAAGTGGGGGACACAGTTGGATTTTGGTGGCAACTGACTACTTTACCAAATGGATTGAGGCCATTCCAACTAAAAGAGCTACAAGTAAGGTGGTGACAGACTTCATACTAGAGAACATCATCATCAGGTTTGGAGTACCATCTAAAATAATCACTGATAATGCTATGTGCTTCAGATCAGGTGAGTTTGTTGATTTTTGCAACAGGTATGGGATAAGCTTGTCATATACATCACCATATCACCCACAAGGAAATGGTCAAGCAGAATCAAGCAATAGGAGCATCATGAAAATTGTCAAGAGGATACTGGACAAGAACAAGAGAGCTTGGGACTCAAAGTTGAATTTAGCAGTATGGGCTGACAGAGTGACTGTGAAAAGGGCTATTGGGAAGTCACCTTTTGAGCTAGTATATGGCGCATCAGCTAGACTGCCCATAAACAATCTCCTACCAGTTTACAGGTTCATCCAGGAAAATGATGAGGACATTGAAGGTCCCATGACAGAAAGGGTGAATCAGCTGGTTGCATTGGATGAAGACAGGAGGAGAGCCCACCAGATCAATCTCAAAAGACAACAGGATGTGAAATATCAGTTTGACAGGAGAACTACAAAAAGGAAGTTTCAAGTTAATGATCTGGTGCTTATTTGGAATGCTAAAGATCAGGAAAAGGGTAAACATGGCAAATTTCAGCCCTTATGGATGGGCCCATATCAGGTTTGCAATACTCATGGGGAGGATTCTTATTTCCTCCAGGCCCTAGATGGTGAAATTCTGGAATTGCCTGTGCATGGCCAATTCCTTAAGTTCTATTTTACATGAATATCTGGTTGCTGTGCACATTTGTAAAATATGTATGTAGTGTAAATGCCTTGTACAGCTCGCGTTTTTTGGCTTTTTGTCAGGTCTGTCCGGAGATCTGGTTCTCGCTGCAGGTTTTCACCTGCACGTCCCCATTCGGAGCCACTGTTGACACTCATTTTGACCAGGGGTTGATTTGTCATGATCAGGAGGTTTCTTCATTTGAAGCCTTTATCTTCTTGCCCATTTTTTCTAAGTGTTGGACCTCCTCAGCATTTTTCAACTGCAGCATCATGTTTTCCTGAGGAGGAGGTCATCATCATCATCTTGTATTCGATGATGGTCTGCATCATCATGTTCTTCGTCGACTGGGTTTTTCATCGTCATCATCATATTCAGTCATCGGGTGATGTTTGGTTTTTATCATGATGATGCTGCCGAGCTACAGTGCGCCCTCATCTGCTTGCGAGGGTGATGTTTCAAAGTCTCCGGTGATCTTCCATTTATCACCTTGCGCGAGCATGATGATGATGTTGCTTATTCTTTGAATTGCTCGACCTAACTTGTTTTTTCCTAAGGGTCGTGTTCATCATCATCATATTTCCAAGTTATCATCCTGCTGCTTGCGGAGGTCATCATATTTTCTGCCTTCATGATATTTCGCCGGGGTGATATTTTTATCATCGGGTGATCTTGGTTAACATCATCCTGATGATGTTGTTGAAGAGTTGTAATTGCGACCCGATATTCACTAGGGTCATCATATTTTGGAGCGTCAGGATGATCTTAGTCAATATCATCCTGATGATGTTGTATCACTTCTTGTTCTTTGTTTCTCATCCTGATGATGCTGACGTCATCCGTATATCAGGGTGATATTTTTCTTTCTGCCTATCTGCATCATGATATTCGCGAAGGAGGGGGTGATATTTCCATATCACCCGGATATATGTTTGTTCGAACATCATGATGATGCTGATATCAGGGAGATATCCGCCTGCTAGCTTCGCGCATTGTCTGCTGGGGGTGATCTTTTCAAGCAGCATCATCATATTCAGTTATCGCCCCGATCTTATAGAGGAGCTACAGTGCAACCTGATATTTGAACATCAGGAGGATATTTCCAAATATCCGGTTGTCTTCCGAATATCATGATGATGTTAATATGATGATGACGTCATCAAGGTCCGCAGGGGTCATATTTCTAACAACTGATCATCTTGAAGAGACCTCCTAATATTTGCAAACATGATGATGACGTCGTCCGGATGTGAGGAGGTGCGCAGTAGGCGGATATGATGATGACGTCAGCAGGATATGATGATGACGTCATCAGGATGTTCATCGGCCAGACTTTTGTTATAAGCTCAGCAGGAGGATTTTCCTCCGAAGGATCAGGTTGTGCCGATTATCATGAAGGTTATGTTTCAAATATCATGATGACGTCAGGATGATATTTCGAACAACAGGATATCATGCTGCTGGAGGATGATGATGATGAAGTCTATACTAGTGTCGTCAGGAGCAAAAGCACCGACATGATATATGCTCATGACCTAGTATATAAAGTGTTATTGAGGTCATCGCGGGGTGCATGTGGGATATTGTTATCCTGCATTTTCAAATATCATGATGATGAGTCTCGGCGGGAAATGGTTGCGACTGCAGATTTGATGATTTTCCCAAGGCCGCGGGTTGGTGCGCCATTAATGGCGATTGTTGCAGAGGTATGGGCGATGGCGTGGGTCGATCTTGTACCCGACTGGAGGTGTCAATCAGCGGATAATGGCGCAGGGCTCGAGAAATCTTCCTGTCTCCTCCCCTACCTGCTGCATTCAAGTTTGGGCACCAATCCGGTTGTGCTTGAGCGCCATTTTCATGATACTGTGTATCTGGCGAAATTTTGGTCAACCATGTAATTAATTGCTGAGCACCTACCTGGCTGATATAAGCAGGTTGTGTTGTTCATTTGTGGTTGTTGAAAAGTTGATGATTTTGGCTCTGTAATGCATAACAAGCTGATCTGGTTGCTTTATACAGCTTACCTGTGAGTTTATGTATCTCTTGTTGTTTGTTTTTGGCATGAACCCACTGATTTCATGATTAAACTTATATGAGAAATGCTGTTTGGCATGTGTTGTGTTAATTCTGTCTCCAGTATTGCATGTATCCTTCTTCTGAATCTGGATGTTTGGTAATGTTTAGATTCTAGAGCATAGAATTCCTGTGTTGAATGTCTGATCTTTTAACTTCTATTCAAGGGGTAGATTAAACTGTTTTCAGGTTGAACATTGGGAGGGATATACTGCAGTAGGGATACCATAAGTAGAGATAACCTAACACTTTGTATTGGGAGATGCCTGTAAGGCAGGTATCACATAGATCCCCTTGAAATCCAGTTTTAGTTGTTCATGCTGATCATTCACAGGTGTATGTCTATTGACTCCAGGCCCTGGATAGGCACCAATCATGCTTTGTTTTGTGTTATAACCATATCCAGCTTTGCATCCACACTTAAACTCCAAAGCAAAATCTAAAACCAGCATTAGGACATTAGAGTTAGTTTTAGGAACCTCAGTCCTCTGTCTACAACTGCAAATAGGCCCAAAGCTAGCCCCTTTGCCTTTATCTTTCAGTTTTGGTCTACATACAGGAGGACTCATCTGCTTTCTGTCAACATCCCAGCCTTGCATGCATATCCTCATGGATGTTGAGTAGGGAATACCCCCCTAGGTCTTGCAGAGCCTGAAGAAGAAGAGGAGATAAAATATAGAGTCTATCTCCTACACTGTTGGCCCCCTGGCCCAGAAATCCTGTTGATCACTAATGGCTACCTTGTAGGGAAATCTGGGAATAAGCATCCAGTCTGGGAAAAAGTCAACAATTTCCAGGCCTGAAATAGTGTCACATAAGTCAGGTGTATCATAGTGTACATTCTTGTATAGTTGTTTGTACAATCTACTTTGTCTGTTTATGTTGTTTTCTTTGTTGTTGCCTTAGCAAGGATCTTTATTTTGATTTAGAGTATGCAGGAGAAGATTAATAACCACTGAAAACAATGGAAAATTTAGAACATTCAGGTTAATTATTTGAAATTTATGCATAATTTGTTGTGACTATCATGAATGCAGAAACTTAGTTGATTTGTGAAATTTTGTATTCAATAACTGTGGGTTGAGTATTCAAGGAAAATTTCTCACAATGACACACCTAAAATCCTTGGGTTTGTTGAATCTACCAGTGTAGATATTAGGTGAAAAATCAGAGGTCACCCTTGCTACCATTACAATTCTCAGCTTAATTTCAGCAAGTGTTCACTCCTTGCATCATGACGTTACAAATGCAATATCTTATGAAATCTCTATCAAATACAAAATATAAAAATAAATAAAATGGAATTTACTAAAAATCTAGGTTAAGCCATCTAAGTAACTCTACCGAGGCTATAGACGCCTACTGGCAGTGGGGCTCTACTTAGGAGAATTGTAATGATAACCTTGTTGGGGCCATGGACACTTGCTGACAGCAAGGCTCTATCTGGTTGGCTATGAGGGAATGACATCAACTAGGTAGTCTAATGTCAGTCACTGGTTTGTTCAACTGATTTTCAAGACGAGTATAATTAATCACGTGCACCCACTTAAACTGAATGTGAAAATTCATGCACCTTATTGAATACATTGAGTCTCAAGTTAAATGATGATTTGCAGAAAGGATAGTTGGAAATTATGAATTTATTTCATTTAGTTTTCTTTAATTGTTTTAATTTGATTGTTTTGTTTGGTTGCTAGTTGTTGTGATGTTCATAACATGCCCCTTTTTGCTCCTCAGCAAAATGAGGACCCCTGTTGTAGCTGGCTTCTTTGCTTGTGTGTGTGGGTCTGCTTGGTGGTAAAGAGAAAAGTGAAGTGAAGTACAAACCTTGTTGAAAATAAATAAAAAATTGTATTAAGTACTAGGGATGAATATGGGTGAATTCCTTGTTGAAAATGAACAGGGGTTGCTTTTTGGACCATCTTAAAATTCCCTATATTTTGCAAGTTATGAGTGTTTTTTGGTAAATGCATTGTAGGAAGGTTTGTATGTTGCATATGCAAGGTCCTTTGTATATCGGGTTGCATATACAAGGTCATTTGTATGTTGTGTAATTGTTTGATACATATACAACGCTGTTTGTATATCAGGTCATACATATACAACGTCTTTTGTATATCACTCATATACAAAGTTACAAAATTGGGTTGTTGGGTTTTCTAAGTCATTTTACTTGTATGCATGTTGTTAACGCTTTATTTATACATACAAGTCAGACCTGACAAGTTTTCAAAGTTTGAATGCATAAATCCAGTGAGTCTGCTGGATGTATTTTATGTGTATATGTTGGGCGCCCGGAAACATACAAAGGTGAGATAAAAGGCCATATACAAGTCACGGAACTAAAAAGTTTATCAAGGTTCGTTTAATCGTTGTATGTGTCGTGCTTTGTATATACATGCCGCGGAACTGAAAAGATTGTGAAATAAGGTTAAGTCGTTGTATATTTCATGCTTTGTACACATGTTTTGAAGACATACATTGCGATATGCATTGCACATATACAAGTCGCAGAACCGAAAGATTATTAAGGATGGTTTTATTGTTGTATGTTTCGGGACATACAAAGGGTTTTGTATGTATTGGGCTTTGTATCTGAAAAGTTAGATACAAGCGAAACATAGAAGCAAAATATGCATTGTGGAGATACAAAGTGAACAGTAATGTGGGCTCCACCACCCATCGACTTGACTTTCACTGTCGGCCGTGTCTTAAATTGTCTCTTCGATCACTTGTGTTACACTGATCAGTGTAGCTTTTGCTATTGGCAGAGTGTTGTGTGGTCTCGGTGATAGGTGGTGTCTTCCTGATGGAATGGTGTTCGGTGTAACCCTGGCTATCAGCTTTCAATGGTATTTTCTCGCTGATGGTCTTGGTTACTCCAATATACAAGCAAAGGATGCATGTTTATAAGATACAAAGTGGTTTGTATGTATCTCGGATACAAAGGTAAAGGTGCAAGCCGGATGTGAAGAAATTAAATACAAAAAATTCTTTGTTAATGAGATTATGTGTTTCCGATGTACAAGAGTGATATACAAAGTGAAATATGCAAGACCTGGATTTCAAAGGCAAATTAAAAATAGAAAACTCCTTATATATTTGACTACTTGCATGTTTAAGACAAAAAGTTATGATCAAGATTAAAAGTGAATTTTAAAGTTCCATTTTATTAACTTACATCTGTTGACCGCAGGTACGTAGGTATATTGCTGGAAGCCGTCGCGGTTAGGAAGGCAAAGTGAAAGCAGTCATTGGGCATCGACGGAAGAGGAAAAGACTTGGCTGACGATGAAGGTCTTGCTAAAGGATAAAGCGCAACAAAGTTGTCGGGGTGAGTTTGGCCACGGGGAGACTTAAGGAAGTGTTGCCGATGATGGTTGTCTTGCCAACTATGGAGAAGAAGAAGAAGGCAAAGATCCAGAAGCCCAAGGAATGAATGAAGATACAACACAAAGAGAACATATGCATCAGGTTCTCATAAAATAATGAGTCACTCAGATGGTTGCCCGCTGGTAACCTATGCCACAAAAGAAAGTGTTGACTAAGTCAAGGAAGGTTATCTACTGTTGATCTTAAATAGATGAATCCTGACCATAGATCATTTGTAGCCATTCCCTCACCTTATTCTATAAAAGGTGCAGGGATGCCATGTTTTGAACATTCAGAAGCTTAACTAAAATTTGATTGCTAAAACATCAGGACTTATTTCAAATTTGTTGTAAGCATACATGTTTTTGCATACTGAATGAAAGAGAAGACCATTTGATTACAAATCATCATAAATCTTGAGTAATCTATGTTTGAAATCTTGATACATGCTTTGATTTGCTGCGTCCCTTGGAGTGCTTATCAGTCTATATGTGTTTTTTTCATTCCTTATCCTTTGAAGTTAGCATCATCTGTATCTAGCTGTGGAACATCCTGGTGAAAATATGGTTTGATTTCTTCTCCTAATGAATGTATCTGGTATGTATGTGGTTCAATAGCTAAAGATTCACCAAAATTTAAAGTATTCTTTTAAATTTCTTTGAATTTCATAACAATTCACCATCACAATTGCAAATAACAGATAATCAAAAGCAAATAATTTGAAATATGCTGACATCTTGTAGATAATTGGAAATACATAGCATATTTAGAGCTTAAACATGTTCAATTGACAAATATCATGCAAATACACATATAAATATAAGAAATACATGCAAATATCTACTTACAGATACATCATTTGAGTAAATATATTGTGTATAAGAAAGAACAAGTTCATGATGGTCAATAATCACAAATATTGATCAAATTTGCAAATACAGTAGTTATATTTGAAATAGAATAGCAATAACTTTTCTGTGGAATGCATTTGCAGGAAATAGAATCTATTGATGAACAAACGTAAGGCCCCTTGAAATGTAAAATAGCAAATCACATCAACCTCTGAGTAACGTCAGACGATCATGACCTGATCAACAGAGACTTGGAGTCATCAACTTATCCTAAGCTGATCATACATTACAAGATAATAAAGGTTTGTTGTGCAAATTTTTATGCATGTTGTTATGACTAACAATCATCATCAACAGGACTTAAACACACACCAAGAGCCTAGTATGCAAGATTAGATAAGTATCTGCTAAAGTTAGGTTTTAGCAAAGGCACAGTTGATAGTAATCTTTAATTCAAAATTGATTATGAAAACATCTTGATTGTTGAGGTATTTGTTGATGATATCATTTTTAGTGGAAATGAGTTCATGTGTAAAAAAATTACTGATCAAATGCATAGTGAATTTGAGATGTCCATGCTTGGTGAAATGAACTTCTTCTTGGGTCTACAAATCATTCAGTTAGATAAGGGCATATTCATATCTCAGTCTAAGTATGTGAAAGAGTTGTTGAAAAAATTTGGAATGGAGGGTTCAAAACATGTGAGTACTCCTATGATAACCGGATGCAAGTTGAGTTAAGATGATGAGTCCCCTAAGGCAATTTATAAAAAGTATAGATCAATGATTGGAGGACTACTTTATCTAACTCATACCAGACCTAATATTATGAATGCAGTTGGCCTTGTTGCTAGATTTCAAGCTGATCCTAGAGAATCTCTTGTTGTAGCAGTCAAAATAATTTTTAGATATCTGAAGGGAACATCTGATTATGGCTTGTGGTATCCTAAAGATGATTATTTCACTCTTCATGCATATTTAGATGCTGATTGGGTAGGAGATGTGGATGACAAAAATAGTACTAGTGGTGGTACATTTTTCTTTGGAAAGAGATTGGTTTCTTGGTTGAGCAAAAAGTAGGAGGCAATATCTCTGTCTACTGCTGAGGTAGAGTATATAGCAGCAACAAGTAATTGTACTCAAGTCTTGTGGATGAAGCAGATGCTAAAGGATATCAGAATTATGTTTGAAGAACCTGTTACAATCTTCTATGATAATTCAAGTGCAATAAACATTTCAAAGAATCTAATGTTGCATTCAAAGACAAAGTACATATCCATTAAGTTCCACTTTTTGAGAGAGAAGGTAAATGAGAATGAAGTCAGATTGGAGTTTGTTTCTTCAAAGGATTAGATTGCGAATATCTTCACTAAGCCTCTACCTAAGGAGACTTTTGAGTATCTCAAAGAGATGCTAGGGGTTATTACCCCTCCTATTTAGAACTAAGGTGCACTAGTGTGCATCAGTCCGGTGGAACACACAGTCATATCTAGTGATCCAGATTGATGTTAAGGGGATGCTACTCAGGGGGAGTAGTTAGTATGTTTTGAGTTTAGTTTGGTCTTGTCTGAGAAACAAAAGGGTGAGATATGAATGTAAATGTGTGCCCTTTGCCATTGATGTCAAAGGGGGAGAGAAGTCATGTGAAAAACTATGATAGAAGTGAGTAGTTCCTAGTGAAAGGGGCAGTAGTGAAGAAAGTGGTTGCAAATGTGTTAAGAAAAAGGGGGAGAAGTTCTTGTCTTGATGGTTGAATCAATTTTTCACATCATATGTTGCCATCAATGACAAAGGGGGAGATTGTTGCAAATGTGTGCCTATGATGTGTTTTCATTGATGTCAACATATCTCCTTATCAGAGACAGTGAAGACAGTGTAGATCAGTAACGTGGATTGCTTCACATTTCCAGTGAAATGAAGATTAGAGTCTGCGGACTAAAGGGTTTGTAGAGAATTGTCTAAAGTTGCTCTAGTCAAGATTTGAGAGGTCCACATGAAGTATTGGTGAAGTTATGGCCATTTGAGTAGAACCAGGTTTCTGCCGTTGTTCAGAGGTAACAGGGTGACATGAACTTGGTCTAGATTGTGCCGCATTGAAATATTATGGTCTGCGGTTCTGCAGGTATGATTGGGATGTTGGTGTGTATCCTCAACTAAAGTGGTTCGTGGTTTGGAGGTTCAAAAGAAATCTTTCTAGAGTGACAGTCATGACAATTGGTGTTCTTAAGTTCCAGTATGAAGATGCAAGTGATTCTGGTGATTTGAGGTGGTGCAGTTCTTCTTGTTGATTTCATTGTGCTTGTGGAGGTCTCTGGATCACGTGCCTATTGTGTTTGTGGTCCACATTGAAGATCGAGCTTGTAGTTGAAGATTTCTCCTTGGGTGTTGTTGTTCTTTCCAGTCTTGGCTGACTGGATGTTTCATGCATGTTGCGGATGATCAAAGAGAAGTTCTATGAAGTGTGGCATGTTGTTTGAGGAAGATTTGAGTCCTGGTTATGTCTGGCTAATAGTGTAGTGATCCACATGTAGTATTTTGTATTGATTCAAGTCTTTTTGTAAATGTTTGTAATGTTGACCTTGGAGATTGTTCCAATGGTTGATGAATGCAAGGCTGACTTTGATGTTCATTCCAAAGTCAATGTCATGTATAAATAAGTATTGTGAAGTTGTGGAAATGGGGGAGATGTGAGCAAAGAAGTGGATTTAGCAAGGAAGTGTTTAGGAGCAGAGTAGAGGTGTTGTGAGCTTCAATGGAATTGAACTTTGGCATAAGAAGATGTTGTTTCTCAGTTCAATTCATCTGTGTTAATCTTGTGAATGTTTCTGTAGGCAGTGAGCCTATTTTGAGCAATGATCTTTGGGTAGTGTGCCCAAAGAAAAGTGCCTTCCCATTTTCTATTCTTTTAATAGGGAATAAATCTTGTGGGTTAACCCCCACCATGGTTTTCTCGAAATCGGGTTTCCACATAAAAATCTTGGTGTTATGTAAGTTGATTATGTTTCTACTCATGTGTTATTGATTCATGCTTTCATGGTTAAATCATTAATCTGATAATAAGTGGTAAAGAAGTTTAAAGCCAACAAAAGTCAAAGTTTTGAGACAACTGATTCACCCCCCTCTTAGTTGTTTGTGCTTATTTTCAACAATTGGTATCAGAGACGGTTCCTCTAAAAGAAGCTTGACTACTTGAGGAGATCTAGGATGTCGATATACAAGAAGGACAGTCTGAGATTTGATGGAACAAATTATTCTTTTTGGAAGAAATGGATGGAATATCATCTGCATGCATGGGTGATTCTAATTGGTTGATAATTAAGGATGAGTATAAGCCTTCAGAGTAAGGCCCTTCAACTCTAGATGAACTTAAAGATGCTGAATACAACATTCGAGCTAAAGAAGCATTATTGAGTGCCCTGACTGATACAAAAATGCTAAATGTTCTAGAATTGAAAACCGCTCATGAAATTTGGAAAATGTTGGAAACTATGTATGAAGGTGATACATATGTCAAATGTGCTAAGCTATAGAGCCTCAAGGGCATGTTGGGATAGGAAAATTTAAAATTTTCTTGTTTTCCTACTTGAACATGTCTGACCAATCATAAAACATTATGCCCAAAAATCATAATAATAAGGGGTATATTCCATAAAAAATCACATGACTTTCAGCACAAATGGAGATTTCACCCATCAAACTACATTGTAGAGTAGAGCTTCAATTCCTTAATATCGGCATGACCTCATTTTAGTCATACCGATCCATACTCTATATGAGAAAAGGGCTGAAATGAGTATCGGCATGAAAGTAACGATCGGGGAGAAGATTTCAAGAACCACCGATGGTGAAATTAGCATCGATGACCCTTCATCAGAAAGAAAATTCCTAGTCATGCTGATCAGTATAAGAACACTATCAGGTGATACTCCACAAATCCCCCCGACAGTATAAATCATGTCAATGGAGGAATTCGGTAGGACTCTCACCAAGCATCCCATGGAGTGAAAGGAACTAGTGGTCATTAGCAAGAAATGAACATTGGAGTGAAAAATTAAGGAGTCTCTAACATTCTAATCTCTCAGTGACTAACGAAACTGTTTCGGCATAAGTCATGCTGATATGTATGGAAGATGATAACCATCGGCAAAAGTGAATGAATCAGAACAAATCTCGTAAGTCTGACTGAAACGATACTCACAACGATGTCGGTGACATGTTGTGAAGGTCTCATTGATGGATAGTATGAAGGAAGATATTGGGGAAACAACCACGATTGGGTAGCTTGAAATAAGTTATCTTGATGACATAGATTATCTCGATGACAACGATGACTACATTCATCGACAAGACTCTCACTGATAGCCATATTGAGGACACTTGAGATATCGGAGAAGAATATTAGTCCCATGGTGATGAAGAAAGTCAGGCTGATAATGACCATGCCTACTTCTATATCAGGTAGATCTTGAAAATATCTGGCCGATACAAACTCACATATAAAAGATGACATTGAGCAAACAGATGAAAGGTCACAATGATTGATCCATAAGCAAATTTTTGCACCATAAGAGGATATTAAATTGCCCTAACATTACAAAAATCATACCGATGAAGAGAGTTATGATGATGTGACATTTCACAATGATCAAGAAAATTGAAATGCTAGAACAATTAATTGCAGACGAGGAAGAGATCCTCTATGCCATTTGAAACAACTGCAATCAAGTCTGAAAGAATTGTCTGAAGCAAGAACATAAGCAGAGATTTGGAGAAGAAAATAGGGGAATTCGATCACTGCATCAGATAATAGGTACATATATATAAACCTTTGTGAAATAGCCTATAGTTTGAATTTACTATCCAAAGTCGTAATGGAGACTCCGACGAAAGGAAAGGGCAGAAAACAACAGGGTAAGACCAGTAGACCTAAAAAACAAAAAATTGACAAAACCCCTGAGGAGAACAGAAGATAGGAAATTGAACTAGGACTTAAATGACCAACTACCTGGATCAACTCCCAAAGCCCGAAGGTCTGCACAACTTAGGGTAGAAGTAGAGAAACTAGAAGACAAGTGTAAATACCTAGGAAATGTCTGGGCACCAATAAGAGGCTATGAGCTTTTCAAAATCCACTACAACAAGAGATTCAAGAATTTTCCAGTGTCTAATCCATGGCACTTTAATTTAGGTAAATTGGTTGTTCCTGATGTGTTTTTGAACACTAAACTCCTCCAACTTCTGGCTAGGCATTATAATCCAAGCCTCAAGGCCATATGCAACCTGCAAGGGGAGCCTATTATCCAATTGTCTAAGAATGCCATTTGTGATGTTTTGACTTGGATGATTTATGTACTATCCCCATAGTTTATGAGGATTTGGATAAAGAATACTGGAGAATGGATACAACATCTAATGGATGGAGATTGCCTATTAACAGGCCTAGGGCAGAGGGAGAAATGGTACCTCTCAGTGAGAATGATGGATCTCCATTTCATGTGTCATTATTTGAACCATACATACAGCACACATACTACTCTATGGGCTAGGTCCTAGGATTAGAGGTCCTTGATTTCATGACAATTCCTCTGATGGTGATAGCCACAGACATTCAGTGCCACAATGCCAGGCAATTTGATTATGATGCCTATATTTTTAGTAGAATTGACTCTGGTCTAACTGTAATAAAGAACAATGCCCCATCAGTTTCCTTTGAACATTACTCACTTCTCATGCACATGGTGCTCTATTATGGCTAGGAAGTAGGGTTATGGCCAAATGAATTCAAAGTTGTTCCAGTAGACTAGAGGGGGCAAAAGTCACCCATGCAGATGTGGACCAGAATATGGGATAGTAGATATGCCCATTCTAGCTATATTCAGTTTGAAGAATACTGCGTGAAAGTGTTATATAGGTAATTCAGTCATCCCTGTGAGTATTCATTATCAAATGAGATAAAGAGGTTTCTTAGACCTAAAGATTTTGGTGGTCCTCCTATTGTTTCTCACAACTGGGGAGACTGGTATTGTTTTGAAGATGCTACCATGATAAGAGTTTATGGTTTTGAGGACACTCCTTTTATATTGCCTAAGACTGTTCCTGACAAAATTGCCTACTTAGAAATAGTTAGGCAAATGAATTGTTCTAATATGATGCATTTGATTTCCCATGACACACAAACTTTTATTCCTAGTACTCTGTGTTTGGGAGATTTTACTATGGTATCCAAGGAGGGTTATGGTCTCATTATGGATAAACTAATACATTACAATATGAAATGTGCTGAGGTTAGAAAAGGATTTGATCCTGAGGGTTTCATTAACCTTGCTCAGAGAAAACAAAACCTTAGTGGATACACACATGTCCCATTTCTACATGATGACATCATCAGGAATTTGGAGTAGACTGAACTTGAATTAGTGCTTGAAAAATACAATAAGGACTTACATGAGAAGAGGAAACAACTGGTAGAGATAGAGTTGTTATCGTCTGGTGATGAAGAACCTGCAGAACAAGATGAGCTACATCAATAGACAACCAGAATGTCCAAATGAAAAATACAACACTATCAGTCTCCTAGTATAGAACATGATGAGGAAGGGTCTGATGATGAAGATCCTAGACAATTAGCATATGATTCTTTTATTTCTGATGATAAATTTATTCATTCTAAAGAATTCAAATCATTTTTATATAAATGCAAGGGGAAAGAAATCGGGGAGTCAATTGATGATATCTCTGCCAATAATGAAAGACAGTTACTTGATATGTTGAAAACAACAGTGGATAGTGAATTGCAAGATATGACTCCTAATAAGGGCAAACAACTACTCAAAGAAGCAGGGGTGATGATATTTCCTGGTCTTGATTTGAATTCTGTTCTAGTATTTGATAGTTTTCTGCATAACACAGATGATAAATACAAGCTCACTCCAGAAGGTGTCACTGAAGTGTATATGGGCACAAAATACAACAACAATGAAAATTCATTGATGATATGGGCCCTGTATTCTCCACATAAGAAGAAAACCATTATAGACACTAAGAAGGCTTTTGGCCATGTCATGACTTTGAAGGCGGGGGAGATTGACCCCTTGATCATTGCAGACATTGGTATTAACTTTGTAAAGTTGAATAAGGTACAGGCTCAGATGTTAATCAAAGAAAGAGATGCATACAAATTGAGCTATGAGAGATTAACTAAAGAAAATGATTATTTGAAAGATATTGTTAAGAGCACCTTTGGGGGGTTAGTAAAAAGATTAACTGATCCAATTGCTTTCGATAAGGATAGTGAAACATCTTTCCTTGAGTCATTTTATGGTAAAAAGTAATGGAGATAGTTGGAAGAATTTAAATGCACTACTACTGATGAATTTCCTATGATAGTAACCTAGGGAGTTGTAGAAAAGAGAATAAATGCTAATTTGCTATCTAACTTGTTTAAGTTGAATGATCAAATGCAAGAATGTTGCAGGTCAATGGAACCAGATACCTTACTGGATGGAAAATGTGAGTTATTTGATGAACAATTCATGAAAGTTGAAGATGCAGAAAGCTGTGGAATTATTGGATTTAATGAAAACAATGAGGTGCTTCCTGAAGTCAAGAATCAGACATACATCCAGAATAAGGAGACAAAGCTCGAAAAAGATGAAGGATTAGTACTTCAAGATTCATGCATTCTTCAATTTGAAGTGAGACTAGACACTGAGCTGAGCAATGAGAATGCAAAGTTAAATAGAAGACCAGCTGTCAATGAAGAAGCATGTCCAACAGAGCCAGAAATACATCAAGTTGTATTTCTCCTTTCCACAGTAAATGATGTTGAATACTATTTTGATTATGGAAATTTAGGAGATAAGACATGCATATGGATTAATCATGAGCATGATGAGCTTCCTTAGTTGCTGATTGTTAAGAGTTATTCTATTAAACACAGTGAATTTAGAATACAAGAATATTTTTCAGAATACAAGGATGAATTTGCTAAGATGAGAACCATAACTAATGCCCTGATGCTCCTGCACAATTTAAGTATGCAAATACAGGTGTCTTTGGGTCTTCTCCTGGGTTTTATTTGCCTTGTGGTGTTTGTATATAGTTTGGTAGAGTAGTTGTCTTGTTTCTTTCCTTGCTTTCTTGTTTTGTTTTCTATTGTTTCCTTTTGTAGTTAGTTGTTTGTACAGTTTGCTTAGTGTGTTTGCTTTTGTTTGTTTTCTTGTTGATTTCTGTTTTGGTTAGTCAAGATGATGTAGCTCATCATCCTAAGAAAATAACTAAATTGTTAAGATTCAAGTGATGAGAACAAATTCATACATAGGTTATGATTCATTCTGAGAAGTACTTTTGATGAGGTCTGTGATATCTTTTCATCAGGGTGCCTTTTCTTGACCAAAGTGACTTTTTCACAATGACTCACCTAACGGCCTTGGGTTTGTTGAACACACAAGTATAGGTGTTAAGTGAAAAATCTAAAGGGACTCCCTTGCTACCAATACAATCTCCAACCTAAATCAACAAGTGACTATACCTTGCATACTAAGCTTACATGATGACATCAGATGAATAGAGTATAAATTTTGAAAATCCAAAATATAATAAAATTAGGCCATCTAAGTAACTCTACCAGGGCTATAGACGACTGCTGGCAGTGGGGCTCTACTTAGGGGGATTGTATAGATAAACTTGCTGGGGCTATGGATGCCTGTTGGCAGCAAGGCTCTATCCAGGTCGGCTATGAGGGATGATCCCAAACTATGTAGCTTAACATCAGTTACTCATGTTTTCAACTTGCTTTCAAGATGAGGATAATTAATCATTTGCACACACTTGATCCTTTGTTAGCATTGTTGCCATGATGAAAACTTTGTCATACAGAAAGATTATGATGCTTATACTTAGAAATAGTTAGAATACTGTATAGGAATGTGATCACCTCACTTGAATCATTAGAATTTGGTAGTTTTATTTGGTGGCAAGTTGTTGTGTGGTTACACAACATGCCCCATTTTGACTTGACAAAACAGGGACCCAACTTTTTGCGGCTTTGGCTTGCATTGTTTTTTTTGCTCTTCGGCGGTCTGGTAAAAGTAAGTCATGCAGATGACCCTGCATAAGGGAGCTGGGTAAGTCATCATGATGAGGTCAGTTCGTCAAAGTTAATATTTCATATCAATAACCTCATGATTGGAAAGAGTACAAAATTTCATGCAGGTTTGCCTTTTGGATCACCCTAATATTCCTTAGGGAACAAAAGTTATGATGAGTCAAAGATCTAGTCAAACCTGATATTCCGAGGGGAAGATCATATTTCTTAATATCAGTCATCTTATAAAGGATCACCCTGATGCCAATTTTATCACCTGATATTTTGAATATCACCTAATCTTTCGAATATCACCCGATCTTTTGAATATCACCCGATCTTGCAAATATCACCTGATATTTCAAATATCACCCTGCTGCAGAATATCACCCCAGAGCCAATATGCTGATGATGTCATCCAATCCTGATGAACAAAGAAAATCACCCTGACGGTGACGTCATCATCCTTTTTACCTTGTGGAGGTATGTATCCAACGATCACCCTTTTAAATAACATGACGGTGACGTCATCCTGATCTTTTGAAAGGGGGTCACATTCATTAATATGACTCATCTTCATTAACATGATGATGACGTCAGCTTATCCCATTTCACAAAGGACCCTGATATGACGATGACATCATCAATCAGCTTGAACTCTGGAGGTCATATAATTTCTAACATCCGTCATCTTTTCTAATATGACTGATCTTTCCTAACATGATAGTGATGTCATTCTAGCCTGATATAAAAAGCTTGACATGACCGTGATGTCATCTTATTCGGAGGGCGATATTCCTCAATATTAGGGTCATATTTCTTAACATCACCTGATTTCCTGCAGTATGACCATGACGTCAGCCTTTCACATTTTAACGAAGCCCGTCCATGATGATGACATCATCATCATATCCCGATCTATGAAGAGAGTCATATTAGTTAATATCCCTCATATTAACTAATGTGCATACCCGGACCTGATAGTTTTATTCAATGGAATTTAGTGAACAAAAGTGCATGTATTGCATATGCATGATCTTATGCATGCAAAAACTAAAAATGTAAGGCTTGCATATCATCTGAAGGGTCACATTACCCTTGGAATACAAAAAGAGCTACCGGAAGGTGAAACTATTTGCAAAAATTCACAGAAATTCAAAAAATTAGGAAATTTTTGATCTTCTCCTTGGCAGGGTCATAACTCCTAGCTACTATGTCAGAATTTAAACTTTTTGGACTCATTGGAAAGATAAACTAGATATCTAGTTTGAGTTGCTCAGTCACTTAGGCTTAATGCCAAGCACTGATGAATTCTTGAGCCCTAATTCCGCTCCTAAGGCCTCCGAAAATGCAATTTACTAAGATGTGGAAAATACAAAAAATCATAGTTTTGTTATTTTTATCAAAAAATCACTCAAATGACCCTAGACCTGATCAGATATTGAGCCATTTTAGGGTATGATAGCATGCTTTCCAGTCAACGATAGTCACCTGAACCCTCTTGACCACCTATGGACATTTAATTACGCAAATTTCCACAGATGCTCAATATTCATAACCCGATATATATAGGTTTGCGCATTCACAACCTGATTAAATATAAATGTTTATTTCCCTGCTACTTATTAAATGAAGCTGATGCTTGATTCTTGTCTTTTTATTGCAGGATGTTGAAGCTGTTTTGGAGTACGACTGAAAACTGTGGAGTTGCTGACACAGAGGCAACCTGAACCAGAGCTGAGGAGGATATTGTCAAATATACTGTTTGCTAGCTGGAGGATGGACTAGGTCAAAGATGCTAGAATATTCTATGCCAGTTGTGTAGTTTCCAACTGGCAAACACGTGCTATTCATCTGGACTATTGATCTTAATAGATAAATCCTGACCATAGGTCATCTGTAACCATTCCCTCACCTTATTCTATAAAAGGTGCAGGGATGTGATAATTGGATTATTCAGAAGCTTAATTGAAATTTGAGTGCTAAAATATCAGGGCCTATTTCAAAGTTATTGTAAGCATACATATCATTGCATACTTAATGAAAGAGGAGACCATTTGATTACAAATCATCATAAATCCTGAGTAATCAGTGTTTGAATTCTTGATACATGCTTTGATTTGCTGCGTCCCTTGGAGTGGTTATCAGTCTATATGTGTCGTCTTCATTCCTTTTCCTTTGAAGTTAGCATCATCTGTATCTAGCTGTGGAACATCTTGGTGAAAATATGGTTTGATTTCTTCTCCTCATGACTGTATCTGGTATGTATGTGGTTCGATAGCTAAGATTCACCAAATTTGAAGTATTCTTTTAATTTTCTTTGAATTTCAGAGTAATTCCCCATCATAATTGCAAATAACAGATAAATAGAAGCAAATAACATGAAATATACTGACATCTCGTAGACAACTGAATATTATTAGCATATTTGAGCTAAATGCATGTAGTGTTGAAAATATCCTGCAAAGAATTGCAAATAATGGTAAAATTCATGCAAATATCAACCTGTAGGCACATTATTTGAGTGAATTCATAGTGCAGAGGTAAAATAATTTGGAGATTTATGCAGGGCAGATATAAAGAATAGGATATCTAGAGAAATATTGATGAACTTTATAGAAATTACTAAAGAACGTAGGCTCCTAAATGGAAAACAGCAACACACATCAACCACTGAGTAACGTCAGTAGATTATGAACTAATCAACGGAGACTTGGGATCATGAATTCTTTGAGTTCATCGTATCTTTCAAGATGATTAAAGGTTGTTGTGTAACTTTTATTCTATGTTTGTTTATGTCTAACATCATCATCAACAACTGCCAAGATGGTGAACTGATTGAATAGCATCTACTCCATGCTAGGGTTCAGTTCCATTGAAGCACAATATGACTCCTCTGCTCTGCTCTTCACACTTTCACACTTATCTCTTCATATTCACAACACACACACTCTTTTGCAACTTCATTATGAACTTTTATACAATTCATCAACCTTGGAATGTTCATCAAAGTCGGCATTGCATTCATCAACCATTGGATCAATCTCCAAGGTCAGAATTAGAAACATACATAAAATAGGTCTGGACCTAATACAAATTTAGCTAAGGAAAAGATGTAATAATGTATGTGGATCATGCCACACATTAGCTGGGACTCAAACATAATCATCCATGCCACAAAATGCTTCTACAATCTTCGATGCATCTCCGCAAATGATGAATTCAACTAGGTTGGCCAAGACTGATAATAGCACTGGGTTTGCAAGAATATTCTTCATTCACGATCTAATTTTCTCTTTGTGGACCAAACCAAAGGTAGGAACATGATCAAGAGACATCCACAAGCACATTTTAATCACTAGGAACAACCACACAATCTCTACTCACTCAGTCAATAAGATTCTTCAAACTGAAGCATAGGAACAACACTGTCAGCCACTGTCATAAGTAAGAGATAGCTTGCAGACCACCAAATCATGAACCATTGAAGTTGAAGGCACTTAACATCATAATAGAATTAGTTCCATAATTGCAGACCAAAATACTTCAATGCGGAGGAATGCGGAGCCAAACACTTTCTCCCTGTCACCATCAAACATACAAAAAAAATAGTTTTCACACTGGTGAACATAACTTACTCAAATCTTCATTCTGGAGGCTCAACCTTGGAATATAACATGTCCAAACAAGCTTCTAAATAACTTCCAATCCATAGGAAAAGATATTTATTCTACTAGAAATGCAGAGTATTCTTCTGGACTGTTCTTCTGCATGTAATGCACCATTTCTACTGCAATTCACTATTTTTACCAGATGATCTAATTTTCTCAATATCCTCAACATCTACAAGCAAGTAACAAAATAAAGGTGCAGTTGACACCAATGACAACACAGATATGTTGACATCAATGACAACACCAATTAGGCACATACTTGCAACACACTATTCATTCCAATTTAAAATTCTATGTGGCACTATTTGAACATTATTCTTCTAATTTTAAATTCCACTTGTCCTCTCCATGGAATTTAAAATTCCTCACAAAGTCCAAACCTCACCTTTTTATAAATGAGTCCTTACATGTCATAGACCTACCCAATCCTATCCATCCATTCATTCAAACTTGCAATCTCACCCATTGATCATCCCTTGAATCTTGGGGCAACATTCTCATTCAATCCAAACATGCCATTTTTCCAATTCTTCTTGCTTGAGGATCCTTAAGAAATCTCCACCATTGATTCTCCAAATTGATCCTAGTGCTCCAATCTCATCTCTAAAAATCTATAAATTGAAGCCTCCACTTCCCATTTGGAACAAGTCATCATATGCAATGTTACTCTGCCAATATGAGTGCTCAACATAACTAGAATTAGTGCAATTCTAACTAGTTTAGCTTAGTATATCATCCATTAGGACATACCATCACTAGTTTTCTTAGATAGGGTGCATGATTTAGTATAAAAGCATAATAGTGATTCAGTCCAATCGTGAGGTCCCTTGGACTTGGGATTGGGTGCATTCTAGGTTGAAGTTGCATCTATTTATGGTCTCATTTTCGTAGGTAGACATTTTGGCACACCCAGTGGGACTCCCACCACCTTTTTAGTTAACAAATTTGCATGTTTGTGAACCTTTTCTTGTGACAAGTTTGATTAACACCTAAACATCTATAAAGTAGCACATATTTATCACATCAGCACCCAGCCCAGCAGATTAATGCCCATCCATAAATAAGGTAAAATCACTAATTTCTCATGGGTTTTAGGTCAAATTCAGTATTTTATGCTTGCATGATGTTTTATATGATGTTTTACTGACTTTTGGCTACATTAGCTCTCTATTTTGTAGGAGAAATTAATTTTAAAAGGGGGAGTTGCTATCTATCTCAGATCATCGCCTATCACAATGGATTAGCACCCAGCCTCCTGAATCAATGCCCATCTAGACTTAAGATAGAAATAACCTTTCATGGGCTTTCTTGATAAATTTAGTGTTTGATAGTGGTTTTTGGGCTTCTAACCATCATTTCCTGCAGGTTTGACTCTCTGTATTGCAGGAAAAGTACACTTTGCAAGGGGGAAACTCCACCAAATTTGGATCAGCGCTTGGACCTCTACATCAGTGCCCAGTCCCACAAATTGGCACCTAATTCCAAATTGAGTTTTTTGACTAACATCTTGTTTTGCAGTCTTATTCGATTGTCGAAGACTCATATACAACTACTGACCTCTTCCTTGCAAGGTTTTTACTAGCTTAGAAACATTTAGTGTTATTCTTTTGTATGAAATTTCTTATCTAATCCTAGGCACATTCATTGGGCTACAAATAACCACAACCTTGCATTTTCCACTCATTTGGTTAAAAAAGAACACAACATGCATATCACACTCATTTGGGCTAAAAAGAACCACAACCTTGCATTTTTGACTCATTTGGTTAAAAAAGAACACAACTTGTATATCACACTCATTTGGGCTAAAAAGAACAACTTTGCATTCTCACTTATCTAAACAAGAAAAAAGAACAAAATTTGTTTGAAGTGTTTTGTGATTTTGTTTGTATTGTGGAAGTGTATGCTCTTCCCTTGCACCATTGGTGATCTTGGGAACCAAAAACTTCTAACAACACTTGCATAAATCACCCCCATCTTAATTCAAGAATTAAAAATGAACATTGTCTAGTGTGACCAAGTAAATGTGTACGCTCCTCACGTCTTAGTACAAACTTGGAGATCAAAAAATTTACTTGTGTTGCTTTTGTTGAACCCTTAGAGGGTCTTCCACCCCGCTTCAAAATGGGGAATGAGCCAAGTAGTAACAAGCTAAAACCAAGCTATTTTGAACTGCTATATAAAAAATGTGTTTGTGACAAAATTCATAAACAACAGGTGTTGTTATGTCATACTGACGAATGTCTCCCTCAATACACCTTTTGGTGTGTGAAAACATGTAGAGCATAACCTCTGCAGCTTGGGAGGCCTCTTAAATGGAGTGAATCGCTGCACGTATGGCCACCTGAATGAATACACTTACTAAGAACCTTTGTTTAGAGGCCAAAAACCTTCTATTTGTTGGTGCAAGAGGTCAGAAGATAGACCTCTGGAGTCATCCCACACTCTTGCAGTTTAAAGTAGAGATAACAAATTTCTTGAGATCTTCGGGTCTTGAGGAATTTGGAGCTTGGTGTGCCTGAGAAGTGAGTGTCGTGTAAGGGGGATCCAATGCCACCAAGCTTCTAAGTTATCTGCTTTAAATAAGTGTGGATAGAGAAATCCATGTGGGAACCCAACAAATATTGTCCTTTCCTCTCCTTAGGTTGTATAAGTGTGACAAATTTACACATTTTTCACAACAAAACCTTTGGACATTGTATGCTCTTGTTTAGAATGTTTGTATCACTTGCCAAAGAAGATTATCATTGACATAACCCAAACACCATTTGAGCCATTCAAAAAAGTGAACCATTGAAACATTTGAACTTCCCAAATCTATCATTTAGCCTCCAAAGTTCAAAAGCATCACATCCAAAGCCCAAAATTTACCAAAAATTCAATTCACCACCTTGAAAACCACATAAAACCATCACTGTCATACATCAGCACCTGGTTTCTACACATCAATGCCTAGACCTATGTATTAGTGCCTAGTTCCCTGAATTAGCACCCAACCCAAAACTCATCATAAAGTCAAATTTTTGTCCTTGTGGTTGCTGACAATCCCTGTTCTATGTCATCCTTCAACATTACATGCGACCTCAATCCATGTCCTTGTCTATTTATCACTCTTAGCTTGTGATCCATCCCAATCATCAGTCATTATCTTGGTCATTATACTCACTAATAGCCAAATTCCCCACATTATTCATAATTGGTCCTAAGACATCATTAGCTGAAACATTATTTGTCATATATCACTAGACTTATTCAATCCTACTATCCTAAAACAATATTATCATCATTAATCAATCCATAATCGATCATTACCCTTGAATCAATTAAGACCAACCATTTCATCATCTAAATCCATCCTAATCAACAAATCAATCCAAACCACATCCAAATCCTAAGGTTAAAACTCTAGATCAAAATTATCCTTTTGTTTGTATTAAGATTGAGACTTTGTTCATCTTAAGTTTATTATAAAATAAGAATCATCACCTTCCCTTTGGATAAATTAGCTTAGGAATCTTGACAACTCCTAAGTTAGTGGACTCCAAGAAATCCCATTTTTCTTGGTGCATCTTTTCTACCCCAAGTAAAATAATCCCATTGTCCTTTCGCTTAGGGTCTTTGTCTACCCTAATTATATAGGATAATCATCGACCTTTAATCATCTTGATCTAGATTTTTTACCTATCTCCATCATTGGTACCTCATCATCCAAATCTGACCCAAATTCACCTTTTATGCCTCCCATCACATGATCACAAGCTAAGAAAATGGACGCCCGTTACCAACCCCTCTCTCTTAGTGGCTCTACCACAAGGAACAGGGAAGAATATGTCAACCAACTCGAAATGGGTAAAACATCCACTCATCCTCATCACACCTATTCTCCTACCTTTGTCGAGTTCCTTAATGAAAAGGGGTTACACACCAAGTTTGACCAATTGATTGACAACCATAAGGATGAATTCCTTGAATGTCTCATTGAACATGGTGCACACCTTCTATACTCATATGACCATGACAAGCTCAAAGCCATCTTTCATGACAAAGCACCAACACCCATCCGCAATCAACCATGGGGATGTGTCCCTAATCCTAACGAACCCATCTACGATAATCCATGGGCTAGCTATGCCACCAACACCACCGTCGTCCACACCTTGGTACAAAACATAAGGGCTAGAAATGTTTCACAACCAAAAGTACCCAATCCCCCTGTCGGGTTACCTTATGACATGCTACCCTCCGATGTACCCATTTTTGGGGTACCTTCTAATGTCACTATCATTGTCATATTGCCTCCCCTAAACAATCAACAAGAAGCCCCTACGATTGTACCACAACCTCTTCCTCCACTAAACATTCCACCAAGATCGATCATCACACAAACGGTAGAACCACCCAAAACTTGAACACCCATTGCAAATCTACTTAACCAACCACAAAACCCATTGACAAGCTATGCCAATTCCACACACACATATCAATCTTCCACGCATCAACAACCTTCCCATGGGTCATTAGTACAACCCCCTCTAGTCAACCAACAACAACCACCACTCTAAAATCAACGCATTCCACAACAACAAACCTATGGGACCCATGTTTACATGCAAACTATGGGCCTTCCGCCATGCACACAACAACAATACACCCATCCCCAATATCAACAATCATCATCACAACAACAATACGTCCATCCTCAATATCAACAATCATCATCACAACAACCTCCACTCCAACATGCATCACAACCACCTCTTGTTAACCCTTTCGATCAAGAGTGGAAAGAGATGAAAAATGCACTTAAAAACATCCAACTAGGGACCTAAAATAAACAATATAAGTTCAAAGACCTATGTCCCTACCTGTTCGATAGGAACATCGCCATCACACCTTTTCCTCAACACTTTGAAATGCCAAAATTCAATAAATACAAAGGGAAAGGAGACCCTTGTGACCACATCAAGGAGTTCTTCATGGCATTCCAAGAAGTTGCTTATGATGACCAATTCCTCCTCCGTCTTTTTCCACAAAGCCTAGGAGGACAAGCCCTAGAATGGTTCATGCACTTGCCTTATTGCTCCATATCCAATTTTGTCGATCTTTCAAAAAAAAATTGTCGTCCACTTCTCATACAATGTCGAACATGAGATCACTATGCTTGACCTTTGCAACACTAAACAATGAAGTGGTGAGAGTTTCACTGCTTATCTATAAAGATGGAGAGCCCTTACTAGTAGGTTACCTTGGACAACCCCTGAAAAACAAATCATCCATATTTTTAGCCAAAACCTCAACCAAGAAATGGCTTTCGATTTGCAAGTACATTGTGCATCAACCCTTGATGAAATCATAGAAAAAGAGGTCACTATTGAAAAATCTTTTATTATGAAGGGTCTAGTCAAAATCTACAACAAGAATGACAATGACAAAACCTCCAATGACAAACCTAAATTTTGGGCTAAAAACAAGAACACCATAGGAGATGGTGCTACCGATTCCAAGTACATCCAAATCGCCACTCCTAAACAAAAAGAGACAAACGTAGTCCAAAATATTTCAAACAATGTCTCTATCCCATCCACTCCTCCAAAGAGGAATCCCCCTAACAATCCAAAATGTAAATATACTCCCTTGGGTGAACCACTCGAGGTTGTATTCCAAAAGTTACTCTGAGCTGGCATGGTTGAGTTCCCCACAATGAAACCATTTGATGAAAGCCAACCTAAACCCATGTGGTACAAAGAAAGTGAATATTGTGACTGTCATCACATCAAGGGCCATGTCACAAGCAAATGCATTAAATTGAAAAACTATGTCCAAGACCTCATTAAACGCGGCGGAATCCAAATGGAAGACCATGACAATACATCACCCAATGATGGCCTAGGCGTCTACCAAGACCCTCTTCCCCACCACAACAGTAATCAAACCACATCCAAGCCATCCTCCTCCAATGCTAATCCTAACAACCACGTCAAGAACATCAACTACAACAACATTCCACCTCCCTACGATAATATAGTGGGTAGAATTGATTTTGATTCTACTCGTGTCTCCACCATCAAACTCAAAAATACCACCCCCAAATGTGTTGTTACCACCCACTGTGGGCATATAACTATAAAGAGACCATCCCCATCCTCCACTGCCACCACTTCCTAATACAACCTCCTTGACCATCTCGGAAAGACCCCTGCACAAATCTCCATCTTCGAACTCCTTAGGACATCTTCCAAGCATTGGGAAATACTTGACAAGGCTCTCCAAGAGTCTCACGTTCCTATCGACATACCTCCCACCCAATTACAAAACCTTGTCACTTAATTATCATCATCCTACCTGTTTAGTGAAAGATTGGATTTGTTAATGTTTTTGTTTTTTGATGTTTAAATCCTTCTTTCCACTTTACATTCAAGGATCTAGGGTCAAGTGGCAATTCACTATCATACCCTAGATCACTGTGAGATGTAGGGAAACTTGGATTAGGGAATTTAATTGCCAATTTAACTTCTCTTATGCTCAATTGACCATTAAAACCCTAATTATGCAAATACGGCAATAAACTGATGAATAACGGAAAAAGCACTTGCAGACAGGAGTAAAATAGCAAATCACAGAGTACTTATTTTTGGGGTTTCGAGCTAGAATAGTTGGGGACACTAGTGCGGGTGCCCTAGTCCAGGGTACCAGTTTCTTTGTAGGATCCAGACCTTCTTCCGACACTGATCAACATTGTAACTCATGTTTCTAGAAATTTAGCTGCGGAGGACATTGGTGTGAGTGCCCAAATCTTGGAAATGCTCTAGTGTCTTGCTTCTCTTTAGATCCTAAATCCTTGATGTCTACCAATCCTTCCTGCAACTTCACTTTCCCCAAATGCGACACTTGTAACCTACAATCACAAGACTTTAGGAGGGGGTTGTGGTGTTTAGAGGCTTGCCTAAGTCAAGCCCTAGAGGACACTTAAGTCTTCGAACACCGTTGTTAGATAAAGAGTGTGTGCTCTTGTGAGGCAGAGGCAAAAACCAAAGGAAATGATGATGAAGACATAATGTAATGTCACCTTGTAGTGAAGATATCATGGGAGGAAGATGCTCTTCCTTCCATGATGAATGGATGCTTAAAGATACAAATACAAACACATAAAACCACACAAGTCTACTCTTGTAACACAATGAATCCTTGAATCATCTTGAGAACACAATAGCTTGCTAGTAATCATCTAGTTGAAATCTAGTTTACAAATGAATGCCTAAACATGATTTTATATGCAACTACAAGTACTCCCGCCAAGATTTTCATAATTTAAACTTACCATGTCGGCAAAGGACCCAAATAATGGTCATAAACCGACACCTAGAAATTGGGCCTGGCCCAAAATAGGGCAAGACTAGGGCACGGGTGCCCAAGTCCTCCCCCCTATTTTGGGTAGGGTACAACTGAAGGGGTCCTCCTAGGTCCCATTTGTCATGTTACCTAGGGCTCATTCCATCAGGATGCCAAATTATGAACTAAGATGTCCTAAATGCATGCAAAAGACCTGGGACCTAAACCTTATGAGGGAAAAGCCCCAAAGGGGACATTTTTCTGACATTACATTTAGCCCCCACTTTAATGTATGTATAAACGCGAGGCCAATACATGCATTAAAGTAAGCTCACAAACATAGGAAACACATCAAGCATGGAGAAGAAATGCCAATCACATAGAAAATAGTAACATGCACACAAAACATGAAGAAGACAATTACAGTCACTCAGAACACGGAGAAGATAGTAAATGCATAGAAGACACATGAATGCATGGAAGACAAACATGATTCTTTTCTTTTCTTTTTCTCATATATATGAAATGTAGATGTAAGTACTGGAAAGTAAACAAACCTCCCATAATACATGATGCACTCATCATGCAGGTCTTGTATATATGGGGCAACACACATGCAACACATGCAAAACCTCCCAAAATATAGACTGCATATTGGGCAATAGACACGCCAAACAAAGAAAGCACTCCAAACACACACACTTTGAAGACACGGAGAAAACACGGTAGACAAGTGATGGAGTGTTCCTATTTCTAGGCTCAACACCATCTCAGGCACATTACAGGCACACACCGATGATTGGGCTTTGCCACAACAATCATCGAAGACATGCTTAAGGGTTGAGTTAGTCACAAAACCGCTCCCCGCCTCCGCAGAGGACTTTTGAAAATGACAGGATGATGCAATTTGTTCTAAGAAATACACCATCCCTGCCTCCGTAGAGGGCTTAAGAAAAAGGATATACTTTATATACTACCTCTGCAGAGGGCTTACATGATTGATTGATTGCAAACACACTCAGGATGCATGATGCACTCATCGTGCAGGTCTTTGCACCTGAGGACCAACACATTGCTAACATCTATAATAGACAACTTACCTTATATATGCCCCCACCTTAAGGTGGTTGATATCAGGTATCAATATCAAGCACATTAAGGTAGGAGTAAAACACACAAGGGAACACCAACTTTCTTAAATCCCATGCCCCTCGAAGGTGACATGCACTTTATGATCGCCAAATGTTCCCAAAAACACATCCCTGCAAGAAACATGTTAGTGTCTACAAGATCATGATAAACAACAACAACATCAATGCATATGATTAACCACACGAAGAGCCAAGGTTATACAACGAATTCAGAGTTTGAGGATAATCATGGGGCTATATCATGAAGCTCTCTAAATCGAGTACCACCAAGGCTAGATTCAAAGACAAACAAAGGTGCACGGAGCAATAGTATTGTTAAGGTTTGTAAATGCGAAAAAAAACATCATTAATATTCACTACGTGGAAAGCACGAGTGCTTCCACTAACCAAGCATTGGATAAGATATACAACCCCATCATCATATTAGGAACTAAGTCCAATTTTTGATTGCTCTTTGATGCAGGAGCATCCGGAATCATTCAGAGCAGAGAGACAGTTAACAGTGAAGTTGTAGAGGACATAGAGAGATCGACCATGGAGAGATCCAGTTTTTGCATATTAGAAGTTGTGGATTTGATAATTGGAATCTAGACATATTCATTAATATCATATCAAGAAATTAGAGCATTTGGATTTGTTTCCAGAAAGATACCGCAATTTGAAGATTACCTATTTTACCTATTTTACAGAGCGGAGTCGATAGAGTTCAGTGGAGTTTAATCAGCTTGCGGATCAAATCCATGCCTTGCGGATCAAGCTGAACTACCTGGGGATATTGTTTGGGTTCATGGATAACCTTCCCTGGGGTCCAAACATGATTCTATTCATTTGAGGAAGTGTTCTAGGTAAATAGGTCCGACCTATTCGTGTACACACATTACATAAAGCTAGTCGTTGCAATTAGGCTAACCTAGTGATGATTTGAAAACTTGCAGATGATATAACTATGAGATAAAGGATTTCTTCTAGGTGTGATCAATAGCACGAAGATATGAAGCAAGATCTAAAGTTGTTTTGATCCGGATAAGTAGCGGAATGGAGTAGAAAGTAGAACCGGAAGTAGAATGAGTTGCAGAGCAGATAATTGAGTTGTAGAAGAAAGAAATCATGAAAGAATATTGTTGTATGAATCTTTTGACATCCTTGGGCTATGGCCTAGCATTAGTAGAGCCCTTAATGCATGTGTTATGTGTTTTGAGATAAAATATATATGAAGAATGAGCTTTGAAGGTTGGGTTTTTCCCTGTTAGGGTTTTCCTAGGATAAATCTTGTGTTATGTGTTCATGAGTCTGTCTTATCTTTCTGTTGCTTAGCTATCAACTTTCGTTGCATATCTATGACTACACCAAGTGGTATCAGAGCTAGTTTCAAATCTGCTAGGCTAGTTGTGAATCTGTTAGAAGGTGGCGAATCTGATAAAGTGTTGTGCGAAACCCTATAAGTAACAAGTGTCATCATTGGAGAAAGATCAAGTCAAGAAAGATTTAGGTAAGCTTTGCAAAATTAAGTTGTTTATGTAATTTGTTCCAATGGGGAAGATGGGAAAGAGGATGAAGAAAGAAAATGAAACCCTAGTATGCGAAAAGGATATTTTGGAAGGAGAATTATGTGAAATCAAGAAATGTAATTCAACATTATTGGAGAAGATGAAAGATCTAGGGGTGGACAAGTTTGATGCTCTTGAAGAAGAACAGAAAGATGTAAAGAGAAGAAATGAAGACCTAGAAGTAGAGCTGAAATTGTTCAAGGATGTTGAAAAGAAATTTACAGAATTAGAGAAAGGATTTAAGTTGTTTTATAAGGTTGAACAGAGGAACAAAAATCTAGAAGACAATTTGGAAGAATTGAAGAAGGAGATTAGTTTGTAGAAAAGTGAAATATCAGAATTAAAAGAGCAGAAAGATCAATTAGAGTAGTCACTTGTAACATGGAGAAAAAAGAATGAAAATTTGAGATCTAAGCCTGCATTGTGTGATGTTTCTTGTGATACTAATGACTTGTGTGATGTAGCAGAAGTTTCTTTAGAAAGTGATGATGAAGATGACAGTGTGACTAAACCTGGAGTGGTTGGTATGGTATTGGTTTCAAGATTATACAAAGAATGGGATATGAAGGGCAAGGATTGGGAAAGCATTAACAAGGAATTACAGAGCCTATTGAACCAGTGATCAGATCAAGAAGTGAAGGGATTGGATACGACAGAGCTAAGGAGGTTATGGCAAGCTTTAAATCAAATCAAAGTAAAAAAGGTATGTTTTGTTCACATTGTAATAGGCATGGACATGAGAAGGAATTGTGTTGGGATCTATATCCTTGTGAGTTTTTAGGATTAAGGAATCATTCAGAAAGGATGTGTTGGGATAAAATAAGGAGAAGAAAGCCTATGATAAGTTGTATACAGAAGAACTATGGGTGGATTGATGGACATGAATGGAGACATGTTACTGGTATGTTGAGAGGAAGATATAGACTGAAGTGTTCATATGTTGGATCAGGATGCAAAGAAAGAAGACCTTATGTGGAGTAGAACAAGAAAAGAGATTCAAACTATAGAGGGAGAAGTGACAGGAGTAATAATTCTTATCATAGTACAGGATACCAGAAGAATGAAAGAGGATTTGAAAGAAGAACCTGTTTTCAAGTTTGGAGAAGAAAAGAATCAAGAAAGGAAAGTCATCAAGAACCTGTAACTAAAGAAGATGATAAAGGAGAAGCAATAAGTAATTCAGAGATAGTTTGTGGAGAGGTTGAAAAGCCTGTTGATACAGAAATGATTTGTACAGAAGAGGAAGAGTTGATTGAATCACTAAGTCTGACAGAGGAACTAGAAGAAAGTGATGCAAAGATAGTTTATGCAGAGGATGATGAAGAACCTATTGAATCATTGAGTTTAATAGAGAAACTAGAAGAAGGAGAAGCATTGATCTTAAGAAGATTTGTGTTATAGAATTGAGAAAATAGTGCAAGAGAAAGTTTGTGTAAAATCATTTGAGAAGGCAGTGCAAGATAAAGTTTGTGTGAACAAGTGTAAAACATAGCAGAGAAAAGGGTTCATCTGACAAAGGAAGAAGAAAGGACAAGATATCATACTGGAGGAGTGTTGATAACTGAGAGGGGGGGTGAATCAGTTATCCTAATTATTTCCCTTATTGAACTTTCTTATTAATTAATGCAGCATTGAATCAAACACAAAAACATTACCATGAAATAAGAAACACATGACACAGTATTTTTGACGTGGAAACCCTGTTAAGGGAGAAAACCACGGGGTGATTAACCCAAAAATTATTCTCTGTTAGAAGAATAGGAAGTTACAAAAATGGCACTTGGCCCACTGCCTACAAGGAGACACACTGTCTACAAAGTGATAAGAATCACAGTCTTGAACTGATTGGAAGCATCTGCATATGCTGGAGTTCAGTTCCGGTTAGGCTCAGTACACTGATCTGCTGCACTTCATCTTTCCTCTGTTCTTTATTCTGCTATCCTTTCACATACCGGATCTTTCTTGCTACTTCTGCTCTGTTCTGCACTTATTCGCATATACCTTCACACAATCACACCCTTCACAACTAAATCCATCCTCTATATATGTACGCACAAGTAATTTCATCACCTTTCTAGTTGGCATCCGGAATAGTCTAGTTTCTTACAAACTCTGTTCTGTCGGCTGAATCCTTGCTCACCAAGCAATGCGGATCAAGCATATACTTGTAGATATCATTAATCATGTTGGCCAAACATGATTCATGCCTTCACAACCTTTATCATCAACAGTAACACATCCGAAAAGTAGTCTGATACTCTGTCAGTCAGTTCTTCCTCTGTTTTCACTGTCTTTCAGGAATCCGGTAGTCAACTATTCATATCTTTTTCCTTGTCCATCACCGGAGGCTAAATCCTTGGAATATACCACTCAAGGTAGTCCTCTTGACTTCCCCAAATCCGTACTACACCAAGACACTTCCTCTGAGAGATCCGGACCAATCTGTCGGACCTTGCCACATGCTCTGTTCTTGTTCACCGGACCACAACAATCTTTATTCTGACTTCCGGTAGAGACACACCATGACTTGCGGATATGTGGGATGACCTTTGTTGCCATCAATGACAACAACCATGAATCCATATAGTGTCTCTTGCCAACAATCTCCCCCTTTGGCATTGATGGCAACACTTAGTGAAAAATGACTAAGTGTTTACACTATGCTCCCCCTTTGCTGAATGCTCTGTCTTTATATACAATTTCCAGAACTCCCCCTTAGTTGGATTCCTCATTTTTCACTGCTCCTCACTCCCCCTTTGACATCAAGGGCAAAGGGTAGGGTCCGCACACCAAAATTTTCAAAAATTTTCTATACATAGCCGCATATTTACATACTCACATATACTGAAGAATGTCTGCAAAGGATGTCTTCAATTGGATCAGTTCTATAGCCCAACTTAGCTTCATTCTTTCCAAAATTGAGATGTGACCACTCAACAAAAATGCAAAAGCTTCTGCCCTCTTGAGATCTGTCAGATCATTTGTTTGGGCGGTGGTCTAAGCATCACTGATGGCCTCATGCATAGTTTCTAACTTAGGGATTATAATCCTTCTAAGTTCTCCCATCCGGTTAGTGATATTCTTCCTTTCCTTCTCAAGATTCTTTATTTCATTCAAGACTGCAATAGTCTGATATTCTTGATTTATTATGGAGGAAGAGAGAGGATCAAAACTTTGAGATAAACTTTGTAGCTTGTCCTGTTCCTCTTTTATTTTCTTATCAATTTGTGTTGTTGCCTTTGACCAAGATATACAAAATTTGTAAATGTCACCGCCATCCTTAAGAGCATTTTCTAAGCTCTTTATTCCAATACTCATAATTTTCCTATCGGTAGAGATTAGTCCTAATACTTCTGAAAATCTTTTATCCAAAAATTCCTTCCGGACCTTTTCTTCAGCTGATTTTTCTAGAGAATCAAAATGTGTATCAACACTGCTGACTAAGGTTTTTAGATTACCGGAAGAGGAGGCTGTCGGATCTATCTGGATTGATGGCATAATCTTTACAAGTACTCCGGAAGCAGCCTCTAACAACTCACAGTCTTCCATATGAGACTTCAGGAGTTTTTCATTTGCCTTGGCATTTGCAAATGAAGCTATCTTCATTGTTTGTACCGGAGAGAGAGAGTCAAAGTCGAATGGGCCTTTTAGAAGCTCCAGTTCATCAATCTCTAAAGTTTCTTTGCTCAAAAATTGTTGAACAGTTTGTGCAGTGTCTCTTGCCGGAGACAGATGTTTCTTTTCTTCTGCAGTCTTGGAACTGTCAACCTCTTTATTTTTCACCACTGCTTCCTTCTCCTGTAATTTCTCTTCTTCTTTGGATCCGGAGACTGTAGGGGAAACCAGAGGAGAGATGTTAGTCTGTTCTGGGCCCACTTCTTCTGGAGCAGATGATTCCAAATCCGCAGCTGTTTCTTCACCTAAGTCCTCTACAACAGGAAGATTGAACCTTTTGAAGGCCTTCCGGAGGATCTCTTCTGTCTCTTGGGCCACTTTGTCAGTCTCACCAAGCATGAGTTGATTCATCCTGGCTTTACTTCTGAACTCATCTTTGTAGTCTTTGAAGATTATGTTCATTGTCTTGGGATCAATTTGAGGATATAGTTGAATAGCTATCTGCTCCTGGATCTCAAGATCTTTTGCATGAGCATTATTCTTTCTTATTTCTAATTCCTTTTCTAGGCTTTTAGGAATAAGAGATATGATCTCAATGAAAGACTTATTGTATATGTTCAGATATTTGACTGTGGCTTCCTGCAGAATCTTTTGGTCAGCCTCATTGTAGTCATCATAAAATTCGGTCATTGGTTGAAGGTTTCCATCCACCGTAACCGACTTGATTACACTCTCTAGAGACAGAGTGGGCTTTTCAATAGATACCTCTACCATTTCATCCTTGTCTTGGCCTGTGGAGGGTTTACCGAATCCTTTCTTCTTCTGCTTCTTTATTTCTTTTACTCCCTCATCTGACTCTGTTTCCTCTTCATCCTTTTGGCTCTCATAAGCCCTTGTGGCTTTTGTCTTAGATCTTTTACCGGATGCCTGGGCTTCCGGTTTTGAGCTTTTGGTTGTGGGAGGTGCAGATCTTTTTGATGATCTGGTCCGGGTGAAAGTTTCAACCGGAACACTTTCTTTACTTTTCTTTTCTTCCTCAGCCTTCCTCCTCTTTTCCCGGCTGGCATCAAGTGCCTCTTTTGAGATGCCTAGGCCTTGAGCAATATGCTCTACTTCTTTTCTCACCTTTCTCTTTATCTCAGGTTCCCTGAGTTCTACATGGATCTTTACACTCAGCTCCTCAAAGGTTCCAAACCTTTCTGCCTTTGGATCTTTGGGCTGACTTAGCATGTGTTGAACATGCAGCTCCACTATCTGTTCATCCACTTCATACCCCATGGGCATGATCCAGACAGTCCTTGGCTCCACTGCCTCCATTAGGCACTGATCAGTGTCAACCATAAAGCACACTGAGTCTTTGTATTTTTCAACAAGAGATTGGGGAATTCTCTCTCTTGCTTGCATCATGCTTTGGAAGTTTTTGAAGTATCCCCATAGGGCTGTATTTCTTGCTTTGGCATCCCCAAGCCCATGTAGATAGTCTCTTATTTGGACTGCAACAGGTTTGTCATTCTGCCATGCCCATCCACTTGATCCGGGCAGCTCATTCATGAAGTAGAAGAATAGACATAATATAAGAGTACCATACTAAAAGGAATTCTTCTTGTCCTTCTTAATTTTCTGTATATTTTCCATTAATTGGCTTAACAGTAGTTCGCAGAGATCATATTCTGCATTCTTTCTTAGCATTTCATAGGCAGTGTATACTGCAGTTCCGGATACAGAATTCTCCCTGCTGGAGTGATAGATCTTGTATCCTATTATCATGGATGCATACTTGATATCCGGATCTGAAATATCTTCAATGGTCATTGCCCTCTTATCGAATTTTGATCCGGTGGCCTTAGTTACAATGTTGTTCTTGACAGATTTGAGGATAGGTATCCCTCCGGAAGAGTATAGACCAGTTACTGCTCTAATTGCCTCTTTTGTGATCTTGCAGGGTCTATCCAGCCATAGGAAGTTGTCATGCATCCTGCTCAGTACATACCGGACCCATTCATCTTCTTCAAAGCAGGGGAAATGAATAAATTGCTCAAATTATTTCTTCTGGATATCCTTATACTCTGGTTTAAGCTCAAAAGCATTGTCTATCAGTTGTTTGTGATAGAGATCTCTCAATTTGAATTCCCCAAATTCCTCAATGCTTGCATGTATGTAAACCCTAATGTCTTTTGTGTGTAAAACTCCGTGAGGAACACTGGAAAATGCTCCTAAGGGATCTACCTCCAATGACTTGTATGGATGTTTCTTAAATTCAGGTCGGGGCCTATCTGAGATTTTCACTATATTTGGAGTAGCCATTTCTTCAAAGATTTGCAGTGAGATAATGAAAACGGAGAATACCTTATGCGCCTTCGGTTTGCACAGAGTGGTTGGATTGATTTCTTTATGCAATGACTTCGGCAGGAGATCTTTGGTGTGCTTGATGAATCTTGTTGCAGAGCTCCACTTTTCGCTTCTTCTTGAGTGTAGAATGAGCAAATGCCTTTTGAGAAATCCCTTATATTGCTCTGCAAACCCTAATATCTGATGGCAATAAATGCTCGACCTATATTATTCCGGTTTGCCTTATCCGGATAGCTTGGAGTATCCCAGATCAGTCCTGATCTGTGAACATCATCCGGATCTTTCAATCATGAATAAATTGAGGTGACACATTACAAGAACATCCCAAACACTCTGTCCAATCCGCAGAATAAGATAATGCACTTCCGGATCTCTCCGGACCTTTTTGTAATCCTCTGTCATACCGGAGCATCTCCCAGAACAGGTCTTACTTGATCGATCACAGCTTCTTCATGTCTCCATGCAGACCTCTGAAATCTTATCTGGATCATCTCAAGACTTATATCTTTAAACCCTTTACTCCACATCTTGTGCCACATCCAGCATCACTTGATTGGCTGGGGGAACAGGATTTTCTTTGAGTCTCCCCCTGAGCCAGAGCTCACTTTTTAATTTCTGGAAGAAATATCAGCACCAGAGTCTGGTGCGGATCCAACCTCTACATTCTCTGAACTTTTCTTCACCCAAATCTTGCTCATCTGATTCCTAACTTCATCCGCATTCATCTTTTGTTTACCCTTGTCTTGATTCTGGTTATACACCGGACCTCTTTTGTCCTGATTCTTGCTTCTGCAGACTTTAGCATTATGACCGGACCTATTACAGATTTGGCAAATAACATTTCTTTGCATGTTTGACTGATAACCTCTTGATTTGCATTGATTAGCCATATGACCTATTCTATTGCATGTAAAGCATCTACCTTTGAATGAATTGTTTACTTGCATATTTCTGCATTCATGGGATTTGTGTCCATACCTTTTGCAGTTAAAGCACTGTCCGGAGAAGGATGAATTAATCTGATTCATTCTTTTTTTGCACTGATTAGCTTTGTGACCAAAGTGGTTGCAGCTGTGGCAGTATCCATTGAAAGATGGATATCTTTGAGCATTGGGCTGTCTTACCGGAGGTCTTCTAGGCCTGTTCCTTGGATTTTCTGATCCAAAATTCTTTTGACCGGATCCGGAGCTTTCTCCTTTCTCATATCCCAAACCATACTTGTCATCTGTCCTCTTTTGACTTCCAAGAAGTACTTCAAGTTGGGCAGAACTTATCTTGAATTTTTCTTTATATTCATTTGATGTTTGAAGATCTCTTTTGAGAGAGGCAATTTGATCCTCAAGTTTTTCTTCATTATCTTTAGCATCTTCAAGATCAGATTCAAGATGTCTGATAATCCTGTCCATCTGGTGGCATTCTTCTAATTTTTCTTTAAGAGATTGTCTTAGATTGTCTTCAGCCTTTCTTTTTTCTTCAATCTCTTGAGTAAACTTTATAGTTCCTGATTCCATTTCATGTCTTAACATAATGACTTCCTTTGATAACTTTTCACATAACTTGGTTTGCTCAGTCAATTCTTCATTTGTATTGCTTTCTTCACTTTGTCTTGCCAATTGTTGGAGCAGCTCCTTTCTCTTTTTCATAGAGAGACTTAATTTGTCTTTTAATTCTCTCATGAATTCATCAGCCTGTTTGAGTCTTTCCTTTAATTCATTGACTTCAGAATTTGACTGTTCAAGATCCTCAAGGGCAGTCTTGAGTTGCTCCCTTAAACCATATGCATCCATTTGAACTCCCAGATCTTCCTCAAGCTGTTAGGCTCTATTAGGAGGAACTTAGCTCTGATACCAATTGTTGATAACTGAGAGGGGGGGGTGAATCAGTTATCCTAATTATTTCCCTTATTGAACTTTCTTATTAATTAATGCAGCATTGAATCAAACACAAAAACATTACCATGAAATAAGAAACACATGACACAGTATTTTTGACGTGGAAACCCTGTTAAGGGAGAAAACCACGGGGTGATTAACCCAAAAATTATTCTCTGTTAGAAGAATAGGAAGTTACAAAAATGGCACTTGCCAATTAGGGCTCACTGCCCGAGCACACTGCTCACAAAGAGGCCCACTGCCTACAAGGAGACACACTGTCTACAAAGTGATAAGAATCACAGTCTTGAACTGATTGGAAGCATCTGCATATGCTGGAGTTCAGTTCCGGTTAGGCTCAGTACACTGATCTGCTGCACTTCATCTTTCCTCTGTTCGTTATTCTACTATCCTTTCACATACCGGATCTTTCTTGCTACTTCTGCTCTGTTCTATACTTATTCGCATATACCTTCACACAATCACACCCTTCACAACTAAATCCATCCTCTATATATATCCGCACAAGTAATTTCATCACCTTTCTAGTCGGCATCCGGAACAGTCTAGTTTCTTACAAACTCTGTTTTGTCGGCTGAATCCTTGCTCACCAAGCAATGCGGATCAAGCATATACTTGTAGATATCGTTAATCATGTCGGCCAAACATGATTCATGCCTTCACAACCTTTATCATCAACAGTAACACATCCGGAAAGTAGTCTGATACTCTGTCAGTCAGTTCTTCCTCTGTTTTCACTATCTTTCAGGAATCCGGTACTCAACTATTCATATCTTTTTCCTTGTCCATCACCGGAGGCTAAATCCTTGGAATATACCACTCAAGGTAGTCCTCTTGACTTCCCCAAATCCGCACTGCACCAAGACACTTCCTCTGAGAGATCCGGACCAATCTGTCGGACCTTGCCACATGCTCTGTTCTTGTTCACCGGACCACAACAATCTTTATTCTGACTTCTGGTAGAGACACACCATGACTTGCGGATATGTGGGATGACCTTTGTTGCCATCAATGACAACAACCATGAATCCATATAGTGTCTCTTGCCAACAAGGAGAAGGATTGTGTACCGAATTGAAGTGATTATGGTAAAGGAAACAATGTGAAGTACAGAAGCAGTGTAAGTAGAGTGGAAGCTGTAAGATTTTGATGAGTGCGAAGGAAATTGTGCTAAGAACCAGAGGATGCATGAATGAAGTTGATTGAAATAGACATGATCTTGAGGTAGTTTTGTAAGGTGGACTTGAACAGACCGCCAACTTAGAGGCAGTTGCAAGTACCTGAAAATAGATTGCCGAATCTAAATTACTTTTGAGGCAGTTTTGCAGTGTGGACTTGAACAGATTGTCGACCTTGAGGCAGTTGGAAGTACCTGAAAACAGATCACCGAACCTTAAATTTGACTTAATACAGACCAAAGTGAAGAGACTCACTTTTCAAATAACCCTGGGAGTCTGATGCAGGAGCATCCAGAAGCATTCAAAGCAAAGAGACAGTTAACAGTGAAGTTGTAGAGGACATAGAGAGATCAACCATGGAGAAATCCAGTTTTTGCATATTAGAAGTTACAGATCTGATAATTGGAATCTATACATATTCATTAATATCATATCAAGAAATCAGAGCATTTGGATCTGTTTCTAGAAAGATATCACAATCTGAAGATTACCTATTTTACATAGCGGAGTCGACAGAGTTAAGTGGAGTTTAATCAGCTTGCGAATTGAATTTGTGCCTTGTGGATCAAGTCGACATATCTGGGGATGTTGTTTGGGTTCATGGTTGACCTTCCCTAGGGTCTGCACATGATTCTATGCATTTGAGGAAGTGTTCTACGTAAATAGGTCTAACCTATCCGTGTACACATGTTACATAAGATAGCCATTGCAATTAGGCTAACCTAGTGATGATTTGAAAACTTGCAGATGATATAAATAGGAGATAAAGGATTTTTTCTAGGTGTGATCGATAGCATGAAGATATGAAGCAAGATCTAAAGTTTCTTTGATCTGGATAACTAGCGGAACGGAGTAGAAGGCAGAACTAGAAGCAAAATGACTTGCAGAGCAGATAATTGAGTTGTAGAAGAAAGAAATCATGAAAAAATATTGTTGTATGAATCTTTTGTAATCCTTGGGCTATGGCCTAGTGTCAATAGAGCCCTTTAGGTATGCGTTATGTGTTTTAAGATCAAATATATATGAAGAATGAGCTTTGAAGGCTAGGTTTTTCCCTGTTAGGGTTTTCCCAAGATAAATCTTATGTTATGTGTTCATGAGTCTGTCTTATCTTTCTGTTGCTTAGCTATCAACTTCCATTGCATATATATGATGAGCATGGTGTTAATTAATTAAGGCTATAAGGTTGGACAGTCCCTAACCAGACCCTCCTACCTTGACTGCACCACTCTCGAAAGGGACACTAGGTCTGCATCAATATAAATGTTTGTCGTCATCCGCCCGCTAGATGGAAACACTAGAGGAAGGGAAACAATAAATCAGAGAGGAGAAACAAGTGTCTTAGGGACAGTCACATAGGAGGGTACCCCCAGTGTCACCAACCATGATGCTATGTTCATAAGACACAACACACAATAATGAAATTAGAGAGAAAGGCAATATAGAAGAATGATGATACAAATAGAACAAGGTCACAATAGAGGCAGTCTCCTAGTATCCTAGACCTTACAAGAGAATCAAGGGTCATCCCAGGAGGCCTAAACAACACATAACATAGCACAGGAGAAGCACATCATGATAAAGATAAAGAGTTAGAGATACTTACCTGTAAGGTCTTCATATTATATCTTAGAGCTCGCAAACCTCTTGGAGAGGTATTCGATCATATTTAATGCAAAATTTGAGTGGTTCTCATGAAAGTTTTGTTTGTTATCATATGAAGCTTGTTCCTTAAATCCTTGTTTAAATGAGACTTTTTATTTCTTGTGAGGGGGAGAACCACTATTATTTCTGACTATTGATTGTCATCTTGCTCTTTTTTGATTTTTAGTGAGTTTTCATTGTTGAATCTTTCTAGAACTATAATGGGAATCATCCTGTACCATCTTACTCATCTGTATTAGTTGTTGTTCTTACTTTTCTGATGCATTTTGATTATCTCCCAATCCATATAAGGATAATAGAGGAGGAATCTCAGCATAAATTTCATTTCTTCATGGATGAGGTGGATTATCCACTTGTTTCTTATCTACTTCAATCATTCCCACGATACTATCATAGTCCAAGTAATCATCCTCGTCTACTTCCATTAAATCCTATTCCACCATATTGTTTTTAGTATGTTTAGGGAAAGGATTAGTGAAGATTTGTAAATTCTAATTCGGCAGAGCAACCGACTTGTTTCCATTATCATTCACACCTGATACCTGGATGACATTTGAATCAATAAGGTCTTGTATCTCATGTTTGAGATGCATACATCATTCAGTGTCATGTCCTTGTGTCTGATGATAATGACAAAAGGCATTAGCATCAAAGTAAGGTTCTTTTTTACTAGGATCAATAGGCTTGATCGGGGGAAGCTTCAAAATGTTGTTACTCACAGCTTGGTTCATAATGGAATGATAAGACTCAGATATCAGAGTAAACGTTCTGGGTTGATATGATGCTTTCTTTGGATTATTTATAGCAGACACATTTGTATTTAGTCCATTGATCTTGATGAAACTCCTATTATTGTTCCTCTTAAAAAAATTTTGTGATGATCCACCCATGGGTTGACCAACTTGAGCTGATGAGCTTTGGTTTTCATATTGACTAGATGAAAGTCGATAATCATGAAGGGCGGTGCATAAATGTTGAAAGGAGTTATATTTCATCAAGAGAATCTTATCATGAATGTTAGGTTGTAGATTTGTAATGAATATATTTTGAACATCCTCATCTTTCATCTGATACTGAATCTGTGCATAAAGTCCTTGATATCGACTAATGAATTTAGTCAATGTTTCTTTTGTACCTTATTTACATTGAACCAAGTCAATAAGGGTGAATTGGGGTCTGATATTTTCTTGAAAATGCTATAAAAATTGATCAATCAACTATGAAAAGGAGTGTATTTAATTTGGAGGCAACGATAAAAACCATTCTAAAGCAGTATCTTTGAGAGATCGTGAGAAAAGTTTTGCAAATAAATCCTCTTCAAAATAAAAATCACTACACATAGTTGCAAATGATGCCACATGAATATTAGGATCACCTTTTCCACCATATTTTTCAAAGCGAGGGGTCTTAAACCTCTCAGGCATAGGAGTTCTCAAGATCGCATAGGATAGGGGATTACAGGCATGATATGTTGGTAAACTAGGCTGTGACGAATTTGTCAAGTTTGTTACCTTTTGTTGTAAAGCAGTCATGCCCTGTAAAAGTTGGTTTAGGATGGCATCATTAGGAGATGTAGTTTGTTGTGAGGAATCATAACCAAAGTGAGGAGGTGAATGAGCTTGAGATACGATAGATAGAGGCTGAGAATATGTTAATGGTGGTTGGACATAGTGATAGGTAGAAGATGGTTGTGAGTAGGTAATAGGTGGTTGGAAATGAGTGGAATAGATAGGTGGTTGAGAACAATTATGCATAGAGGAGGTCCCTTTAGGAACCAAATTTTGATAATCAAATCCCATAGCTTTGTAATTAGTGCCATTAGATACTTCAATACCAGTGGTAGCATTACTACAAACATTTGCATTAGTTGTTAAGATTGTTGATGTAAAAGTTGATATTCCCGTAGTTGGTATAGGTATGGATACTTGAGTATGAGATGGTGATAAAGTGTTATTTATCGCTTGTACACATTCAGTCACCGGCATGATATTGGTTTGTACAATATGTGCTAGACCACTAATTGCATTCACGCCATCTTGTCCCACTTTTATCAATTCTCTTATATGATGAATTGTAGGGATAGCTTCTTCAGCTATTCTCTCATTTTCCATAAATGATTAAAATTCAGCTAGATCTTTATCCAATTTTTCTATTTGCTCATCAGATACATATCCTGTTGCCTCAATAGTATTTGTTATCAAAAAATTGGGATAAATGATCAATCAAATTAATATCGAATAATCCAAATAACTTAATGAAATAATGAATAAAAGAGATCAAATCAAAGAATGAAACAACACAAAGCAAACCTCTTTAATTCAAAGCTTCCATTGGTCACTTATCTCAATTGATCTTGCATGTATGAATAAGGCCCTCAAAGAGTGCACTTCTTTGCTATTCCAAGATTGTCAATGGAGAATGGCTATGATAATGCTTTGTAATGAAGATGAGCTTCGCAACAATGGTAGTGATATGGTCACAAAGGTGATCGCAAGAAATGAAGGAATTGGTGCCAAAGGCGCGTTGTGATTCCAGCAAAGTAACAATGCTAAAGCTTGGATGATTGAAATGGAAGAATAGGGTTCAATTTATAGACTTGAGAGAATGAAGATCAATGGTATAGAAAGAATGAGAAGATCAATGGTATAGAACGGTTGAGGAATATACGTGAATAGAAGGACATGTGTCTTACTTTCTTTTGCATGAGAGGAATTAACAAGAATAGAAGAATGAGTTAAAGCAATTAAAAGAATATAATAATCAGTTAAGTGATTTAAAATAAGAAGAAGAGATTTCCATGAGGAAGAGAAGATATTTTGCTTTATTAAATATTAGGAATATTTAATTGCATGTGCACAAGGATTGAATTATATTTAGAGATAACTCAATTTAGAAGAAATAGATAACTTAAATAAATAATTGATTTATTTAAATTTAGAGAAGATATTATTGGAAGAAATAATTAAATAATTGGTATTATTTAATTTAGAATGATTTTGGAAGAACTAATTAAATAAATGATTTTATTTAATTTGTTGGAGGATTTTAGAAGAATTTAGGAATTTAATTAAATAATTTAATTTTATTTAATTATTGGAAGAATATGAATCAAATAAATAAATTTGTTTTTTTATTTATTGATAGAGGAATTTAGACTAAATAAATATTAAGAATATTTATTTGGACATGGTCATGTCATTTTTAGGTGTATACATTTTGCCCCTCTTTGATGCAATGTGTTTTATCATGTTGTTTCAAAGAATACATTTCTAATAATGATACATGCCCCAGTTTGCCCCTGGTACAGGTATAACGACAATAGGATGATATTATCAGAAAATTGGGATAAATGATCAATCAAATTAATATCGAATAATCCAAATAACTCAATGAAATAATGAATAAAAGTGATCAAATCAAACAATGAAACAACACAAAGAAAACCTCTTTAATCAGAGCTTCCATTGGTCTCCTATCTCAATCGATGTTGCATGTATGAATAAGGCCCTCAGAGAGTGCACTTCTTTGCTATTCCAAGATTGTCAATGGAGAAGGGCTATGATAGTGCTTTGTAATGAAGATGAGCTTCACAACAATGGTAGTGATATGGTAACAAAGTGATCGCGAGCAATGAAGGAATTGGTGCCAAAGGTGCACTGTGATTCCTACAGAGTAACAATGCTAAAGCTTGGATGAATGAAATGGAGGAATAGGGTTAAATTTATAGACTTGGGACAATGAAGATCAACGGTATAGAAAGAATGAGAAGATCAACGATATAGAATGGTTGAGGAATGTGTGCGAATAGAAGGAGGACATGTGTCTTACTTTCTTTTGCATGAGAGGAATTAACAAGAATAGAAGAATGAGTTAAAGCAATTAAAAGAATATAATAATCAGTTAAGTGATTTAAAACAAGAAGGGATTTGCATGAGGAAGAGAAGATATTTTGCTTTATTAAATATTAGGAATATTTAATTGCATGTGCACAAGGATTGAATTATATTTAGAGATAACTCAATTTAGAAGAAATAGATAACTTAAATAAATAATTGATTTATTTAAATTTAGAGAAGATATTATTGGAAGAAACAATTAAATAATTGGTATTATTATTTTTTTAATAAAAGAGGGTAAAAACTTTATTAATCAAAGATAGCAGTAGAAAGCATAAAAGCAGCAAGAGGCCCAAACGGGCCCTGAGACAACATACAAGAAGTCAAGAAGTGATCATCGAACATCTCACATCCTCCATGACCAAATCCACCAAATCCTGAGCAAGATCCCCAGGTAAACTATCCCAATCATCCACCAGCCAGGTCCCATTCTTCTCAGAAGCCCATTTGGCCAACCCATCAGCCACCTTATTCCATTCCCGAGGGATATGAGAGAAGGTGATAGAATCAAATAAATCTCCAAGACTGGTGATTTGCTTATCCACCACCGCAAGCTACCAACTAACATCATCAAACTGCCTTCTATTTATTAAGTCTATTACCACTTGAGAATTAGACTCGCAGATAATCTTATTCCAGCCAAGGGCATATGCCTTCTTCAAAGCTAAAAGAATAGCCAAGGCCTCCATAAGATTATTAGAGTGCAGCCCCCTATACTTCGAGAAGAAAAACACAACCACCCCAGAACTGTCTCTGCCCACCCCACCAATGCTAGCATGCCTAGGGTTACCCCTTATAGACCCATTAGTATTGATTTTCAAGACTCCAGTGGGAGGGAGCCAATGCCCTTCCCTAGAAACCTTCCTTTTAGAACACCTGCTCTGCCTAATCTTGGGCCTTCCGAGACCCCCAACAAGAATCCCCAGATTACGAATCACTCTAGTATCACTAGGATCCACCAGGGTTGACAGATCACATTTAACATACAAGGTCTCTTGCAAAGCCCCAAGAATACGAGACCAAACTTGACCCCACAACAACTTCTTATCTAGAAAGATCCTGCGATTGCGTTCCAACCAAATGTGCCATATAATCAGACTAGGGCCAATTGGCCAAGCTATGTGCAGAAATGAAGTCCTCACTGGAATGGGCCCAAAGTTCTGCCAAAATTTCTCTAGAGAAGAAGGGTGACTACACTGTAAACTCCAGGCGCCCCACCAAAAATGCCAAATAGTCCTAGCAAAAGAGCACTAGAAGAAAAGATGTGAAATAGTCTCAACATTTTTTAAACATAAGAAGCATAGGGAAGGACCCTGGAAGCCACGCTTACAGAGGTTATCCCAAGTCAAACACCTACCATAAACCACCAGCTAAGAGAAGAAATTGCATTTTGGCCAAGAGAATTTATTCCAAATATTTTTCCACCAAGGAACCTCAGCACTACCCCAAGCTTGTCTGTCCAAAATAGGATACCCTGAAGCAACAAAGAACTTCCCTTTTGGATCCGAACCCAAATCCAACACATCCCGCTCTGGGAGAGAACAACAAACTCTATTAGCCAAAATAGAGGACAACTCTCTCCTATCCTCCAAAGATCCACCCATGAGCCATTCCTGCATATCCTTCCACTGGTAAACAATAGTCTGCCCCAAAGCCTGAGGGGCTTTGAAATCCATCACTCTACTCCAACCAGCCTGAACAAAAATCCTACATAAGTCCCCAAAGTGAGGGTGCGAAGAGAGGATAGGCGGGAAGCCATCCCAGGAATCATGCCAAAAAAGAGCATTAGAGCCTCTATTGCAGATCCAAAATAGGCCTTGTTTAACTAGCATAGCCCCCCTCTTGAGAGTATCCCATTTCATAGAACCTCTCCCTGAAAGACTAAAGTGAGGCACCTCAGCGCCCTCCACCTCCCCAAGGTACTTGAAGGTAAGGATCCTGGCCTAATACTGATGCTGATATGAACACCATCTCCAATAAAGCTTAGTAGCCAAAGCCTGTCCATTCCAATATGTCCTATGCAAACCCAGACCACCATCCTGCTTTGGCCAGCAGACAACTTCCCACTTAATTAAGCTCCACTTCTTTGAAAGGAGATTACCTGACCAAAGAAACTACCGACAGAGGCCCTCAAAATCTTTGATGAAACTTACAGGAGCCGTCAACACAAAGCACTTGTATATAGGAAGGGCCTGAACCACAGACTTCAACAAAGTAACTCTACCCACCATAGATAACCATCTATAGGTCCAGTGACAAACCAGCCCACAAAATTTATCCATCACATCTTTCCAAAAACACCGGGGAAGTGGGCACACATCCAGAGGGATGCCAAGGTAAATAAAGGGAAGTTTCCCCACCTGAAACCTTACGATCCTGGAAATACGCTATTGAATAAGCTTGGGGGTATTAAAGAAATAAATGCAAGACTTACTTTCATTAATGCTTTGACCAGAGGCAGCCAGGTAACAATCCAAAATCTGATGCAAAGCAACCGCTTCAACCACCTTAGCAACACCCATCAAAGTCGTATCATCCACAAACTGAAGATGAGTTTGAGGAGGAAGAGAATTGATCCATTTCTATCCCTGAAAGAGCCCATTCATAACACGAGACTTAATGAATCTCCCCAAGCCTTCAACCATCAAGATGAACAAATATGGGGATAAGGGGTCTCCCTGTCGAAGACCTCTAGAAGCACCAAATAGAGCTAAAGACTCCCCATTTATGAGAACATAAAATGAGGAGGTCCTTACATAGCTCATGACCCAATCAATCCACTCACAACTGAACCTGAAGACTCTAAGAATTTTGATCAAAAAGCCCCAGTTAACTCTGTCATAAGCTTTAGCCATGTCCAACTTTATAAACATAGCCTTTTCCTTAGAAGAGGCCATAGAGTGAATAGTCTCAGCCGCAATAACTTCTCTGTCCAAAATCTGTCTACCCGCAACAAAGCCCCCTTGTTCCTCAGAGATCAACTTATCAAGACATGGCTTCAAACGTTTAGCAATTAGCTTTGTAATAATTTTATACACCACATTGCACAAAGCAATTGGTTGAAAAAGATCCAGAGAATTAGCACCCTCGCATTTTGGGATAAGAGCAAGAAATGTAACATTCATGGCTCACAACATTTTTTTATTCCTAAAAGACTCCTGCACGACCTCCAATAGATCAAGGTTGATAACTTCTAAAAATTCCTGAAAGAACTCAACTGGAAACCCATCAAGACCAGGAGCCTTCCCTTTTTTCAACTGAAACACCACATCCTCCAACTCCTTCAAAGAAATAGGCTTAAGAAGAGAGGCATTCATATTCGTAGTCACCAGAGAGGGAATACAAGCTAGGATAGAAGCTTCCTCCTCACTAGCAGGCGGGGTGTCTTCAGAGAAAAGAGTAGAGAAAAAATGAACTGCCTCACTAGAGATCCCCAAGGAGGAAGAAAGAATAGAACCCTCAGGAGAGCGGAGAGAAGAGATAAAGTTACCTTGTCTTCGAGCCTTCACTGATTTATGAAAGAAGGAGGTATTCCTATCCCCTTCCTGAAGCCAATCAACACGAGCCTTCTATTTCCAAAAACTTTCCTCATGAAGCTCCCATTCCTCAAGGTCTTTAACCGCACTAACTTCATACCTACTTAAATTCGCATCCAGACCCTGGTCCCAAATCTGCCTGGTAATAGAATCCAAGCACTCCTGGGCAACCCTTTTCCACTAACACATGTTGCCAAACTGATACTTATTCCAATGTTTCAATTTATACTTCACATATTGAAGCCTCTTCACAAAAGAGTACATAGCTGTACCAAAAGTAGGTTGTCCTTCAGTCCACCATCTAGAAACCAAGTCAAAAAGACTCTCCTCCCTAAGCCACATAAGATTAAATCTAAAAGTTTGTTTCTTAGGACCATCAGCCAAATGGGTAGAGAATTTGATCAGCCAATGGTCTGATCCTCGCCAATCTAAAATTTTAGAACTTGACAGCCACTTGTCACCCACCCAAAAATAGGAAACAAGAAACCTATCTAACCGTTCAGAAATGGCATCATCCCCGAGCCTCCTATTATTCCAAGTAAACATGCCATTCGAAGGTTTAATATCCACAAGCCGGAGCCGAGCCAAATTATCCCTTAGAAGATCAGAAGAGGGGTCTAAGCGAGGCACACCCCCCCTTTTCTCCTCGAGGGAGGCAATTACATTAAAGTCACCTACCATAATCCAGGGGAGGAAAGGATCCAACAATCTCAGAAGATTAATATGAGACTACAGGAGAGTCTTACCAGGGACATCCGTCAGAGCATAAATGTTAGAAAGAAGAATTCTTTCCCCTGTCTCCAAACTAATTGTAACCAGAGAGATGGAAAATCTACTAGAGATCCACCAAATAGGAGAAATTCACTAAGGATCCCAGAGGCAAGCAAGACCCTCTGAGCTGCCTTGCGCACCCACACACTGGCAAAACCCTCTGTTCCAAATCTTAGAAACACACTACATCATACCATCCACAAATAACTTCATCTCCTGGAGGAAAACCACATCTGAAGAATGAGCACTAACCAAGTGCCGAATAGCCTTTTGTCTAGGGATGTTATTCATACCCCTTACATTCCATGATAACACAATCATCGCGAAGGGTGAGAGAAGTGAGTATCCAATGTCTCTCCAATCATCTTAACTTTCTCCTGATCCTTCTTCCTCCCCACCTTTTGGGGCTTATTAGGAGCACACTTTTTCAGGGATTTTTTCTGTAGACCCAGAATAGGAGAAGAAGAGAGGGCTTTTTTCTTACCAAAGTCTTCCAAACCCGGTCCACTGGTTAAACTCACCCTTTCTTCCGAAGAGGCCATGGGGGTTTCCACCAAACCACAAGAGTCCCCAAACCCAGCATCGGGGGGAGAAGCAACTGAATCCATCACCACCCCCGAAGCCACCACATGAGCTAGGACTGAGGTAGTGATAGGCAAGGATTCAGAATTATGATCAACTAAAGGGGAAACTTCAACATGCATGTCAGAAGAAACCCCATCTTCATGGACTAATTCATCCAAAGCCTCAAACTTGTTAAAAGTCTCCTCCTCTTGATGATCCCGAAGAGTCCTCTTCTGACCCCGATTCTTGTTTCGTGCCTTAACTGGCACAAAGCCATCTTTATCCGATACCACCCCCTGCATGGGTGCTTTACCCTTTTCCACCCTTGGATTAGACAGAGCCTTCACATTATTTGAACCACCAACAATCAAGGCACGAGGGCACCTCCTTTGAAGATGGCCATACTCTGGCACAGCCGACACCTGAAAGGTAAAGTCTCATAGCCTAATTGTTGAGTCCAGGAGCTAGACCCAATAGTCAAATCAATAGAATCTAGCAGAGGTTGGCTCAGATCAATCTCCACATAGACTTGGGCATAGGAAAAAATTTGCTTCTCCAGAGTTTGTTGAGACGGGCCAATAGGCTTCCTCAGCAGCAACGCAATTAATTGTAGAATATCCTGTCTCCAACATTCCAATGGCAACCGAGGAAAATGAACCCACACCGGCACCTTGAAGGGCAACTCTACCACTGAATTAAAGCCTACATGCCAAGGCTTCATGAAAAGGCCAACTTGATTGTAAAAGTAGGGCCCTCCCTCAAAAACCTTGTTACGATTAGAGATACACGAAAAGACTACCAGAAAGAAGTTATTCACAACTAGTAAGATTTCAAAATCACCTTTCGGATTCCATGACTTGCTAATCCAGGGTACCAGGAAAGGCATCAAAACCCTCAATCCCATAAATTTACATATTAAAACATGTTTTCTATAATACTCCAGGTCCTCGTCTACCGCCTCTGTTTGAATCACCAGCTTCGAACGAACTTGAGCTCTTTCCAAGCATCTGTTTATCTTGTGTAATTTTAAAGCACCAGTGCTAAAAACCCCAACATCAGGCAGGGATGGATAGGAAACCCATCACCAACCGCTGTCATTGTAGCATCCCCCGATGTCTCACCCAAAGGCACAGACCCTACCATTAGAAAAACCCCTCAACCCTCGCACCCACACCTGCATCGAACAATGCACACACTCAAGAAAAAAAACCCCTCGAAAGCTAAAAAACCCCACCCCTTGCTGAAAACAACCCCATAGAGCCTAATCTACAAAGAAAAAATGCATGCAATAGAGAACAAACACATGCAAACTGTGACCTGTTATAGGTCACGGGACTCCACAGAGCTCCTACGCACGTGCTCCATCATCGTGATCAAATTGGAATCATAAAACTCAAATAATTGGTATTGTTTAATTTAGAATGATTTTAGAAGTTAAATAAATGATTTTATTTAATTTTTTGGAGGATTTTAGAAGAATTTAGGAATTTAATTAAATAATTTGATTTTATTTAATTATTGAAAGAATATGAATCAAATAAATAAATTTGTTTGTTTATTTGTTGATAGAGGAATTTAGACTAAATAAATATTAAGAGTATTTATTTGGACATAGTTGTGTCATTTTTAGGTGTATACATTTTGCCCCTCTTTGATGCAATGTGTTTTATCATGTTGTTTCAAAGAATACATTTCTAATAATGATACATGCCCCAATTTGCCCCTGGTACAGGTATAACGACGATAGGATGCCCCCTCAGGAGATTAGACAGGAAGAAGGGAGAAAGATGAGAGATGGATAATCTCATGAAGACAAAGGGAAAACTTGGTTAGGTTTGAAGAAAACAGGATGGGTTGAAGAGAAAACTGGAAAAAATGGGAAGAAACAGGTGTGGGAAGTAGTCATAGTCACCACATAGCTAGTTTAGGGTTTGCATGCTATATATAGGAGCTGGGTCCACAAGACAAGTCATTTGTACACTTGGCTTTGTTGGATTGCTTTTGAGAGCTTAGGAGAGTATAGAGCATAGAGCAGTAAACAGTAGGATGAATATTCCACGTGAGGAGCATTGTTTTGAGCAAGTCCACCTATTCAATCGGCCAGCAAAGGTAGGACCCCCAGTACGTATCTCAAAAAATTTCCCCTAGGGTCAATTTTTGGTGTAATAAATGCTAGGTGAAGTTAGGCTAGACAAATGTGCGAGAACGCAAAGTGGCACATATGACACGCGAAACCATGCATATGCTATCATGCAATGCATATAAGATATGGAACGGCGCATGCATGAAAGTTGTGCATGAATGAGTAGAGTCGATGCATGCATAATTCTACAGCGCATTTAGGATTTTTGTGGTGCATGTGTCCAAGTGGCGCATATACGGTATGGTATGGCGCATGCATGAAATCTTATGGCGCATACGTTAGAAGTGGCACATCTGTTGTGAAATGACGCATTTACCTTCAGTTATAGCACATATGAATAGGATAGAAAGTTTGACTTAACAAAATTGACTCGATTCGCATCCTGTTTGACGCGTCAATCGATGAGCTATCTCTAAGATTATAGGAATCTAGTCAAGAAATGTAGTGTGTTGTTTTGATCAATTTGATATGTTAAGTTAGTTGATATGCTTCTATTGATATGTTTTGCATGGTACTTATAGCTTTAGGTTGATGCCTTGTTTTGCATGCTTGCAAGAGGATATACGAGATACATTATAGTCGAGGGAGCAGTTCCCCATGCTACTGTTGCAGTGTCACATGTTGATAGAGATTGATCGAGAGGTGCTTGGCGTGATGGGTTTAGACTATGTATGCTTCATGCCCAAGGTTCAAGTGAACCAAGGGTTACTGACTGTAGCCATGGAGAGGTTCCACAATGAGGATGGGACTTTCCACTTCCCGATAGGCGAGATGATGGTGACCTTGGACGACGTATACCAGATACTACATGTGCCGATTCAGGGAAAGCTCATGGAGTATGATCCACAGTTGGACGTGTTGTGATGCTCACAACATGCCCCATTTTACTGCTTAGTAAAATGAGGACCCCTGCTGTGGCTTTTCTTTTGCTTTATGTGTGTGGGTCTGTTTGGTGGTAAAAGGGAAAAGAGAGTGAAAGTTACAAACCTTGTTGAAAATAAAGAAAAAATTACATTAAGTACCAGAGCAGAATATGGGTGGATTCCTTGTCAAAAGTGAGTAGGGGTTGCTTTTTGAACCATGTTAAAATTTGCAATATTTCACAAGTTATGTTTGTTTTTTGGTAAATGTACAATGGAAGGGTTTGTCTGTTGCATATACAAAGTCTTTTGTATATCGGGTTGCATATACAAGGCCCTTTGTATACAAAGTCGCTTACATACAAAGTCCTTCATATATTGCTTTGCATATACAAAGTTGTTTGCATATACAAAGTTGTTTGTATATGCAAAGTCGCTCATATACAAAGTCCTTTGTATATCAGGTCGTTGTATAAGTCGCATGTGGGAGTCATCGGGTTTTGATGCATTGTATACTTGTATGCATTGGGCTAACGTTTTATTTTTACATGCAAGTCAAACCCGACAGGAATTCAGAGTTCAAGTGCATAAATCTGTTGAGTCCACCGGATGCTTTTTATATTCATATGTTAGGCGCTCGGAAACATATAGGTGGATATACAAGGCTTTATACATTGCGGAAACTGAAAAGAGTATTAAAGTTGATGTAATTGTTGTATGTTTCGCACTTTGTATATGTATGTTTCGGTTACATACATTTCAGGATACATACAATGTGGAACTGAGGAAATATTAAAGTCTGATATAACGGATGCATCAGAACTTAATATATATCGGAAGATGCATTTTGGTATATACAAGTCAGAACCGAAAGGTAAGTAAGTTGTGGTTCATCAAGGTTAAAGTCTGAAAGGACATACAAAGGATGTTGTATGTATCTGGGCTTTGTATCTAAAAGGTTTGATACAAGTGTTATATGCATCGCGGAGATACAAGGGAGAAAGTAATGTGGACCCCACCGTTTGCACATCGGACTTGCATAATTACAATGTATGTCTACCATATACAAACCGATATGCAAAGCAAAGGATGCAAATAAAAGATACAAGTCGGATGTCAAAAGGAAGTTCAATTTAGAAAAGTCTTTGAATGTTTGAGTGCTTGTATGTTTATAACATACATACCCGATATACAAAAGAAATAAAGGCATCGGATAGAAATATGCGATCGCTGGAAGTTTTTTGGATCTCCCCGACTAAAGAGGGTTACGCCGATAATAAAGAGTTGCAAGCTGATAAAGGAGTTGCATCAGCGTGAGTAGTGTGATCAGAGGGAAATTATTAGCTCGCCCTTGTTGTGATGTTCACAACACGCCCCATTATGCTTCTTAGCAAAATGGGGACCCCTGCTGATGTTTTGCTTTTTGCTTCTGCTGGTGTTTTTCTGCTTTCTGGCGGTCTGGTAAAAATGAAGGTCAGGTGCATCATCATCATGATATTGCATGAGGTAGGTCATCATCATGAGGTCTGTTTGTCAAAGTTCATATTTTGTTTCTGTGACTTAGTTTATGGGACTGATCCCATACTTCCGGTTAATCTGAGAATACCAACCTGGAAGTTTGCCAATGAATATCTAGGCTTTGATAACCATAGGGAAGCCAGAATAGTGCAAATGTTACAACTAGAGGAGAAAAGAGGTCAAGCCCTCGAGAAGTTTGCCAAACACCAAGCAGTTGTTAAGAGGTGGTTTGACAAAAGGGCAAGAGTCAAAACATTTAGGATATCAGACTTAGTGTTGTGCTGGGACAAAGCACATGAAAAGAAAGGAAGCCATGGAAAATTCGATAAATTATGGCTGGGTCCATTACAAGTCTCAGAAATAATAGGAGATAACACCTTTAGACTTAAGACCTTGACTGGAGAAGATGTGCCATTACCAGTTAATGGCCAGCATTTGAAACACTACTTCCAGGCTTGAAGGTCAGGATGAGGCAGTCCTTTCTTTCTTAATGTAAAATGCTGTAGATAATGTACAGTTCTGCTTTTGCTATTTTCTTCTTGGGTTGCTTGTTTGTATAGCTTGTCTTCTTTTTGTTTCTTTCTGTTTGTATAGTTTTTTCTTTTGCTGTGTTGTTTGTACAGCCTGTTTGTTTGGTTTGTTTGTTGTCTCCTCAGTAGGGATCTTTATTTTATTGTAGAGTATTAAGGAGCAAAACTAGCAACCATTCAAAACAGTATATAATTTAGGATATTCAGGTTAACCATTTGCAATTTACACATAACCTGTCACTGTCATGAATGTAGAGAGTTGTTCATCTTCTGAAGTTTTGTATTCAATAAATGTGATTGAGAATTCGAAGCAGGTTTCTCACGATGACACACCTAAAATCCTTGGGTTTGTTGAACCTACCAGTGTAGATATTAGGTGAAAAATCAGAGGTCACCCTTGCTACCATTACAATTCTCAGCTTAATTTCAGCAAGTGCCCACTCCTTGCATCATGAAGTTACAAATTGCTATATCTTATGAAATCTTTCAAAATTAGAAAACAAATAAATAAATAAATAAATGAATAAAGTGGATTATACTGAAAATCCAGATTAAGCCATCTAAGTAACTCTACCGGGGCTATGGACGCTCGCTGGCAGTGGGGCTCTACTTAGGAGAATTGTAACGATAACCTTGCCGGGGCTATAGACGCTCGCTGGCAGCAAGGCTCTATCCGGTCGGCTATGAGGGAATATCCTCACCTACGTAGGCTAATGTCAGTCACTGGTTTGTTCAACCAATCTTCAAGATGAGGATAATTAATCACATGCACACAACTAAACTGAAAATGGAAATTCATGCATCTTTATTGAATACTTTGAGTCTCAAGCTGAATAGTAATTTGCAGGAAAAGATAGTTGGAAGTTATGAGTTCATTTCAGCTAGTTTCCTTGAACACTCTGAATTTAATTGTTTTGTTTTGGTTGCTAGTTGTTGTGATGTTCACAACACGCCCCATTATGCTCCTTAGCAAAATGGGGACCCCTGCTGATGTTTTGCTTTTTGCTTCTGCTGGTGTTTTTCTGCTTTCTGGCGGTCTGGTAAAAATGAAGGTCAGGTGCATCATCATCATGATATTGCATGAGGTAGGTCATCATCATGAGGTCTATTTGTCAAAGTTCATATTTTGTTTCTGTGACCTCATATTTAGAAAGAGCTTGAAATTCCATGCAGGTTTGCCTTTTACTTCACTTGAAAATTTGTCCATATGTGAAAGTTATGCACGGTCAAAGTTTTGGTCAAACCTGATATTCGCAGGCGGATCATCATATTTTTATATCCTAAGTCATATTGTCAGGATCATCATGATCTTGGTCTATCACCTGATAAAAATCATGCAGTCGCAACATCCGGACGTCAATCTTAGGTGGTAGTGCTTTTTACCCGTCAAAAGGCCTTGTGCGCATTATGCAGCATCATGATTTTCTTAGGAGCGTCATATTTTATAAACTTGGTTTTGCTGTATGAGGACATCATCATCATATTTGAAACGCACCCCCCCGATAATATCCTGAGGTTCAAATATCATGATGATATCAACTTTAAGTCAAGGTAAGTTCCCCCCGTCGAGCGGTCTTTGTATCGCGAGCATCATCATGATATCTTTACATCGCCTAAAATTATAATATCAGGATGATAATGTAAGATCACCCTGACTTAGAAAATTCATCATCGGCATATTTACATGCGCATGCTATAAACCTATCGGAGCGTCATCATCATGATATTTGCTGAAGTTCGAAATATGATGATGACAACTTCATATCCTCCTGGTCTCCTTTTGCAACATCATGATCATCATCCTGATCTTTCACGAGGGTCATTCGCTGAAATTCGCTAAGTGATGAGGGCATCATCATCATAATTCGATAAAGACGATCATCATGTTCTTATCCTCCTGATCGCCCTTTTTGTAATATCAGCATGATCACCCTATCTATTCAGAAGAGGTCGATATTGCATTTCTCAACAGCATCATCATATTTTACAATATCACCCTGGCGCAAATATCATGATGACCTCAACTCATCCTTGTGCTTCGAAGACGAAATATCATGATGACGTCATCATGATAATTCGATGAGGAGGGTCATCATTATATTTTTTATCCTGTTGTCAAGATCATCATGATCTTGTTTGTCCACCTGATATTTCGTGAAGTCCTCCTGCCGATGAAATACAACCTTTTGCAAGTATCCTGATGATCATCATCATCACATTTTCCCTTCGGTAGGATTTTTTCCCAAACATGATCCGGTTGGCGAAATATCATGATGACGTCATGTTTTAAGTTTAACAAAGGACCCGAACATGATGATGACATCATCCCGATCTGATAAACGAAGAAGCTAATATCCTGATGATCATCATCATCATTTTTTCTTTCAACAGGATATTTTCCAAAACACGATCTGGTTCGCGAAATATGATGATGATGTCTTATTCTATGTTCGACAAAAGCAAATATGATGATGATCATCATCATCCTGATCTTTCAAGAGGGTTACCTTGGCCGCGAAGGGGTCATATTCACTTCATCATCCTGATCATGCTCCTTAGGTGACCCGATATCACAATTAGCCCCCTGATCTTAACCGGATATGACGATGACGTCATCCTTAGCATTTCAATGAAGCCCGAATATCATGATGACGTCACCATCATCTTCCTTTCCTCAGCAGCAGGATTATCTTCATATCCTCCTTTCTTCTTCAACATGATGATGATGATGGTGTTGTTCTTTTTTCCCAATATGCAGAAGCGAATATCATGATGATGAAGTATGTCGGCCAACATGTTTTTTTGACGCACCGACAGCGATGGTCATGCCGATGGGCGGGAAATGAAGCGGTGGAGTTTTAAAGTGTTTTTTTTGGCGCCTCTGGCATTTTTTCGGTCAGCGACGGTTGACCCGATGAAGTTTGGGCAGTCTGAGCGCATTTTGGACGCGTTTTTGAGTGCATTCTGATCCGATTTTCTCAATCTTGCGCTGTCACCTGGATTTAAACGCTTATTTTAATTTCATGCTGTTTTTTGTGATACATGTGAAACTTATTGCTTGTCTTGTCTTGCAGGCTTGCAGTTGAGGAAGCAGCTGGAAGGTCAACACAGTGACCTCATGGAGGCAGAAGATCTGATCTCAGGAGCAAGAAGATAAGGATGAAATGTGAAAAGTCAAAGCCATTCAAGTGAGGAGAAAGGTTGCAGCTGAAGGTATTACTGCAACAGACAAACAGAAGTTATTGCCCAGCTGCCGGAACTTCTCAGAAGGGGCAATATTTCACCCAGATTTGACAACTGCTCAGAGATATTTTGAAGAGCTGGTTCACCTGTGTTTATTGCTGTAACCAGGGGTTTAGTTAGGTTTTTTGCTGTAGTGAGGACAATCAAAATGTCTTTATATTGTGCCTCTCTACACTGTAATACTTTACAACAGGGATTTTAGGAAAGCAATAGTGGCTACAACAGAATTTCTTTTTAGGAACATACAGCAAGTTAGAAGAGTTTAGAAGTAGAAGAAGGAGGTCGCCTGTTTGTCTGCAGTAAGGTGCGCGTGGAATGTCTGGCTGCCTTACTGTATATGTAAAGCTTGTAAGTTCTCTGTAGTATGATCAATGAAACTAAGAGTCATTCTTACATTGTAAATCATGTATGGCTATTCGTTTCTAATACAATAGAATCTGGAGTTCTGCATCTATCTTCTGAGTGTTCTCCTGCTCTTCTTTGTGTTTTGAAATATCTTCTTTGAGAGCTTACAATTTTAAATGTATGTTTGTGAAAATGCTCAGGACTTACATTTAGGGTTTTTACTGTGGATTTGATCAAACTACTGTGGTATTTACATAGTGCATAACAGAAACACTTAGATCCTTCTGTAGATTAAGTGAGGTATAGATTAGATCTTTATAACTTTTCCCAACCCATCTGAAATATTTAGCTGAAAACGTAGAAATCTAAAGGAAATTGTCTCAAATTTGAAGAAGCATGCATAACAGAGCTATAAGTAGACAGTTTTCATAAATAGATAAAGAAGAAAGCTGCAAAAAATCCAAGAAAACCCTCTGAAACTTGCAGCTCGGTATCACTTGTATGCAAATGAACAGAATACTTGTTGAAATCTATGACCTCTTTGCATATTCTTAGTCCAGTAAACCACAAAACAAACCTAAACTACGTAAGGCCCCTTGAACATTACAGCTTCACATTGACCAACTGAACTTGACCAACCGAACCATTGTAGACTTGGGATTAGTTGAATCACCAAATGATTCCTTCTTGTCTTTCAAGTATAGTTTCAGTTCATTATATGTGAATTTTAACTTATTGTTATGATTGCATCAAAACAGTCATCAACAGTTTTCTGGCGCTAGAAGGAGGGCCAGAAGGATGTATATCGCAGTCATCAACAGTTTTCTGGCGCTAGAAGGAGGGCCAGAGGGCTGTATATCGCAATCATCAACAGTTTTCTGGCGCTAGAAGGAGGGCCAGAAGGCTGTATATCGCAATCATCAACAGTTTTCTGGCGCTAGAAGGAGGGCCTTCCTGAGTTAGGTTTCATTTCAAACTGGCTAACGACAGTAACAGAGTGACTAGGTCTAGGTCCAGTTCAGGAGATATCTTTGTGCAACTACCTGATACAAGGCGAAGTAAAAGCCCTTTAATTTGGAATCCAAAGATATCGCAAGCAGGAAGTTCATCTGGAATGCCTCCTGGGTCACCTTTTAACATCCGTAGTATTGTAAGTCCTGATAGATCACTGTTCAGATCTTTAAATCTTGGATCAGGCACTCCTGGAGGTCTCAATCCTCCTCTAAATCCTAATCCACCAATCAATCCAGGTATTTCTGCAAGTTCAAGTCAAGCTCAAACACCTGCAATGGCTTATTTCGATGTCAATTCTCCCATATTCTTCAATGATTATCATGACATGCCAAAAAATCTGGAAAAGATATGTCCCAAATACCAGTTGCATCAAGACCCAGAAGATCATATTAGAATATTTAAGGAAGCATGTTTTAGGGCTATGTTAGAGCACGAGGATGTTGTGTGTAGATTGTTTCCTTACACCTTTAATGAGCAGGCCTCTAGCTGGTACGTAAACTTACCCAATGGTTACATTTCTTCCTGGGCACTTATGGAAGAAGCATTTCTGTCAAGATTTAGAGGACCCATTGACCCTTGTGCTTTGTATCATAAACTGGCTGCTATAAAACGAGGTGAGGGAGAGCTAATTGATAATTTCAATGACAGATTTCAAAAGGCCTATTCTAGGCTAGTTGCCCCTTATACCATAGATGATGCTCCCTTGTTGGCTATGTACTATGCTGCCTTGGATCCTTTAACTGCCATGTTTGTCAAAAGAAAACCTGACATAGATTCAATATCCAAAGCCTATAAAGAGGCAGCCTCAGTGAACCAAGAAATGAGACATACAACTTACAGTCCATTTGGAGGAAACTATGGGGTGCAGAATCAGGCACACCCATGGAATGGAGTCCCTGTGCAGCATGCTCCACTAATAAATCCGGTTCCTTCTTACACACCTGTGTATAATCCTACTCCAATCCAGGCTATAACTCCTTACACGGCTAGTACTTCCAATAACAGTCAAAATAATGGTCAGCCCTTCTTCCAACTTCCTAGGGATGTAACTGTGGCAAAATCACAAGAGGATAGGGAAGAAATCAAGGAGATTACTGCACATTTGAAGAGATTAACAACCGAAGTGACACAGCTAAGAAATGAGAATCTCTATGGAAGAAGCAACCCAAACTACAATCCACATCAAAATCACAACCAAGGCCAAAATCAGAATTATAGTCTCAACCAAAATCAGCAGTACAATCAGAACCAAAACTACAATCAGCATCAAGGCCCCAGTCAGGGGCAACCAATGCAAAATAGGGGGCCAGTGATAGATAATAGGACCTGGGGCAATAATAACAAAAATCAGAATCAACCTAGGCCACCCAAGACATGGAACACTGGGCCCAACAACGGTACTCTGGCTTCTCCTTTTGAGAATACAGATAATCATGGTGCAAAACAAATAACTAACATACAAATGGCCAATACAGCACCCAAAAATTGGTTCAGATTTCACAATACCAATACCCATGCTGAGCACGACTGTCCACAGCTCCACTTGGCAGCTAGTATTTTTAACGTAGACGTACAGCCTCCTACCTCTGAATTTCTCATTCCTAAGGGTAATGAGGTAGTACCCTCAGAATATGACACAGCATTAGTCTTAGAAACGATTACCTTCGCAACTGCAGAAGAGAAAGAGGATGAATTGCTAGAGGATGAACCATACTGTTGTGAAAGTCTTTATCCTGAATCAGCCTTTGTGTTAAATGCTTCTCAGTTTCCTTTTGAATCTGAAAACGAGATATTAAATGAAACAGAGGAGGTGCAGGCCTTTCAACAGACAAATAAAAGCCACACCTACAACTTGAGGAACAACCCTAGGCCGGGAGGACCTTTCACCACTTCCACTCCCCCGAATAACATCAATACACCCCCAGATCAGAATGCTAGCAACAATCCTACCATACTTAAAGCTAGTTAGCACACAAATAACGGAACAGCAGTGCAAAAGGATCAAACAAGTAAGACAGAAACAATAGAGACAACAAGACTAATGAATTACTTATCAGAGGAAATAAAGAAAATGAAGGTCAGCATACCTCTAAATGAATTATTGAAGACCCCAGGGATTAGAAATGCTTTTTTAAAATCCCTGGATACATCCATGACAAACATGGTGTCTGCTGATATAACTGTTCCTAGTAGTGATTCACCACCTAAGGAGAAAGGTAAGAAAGTTGAGCAGCCTTCCAATACAAATGTGGTAATACATACGGATAAGAGGGATACTCAACCTTTCTTGTTAACTGTTAGGTTGTGTGGGAAGAATATACACAATTGCATGGTAGATTCTGGTGCTTCAGCCAATGTAATGCCCTTAGGAATATGTAAAACTCTCAGGTTGACTCCCACCAAATCTGCCAAGGTTGTCACGCAATTAGATAAGACCGAGGTTAGCGTGATAGGAGAACTCATGAACATACAAGTGCAATTAGCTTCAGACCCTAGGATAAGCCAAATTATTGACATTCAAGTAGTGAATATACCCGTAAATTATGGAATGTTGCTAAGTAGGGATTGGTCCAAGACATTAAATGGATATATGGCTACTGACTTTTCACACATGTGGTTACCGTGGAGAGGTATCCCAAACCAGATCAGAATAGAGGCAGAGCCCAGAATGAGACATATGATAACAGAGTATAATCGAACTAATGAAATATTATATGCTGCTGTTGAACCAGGTGTCTACAGAATTACCAACAATGGGATGCAGATTGAAGAGATCATGATGTTAAACATTAGAAAGAAGTGTGTCAGCAATAGAATGGCACTATTCATTGAGTCTGACAGAAATTCTTCAGATGAGGAAAACAATGCAATAGACAAATTTGGTCATGCCATTAGACAAGAGGTGGAAGAGTGTGTTACACACAATCTCCCAGTCCAATGTAAGTTATATAAAAATAGGTGTAGAGTCCATGGTAGGCAACATTCTAAGGAGAATTGTGAAATATGCAAAGACATCATTGAATATGAATACAAGAAGTGCATAGGGAAGGTAGAGTCACAAGAGAAAAATGAGCATCCTGATCCAACACAGAGATATGTTCAGGATAATATTGATGCCCTGACCCCAGATTTAGGAAAAGAAATAGAGGACAAGGGTAGTCATCTTTCTGAGCTGCAAACTACAAACACACATATGCAAGATAACCAAACGGAAAAACCCATGAATAAACAAGACAACACCCCACAGGCAATAAAAGAGACAAAGTATGCCAAGGTAAAAGATCAAAAAAGTAAGGATGGCATGTGGATGTTAAAATGTGATGGGTCCAAATCAAAACAGGGCGCAGGTGCAGGTATTGAACTCATAGATCCTCAAGGTAAATCTCATTTGGCAGCATATAGAATACAATTTTCCTGCACTAACAATATTGCTGAATATGAGGCCCTAATTTTAGGACTTGTCATGGCCATCAAGAAAGGGGTAAAAGCCATCAGAGTATTTTCAGACTCTAAATTAGTAGTCAGACAAGTGAGGAAACTATATGCCTGCAATTATAAGAAGATGATTAGTTACAGACATAGAGTATGGAATTTAATGGATTCGTTTGATGCTGTTAACATAGAGCACATTCCTAGAGAGCTAAACCACATGCCAGATGCGTTAGCAGTTGCTGCTAGTACATTAGAACCATTGACACTGTCAGGATTAAGACGATTTGCTGTTGAGCTAGTTAACGTGCCCAGTATACCAGACAACGTTACACACTTTCAGGTATTTGGAGAGGATCAGCAAATTATTGATTTTCTGACTTGTAATGAGGCATTTGAGGCCCAAATTATTGATGAACAAGAAAGGCCTGAAGTAACATGGGACGAAGAAGATATGATCAACTTAAAGAGCAACTTCTTGCCAAAAGGAGTAATTGAATTAGAACACATCTTTGACTTCGACGGAATAATAAGACAGAAAGACTTACCCAAAACAGAAGGGGGTAAGTGTGATTTACATAACTTAGGGACTAAGCTAAATCCGCAAAATGTACTAATTGGGAAAGCTTGCTCTGAGAAAATCAGAAAAGAGGTTTTGGATGTTCTGAAAGAATATAAACATGTCATAGCATGGACTTATGAAGACTTGAAAACATTTGATGAGTCCATCATAACTCACGTCATACCTTTAAGAAAATAAGTCAAACCATTTAGGCAGAAACAGAGGCCTGTAAACGCCATTCTAGAGCCTTTAATCTTTGAGGAAGTTAAAAAACTACTGTCCGCTGGAATAATTTTTCCAGTCAGACATTCTGTCTGGGTAGCTAACTTAGTACCAGTGAGGAAGAAAAACGGAGACATCAGGTTGTGCGTAGACTTTAGAAATTTAAACAAGGCATCTGAAAAAGATAATTATCCTTTGCCCCCAATAGACGAAGTACTGCAAGCAGTAAATGGCGCAAAGATGATGTCTTTTTTAGATGGTTTTTCAGGTTATAACCAGGTTTTAATTGACAGAGAGGATAGACTAAAAACCACCTTCACTTGCAAATGGGGAAATTATGCGTATAGAAGAATGCCTTTTGGTCTGATTAATGCAGGTGCCACTTTTCAGAGGGCCATGGACGTTGCATTCCGTGGATTATCAGGTAAATGCATTATTGTGTATATGGATGATTTGACTGTGTATTCCAAGGATGCATCCACCCACGCTGAGGACCTTAGAAAAGTACTCCAGCGATGTGAAAGGTATGGGATTTCCCTTAATCCTAAGAAATGTATATTTGGCATAACTGAAGGTAAATTATTAGGCCATGTCATTTCTGAAAATGGAATTTCAATTGATCCGGATAGAATAGAATCCATAAAAAATTTGCAAATACCAAACAGTAGGAAAGAATTGAAATCATTTTTTGGTAAAATTAACTTTGTTCGGAAGTTTATAACAGGTTTTGCAGAGATTGTGCAGCCGTTGAATGCCATGTTAAAGAAAGATGCACAGATGGAATGGACGCCAGTGGCCAAAGCCGCATTTGAAGATATCAAGGAGGCAATTTCTAATGCCCCTGTATTGGCAAGTCCAGACTACACATGCCCGTTTTACATCTACTCCTTTGTATCTTCTCATTCTGTCGCTGCTGCCTTGACACAGAAGGGTGAAAATAATGAAGAGAGGCCCATAGCATTTATGAGTGCGCCTCTGAAGGATGCACAGCTGAAGTATCTAGATATCGAAAGACAGGCATTCGCATTAGTGAAGGCTGTGAAAAAATTTAGACACTACATTCTGCGCAGCCAGATTAAAGCCATAGTACCAGACGCAGCAGTAAAAATGTTGCTGATGCAAAACGAGCCTGGAGAAAAAAGAGCCAAATGGATCACCACGCTGCAAGAATTCGACATGGAGATCATTCCCGCAAAGCTGGTTAGAGGGCAGGCGCTGGTACAGACAATAGCAAACATGGATCCAAATCTGATAAAACAGCAATATGTATTGAATTCCCAAGACGCATCAGGCTGGTATGATGATTTAAGCACCTTCCTGATAGCTAGAAAGTACCCAAGCAAGATGAAGGCTTCTCAGAGGAGAGCTTTGAAGATTAAGGCACAGCATTATATGGTGCAAGGAGGTCTTCTATTCAGGAAGAACCATGATGGAATTTATTTGAGATGCATAAACAGAACTGAAGCTGATAGAGTGTTGACAGAACTACATGACAAATACGGAACCGGCCATGGTTCCCATTTAGCTACAGCACACAAAATACTGAGAGCAGGCTATTATTGGCCCACTATATTCAAAGATACTAAGAGTCACATCAGAAGCTGCCACACCTGTCAGACTACAGCAGACAAAGGAAGAAATCTAGCCAATCCACTGCAGCCTGTGATCGAGTCCAGACCGTTTGCACAATGGGGCTTGGATTTTATCAGAGTCATCAATCCCCCATCTTCTGCAGGACACAAATTTATATTGACTGTAACAGACTATTGTACAAGGTGGACTGAGGCCACCTGCTGCAAGTTTTCCACAACTGAGGTAGTTATCAAGTTCCTTGAAGAAAACATTATCACCAGGTTTGGAATACCCTATTCATTGGTATGTGATAACGGCCCTGCTTTCTCTTCTTTAAAATTTTCTAAATGGGCATTTGAATATGGGATCATTCTAAGGTTTTCTTCAAATTATTACCCTCAAGGTAATGGACTGGCTGAATCAACAAACAAAATTTTATTAGACATCATCAAGAGGTTAATTGCCAAAAGTCCTAGAGAGTGGAATACCCTATTAAGATATGCACTATGGGTAGACAGGACCAAGTTCAAAATAGCTTTAGGTAGCACACCTTATCACTTAGTTTATGGGACTGATCCCATACTTCCGGTTAATCTGAGAATACCAACCTGGAAGTTTGCCAATGAATATCTAGGCTTTGATAACCATAGGGAAGCCAGAATAGTGCAAATGTTACAACTAGAGGAGAAAAGAGGTCAAGCCCTCGAGAAGTTTGCCAAACACCAAGCAGTTGTTAAGAGGTGGTTTGACAAAAGGGCAAGAGTCAAAACATTTAGGATATCAGACTTAGTGTTGTGCTGGGACAAAGCACATGAAAAGAAAGGAAGCCATGGAAAATTCGATAAATTATGGCTGGGTCCATTACAAGTCTCAGAAATAATAGGAGATAACACCTTTAGACTTAAGACCTTGACTGGAGAAGATGTGCCATTACCAGTTAATGGCCAGCATTTGAAACACTACTTCCAGGCTTGAAGGTCAGGATGAGGCAGTCCTTTCTTTCTTAATGTAAAATGCTGTAGATAATGTACAGTTCTGCTTTTGCTATTTTCTTCTTGGGTTGCTTGTTTGTATAGCTTGTCTTCTTTTTGTTTCTTTCTGTTTGTATAGTTTTTTCTTTTGCTGTGTTGTTTGTACAGCCTGTTTGTTTGGTTTGTTTGTTGTCTCCTCAGTAGGGATCTTTATTTTATTGTAGAGTATTAAGGAGCAAAACTAGCAACCATTCAAAACAGTATATAATTTAGGATATTCAGGTTAACCATTTGCAATTTACACATAACCTGTCACTGTCATGAATGTAGAGAGTTGTTCATCTTCTGAAGTTTTGTATTCAATAAATGTGATTGAGAATTCGAAGCAGGTTTCTCACGATGACACACCTAAAATCCTTGGGTTTGTTGAACCTACCAGTGTAGATATTAGGTGAAAAATCAGAGGTCACCCTTGCTACCATTACAATTCTCAGCTTAATTTCAGCAAGTGCCCACTCCTTGCATCATGAAGTTACAAATTGCTATATCTTATGAAATCTTTCAAAATTAGAAAACAAATAAATAAATAAATAAATGAATAAAGTGGATTATACTGAAAATCCAGATTAAGCCATCTAAGTAACTCTACCGGGGCTATGGACGCTCGCTGGCAGTGGGGCTCTACTTAGGAGAATTGTAACGATAACCTTGCCGGGGCTATAGACGCTCGCTGGCAGCAAGGCTCTATCCGGTCGGCTATGAGGGAATATCCTCACCTACGTAGGCTAATGTCAGTCACTGGTTTGTTCAACCAATCTTCAAGATGAGGATAATTAATCACATGCACACAACTAAACTGAAAATGGAAATTCATGCATCTTTATTGAATACTTTGAGTCTCAAGCTGAATAGTAATTTGCAGGAAAAGATAGTTGGAAGTTATGAGTTCATTTCAGCTAGTTTCCTTGAACACTCTGAATTTAATTGTTTTGTTTTGGTTGCTAGTTGTTGTGATGTTCACAACACGCCCCATTATGCTCCTTAGCAAAATGGGGACCCCTGCTGATGTTTTGCTTTTTGCTTCTGCTGGTGTTTTTCTGCTTTCTGGCGGTCTGGTAAAAATGAAGGTCAGGTGCATCATCATCATGATATTGCATGAGGTAGGTCATCATCATGAGGTCTATTTGTCAAAGTTCATATTTTGTTTCTGTGACCTCATATTTAGAAAGAGCTTGAAATTCCATGCAGGTTTGCCTTTTACTTCACTTGAAAATTTGTCCATATGTGAAAGTTATGCACGGTCAAAGTTTTGGTCAAACCTGATATTCGCAGGCGGATCATCATATTTTTATATCCTAAGTCATATTGTCAGGATCATCATGATCTTGGTCTATCACCTGATAAAAATCATGCAGTCGCAACATCCGGACGTCAATCTTAGGTGGTAGTGCTTTTTACCCGTCAAAAGGCCTTGTGCGCATTATGCAGCATCATGATTTTCTTAGGAGCGTCATATTTTATAAACTTGGTTTTGCTGTATGAGGACATCATCATCATATTTGAAACGCACCCCCCCGATAATATCCTGAGGTTCAAATATCATGATGATATCAACTTTAAGTCAAGGTAAGTTCCCCCCGTCGAGCGGTCTTTGTATCGCGAGCATCATCATGATATCTTTACATCGCCTAAAATTATAATATCAGGATGATAATGTAAGATCACCCTGACTTAGAAAATTCATCATCGGCATATTTACATGCGCATGCTATAAACCTATCGGAGCGTCATCATCATGATATTTGCTGAAGTTCGAAATATGATGATGACAACTTCATATCCTCCTGGTCTCCTTTTGCAACATCATGATCATCATCCTGATCTTTCACGAGGGTCATTCGCTGAAATTCGCTAAGTGATGAGGGCATCATCATCATAATTCGATAAAGACGATCATCATGTTCTTATCCTCCTGATCGCCCTTTTTGTAATATCAGCATGATCACCCTATCTATTCAGAAGAGGTCGATATTGCATTTCTCAACAGCATCATCATATTTTACAATATCACCCTGGCGCAAATATCATGATGACCTCAACTCATCCTTGTGCTTCGAAGACGAAATATCATGATGACGTCATCATGATAATTCGATGAGGAGGGTCATCATTATATTTTTTATCCTGTTGTCAAGATCATCATGATCTTGTTTGTCCACCTGATATTTCGTGAAGTCCTCCTGCCGATGAAATACAACCTTTTGCAAGTATCCTGATGATCATCATCATCACATTTTCCCTTCGGTAGGATTTTTTCCCAAACATGATCCGGTTGGCGAAATATCATGATGACGTCATGTTTTAAGTTTAACAAAGGACCCGAACATGATGATGACATCATCCCGATCTGATAAACGAAGAAGCTAATATCCTGATGATCATCATCATCATTTTTTCTTTCAACAGGATATTTTCCAAAACACGATCTGGTTCGCGAAATATGATGATGATGTCTTATTCTATGTTCGACAAAAGCAAATATGATGATGATCATCATCATCCTGATCTTTCAAGAGGGTTACCTTGGCCGCGAAGGGGTCATATTCACTTCATCATCCTGATCATGCTCCTTAGGTGACCCGATATCACAATTAGCCCCCTGATCTTAACCGGATATGACGATGACGTCATCCTTAGCATTTCAATGAAGCCCGAATATCATGATGACGTCACCATCATCTTCCTTTCCTCAGCAGCAGGATTATCTTCATATCCTCCTTTCTTCTTCAACATGATGATGATGATGGTGTTGTTCTTTTTTCCCAATATGCAGAAGCGAATATCATGATGATGAAGTATGTCGGCCAACATGTTTTTTTGACGCACCGACAGCGATGGTCATGCCGATGGGCGGGAAATGAAGCGGTGGAGTTTTAAAGTGTTTTTTTTGGCGCCTCTGGCATTTTTTCGGTCAGCGACGGTTGACCCGATGAAGTTTGGGCAGTCTGAGCGCATTTTGGACGCGTTTTTGAGTGCATTCTGATCCGATTTTCTCAATCTTGCGCTGTCACCTGGATTTAAACGCTTATTTTAATTTCATGCTGTTTTTTGTGATACATGTGAAACTTATTGCTTGTCTTGTCTTGCAGGCTTGCAGTTGAGGAAGCAGCTGGAAGGTCAACACAGTGACCTCATGGAGGCAGAAGATCTAATCTCAGGAGCAAGAAGATAAGGATGAAATGTGAAAAGTCAAAGCCATTCAAGTGAGGAGAAAGGTTGCAGCTGAAGGTATTACTGCAACAGACAAACAGAAGTTATTGCCCAGCTGCCGGAACTTCTCAGAAGGGGCAATATTTCACCCAGATTTGACAACTGCTCAGAGATATTTTGAAGAGCTGGTTCACCTGTGTTTATTGCTGTAACCAGGGGTTTAGTTAGGTTTTTTGCTGTAGTGAGGACAATCAAAATGTCTTTATATTGTGCCTCTCTACACTGTAATACTTTACAACAGGGATTTTAGGAAAGCAATAGTGGCTACAACAGAATTTCTTTTTAGGAACATACAGCAAGTTAGAAGAGTTTAGAAGTAGAAGAAGGAGGTCGCCTGTTTGTCTGCAGTAAGGTGCGCGTGGAATGTCTGGCTGCCTTACTGTATATGTAAAGCTTGTAAGTTCTCTGTAGTATGATCAATGAAACTAAGAGTCATTCTTACATTGTAAATCATGTATGGCTATTCGTTTCTAATACAATAGAATCTGGAGTTCTGCATCTATCTTCTGAGTGTTCTCCTGCTCTTCTTTGTGTTTTGAAATATCTTCTTTGAGAGCTTACAATTTTAAATGTATGTTTGTGAAAATGCTCAGGACTTACATTTAGGGTTTTTACTGTGGATTTGATCAAACTACTGTGGTATTTACATAGTGCATAACAGAAACACTTAGATCCTTCTGTAGATTAAGTGAGGTATAGATTAGATCTTTATAACTTTTCCCAACCCATCTGAAATATTTAGCTGAAAACGTAGAAATCTAAAGGAAATTGTCTCAAATTTGAAGAAGCATGCATAACAGAGCTATAAGTAGACAGTTTTCATAAATAGATAAAGAAGAAAGCTGCAAAAAATCCAAGAAAACCCTCTGAAACTTGCAGCTCGGTATCACTTGTATGCAAATGAACAGAATACTTGTTGAAATCTATGACCTCTTTGCATATTCTTAGTCCAGTAAACCACAAAACAAACCTAAACTACGTAAGGCCCCTTGAACATTACAGCTTCACATTGACCAACTGAACTTGACCAACCGAACCATTGTAGACTTGGGATTAGTTGAATCACCAAATGATTCCTTCTTGTCTTTCAAGTATAGTTTCAGTTCATTATATGTGAATTTTAACTTATTGTTATGATTGCATCAAAACAGTCATCAACAGTTTTCTGGCGCTAGAAGGAGGGCCAGAAGGATGTATATCGCAGTCATCAACAGTTTTCTGGCGCTAGAAGGAGGGCCAGAGGGCTGTATATCGCAATCATCAACAGTTTTCTGGCGCTAGAAGGAGGGCCAGAAGGCTGTATATCGCAATCATCAACAGTTTTCTGGCGCTAGAAGGAGGGCCTTCCTGAGTTAGGTTTCATTTCAAACTGGCTAACGACAGTAACAGAGTGACTAGGTCTAGGTCCAGTTCAGGAGATATCTTTGTGCAACTACCTGATACAAGGCGAAGTAAAAGCCCTTTAATTTGGAATCCAAAGATATCGCAAGCAGGAAGTTCATCTGGAATGCCTCCTGGGTCACCTTTTAACATCCGTAGTATTGTAAGTCCTGATAGATCACTGTTCAGATCTTTAAATCTTGGATCAGGCACTCCTGGAGGTCTCAATCCTCCTCTAAATCCTAATCCACCAATCAATCCAGGTATTTCTGCAAGTTCAAGTCAAGCTCAAACACCTGCAATGGCTTATTTCGATGTCAATTCTCCCATATTCTTCAATGATTATCATGACATGCCAAAAAATCTGGAAAAGATATGTCCCAAATACCAGTTGCATCAAGACCCAGAAGATCATATTAGAATATTTAAGGAAGCATGTTTTAGGGCTATGTTAGAGCACGAGGATGTTGTGTGTAGATTGTTTCCTTACACCTTTAATGAGCAGGCCTCTAGCTGGTACGTAAACTTACCCAATGGTTACATTTCTTCCTGGGCACTTATGGAAGAAGCATTTCTGTCAAGATTTAGAGGACCCATTGACCCTTGTGCTTTGTATCATAAACTGGCTGCTATAAAACGAGGTGAGGGAGAGCTAATTGATAATTTCAATGACAGATTTCAAAAGGCCTATTCTAGGCTAGTTGCCCCTTATACCATAGATGATGCTCCCTTGTTGGCTATGTACTATGCTGCCTTGGATCCTTTAACTGCCATGTTTGTCAAAAGAAAACCTGACATAGATTCAATATCCAAAGCCTATAAAGAGGCAGCCTCAGTGAACCAAGAAATGAGACATACAACTTACAGTCCATTTGGAGGAAACTATGGGGTGCAGAATCAGGCACACCCATGGAATGGAGTCCCTGTGCAGCATGCTCCACTAATAAATCCGGTTCCTTCTTACACACCTGTGTATAATCCTACTCCAATCCAGGCTATAACTCCTTACACGGCTAGTACTTCCAATAACAGTCAAAATAATGGTCAGCCCTTCTTCCAACTTCCTAGGGATGTAACTGTGGCAAAATCACAAGAGGATAGGGAAGAAATCAAGGAGATTACTGCACATTTGAAGAGATTAACAACCGAAGTGACACAGCTAAGAAATGAGAATCTCTATGGAAGAAGCAACCCAAACTACAATCCACATCAAAATCACAACCAAGGCCAAAATCAGAATTATAGTCTCAACCAAAATCAGCAGTACAATCAGAACCAAAACTACAATCAGCATCAAGGCCCCAGTCAGGGGCAACCAATGCAAAATAGGGGGCCAGTGATAGATAATAGGACCTGGGGCAATAATAACAAAAATCAGAATCAACCTAGGCCACCCAAGACATGGAACACTGGGCCCAACAACGGTACTCTGGCTTCTCCTTTTGAGAATACAGATAATCATGGTGCAAAACAAATAACTAACATACAAATGGCCAATACAGCACCCAAAAATTGGTTCAGATTTCACAATACCAATACCCATGCTGAGCACGACTGTCCACAGCTCCACTTGGCAGCTAGTATTTTTAACGTAGACGTACAGCCTCCTACCTCTGAATTTCTCATTCCTAAGGGTAATGAGGTAGTACCCTCAGAATATGACACAGCATTAGTCTTAGAAACGATTACCTTCGCAACTGCAGAAGAGAAAGAGGATGAATTGCTAGAGGATGAACCATACTGTTGTGAAAGTCTTTATCCTGAATCAGCCTTTGTGTTAAATGCTTCTCAGTTTCCTTTTGAATCTGAAAACGAGATATTAAATGAAACAGAGGAGGTGCAGGCCTTTCAACAGACAAATAAAAGCCACACCTACAACTTGAGGAACAACCCTAGGCCGGGAGGACCTTTCACCACTTCCACTCCCCCGAATAACATCAATACACCCCCAGATCAGAATGCTAGCAACAATCCTACCATACTTAAAGCTAGTTAGCACACAAATAACGGAACAGCAGTGCAAAAGGATCAAACAAGTAAGACAGAAACAATAGAGACAACAAGACTAATGAATTACTTATCAGAGGAAATAAAGAAAATGAAGGTCAGCATACCTCTAAATGAATTATTGAAGACCCCAGGGATTAGAAATGCTTTTTTAAAATCCCTGGATACATCCATGACAAACATGGTGTCTGCTGATATAACTGTTCCTAGTAGTGATTCACCACCTAAGGAGAAAGGTAAGAAAGTTGAGCAGCCTTCCAATACAAATGTGGTAATACATACGGATAAGAGGGATACTCAACCTTTCTTGTTAACTGTTAGGTTGTGTGGGAAGAATATACACAATTGCATGGTAGATTCTGGTGCTTCAGCCAATGTAATGCCCTTAGGAATATGTAAAACTCTCAGGTTGACTCCCACCAAATCTGCCAAGGTTGTCACGCAATTAGATAAGACCGAGGTTAGCGTGATAGGAGAACTCATGAACATACAAGTGCAATTAGCTTCAGACCCTAGGATAAGCCAAATTATTGACATTCAAGTAGTGAATATACCCGTAAATTATGGAATGTTGCTAAGTAGGGATTGGTCCAAGACATTAAATGGATATATGGCTACTGACTTTTCACACATGTGGTTACCGTGGAGAGGTATCCCAAACCAGATCAGAATAGAGGCAGAGCCCAGAATGAGACATATGATAACAGAGTATAATCGAACTAATGAAATATTATATGCTGCTGTTGAACCAGGTGTCTACAGAATTACCAACAATGGGATGCAGATTGAAGAGATCATGATGTTAAACATTAGAAAGAAGTGTGTCAGCAATAGAATGGCACTATTCATTGAGTCTGACAGAAATTCTTCAGATGAGGAAAACAATGCAATAGACAAATTTGGTCATGCCATTAGACAAGAGGTGGAAGAGTGTGTTACACACAATCTCCCAGTCCAATGTAAGTTATATAAAAATAGGTGTAGAGTCCATGGTAGGCAACATTCTAAGGAGAATTGTGAAATATGCAAAGACATCATTGAATATGAATACAAGAAGTGCATAGGGAAGGTAGAGTCACAAGAGAAAAATGAGCATCCTGATCCAACACAGAGATATGTTCAGGATAATATTGATGCCCTGACCCCAGATTTAGGAAAAGAAATAGAGGACAAGGGTAGTCATCTTTCTGAGCTGCAAACTACAAACACACATATGCAAGATAACCAAACGGAAAAACCCATGAATAAACAAGACAACACCCCACAGGCAATAAAAGAGACAAAGTATGCCAAGGTAAAAGATCAAAAAAGTAAGGATGGCATGTGGATGTTAAAATGTGATGGGTCCAAATCAAAACAGGGCGCAGGTGCAGGTATTGAACTCATAGATCCTCAAGGTAAATCTCATTTGGCAGCATATAGAATACAATTTTCCTGCACTAACAATATTGCTGAATATGAGGCCCTAATTTTAGGACTTGTCATGGCCATCAAGAAAGGGGTAAAAGCCATCAGAGTATTTTCAGACTCTAAATTAGTAGTCAGACAAGTGAGGAAACTATATGCCTGCAATTATAAGAAGATGATTAGTTACAGACATAGAGTATGGAATTTAATGGATTCGTTTGATGCTGTTAACATAGAGCACATTCCTAGAGAGCTAAACCACATGCCAGATGCGTTAGCAGTTGCTGCTAGTACATTAGAACCATTGACACTGTCAGGATTAAGACGATTTGCTGTTGAGCTAGTTAACGTGCCCAGTATACCAGACAACGTTACACACTTTCAGGTATTTGGAGAGGATCAGCAAATTATTGATTTTCTGACTTGTAATGAGGCATTTGAGGCCCAAATTATTGATGAACAAGAAAGGCCTGAAGTAACATGGGACGAAGAAGATATGATCAACTTAAAGAGCAACTTCTTGCCAAAAGGAGTAATTGAATTAGAACACATCTTTGACTTCGACGGAATAATAAGACAGAAAGACTTACCCAAAACAGAAGGGGGTAAGTGTGATTTACATAACTTAGGGACTAAGCTAAATCCGCAAAATGTACTAATTGGGAAAGCTTGCTCTGAGAAAATCAGAAAAGAGGTTTTGGATGTTCTGAAAGAATATAAACATGTCATAGCATGGACTTATGAAGACTTGAAAACATTTGATGAGTCCATCATAACTCACGTCATACCTTTAAGAAAATAAGTCAAACCATTTAGGCAGAAACAGAGGCCTGTAAACGCCATTCTAGAGCCTTTAATCTTTGAGGAAGTTAAAAAACTACTGTCCGCTGGAATAATTTTTCCAGTCAGACATTCTGTCTGGGTAGCTAACTTAGTACCAGTGAGGAAGAAAAACGGAGACATCAGGTTGTGCGTAGACTTTAGAAATTTAAACAAGGCATCTGAAAAAGATAATTATCCTTTGCCCCCAATAGACGAAGTACTGCAAGCAGTAAATGGCGCAAAGATGATGTCTTTTTTAGATGGTTTTTCAGGTTATAACCAGGTTTTAATTGACAGAGAGGATAGACTAAAAACCACCTTCACTTGCAAATGGGGAAATTATGCGTATAGAAGAATGCCTTTTGGTCTGATTAATGCAGGTGCCACTTTTCAGAGGGCCATGGACGTTGCATTCCGTGGATTATCAGGTAAATGCATTATTGTGTATATGGATGATTTGACTGTGTATTCCAAGGATGCATCCACCCACGCTGAGGACCTTAGAAAAGTACTCCAGCGATGTGAAAGGTATGGGATTTCCCTTAATCCTAAGAAATGTATATTTGGCATAACTGAAGGTAAATTATTAGGCCATGTCATTTCTGAAAATGGAATTTCAATTGATCCGGATAGAATAGAATCCATAAAAAATTTGCAAATACCAAACAGTAGGAAAGAATTGAAATCATTTTTTGGTAAAATTAACTTTGTTCGGAAGTTTATAACAGGTTTTGCAGAGATTGTGCAGCCGTTGAATGCCATGTTAAAGAAAGATGCACAGATGGAATGGACGCCAGTGGCCAAAGCCGCATTTGAAGATATCAAGGAGGCAATTTCTAATGCCCCTGTATTGGCAAGTCCAGACTACACATGCCCGTTTTACATCTACTCCTTTGTATCTTCTCATTCTGTCGCTGCTGCCTTGACACAGAAGGGTGAAAATAATGAAGAGAGGCCCATAGCATTTATGAGTGCGCCTCTGAAGGATGCACAGCTGAAGTATCTAGATATCGAAAGACAGGCATTCGCATTAGTGAAGGCTGTGAAAAAATTTAGACACTACATTCTGCGCAGCCAGATTAAAGCCATAGTACCAGACGCAGCAGTAAAAATGTTGCTGATGCAAAACGAGCCTGGAGAAAAAAGAGCCAAATGGATCACCACGCTGCAAGAATTCGACATGGAGATCATTCCCGCAAAGCTGGTTAGAGGGCAGGCGCTGGTACAGACAATAGCAAACATGGATCCAAATCTGATAAAACAGCAATATGTATTGAATTCCCAAGACGCATCAGGCTGGTATGATGATTTAAGCACCTTCCTGATAGCTAGAAAGTACCCAAGCAAGATGAAGGATTCTCAGAGGAGAGCTTTGAAGATTAAGGCACAGCATTATATGGTGCAAGGAGGTCTTCTATTCAGGAAGAACCATGATGGAATTTATTTGAGATGCATAAACAGAACTGAAGCTGATAGAGTGTTGACAGAACTACATGACAAATACGGAACCGGCCATGGTTCCCATTTAGCTACAGCACACAAAATACTGAGAGCAGGCTATTATTGGCCCACTATATTCAAAGATACTAAGAGTCACATCAGAAGCTGCCACACCTGTCAGACTACAGCAGACAAAGGAAGAAATCTAGCCAATCCACTGCAGCCTGTGATCGAGTCCAGACCGTTTGCACAATGGGGCTTGGATTTTATCAGAGTCATCAATCCCCCATCTTCTGCAGGACACAAATTTATATTGACTGTAACAGACTATTGTACAAGGTGGACTGAGGCCACCTGCTGCAAGTTTTCCACAACTGAGGTAGTTATCAAGTTCCTTGAAGAAAACATTATCACCAGGTTTGGAATACCCTATTCATTGGTATGTGATAACGGCCCTGCTTTCTCTTCTTTAAAATTTTCTAAATGGGCATTTGAATATGGGATCATTCTAAGGTTTTCTTCAAATTATTACCCTCAAGGTAATGGACTGGCTGAATCAACAAACAAAATTTTATTAGACATCATCAAGAGGTTAATTGCCAAAAGTCCTAGAGAGTGGAATACCCTATTAAGATATGCACTATGGGTAGACAGGACCAAGTTCAAAATAGCTTTAGGTAGCACACCTTATCACTTAGTTTATGGGACTGATCCCATACTTCCGGTTAATCTGAGAATACCAACCTGGAAGTTTGCCAATGAATATCTAGGCTTTGATAACCATAGGGAAGCCAGAATAGTGCAAATGTTACAACTAGAGGAGAAAAGAGGTCAAGCCCTCGAGAAGTTTGCCAAACACCAAGCAGTTGTTAAGAGGTGGTTTGACAAAAGGGCAAGAGTCAAAACATTTAGGATATCAGACTTAGTGTTGTGCTGGGACAAAGCACATGAAAAGAAAGGAAGCCATGGAAAATTCGATAAATTATGGCTGGGTCCATTACAAGTCTCAGAAATAATAGGAGATAACACCTTTAGACTTAAGACCTTGACTGGAGAAGATGTGCCATTACCAGTTAATGGCCAGCATTTGAAACACTACTTCCAGGCTTGAAGGTCAGGATGAGGCAGTCCTTTCTTTCTTAATGTAAAATGCTGTAGATAATGTACAGTTCTGCTTTTGCTATTTTCTTCTTGGGTTGCTTGTTTGTATAGCTTGTCTTCTTTTTGTTTCTTTCTGTTTGTATAGTTTTTTCTTTTGCTGTGTTGTTTGTACAGCCTGTTTGTTTGGTTTGTTTGTTGTCTCCTCAGTAGGGATCTTTATTTTATTGTAGAGTATTAAGGAGCAAAACTAGCAACCATTCAAAACAGTATATAATTTAGGATATTCAGGTTAACCATTTGCAATTTACACATAACCTGTCACTGTCATGAATGTAGAGAGTTGTTCATCTTCTGAAGTTTTGTATTCAATAAATGTGATTGAGAATTCGAAGCAGGTTTCTCACGATGACACACCTAAAATCCTTGGGTTTGTTGAACCTACCAGTGTAGATATTAGGTGAAAAATCAGAGGTCACCCTTGCTACCATTACAATTCTCAGCTTAATTTCAGCAAGTGCCCACTCCTTGCATCATGAAGTTACAAATTGCTATATCTTATGAAATCTTTCAAAATTAGAAAACAAATAAATAAATAAATAAATGAATAAAGTGGATTATACTGAAAATCCAGATTAAGCCATCTAAGTAACTCTACCGGGGCTATGGACGCTCGCTGGCAGTGGGGCTCTACTTAGGAGAATTGTAACGATAACCTTGCCGGGGCTATAGACGCTCGCTGGCAGCAAGGCTCTATCCGGTCGGCTATGAGGGAATATCCTCACCTACGTAGGCTAATGTCAGTCACTGGTTTGTTCAACCAATCTTCAAGATGAGGATAATTAATCACATGCACACAACTAAACTGAAAATGGAAATTCATGCATCTTTATTGAATACTTTGAGTCTCAAGCTGAATAGTAATTTGCAGGAAAAGATAGTTGGAAGTTATGAGTTCATTTCAGCTAGTTTCCTTGAACACTCTGAATTTAATTGTTTTGTTTTGGTTGCTAGTTGTTGTGATGTTCACAACACGCCCCATTATGCTCCTTAGCAAAATGGGGACCCCTGCTGATGTTTTGCTTTTTGCTTCTGCTGGTGTTTTTCTGCTTTCTGGCGGTCTGGTAAAAATGAAGGTCAGGTGCATCATCATCATGATATTGCATGAGGTAGGTCATCATCATGAGGTCTATTTGTCAAAGTTCATATTTTGTTTCTGTGACCTCATATTTAGAAAGAGCTTGAAATTCCATGCAGGTTTGCCTTTTACTTCACTTGAAAATTTGTCCATATGTGAAAGTTATGCACGGTCAAAGTTTTGGTCAAACCTGATATTCGCAGGCGGATCATCATATTTTTATATCCTAAGTCATATTGTCAGGATCATCATGATCTTGGTCTATCACCTGATAAAAATCATGCAGTCGCAACATCCGGACGTCAATCTTAGGTGGTAGTGCTTTTTACCCGTCAAAAGGCCTTGTGCGCATTATGCAGCATCATGATTTTCTTAGGAGCGTCATATTTTATAAACTTGGTTTTGCTGTATGAGGACATCATCATCATATTTGAAACGCACCCCCCCGATAATATCCTGAGGTTCAAATATCATGATGATATCAACTTTAAGTCAAGGTAAGTTCCCCCCGTCGAGCGGTCTTTGTATCGCGAGCATCATCATGATATCTTTACATCGCCTAAAATTATAATATCAGGATGATAATGTAAGATCACCCTGACTTAGAAAATTCATCATCGGCATATTTACATGCGCATGCTATAAACCTATCGGAGCGTCATCATCATGATATTTGCTGAAGTTCGAAATATGATGATGACAACTTCATATCCTCCTGGTCTCCTTTTGCAACATCATGATCATCATCCTGATCTTTCACGAGGGTCATTCGCTGAAATTCGCTAAGTGATGAGGGCATCATCATCATAATTCGATAAAGACGATCATCATGTTCTTATCCTCCTGATCGCCCTTTTTGTAATATCAGCATGATCACCCTATCTATTCAGAAGAGGTCGATATTGCATTTCTCAACAGCATCATCATATTTTACAATATCACCCTGGCGCAAATATCATGATGACCTCAACTCATCCTTGTGCTTCGAAGACGAAATATCATGATGACGTCATCATGATAATTCGATGAGGAGGGTCATCATTATATTTTTTATCCTGTTGTCAAGATCATCATGATCTTGTTTGTCCACCTGATATTTCGTGAAGTCCTCCTGCCGATGAAATACAACCTTTTGCAAGTATCCTGATGATCATCATCATCACATTTTCCCTTCGGTAGGATTTTTTCCCAAACATGATCCGGTTGGCGAAATATCATGATGACGTCATGTTTTAAGTTTAACAAAGGACCCGAACATGATGATGACATCATCCCGATCTGATAAACGAAGAAGCTAATATCCTGATGATCATCATCATCATTTTTTCTTTCAACAGGATATTTTCCAAAACACGATCTGGTTCGCGAAATATGATGATGATGTCTTATTCTATGTTCGACAAAAGCAAATATGATGATGATCATCATCATCCTGATCTTTCAAGAGGGTTACCTTGGCCGCGAAGGGGTCATATTCACTTCATCATCCTGATCATGCTCCTTAGGTGACCCGATATCACAATTAGCCCCCTGATCTTAACCGGATATGACGATGACGTCATCCTTAGCATTTCAATGAAGCCCGAATATCATGATGACGTCACCATCATCTTCCTTTCCTCAGCAGCAGGATTATCTTCATATCCTCCTTTCTTCTTCAACATGATGATGATGATGGTGTTGTTCTTTTTTCCCAATATGCAGAAGCGAATATCATGATGATGAAGTATGTCGGCCAACATGTTTTTTTGACGCACCGACAGCGATGGTCATGCCGATGGGCGGGAAATGAAGCGGTGGAGTTTTAAAGTGTTTTTTTTGGCGCCTCTGGCATTTTTTCGGTCAGCGACGGTTGACCCGATGAAGTTTGGGCAGTCTGAGCGCATTTTGGACGCGTTTTTGAGTGCATTCTGATCCGATTTTCTCAATCTTGCGCTGTCACCTGGATTTAAACGCTTATTTTAATTTCATGCTATTTTTTGTGATACATGTGAAACTTATTGCTTGTCTTGTCTTGCAGGCTTGCAGTTGAGGAAGCAGCTGGAAGGTCAACACAGTGACCTCATGGAGGCAGAAGATCTGATCTCAGGAGCAAGAAGATAAGGATGAAATGTGAAAAGTCAAAGCCATTCAAGTGAGGAGAAAGGTTGCAGCTGAAGGTATTACTGCAACAGACAAACAGAAGTTATTGCCCAGCTGCCGGAACTTCTCAGAAGGGGCAATATTTCACCCAGATTTGACAACTGCTCAGAGATATTTTGAAGAGCTGGTTCACCTGTGTTTATTGCTGTAACCAGGGGTTTAGTTAGGTTTTTTGCTGTAGTGAGGACAATCAAAATGTCTTTATATTGTGCCTCTCTACACTGTAATACTTTACAACAGGGATTTTAGGAAAGCAATAGTGGCTACAACAGAATTTCTTTTTAGGAACATACAGCAAGTTAGAAGAGTTTAGAAGTAGAAGAAGGAGGTCGCCTGTTTGTCTGCAGTAAGGTGCGCGTGGAATGTCTGGCTGCCTTACTGTATATGTAAAGCTTGTAAGTTCTCTGTAGTATGATCAATGAAACTAAGAGTCATTCTTACATTGTAAATCATGTATGGCTATTCGTTTCTAATACAATAGAATCTGGAGTTCTGCATCTATCTTCTGAGTGTTCTCCTGCTCTTCTTTGTGTTTTGAAATATCTTCTTTGAGAGCTTACAATTTTAAATGTATGTTTGTGAAAATGCTCAGGACTTACATTTAGGGTTTTTACTGTGGATTTGATCAAACTACTGTGGTATTTACATAGTGCATAACAGAAACACTTAGATCCTTCTGTAGATTAAGTGAGGTATAGATTAGATCTTTATAACTTTTCCCAACCCATCTGAAATATTTAGCTGAAAACGTAGAAATCTAAAGGAAATTGTCTCAAATTTGAAGAAGCATGCATAACAGAGCTATAAGTAGACAGTTTTCATAAATAGATAAAGAAGAAAGCTGCAAAAAATCCAAGAAAACCCTCTGAAACTTGCAGCTCGGTATCACTTGTATGCAAATGAACAGAATACTTGTTGAAATCTATGACCTCTTTGCATATTCTTAGTCCAGTAAACCACAAAACAAACCTAAACTACGTAAGGCCCCTTGAACATTACAGCTTCACATTGACCAACTGAACTTGACCAACCGAACCATTGTAGACTTGGGATTAGTTGAATCACCAAATGATTCCTTCTTGTCTTTCAAGTATAGTTTCAGTTCATTATATGTGAATTTTAACTTATTGTTATGATTGCATCAAAACAGTCATCAACAGTTTTCTGGCGCTAGAAGGAGGGCCAGAAGGATGTATATCGCAGTCATCAACAGTTTTCTGGCGCTAGAAGGAGGGCCAGAGGGCTGTATATCGCAATCATCAACAGTTTTCTGGCGCTAGAAGGAGGGCCAGAAGGCTGTATATCGCAATCATCAACAGTTTTCTGGCGCTAGAAGGAGGGCCTTCCTGAGTTAGGTTTCATTTCAAACTGGCTAACGACAGTAACAGAGTGACTAGGTCTAGGTCCAGTTCAGGAGATATCTTTGTGCAACTACCTGATACAAGGCGAAGTAAAAGCCCTTTAATTTGGAATCCAAAGATATCGCAAGCAGGAAGTTCATCTGGAATGCCTCCTGGGTCACCTTTTAACATCCGTAGTATTGTAAGTCCTGATAGATCACTGTTCAGATCTTTAAATCTTGGATCAGGCACTCCTGGAGGTCTCAATCCTCCTCTAAATCCTAATCCACCAATCAATCCAGGTATTTCTGCAAGTTCAAGTCAAGCTCAAACACCTGCAATGGCTTATTTCGATGTCAATTCTCCCATATTCTTCAATGATTATCATGACATGCCAAAAAATCTGGAAAAGATATGTCCCAAATACCAGTTGCATCAAGACCCAGAAGATCATATTAGAATATTTAAGGAAGCATGTTTTAGGGCTATGTTAGAGCACGAGGATGTTGTGTGTAGATTGTTTCCTTACACCTTTAATGAGCAGGCCTCTAGCTGGTACGTAAACTTACCCAATGGTTACATTTCTTCCTGGGCACTTATGGAAGAAGCATTTCTGTCAAGATTTAGAGGACCCATTGACCCTTGTGCTTTGTATCATAAACTGGCTGCTATAAAACGAGGTGAGGGAGAGCTAATTGATAATTTCAATGACAGATTTCAAAAGGCCTATTCTAGGCTAGTTGCCCCTTATACCATAGATGATGCTCCCTTGTTGGCTATGTACTATGCTGCCTTGGATCCTTTAACTGCCATGTTTGTCAAAAGAAAACCTGACATAGATTCAATATCCAAAGCCTATAAAGAGGCAGCCTCAGTGAACCAAGAAATGAGACATACAACTTACAGTCCATTTGGAGGAAACTATGGGGTGCAGAATCAGGCACACCCATGGAATGGAGTCCCTGTGCAGCATGCTCCACTAATAAATCCGGTTCCTTCTTACACACCTGTGTATAATCCTACTCCAATCCAGGCTATAACTCCTTACACGGCTAGTACTTCCAATAACAGTCAAAATAATGGTCAGCCCTTCTTCCAACTTCCTAGGGATGTAACTGTGGCAAAATCACAAGAGGATAGGGAAGAAATCAAGGAGATTACTGCACATTTGAAGAGATTAACAACCGAAGTGACACAGCTAAGAAATGAGAATCTCTATGGAAGAAGCAACCCAAACTACAATCCACATCAAAATCACAACCAAGGCCAAAATCAGAATTATAGTCTCAACCAAAATCAGCAGTACAATCAGAACCAAAACTACAATCAGCATCAAGGCCCCAGTCAGGGGCAACCAATGCAAAATAGGGGGCCAGTGATAGATAATAGGACCTGGGGCAATAATAACAAAAATCAGAATCAACCTAGGCCACCCAAGACATGGAACACTGGGCCCAACAACGGTACTCTGGCTTCTCCTTTTGAGAATACAGATAATCATGGTGCAAAACAAATAACTAACATACAAATGGCCAATACAGCACCCAAAAATTGGTTCAGATTTCACAATACCAATACCCATGCTGAGCACGACTGTCCACAGCTCCACTTGGCAGCTAGTATTTTTAACGTAGACGTACAGCCTCCTACCTCTGAATTTCTCATTCCTAAGGGTAATGAGGTAGTACCCTCAGAATATGACACAGCATTAGTCTTAGAAACGATTACCTTCGCAACTGCAGAAGAGAAAGAGGATGAATTGCTAGAGGATGAACCATACTGTTGTGAAAGTCTTTATCCTGAATCAGCCTTTGTGTTAAATGCTTCTCAGTTTCCTTTTGAATCTGAAAACGAGATATTAAATGAAACAGAGGAGGTGCAGGCCTTTCAACAGACAAATAAAAGCCACACCTACAACTTGAGGAACAACCCTAGGCCGGGAGGACCTTTCACCACTTCCACTCCCCCGAATAACATCAATACACCCCCAGATCAGAATGCTAGCAACAATCCTACCATACTTAAAGCTAGTTAGCACACAAATAACGGAACAGCAGTGCAAAAGGATCAAACAAGTAAGACAGAAACAATAGAGACAACAAGACTAATGAATTACTTATCAGAGGAAATAAAGAAAATGAAGGTCAGCATACCTCTAAATGAATTATTGAAGACCCCAGGGATTAGAAATGCTTTTTTAAAATCCCTGGATACATCCATGACAAACATGGTGTCTGCTGATATAACTGTTCCTAGTAGTGATTCACCACCTAAGGAGAAAGGTAAGAAAGTTGAGCAGCCTTCCAATACAAATGTGGTAATACATACGGATAAGAGGGATACTCAACCTTTCTTGTTAACTGTTAGGTTGTGTGGGAAGAATATACACAATTGCATGGTAGATTCTGGTGCTTCAGCCAATGTAATGCCCTTAGGAATATGTAAAACTCTCAGGTTGACTCCCACCAAATCTGCCAAGGTTGTCACGCAATTAGATAAGACCGAGGTTAGCGTGATAGGAGAACTCATGAACATACAAGTGCAATTAGCTTCAGACCCTAGGATAAGCCAAATTATTGACATTCAAGTAGTGAATATACCCGTAAATTATGGAATGTTGCTAAGTAGGGATTGGTCCAAGACATTAAATGGATATATGGCTACTGACTTTTCACACATGTGGTTACCGTGGAGAGGTATCCCAAACCAGATCAGAATAGAGGCAGAGCCCAGAATGAGACATATGATAACAGAGTATAATCGAACTAATGAAATATTATATGCTGCTGTTGAACCAGGTGTCTACAGAATTACCAACAATGGGATGCAGATTGAAGAGATCATGATGTTAAACATTAGAAAGAAGTGTGTCAGCAATAGAATGGCACTATTCATTGAGTCTGACAGAAATTCTTCAGATGAGGAAAACAATGCAATAGACAAATTTGGTCATGCCATTAGACAAGAGGTGGAAGAGTGTGTTACACACAATCTCCCAGTCCAATGTAAGTTATATAAAAATAGGTGTAGAGTCCATGGTAGGCAACATTCTAAGGAGAATTGTGAAATATGCAAAGACATCATTGAATATGAATACAAGAAGTGCATAGGGAAGGTAGAGTCACAAGAGAAAAATGAGCATCCTGATCCAACACAGAGATATGTTCAGGATAATATTGATGCCCTGACCCCAGATTTAGGAAAAGAAATAGAGGACAAGGGTAGTCATCTTTCTGAGCTGCAAACTACAAACACACATATGCAAGATAACCAAACGGAAAAACCCATGAATAAACAAGACAACACCCCACAGGCAATAAAAGAGACAAAGTATGCCAAGGTAAAAGATCAAAAAAGTAAGGATGGCATGTGGATGTTAAAATGTGATGGGTCCAAATCAAAACAGGGCGCAGGTGCAGGTATTGAACTCATAGATCCTCAAGGTAAATCTCATTTGGCAGCATATAGAATACAATTTTCCTGCACTAACAATATTGCTGAATATGAGGCCCTAATTTTAGGACTTGTCATGGCCATCAAGAAAGGGGTAAAAGCCATCAGAGTATTTTCAGACTCTAAATTAGTAGTCAGACAAGTGAGGAAACTATATGCCTGCAATTATAAGAAGATGATTAGTTACAAACATAGAGTATGGAATTTAATGGATTCGTTTGATGCTGTTAACATAGAGCACATTCCTAGAGAGCTAAACCACATGCCAGATGCGTTAGCAGTTGCTGCTAGTACATTAGAACCATTGACACTGTCAGGATTAAGACGATTTGCTGTTGAGCTAGTTAACGTGCCCAGTATACCAGACAACGTTACACACTTTCAGGTATTTGGAGAGGATCAGCAAATTATTGATTTTCTGACTTGTAATGAGGCATTTGAGGCCCAAATTATTGATGAACAAGAAAGGCCTGAAGTAACATGGGACGAAGAAGATATGATCAACTTAAAGAGCAACTTCTTGCCAAAAGGAGTAATTGAATTAGAACACATCTTTGACTTCGACGGAATAATAAGACAGAAAGACTTACCCAAAACAGAAGGGGGTAAGTGTGATTTACATAACTTAGGGACTAAGCTAAATCCGCAAAATGTACTAATTGGGAAAGCTTGCTCTGAGAAAATCAGAAAAGAGGTTTTGGATGTTCTGAAAGAATATAAACATGTCATAGCATGGACTTATGAAGACTTGAAAACATTTGATGAGTCCATCATAACTCACGTCATACCTTTAAGAAAATAAGTCAAACCATTTAGGCAGAAACAGAGGCCTGTAAACGCCATTCTAGAGCCTTTAATCTTTGAGGAAGTTAAAAAACTACTGTCCGCTGGAATAATTTTTCCAGTCAGACATTCTGTCTGGGTAGCTAACTTAGTACCAGTGAGGAAGAAAAACGGAGACATCAGGTTGTGCGTAGACTTTAGAAATTTAAACAAGGCATCTGAAAAAGATAATTATCCTTTGCCCCCAATAGACGAAGTACTGCAAGCAGTAAATGGCGCAAAGATGATGTCTTTTTTAGATGGTTTTTCAGGTTATAACCAGGTTTTAATTGACAGAGAGGATAGACTAAAAACCACCTTCACTTGCAAATGGGGAAATTATGCGTATAGAAGAATGCCTTTTGGTCTGATTAATGCAGGTGCCACTTTTCAGAGGGCCATGGACGTTGCATTCCGTGGATTATCAGGTAAATGCATTATTGTGTATATGGATGATTTGACTGTGTATTCCAAGGATGCATCCACCCACGCTGAGGACCTTAGAAAAGTACTCCAGCGATGTGAAAGGTATGGGATTTCCCTTAATCCTAAGAAATGTATATTTGGCATAACTGAAGGTAAATTATTAGGCCATGTCATTTCTGAAAATGGAATTTCAATTGATCCGGATAGAATAGAATCCATAAAAAATTTGCAAATACCAAACAGTAGGAAAGAATTGAAATCATTTTTTGGTAAAATTAACTTTGTTCGGAAGTTTATAACAGGTTTTGCAGAGATTGTGCAGCCGTTGAATGCCATGTTAAAGAAAGATGCACAGATGGAATGGACGCCAGTGGCCAAAGCCGCATTTGAAGATATCAAGGAGGCAATTTCTAATGCCCCTGTATTGGCAAGTCCAGACTACACATGCCCGTTTTACATCTACTCCTTTGTATCTTCTCATTCTGTCGCTGCTGCCTTGACACAGAAGGGTGAAAATAATGAAGAGAGGCCCATAGCATTTATGAGTGCGCCTCTGAAGGATGCACAGCTGAAGTATCTAGATATCGAAAGACAGGCATTCGCATTAGTGAAGGCTGTGAAAAAATTTAGACACTACATTCTGCGCAGCCAGATTAAAGCCATAGTACCAGACGCAGCAGTAAAAATGTTGCTGATGCAAAACGAGCCTGGAGAAAAAAGAGCCAAATGGATCACCACGCTGCAAGAATTCGACATGGAGATCATTCCCGCAAAGCTGGTTAGAGGGCAGGCGCTGGTACAGACAATAGCAAACATGGATCCAAATCTGATAAAACAGCAATATGTATTGAATTCCCAAGACGCATCAGGCTGGTATGATGATTTAAGCACCTTCCTGATAGCTAGAAAGTACCCAAGCAAGATGAAGGCTTCTCAGAGGAGAGCTTTGAAGATTAAGGCACAGCATTATATGGTGCAAGGAGGTCTTCTATTCAGGAAGAACCATGATGGAATTTATTTGAGATGCATAAACAGAACTGAAGCTGATAGAGTGTTGACAGAACTACATGACAAATACGGAACCGGCCATGGTTCCCATTTAGCTACAGCACACAAAATACTGAGAGCAGGCTATTATTGGCCCACTATATTCAAAGATACTAAGAGTCACATCAGAAGCTGCCACACCTGTCAGACTACAGCAGACAAAGGAAGAAATCTAGCCAATCCACTGCAGCCTGTGATCGAGTCCAGACCGTTTGCACAATGGGGCTTGGATTTTATCAGAGTCATCAATCCCCCATCTTCTGCAGGACACAAATTTATATTGACTGTAACAGACTATTGTACAAGGTGGACTGAGGCCACCTGCTGCAAGTTTTCCACAACTGAGGTAGTTATCAAGTTCCTTGAAGAAAACATTATCACCAGGTTTGGAATACCCTATTCATTGGTATGTGATAACGGCCCTGCTTTCTCTTCTTTAAAATTTTCTAAATGGGCATTTGAATATGGGATCATTCTAAGGTTTTCTTCAAATTATTACCCTCAAGGTAATGGACTGGCTGAATCAACAAACAAAATTTTATTAGACATCATCAAGAGGTTAATTGCCAAAAGTCCTAGAGAGTGGAATACCCTATTAAGATATGCACTATGGGTAGACAGGACCAAGTTCAAAATAGCTTTAGGTAGCACACCTTATCACTTAGTTTATGGGACTGATCCCATACTTCCGGTTAATCTGAGAATACCAACCTGGAAGTTTGCCAATGAATATCTAGGCTTTGATAACCATAGGGAAGCCAGAATAGTGCAAATGTTACAACTAGAGGAGAAAAGAGGTCAAGCCCTCGAGAAGTTTGCCAAACACCAAGCAGTTGTTAAGAGGTGGTTTGACAAAAGGGCAAGAGTCAAAACATTTAGGATATCAGACTTAGTGTTGTGCTGGGACAAAGCACATGAAAAGAAAGGAAGCCATGGAAAATTCGATAAATTATGGCTGGGTCCATTACAAGTCTCAGAAATAATAGGAGATAACACCTTTAGACTTAAGACCTTGACTGGAGAAGATGTGCCATTACCAGTTAATGGCCAGCATTTGAAACACTACTTCCAGGCTTGAAGGTCAGGATGAGGCAGTCCTTTCTTTCTTAATGTAAAATGCTGTAGATAATGTACAGTTCTGCTTTTGCTATTTTCTTCTTGGGTTGCTTGTTTGTATAGCTTGTCTTCTTTTTGTTTCTTTCTGTTTGTATAGTTTTTTCTTTTGCTGTGTTGTTTGTACAGCCTGTTTGTTTGGTTTGTTTGTTGTCTCCTCAGTAGGGATCTTTATTTTATTGTAGAGTATTAAGGAGCAAAACTAGCAACCATTCAAAACAGTATATAATTTAGGATATTCAGGTTAACCATTTGCAATTTACACATAACCTGTCACTGTCATGAATGTAGAGAGTTGTTCATCTTCTGAAGTTTTGTATTCAATAAATGTGATTGAGAATTCGAAGCAGGTTTCTCACGATGACACACCTAAAATCCTTGGGTTTGTTGAACCTACCAGTGTAGATATTAGGTGAAAAATCAGAGGTCACCCTTGCTACCATTACAATTCTCAGCTTAATTTCAGCAAGTGCCCACTCCTTGCATCATGAAGTTACAAATTGCTATATCTTATGAAATCTTTCAAAATTAGAAAACAAATAAATAAATAAATAAATGAATAAAGTGGATTATACTGAAAATCCAGATTAAGCCATCTAAGTAACTCTACCGGGGCTATGGACGCTCGCTGGCAGTGGGGCTCTACTTAGGAGAATTGTAACGATAACCTTGCCGGGGCTATAGACGCTCGCTGGCAGCAAGGCTCTATCCGGTCGGCTATGAGGGAATATCCTCACCTACGTAGGCTAATGTCAGTCACTGGTTTGTTCAACCAATCTTCAAGATGAGGATAATTAATCACATGCACACAACTAAACTGAAAATGGAAATTCATGCATCTTTATTGAATACTTTGAGTCTCAAGCTGAATAGTAATTTGCAGGAAAAGATAGTTGGAAGTTATGAGTTCATTTCAGCTAGTTTCCTTGAACACTCTGAATTTAATTGTTTTGTTTTGGTTGCTAGTTGTTGTGATGTTCACAACACGCCCCATTATGCTCCTTAGCAAAATGGGGACCCCTGCTGATGTTTTGCTTTTTGCTTCTGCTGGTGTTTTTCTGCTTTCTGGCGGTCTGGTAAAAATGAAGGTCAGGTGCATCATCATCATGATATTGCATGAGGTAGGTCATCATCATGAGGTCTATTTGTCAAAGTTCATATTTTGTTTCTGTGACCTCATATTTAGAAAGAGCTTGAAATTCCATGCAGGTTTGCCTTTTACTTCACTTGAAAATTTGTCCATATGTGAAAGTTATGCACGGTCAAAGTTTTGGTCAAACCTGATATTCGCAGGCGGATCATCATATTTTTATATCCTAAGTCATATTGTCAGGATCATCATGATCTTGGTCTATCACCTGATAAAAATCATGCAGTCGCAACATCCGGACGTCAATCTTAGGTGGTAGTGCTTTTTACCCGTCAAAAGGCCTTGTGCGCATTATGCAGCATCATGATTTTCTTAGGAGCGTCATATTTTATAAACTTGGTTTTGCTGTATGAGGACATCATCATCATATTTGAAACGCACCCCCCCGATAATATCCTGAGGTTCAAATATCATGATGATATCAACTTTAAGTCAAGGTAAGTTCCCCCCGTCGAGCGGTCTTTGTATCGCGAGCATCATCATGATATCTTTACATCGCCTAAAATTATAATATCAGGATGATAATGTAAGATCACCCTGACTTAGAAAATTCATCATCGGCATATTTACATGCGCATGCTATAAACCTATCGGAGCGTCATCATCATGATATTTGCTGAAGTTCGAAATATGATGATGACAACTTCATATCCTCCTGGTCTCCTTTTGCAACATCATGATCATCATCCTGATCTTTCACGAGGGTCATTCGCTGAAATTCGCTAAGTGATGAGGGCATCATCATCATAATTCGATAAAGACGATCATCATGTTCTTATCCTCCTGATCGCCCTTTTTGTAATATCAGCATGATCACCCTATCTATTCAGAAGAGGTCGATATTGCATTTCTCAACAGCATCATCATATTTTACAATATCACCCTGGCGCAAATATCATGATGACCTCAACTCATCCTTGTGCTTCGAAGACGAAATATCATGATGACGTCATCATGATAATTCGATGAGGAGGGTCATCATTATATTTTTTATCCTGTTGTCAAGATCATCATGATCTTGTTTGTCCACCTGATATTTCGTGAAGTCCTCCTGCCGATGAAATACAACCTTTTGCAAGTATCCTGATGATCATCATCATCACATTTTCCCTTCGGTAGGATTTTTTCCCAAACATGATCCGGTTGGCGAAATATCATGATGACGTCATGTTTTAAGTTTAACAAAGGACCCGAACATGATGATGACATCATCCCGATCTGATAAACGAAGAAGCTAATATCCTGATGATCATCATCATCATTTTTTCTTTCAACAGGATATTTTCCAAAACACGATCTGGTTCGCGAAATATGATGATGATGTCTTATTCTATGTTCGACAAAAGCAAATATGATGATGATCATCATCATCCTGATCTTTCAAGAGGGTTACCTTGGCCGCGAAGGGGTCATATTCACTTCATCATCCTGATCATGCTCCTTAGGTGACCCGATATCACAATTAGCCCCCTGATCTTAACCGGATATGACGATGACGTCATCCTTAGCATTTCAATGAAGCCCGAATATCATGATGACGTCACCATCATCTTCCTTTCCTCAGCAGCAGGATTATCTTCATATCCTCCTTTCTTCTTCAACATGATGATGATGATGGTGTTGTTCTTTTTTCCCAATATGCAGAAGCGAATATCATGATGATGAAGTATGTCGGCCAACATGTTTTTTTGACGCACCGACAGCGATGGTCATGCCGATGGGCGGGAAATGAAGCGGTGGAGTTTTAAAGTGTTTTTTTTTGGCGCCTCTGGCATTTTTTCGGTCAGCGACGGTTGACCCGATGAAGTTTGGGCAGTCTGAGCGCATTTTGGACGCGTTTTTGAGTGCATTCTGATCCGATTTTCTCAATCTTGCGCTGTCACCTGGATTTAAACGCTTATTTTAATTTCATGCTGTTTTTTGTGATACATGTGAAACTTATTGCTTGTCTTGTCTTGCAGGCTTGCAGTTGAGGAAGCAGCTGGAAGGTCAACACAGTGACCTCATGGAGGCAGAAGATCTGATCTCAGGAGCAAGAAGATAAGGATGAAATGTGAAAAGTCAAAGCCATTCAAGTGAGGAGAAAGGTTGCAGCTGAAGGTATTACTGCAACAGACAAACAGAAGTTATTGCCCAGCTGCCGGAACTTCTCAGAAGGGGCAATATTTCACCCAGATTTGACAACTGCTCAGAGATATTTTGAAGAGCTGGTTCACCTGTGTTTATTGCTGTAACCAGGGGTTTAGTTAGGTTTTTTGCTGTAGTGAGGACAATCAAAATGTCTTTATATTGTGCCTCTCTACACTGTAATACTTTACAACAGGGATTTTAGGAAAGCAATAGTGGCTACAACAGAATTTCTTTTTAGGAACATACAGCAAGTTAGAAGAGTTTAGAAGTAGAAGAAGGAGGTCGCCTGTTTGTCTGCAGTAAGGTGCGCGTGGAATGTCTGGCTGCCTTACTGTATATGTAAAGCTTGTAAGTTCTCTGTAGTATGATCAATGAAACTAAGAGTCATTCTTACATTGTAAATCATGTATGGCTATTCGTTTCTAATACAATAGAATCTGGAGTTCTGCATCTATCTTCTGAGTGTTCTCCTGCTCTTCTTTGTGTTTTGAAATATCTTCTTTGAGAGCTTACAATTTTAAATGTATGTTTGTGAAAATGCTCAGGACTTACATTTAGGGTTTTTACTGTGGATTTGATCAAACTACTGTGGTATTTACATAGTGCATAACAGAAACACTTAGATCCTTCTGTAGATTAAGTGAGGTATAGATTAGATCTTTATAACTTTTCCCAACCCATCTGAAATATTTAGCTGAAAACGTAGAAATCTAAAGGAAATTGTCTCAAATTTGAAGAAGCATGCATAACAGAGCTATAAGTAGACAGTTTTCATAAATAGATAAAGAAGAAAGCTGCAAAAAATCCAAGAAAACCCTCTGAAACTTGCAGCTCGGTATCACTTGTATGCAAATGAACAGAATACTTGTTGAAATCTATGACCTCTTTGCATATTCTTAGTCCAGTAAACCACAAAACAAACCTAAACTACGTAAGGCCCCTTGAACATTACAGCTTCACATTGACCAACTGAACTTGACCAACCGAACCATTGTAGACTTGGGATTAGTTGAATCACCAAATGATTCCTTCTTGTCTTTCAAGTATAGTTTCAGTTCATTATATGTGAATTTTAACTTATTGTTATGATTGCATCAAAACAGTCATCAACAGTTTTCTGGCGCTAGAAGGAGGGCCAGAAGGATGTATATCGCAGTCATCAACAGTTTTCTGGCGCTAGAAGGAGGGCCAGAGGGCTGTATATCGCAATCATCAACAGTTTTCTGGCGCTAGAAGGAGGGCCAGAAGGCTGTATATCGCAATCATCAACAGTTTTCTGGCGCTAGAAGGAGGGCCTTCCTGAGTTAGGTTTCATTTCAAACTGGCTAACGACAGTAACAGAGTGACTAGGTCTAGGTCCAGTTCAGGAGATATCTTTGTGCAACTACCTGATACAAGGCGAAGTAAAAGCCCTTTAATTTGGAATCCAAAGATATCGCAAGCAGGAAGTTCATCTGGAATGCCTCCTGGGTCACCTTTTAACATCCGTAGTATTGTAAGTCCTGATAGATCACTGTTCAGATCTTTAAATCTTGGATCAGGCACTCCTGGAGGTCTCAATCCTCCTCTAAATCCTAATCCACCAATCAATCCAGGTATTTCTGCAAGTTCAAGTCAAGCTCAAACACCTGCAATGGCTTATTTCGATGTCAATTCTCCCATATTCTTCAATGATTATCATGACATGCCAAAAAATCTGGAAAAGATATGTCCCAAATACCAGTTGCATCAAGACCCAGAAGATCATATTAGAATATTTAAGGAAGCATGTTTTAGGGCTATGTTAGAGCACGAGGATGTTGTGTGTAGATTGTTTCCTTACACCTTTAATGAGCAGGCCTCTAGCTGGTACGTAAACTTACCCAATGGTTACATTTCTTCCTGGGCACTTATGGAAGAAGCATTTCTGTCAAGATTTAGAGGACCCATTGACCCTTGTGCTTTGTATCATAAACTGGCTGCTATAAAACGAGGTGAGGGAGAGCTAATTGATAATTTCAATGACAGATTTCAAAAGGCCTATTCTAGGCTAGTTGCCCCTTATACCATAGATGATGCTCCCTTGTTGGCTATGTACTATGCTGCCTTGGATCCTTTAACTGCCATGTTTGTCAAAAGAAAACCTGACATAGATTCAATATCCAAAGCCTATAAAGAGGCAGCCTCAGTGAACCAAGAAATGAGACATACAACTTACAGTCCATTTGGAGGAAACTATGGGGTGCAGAATCAGGCACACCCATGGAATGGAGTCCCTGTGCAGCATGCTCCACTAATAAATCCGGTTCCTTCTTACACACCTGTGTATAATCCTACTCCAATCCAGGCTATAACTCCTTACACGGCTAGTACTTCCAATAACAGTCAAAATAATGGTCAGCCCTTCTTCCAACTTCCTAGGGATGTAACTGTGGCAAAATCACAAGAGGATAGGGAAGAAATCAAGGAGATTACTGCACATTTGAAGAGATTAACAACCGAAGTGACACAGCTAAGAAATGAGAATCTCTATGGAAGAAGCAACCCAAACTACAATCCACATCAAAATCACAACCAAGGCCAAAATCAGAATTATAGTCTCAACCAAAATCAGCAGTACAATCAGAACCAAAACTACAATCAGCATCAAGGCCCCAGTCAGGGGCAACCAATGCAAAATAGGGGGCCAGTGATAGATAATAGGACCTGGGGCAATAATAACAAAAATCAGAATCAACCTAGGCCACCCAAGACATGGAACACTGGGCCCAACAACGGTACTCTGGCTTCTCCTTTTGAGAATACAGATAATCATGGTGCAAAACAAATAACTAACATACAAATGGCCAATACAGCACCCAAAAATTGGTTCAGATTTCACAATACCAATACCCATGCTGAGCACGACTGTCCACAGCTCCACTTGGCAGCTAGTATTTTTAACGTAGACGTACAGCCTCCTACCTCTGAATTTCTCATTCCTAAGGGTAATGAGGTAGTACCCTCAGAATATGACACAGCATTAGTCTTAGAAACGATTACCTTCGCAACTGCAGAAGAGAAAGAGGATGAATTGCTAGAGGATGAACCATACTGTTGTGAAAGTCTTTATCCTGAATCAGCCTTTGTGTTAAATGCTTCTCAGTTTCCTTTTGAATCTGAAAACGAGATATTAAATGAAACAGAGGAGGTGCAGGCCTTTCAACAGACAAATAAAAGCCACACCTACAACTTGAGGAACAACCCTAGGCCGGGAGGACCTTTCACCACTTCCACTCCCCCGAATAACATCAATACACCCCCAGATCAGAATGCTAGCAACAATCCTACCATACTTAAAGCTAGTTAGCACACAAATAACGGAACAGCAGTGCAAAAGGATCAAACAAGTAAGACAGAAACAATAGAGACAACAAGACTAATGAATTACTTATCAGAGGAAATAAAGAAAATGAAGGTCAGCATACCTCTAAATGAATTATTGAAGACCCCAGGGATTAGAAATGCTTTTTTAAAATCCCTGGATACATCCATGACAAACATGGTGTCTGCTGATATAACTGTTCCTAGTAGTGATTCACCACCTAAGGAGAAAGGTAAGAAAGTTGAGCAGCCTTCCAATACAAATGTGGTAATACATACGGATAAGAGGGATACTCAACCTTTCTTGTTAACTGTTAGGTTGTGTGGGAAGAATATACACAATTGCATGGTAGATTCTGGTGCTTCAGCCAATGTAATGCCCTTAGGAATATGTAAAACTCTCAGGTTGACTCCCACCAAATCTGCCAAGGTTGTCACGCAATTAGATAAGACCGAGGTTAGCGTGATAGGAGAACTCATGAACATACAAGTGCAATTAGCTTCAGACCCTAGGATAAGCCAAATTATTGACATTCAAGTAGTGAATATACCCGTAAATTATGGAATGTTGCTAAGTAGGGATTGGTCCAAGACATTAAATGGATATATGGCTACTGACTTTTCACACATGTGGTTACCGTGGAGAGGTATCCCAAACCAGATCAGAATAGAGGCAGAGCCCAGAATGAGACATATGATAACAGAGTATAATCGAACTAATGAAATATTATATGCTGCTGTTGAACCAGGTGTCTACAGAATTACCAACAATGGGATGCAGATTGAAGAGATCATGATGTTAAACATTAGAAAGAAGTGTGTCAGCAATAGAATGGCACTATTCATTGAGTCTGACAGAAATTCTTCAGATGAGGAAAACAATGCAATAGACAAATTTGGTCATGCCATTAGACAAGAGGTGGAAGAGTGTGTTACACACAATCTCCCAGTCCAATGTAAGTTATATAAAAATAGGTGTAGAGTCCATGGTAGGCAACATTCTAAGGAGAATTGTGAAATATGCAAAGACATCATTGAATATGAATACAAGAAGTGCATAGGGAAGGTAGAGTCACAAGAGAAAAATGAGCATCCTGATCCAACACAGAGATATGTTCAGGATAATATTGATGCCCTGACCCCAGATTTAGGAAAAGAAATAGAGGACAAGGGTAGTCATCTTTCTGAGCTGCAAACTACAAACACACATATGCAAGATAACCAAACGGAAAAACCCATGAATAAACAAGACAACACCCCACAGGCAATAAAAGAGACAAAGTATGCCAAGGTAAAAGATCAAAAAAGTAAGGATGGCATGTGGATGTTAAAATGTGATGGGTCCAAATCAAAACAGGGCGCAGGTGCAGGTATTGAACTCATAGATCCTCAAGGTAAATCTCATTTGGCAGCATATAGAATACAATTTTCCTGCACTAACAATATTGCTGAATATGAGGCCCTAATTTTAGGACTTGTCATGGCCATCAAGAAAGGGGTAAAAGCCATCAGAGTATTTTCAGACTCTAAATTAGTAGTCAGACAAGTGAGGAAACTATATGCCTGCAATTATAAGAAGATGATTAGTTACAGACATAGAGTATGGAATTTAATGGATTCGTTTGATGCTGTTAACATAGAGCACATTCCTAGAGAGCTAAACCACATGCCAGATGCGTTAGCAGTTGCTGCTAGTACATTAGAACCATTGACACTATCAGGATTAAGACGATTTGCTGTTGAGCTAGTTAACGTGCCCAGTATACCAGACAACGTTACACACTTTCAGGTATTTGGAGAGGATCAGCAAATTATTGATTTTCTGACTTGTAATGAGGCATTTGAGGCCCAAATTATTGATGAACAAGAAAGGCCTGAAGTAACATGGGACGAAGAAGATATGATCAACTTAAAGAGCAACTTCTTGCCAAAAGGAGTAATTGAATTAGAACACATCTTTGACTTCGACGGAATAATAAGACAGAAAGACTTACCCAAAACAGAAGGGGGTAAGTGTGATTTACATAACTTAGGGACTAAGCTAAATCCGCAAAATGTACTAATTGGGAAAGCTTGCTCTGAGAAAATCAGAAAAGAGGTTTTGGATGTTCTGAAAGAATATAAACATGTCATAGCATGGACTTATGAAGACTTGAAAACATTTGATGAGTCCATCATAACTCACGTCATACCTTTAAGAAAATAAGTCAAACCATTTAGGCAGAAACAGAGGCCTGTAAACGCCATTCTAGAGCCTTTAATCTTTGAGGAAGTTAAAAAACTACTGTCCGCTGGAATAATTTTTCCAGTCAGACATTCTGTCTGGGTAGCTAACTTAGTACCAGTGAGGAAGAAAAACGGAGACATCAGGTTGTGCGTAGACTTTAGAAATTTAAACAAGGCATCTGAAAAAGATAATTATCCTTTGCCCCCAATAGACGAAGTACTGCAAGCAGTAAATGGCGCAAAGATGATGTCTTTTTTAGATGGTTTTTCAGGTTATAACCAGGTTTTAATTGACAGAGAGGATAGACTAAAAACCACCTTCACTTGCAAATGGGGAAATTATGCGTATAGAAGAATGCCTTTTGGTCTGATTAATGCAGGTGCCACTTTTCAGAGGGCCATGGACGTTGCATTCCGTGGATTATCAGGTAAATGCATTATTGTGTATATGGATGATTTGACTGTGTATTCCAAGGATGCATCCACCCACGCTGAGGACCTTAGAAAAGTACTCCAGCGATGTGAAAGGTATGGGATTTCCCTTAATCCTAAGAAATGTATATTTGGCATAACTGAAGGTAAATTATTAGGCCATGTCATTTCTGAAAATGGAATTTCAATTGATCCGGATAGAATAGAATCCATAAAAAATTTGCAAATACCAAACAGTAGGAAAGAATTGAAATCATTTTTTGGTAAAATTAACTTTGTTCGGAAGTTTATAACAGGTTTTGCAGAGATTGTGCAGCCGTTGAATGCCATGTTAAAGAAAGATGCACAGATGGAATGGACGCCAGTGGCCAAAGCCGCATTTGAAGATATCAAGGAGGCAATTTCTAATGCCCCTGTATTGGCAAGTCCAGACTACACATGCCCGTTTTACATCTACTCCTTTGTATCTTCTCATTCTGTCGCTGCTGCCTTGACACAGAAGGGTGAAAATAATGAAGAGAGGCCCATAGCATTTATGAGTGCGCCTCTGAAGGATGCACAGCTGAAGTATCTAGATATCGAAAGACAGGCATTCGCATTAGTGAAGGCTGTGAAAAAATTTAGACACTACATTCTGCGCAGCCAGATTAAAGCCATAGTACCAGACGCAGCAGTAAAAATGTTGCTGATGCAAAACGAGCCTGGAGAAAAAAGAGCCAAATGGATCACCACGCTGCAAGAATTCGACATGGAGATCATTCCCGCAAAGCTGGTTAGAGGGCAGGCGCTGGTACAGACAATAGCAAACATGGATCCAAATCTGATAAAACAGCAATATGTATTGAATTCCCAAGACGCATCAGGCTGGTATGATGATTTAAGCACCTTCCTGATAGCTAGAAAGTACCCAAGCAAGATGAAGGCTTCTCAGAGGAGAGCTTTGAAGATTAAGGCACAGCATTATATGGTGCAAGGAGGTCTTCTATTCAGGAAGAACCATGATGGAATTTATTTGAGATGCATAAACAGAACTGAAGCTGATAGAGTGTTGACAGAACTACATGACAAATACGGAACCGGCCATGGTTCCCATTTAGCTACAGCACACAAAATACTGAGAGCAGGCTATTATTGGCCCACTATATTCAAAGATACTAAGAGTCACATCAGAAGCTGCCACACCTGTCAGACTACAGCAGACAAAGGAAGAAATCTAGCCAATCCACTGCAGCCTGTGATCGAGTCCAGACCGTTTGCACAATGGGGCTTGGATTTTATCAGAGTCATCAATCCCCCATCTTCTGCAGGACACAAATTTATATTGACTGTAACAGACTATTGTACAAGGTGGACTGAGGCCACCTGCTGCAAGTTTTCCACAACTGAGGTAGTTATCAAGTTCCTTGAAGAAAACATTATCACCAGGTTTGGAATACCCTATTCATTGGTATGTGATAACGGCCCTGCTTTCTCTTCTTTAAAATTTTCTAAATGGGCATTTGAATATGGGATCATTCTAAGGTTTTCTTCAAATTATTACCCTCAAGGTAATGGACTGGCTGAATCAACAAACAAAATTTTATTAGACATCATCAAGAGGTTAATTGCCAAAAGTCCTAGAGAGTGGAATACCCTATTAAGATATGCACTATGGGTAGACAGGACCAAGTTCAAAATAGCTTTAGGTAGCACACCTTATCACTTAGTTTATGGGACTGATCCCATACTTCCGGTTAATCTGAGAATACCAACCTGGAAGTTTGCCAATGAATATCTAGGCTTTGATAACCATAGGGAAGCCAGAATAGTGCAAATGTTACAACTAGAGGAGAAAAGAGGTCAAGCCCTCGAGAAGTTTGCCAAACACCAAGCAGTTGTTAAGAGGTGGTTTGACAAAAGGGCAAGAGTCAAAACATTTAGGATATCAGACTTAGTGTTGTGCTGGGACAAAGCACATGAAAAGAAAGGAAGCCATGGAAAATTCGATAAATTATGGCTGGGTCCATTACAAGTCTCAGAAATAATAGGAGATAACACCTTTAGACTTAAGACCTTGACTGGAGAAGATGTGCCATTACCAGTTAATGGCCAGCATTTGAAACACTACTTCCAGGCTTGAAGGTCAGGATGAGGCAGTCCTTTCTTTCTTAATGTAAAATGCTGTAGATAATGTACAGTTCTGCTTTTGCTATTTTCTTCTTGGGTTGCTTGTTTGTATAGCTTGTCTTCTTTTTGTTTCTTTCTGTTTGTATAGTTTTTTCTTTTGCTGTGTTGTTTGTACAGCCTGTTTGTTTGGTTTGTTTGTTGTCTCCTCAGTAGGGATCTTTATTTTATTGTAGAGTATTAAGGAGCAAAACTAGCAACCATTCAAAACAGTATATAATTTAGGATATTCAGGTTAACCATTTGCAATTTACACATAACCTGTCACTGTCATGAATGTAGAGAGTTGTTCATCTTCTGAAGTTTTGTATTCAATAAATGTGATTGAGAATTCGAAGCAGGTTTCTCACGATGACACACCTAAAATCCTTGGGTTTGTTGAACCTACCAGTGTAGATATTAGGTGAAAAATCAGAGGTCACCCTTGCTACCATTACAATTCTCAGCTTAATTTCAGCAAGTGCCCACTCCTTGCATCATGAAGTTACAAATTGCTATATCTTATGAAATCTTTCAAAATTAGAAAACAAATAAATAAATAAATAAATGAATAAAGTGGATTATACTGAAAATCCAGATTAAGCCATCTAAGTAACTCTACCGGGGCTATGGACGCTCGCTGGCAGTGGGGCTCTACTTAGGAGAATTGTAACGATAACCTTGCCGGGGCTATAGACGCTCGCTGGCAGCAAGGCTCTATCCGGTCGGCTATGAGGGAATATCCTCACCTACGTAGGCTAATGTCAGTCACTGGTTTGTTCAACCAATCTTCAAGATGAGGATAATTAATCACATGCACACAACTAAACTGAAAATGGAAATTCATGCATCTTTATTGAATACTTTGAGTCTCAAGCTGAATAGTAATTTGCAGGAAAAGATAGTTGGAAGTTATGAGTTCATTTCAGCTAGTTTCCTTGAACACTCTGAATTTAATTGTTTTGTTTTGGTTGCTAGTTGTTGTGATGTTCACAACACGCCCCATTATGCTCCTTAGCAAAATGGGGACCCCTGCTGATGTTTTGCTTTTTGCTTCTGCTGGTGTTTTTCTGCTTTCTGGCGGTCTGGTAAAAATGAAGGTCAGGTGCATCATCATCATGATATTGCATGAGGTAGGTCATCATCATGAGGTCTATTTGTCAAAGTTCATATTTTGTTTCTGTGACCTCATATTTAGAAAGAGCTTGAAATTCCATGCAGGTTTGCCTTTTACTTCACTTGAAAATTTGTCCATATGTGAAAGTTATGCACGGTCAAAGTTTTGGTCAAACCTGATATTCGCAGGCGGATCATCATATTTTTATATCCTAAGTCATATTGTCAGGATCATCATGATCTTGGTCTATCACCTGATAAAAATCATGCAGTCGCAACATCCGGACGTCAATCTTAGGTGGTAGTGCTTTTTACCCGTCAAAAGGCCTTGTGCGCATTATGCAGCATCATGATTTTCTTAGGAGCGTCATATTTTATAAACTTGGTTTTGCTGTATGAGGACATCATCATCATATTTGAAACGCACCCCCCCGATAATATCCTGAGGTTCAAATATCATGATGATATCAACTTTAAGTCAAGGTAAGTTCCCCCCGTCGAGCGGTCTTTGTATCGCGAGCATCATCATGATATCTTTACATCGCCTAAAATTATAATATCAGGATGATAATGTAAGATCACCCTGACTTAGAAAATTCATCATCGGCATATTTACATGCGCATGCTATAAACCTATCGGAGCGTCATCATCATGATATTTGCTGAAGTTCGAAATATGATGATGACAACTTCATATCCTCCTGGTCTCCTTTTGCAACATCATGATCATCATCCTGATCTTTCACGAGGGTCATTCGCTGAAATTCGCTAAGTGATGAGGGCATCATCATCATAATTCGATAAAGACGATCATCATGTTCTTATCCTCCTGATCGCCCTTTTTGTAATATCAGCATGATCACCCTATCTATTCAGAAGAGGTCGATATTGCATTTCTCAACAGCATCATCATATTTTACAATATCACCCTGGCGCAAATATCATGATGACCTCAACTCATCCTTGTGCTTCGAAGACGAAATATCATGATGACGTCATCATGATAATTCGATGAGGAGGGTCATCATTATATTTTTTATCCTGTTGTCAAGATCATCATGATCTTGTTTGTCCACCTGATATTTCGTGAAGTCCTCCTGCCGATGAAATACAACCTTTTGCAAGTATCCTGATGATCATCATCATCACATTTTCCCTTCGGTAGGATTTTTTCCCAAACATGATCCGGTTGGCGAAATATCATGATGACGTCATGTTTTAAGTTTAACAAAGGACCCGAACATGATGATGACATCATCCCGATCTGATAAACGAAGAAGCTAATATCCTGATGATCATCATCATCATTTTTTCTTTCAACAGGATATTTTCCAAAACACGATCTGGTTCGCGAAATATGATGATGATGTCTTATTCTATGTTCGACAAAAGCAAATATGATGATGATCATCATCATCCTGATCTTTCAAGAGGGTTACCTTGGCCGCGAAGGGGTCATATTCACTTCATCATCCTGATCATGCTCCTTAGGTGACCCGATATCACAATTAGCCCCCTGATCTTAACCGGATATGACGATGACGTCATCCTTAGCATTTCAATGAAGCCCGAATATCATGATGACGTCACCATCATCTTCCTTTCCTCAGCAGCAGGATTATCTTCATATCCTCCTTTCTTCTTCAACATGATGATGATGATGGTGTTGTTCTTTTTTCCCAATATGCAGAAGCGAATATCATGATGATGAAGTATGTCGGCCAACATGTTTTTTTGACGCACCGACAGCGATGGTCATGCCGATGGGCGGGAAATGAAGCGGTGGAGTTTTAAAGTGTTTTTTTTGGCGCCTCTGGCATTTTTTCGGTCAGCGACGGTTGACCCGATGAAGTTTGGGCAGTCTGAGCGCATTTTGGACGCGTTTTTGAGTGCATTCTGATCCGATTTTCTCAATCTTGCGCTGTCACCTGGATTTAAACGCTTATTTTAATTTCATGCTGTTTTTTGTGATACATGTGAAACTTATTGCTTGTCTTGTCTTGCAGGCTTGCAGTTGAGGAAGCAGCTGGAAGGTCAACACAGTGACCTCATGGAGGCAGAAGATCTGATCTCAGGAGCAAGAAGATAAGGATGAAATGTGAAAAGTCAAAGCCATTCAAGTGAGGAGAAAGGTTGCAGCTGAAGGTATTACTGCAACAGACAAACAGAAGTTATTGCCCAGCTGCCGGAACTTCTCAGAAGGGGCAATATTTCACCCAGATTTGACAACTGCTCAGAGATATTTTGAAGAGCTGGTTCACCTGTGTTTATTGCTGTAACCAGGGGTTTAGTTAGGTTTTTTGCTGTAGTGAGGACAATCAAAATGTCTTTATATTGTGCCTCTCTACACTGTAATACTTTACAACAGGGATTTTAGGAAAGCAATAGTGGCTACAACAGAATTTCTTTTTAGGAACATACAGCAAGTTAGAAGAGTTTAGAAGTAGAAGAAGGAGGTCGCCTGTTTGTCTGCAGTAAGGTGCGCGTGGAATGTCTGGCTGCCTTACTGTATATGTAAAGCTTGTAAGTTCTCTGTAGTATGATCAATGAAACTAAGAGTCATTCTTACATTGTAAATCATGTATGGCTATTCGTTTCTAATACAATAGAATCTGGAGTTCTGCATCTATCTTCTGAGTGTTCTCCTGCTCTTCTTTGTGTTTTGAAATATCTTCTTTGAGAGCTTACAATTTTAAATGTATGTTTGTGAAAATGCTCAGGACTTACATTTAGGGTTTTTACTGTGGATTTGATCAAACTACTGTGGTATTTACATAGTGCATAACAGAAACACTTAGATCCTTCTGTAGATTAAGTGAGGTATAGATTAGATCTTTCTAACTTTTCCCAACCCATCTGAAATATTTAGCTGAAAACGTAGAAATCTAAAGGAAATTGTCTCAAATTTGAAGAAGCATGCATAACAGAGCTATAAGTAGACAGTTTTCATAAATAGATAAAGAAGAAAGCTGCAAAAAATCCAAGAAAACCCTCTGAAACTTGCAGCTCGGTATCACTTGTATGCAAATGAACAGAATACTTGTTGAAATCTATGACCTCTTTGCATATTCTTAGTCCAGTAAACCACAAAACAAACCTAAACTACGTAAGGCCCCTTGAACATTACAGCTTCACATTGACCAACTGAACTTGACCAACCGAACCATTGTAGACTTGGGATTAGTTGAATCACCAAATGATTCCTTCTTGTCTTTTAAGTATAGTTTCAGTTCATTATATGTGAATTTTAACTTATTGTTATGATTGCATCAAAACAGTCATCAACAGTTTTCTGGCGCTAGAAGGAGGGCCAGAAGGATGTATATCGCAGTCATCAACAGTTTTCTGGCGCTAGAAGGAGGGCCAGAAGGCTGTATATCGCAATCATCAATAGTTTTCTGGCGCTAGAAGGAGGGCCAGAAGGCTGTATATCGCAATCATCAACAGTTTTCTGGCGCTAGAAGGAGGGCCTTCCTGAGTTAGGTTTCATTTCAAACTGGCTAACGACAGTAACAGAGTGACTAGGTCTAGGTCCAGTTCAGGAGATATCTTTGTGCAACTACCTGATACAAGGCGAAGTAAAAGCCCTTTAATTTGGAATCCAAAGATATCGCAAGCAGGAAGTTCATCTGGAACACCTCCTGGGTCACCTTTTAACATCCGTAGTATTGTAAGTCCTGATAGATCACTGTTCAGATCTTTAAATCTTGGATCAGGCACTCCTGGAGGTCTCAATCCTCCTCTAAATCCTAATCCACCAATCAATCCAGGTATTTCTGCAAGTTCAAGTCAAGCTCAAACACCTGCAATGGCTTATTTCGATGTCAATTCTCCCATATTCTTCAATGATTATCATGACATGCCAAAAAATCTGGAAAAGATATGTCCCAAATACCAGTTGCATCAAGACCCAGAAGATCATATTAGAATATTTAAGGAAGCATGTTTTAGGGCTATGTTAGAGCACGAGGATGTTGTGTGTAGATTGTTTCCTTACACCTTTAATGAGCAGGCCTCTAGCTGGTACGTAAACTTACCCAATGGTTACATTTCTTCCTGGGCACTTATGGAAGAAGCATTTCTGTCAAGATTTAGAGGACCCATTGACCCTTGTGCTTTGTATCATAAACTGGCTGCTATAAAACGAGGTGAGGGAGAGCTAATTGATAATTTCAATGACAGATTTCAAAAGGCCTATTCTAGGCTAGTTGCCCCTTATACCATAGATGATGTTCCCTTGTTGGCTATGTACTATGCCGCCTTGGATCCTTTAACTGCCATGTTTGTCAAAAGAAAACCTGACATAGATTCAATATCCAAAGCCTATAAAGAGGCAGCCTCAGTGAACCAAGAAATGAGACATACAACTTACAGTCCATTTGGAGGAAACTATGGGGTGCAGAATCAGGCACACCCATGGAATGGAGTCCCTGTGCAGCATGCTCCACTAATAAATCCGGTTCCTTCTTACACACCTGTGTATAATCCTACTCCAATCCAGGCTATAACTCCTTACACGGCTAGTACTTCCAATAACAGTCAAAATAATGGTCAGCCCTTCTTCCAACTTCCTAGGGATGTAACTGTGGCAAAAGCACAAGAGGATAGGGAAGAAATCAAGGAGATTACTGCACATTTGAAGAGATTAACAACCGAAGTGACACAGCTAAGAAATGAGAATCTCTATGGAAGAAGCAACCCAAACTACAATCCACATCAAAATCACAACCAAGGCCAAAATCAGAATTATAGTCTCAACCAAAATCAGCAGTACAATCAGAACCAAAACTACAATCAGCATCAAGGCCCCAGTCAGGGGCAACCAATGCAAAATAGGGGGCCAGTGATAGATAATAGGACCTGGGGCAATAATAACAAAAATCAGAATCAACCTAGGCCACCCAAGACATGGAACACTGGGCCCAACAACGGTACTCTGGCTTCTCCTTTTGAGAATACAGATAATCATGGTGCAAAACAAATAACTAACATACAAATGGCCAATACAGCACCCAAAAATTGGTTCAGATTTCACAATACCAATACCCATGCTGAGCACGACTGTCCACAGCTCCACTTGGTAGCTAGTATTTTTAACGTAGACGTACAGCCTCCTACCTCTGAATTTCTCATTCCTAAGGGTAATGAGGTAGTACCCTCAGAATATGACACAGCATTAGTCTTAGAAACGATTACCTTCGCAACTGCAGAAGAGAAAGAGGATGAATTGCTAGAGGATGAACCATACTGTTGTGAAAGTCTTTATCCTGAATCAGCCTTTGTGTTAAATGCTTCTCAGTTTCCTTTTGAATCTGAAAACGAGATATTAAATGAAACAGAGGAGGTGCAGGCCTTTCAACAGACAAATAAAAGCCACACCTACAACTTGAGGAACAACCCTAGGCCGGGAGGACCTTTCACCACTTCCACTCCCCCGAATAACATCAATACACCCCCAGATCAGAATGCTAGCAACAATCCTACCATACTTAAAGCTAGTCAGCACACAAATAACGGAATAGCAGTGCAAAAGGATCAAACAAGTAAGACAGAAACAATAGAGACAACAAGACTAATGAATTACTTATCAGAGGAAATAAAGAAAATGAAGGTCAGCATACCTCTAAATGAATTATTGAAGACCCCAGGGATTAGAAATGCTTTTTTAAAATCCCTGGATACATCCATGACAAACATGGTGTCTGCTGATATAACTGTTCCTAGTAGTGATTCACCACCTAAGGAGAAAGGTAAGAAAGTTGAGCAGCCTTCCAATACAAATGTGGTAATACATACGGATAAGAGGGATACTCAACCTTTCTTGTTAACTGTTAGGTTGTGTGGGAAGAATATACACAATTGCATGGTAGATTCTGGTGCTTCAGCCAATGTAATGCCCTTAGGAATATGTAAAACTCTCAGGTTGACTCCCACCAAATCTGCCAAGGTTGTCACGCAATTAGATAAGACCGAGGTTAGCGTGATAGGAGAACTCATGAACATACAAGTGCAATTAGCTTCAGACCCTAGGATAAGCCAAATTATTGACATTCAAGTAGTGAATATACCCGTAAATTATGGAATGTTGCTAAGTAGGGATTGGTCCAAGACATTAAATGGATATATGGCTACTGACTTTTCACACATGTGGTTACCGTGGAGAGGTATCCCAAACCAGATCAGAATAGAGGCAGAGCCCAGAATGAGACATATGATAATAGAGTATAATCGAACTAATGAAATATTATATGCTGCTGTTGAACCAGGTGTCTACAGAATTACCAACAATGGGATGCAGATTGAAGAGATCATGATGTTAAACATTAGAAAGAAGTGTGTCAGCAATAGAACGGCACTATTCATTGAGTCTGACAGAAATTCTTCAGATGAGGAAAACAATGCAATAGACAAATTTGGTCATGCCATTAGACAAGAGGTGGAAGAGTGTGTTACACACAATCTCCCAGTCCAATGTAAGTTATATAAAAATAGGTGTAGAGTCCATGGTAGGCAACATTCTAAGGAGAATTGTGAAATATGCAAAGACATCATTGAATATGAATACAAGAAGTGCATAGGGAAGGTAGAGTCACAAGAGAAAAATGAGCATCCTGATCCAACACAGAGATATGTTCAGGATAATATTGATGCCCTGACCCCAGATTTAGGAAAAGAAATAGAGGACAAGGGTAGTCATCTTTCTGAGCTGCAAACTACAAACACACATATGCAAGATAACCAAACGGAAAAACCCATGAATAAACAAGACAACACCCCACAGGCAATAAAAGAGACAAAGTATGCCAAGGTAAAAGATCAAAAAAGTAAGGATGGCATGTGGATGTTAAAATGTGATGGGTCCAAATCAAAACAGGGCGCAGGTGCAGGTATTGAACTCATAGATCCTCAAGGTAAATCTCATTTGGCAGCATATAGAATACAATTTTCCTGCACTAACAATATTGCTGAATATGAGGCCCTAATTTTAGGACTTGTCATGGCCATCAAGAAAGGGGTAAAAGCCATCAGAGTATTTTCAGACTCTAAATTAGTAGTCAGACAAGTGAGGAAACTATATGCCTGCAATTATAAGAAGATGATTAGTTACAGACATAGAGTATGGAATTTAATGGATTCGTTTGATGCTGTTAACATAGAGCACATTCCTAGAGAGCTAAACCACAGGCCAGATGCGTTAGCAGTTGCTGCTAGTACATTAGAACCATTGACACTATCAGGATTAAGACGATTTGCTGTTGAGCTAGTTAACGTGCCCAGTATACCAGACAACGTTACACACTTTCAGGTATTTGGAGAGGATCAGCAAATTATTGATTTTCTGACTTGTAATGAGGCATTTGAGGCCCAAATTATTGATGAACAAGAAAGGCCTGAAGTAACATGGGACGAAGAAGATATGATCAACTTAAAGAGCAACTTCTTGCCAAAAGGAGTAATTGAATTAGAACACATCTTTGACTTTGATGGAATAATAAGACAGAAAGACTTACCCAAAACATAAGGGGGTAAGTGTGATTTACATAACTTAGGGACTAAGCTAAATCTGCAAAATGTACTAATTGGGAAAGCTTGCTCTGAGAAAATCAGAAAAGAGGTTTTGGATGTTCTGAAAGAATATAAACATGTCATAGCATGGACTTATGAAGACTTGAAAACATTTGATGAGTCCATCATAACTCACGTCATACCTTTAAGAAAATAAGTCAAACCATTTAGGCAGAAACAGAGGCCTGTAAACGCCATTCTAGAGCCTTTAATCTTTGACGAAGTTAAAAAACTACTGTCCGTTGGAATAATTTTTCCAGTCAGACATTTTGTCTGGGTAGCTAACTTAGTACCAGTGAGGAAGAAAAATGGAGACATCAGGTTGTGCGTAGACTTTAGAAATTTAAACAAGGCATCTGAAAAAGATAATTATCCTTTGCCCCCAATAGACGAAGTACTGCAAGCAGTAAATGGCGCAAAGATGATGTCTTTTTTAGATGGTTTTTCAGGTTATAACCAGGTTTTAATTGACAGAGAGGATAGACTAAAAACCACCTTCACTTGCAAATGGGGAAATTATGCGTATAGAAGAATGCCTTTTGGTCTGATTAATGCAGGTGCCACTTTTCAGAGGGCCATGGACGTTGCATTCCGTGGATTATCAGGTAAATGCATTGTTGTGTATATGGATGATTTGACTGTGTATTCCAAGGATGCATCTACCCACGCTGAGGACCTTAGAAAAGTACTCCAGCGATGTGAAAGGTATGGGATTTCCCTTAATCCTAAGAAATGTATATTTGGCATAACTGAAGGTAAATTATTAGGCCATGTCATTTCTGAAAATGGAATTTCAATTGATCCGGATAGAATAGAATCCATAAAAAATTTGCAAATACCAAACAGTAGGAAAGAATTGAAATCATTTTTTGGTAAAATTAACTTTGTTCGGAAGTTTATAACAGGTTTTGCAGAGATTGTGCAGTCGTTGAATGCCATGTTAAAGAAAGATGCACAGATGGAATGGACGCCAGTGGCCAAAGCCGCATTTGAAGATATCAAGGAGGCAATTTCTAATGCCCCTGTATTGGCAAGTCCAGACTACACATGCCCATTTTACATCTACTCCTTTGCATCTTCTCATTCTGTCGCTGCTGCCTTGACACAGAAGGGTGAAAATAATGAAGAGAGGCCCATAGCATTTATGAGTGCGCCTCTGAAGGATGCACAGCTGAAGTATCTAGATATCGAAAGACAGGCATTCGCATTAGTGAAGGCTGTGAAAAAATTTAGACACTACATTCTGCGCAGCCAGATTAAAGCCATAGTACCAGACGCAGCAGTAAAAATGTTGCTGATGCAAAACGAGCCTGGAGAAAAAAGAGCCAAATGGATCACCACGCTGCAAGAATTCGACATGGAGATCATTCCCGCAAAGCTGGTTAGAGGGCAGGCGCTGGTACAGACAATAGCAAACATGGATCCAAATCTGATAAAACAGCAATATGTATTGAATTCCCAAGACGCATCAGGCTGGTATGATGATTTAAGCACCTTCCTGATAGCAAATATGATGATGATGTCTTATTCTATGTTCGACAAAAGCAAATATGATGATGATCATCATCATCCTGATCTTTCAAGAGGGTTACCTTGGCCGCGAAGGGGTCATATTCACTTCATCATCCTGATCATGCTCCTTAGGTGACCCGATATCACAATTAGCCCCCTGATCTTAACCGGATATGACGATGACGTCATCCTTAGCATTTCAATGAAGCCCGAATATCATGATGACGTCACCATCATCTTCCTTTCCTCAGCAGCAGGATTATCTTCATATCCTCCTTTCTTCTTCAACATGATGATGATGATGGTGTTGTTCTTTTTTCCCAATATGCAGAAGCGAATATCATGATGATGAAGTATGTCGGCCAACATGTTTTTTTGACGCACCGACAGCGATGGTCATGCCGATGGGCGGGAAATGAAGCGGTGGAGTTTTAAAGTGTTTTTTTTGGCGCCTCTGGCATTTTTTCGGTCAGCGACGGTTGACCCGATGAAGTTTGGGCAGTCTGAGCGCATTTTGGACGCGTTTTTGAGTGCATTCTGATCCGATTTTCTCAATCTTGCGCTGTCACCTGGATTTAAACGCTTATTTTAATTTCATGCTATTTTTTGTGATACATGTGAAACTTATTGCTTGTCTTGTCTTGCAGGCTTGCAGTTGAGGAAGCAGCTGGAAGGTCAACACAGTGACCTCATGGAGGCAGAAGATCTGATCTCAGGAGCAAGAAGATAAGGATGAAATGTGAAAAGTCAAAGCCATTCAAGTGAGGAGAAAGGTTGCAGCTAAAGGTATTACTGCAACAGACAAACAGAAGTTATTGCCCAGCTACCGGAACTTCTCAGAAGGGGCAATATTTCACCCAGATTTGACAACTGCTCAGAGATATTTTGAAGAGCTGGTTCACCTGTGTTTATTGCTGTAACCAGGGGTTTAGTTAGGTTTTTTGCTGTAGTGAGGACAATCAAAATGTCTTTATATTGTGCCTCTCTACACTGTAATTCTTTACAACAGGGATTTTAGGAAAGCAATAGTGGCTACAACAGAATTTCTTTTTAGGAACATACAGCAAGTTAGAAGAGTTTAGAAGTAGAAGAAGGAGGTCGCCTGTTTGTCTGCAGTAAGGTGCGCGTGGAATGTCTGGCTGCCTTACTGTATCTGTAAAGCTTGTAAGTTCTCTGTAGTATGATCAATGAAACTAAGAGTCATTCTTACATTGTAAATCATGTATGGCTATTCGTTTCTAATACAATAGAATCTGGAGTTCTGCATCTATCTTCTGAGTGTTCTCCTGCTCTTCTTTGTGTTTTGAAATATCTTCTTTGAGAGCTTACAATTTTAAATGTATGTTTGTGAAAATGCTCAGGACTTACATTTAGGGTTTTTACTGTGGATTTGATCAAACTACTGTGGTATTTACATAGTGCATAACAGAAACACTTAGATCCTTCTGTAGATTAAGTGAGGTATAGATTAGATCTTTCTAACTTTTCCCAACCCATCTGAAATATTTAGCTGAAAACGTAGAAATCTAAAGGAAATTGTCTCAAATTTGAAGAAGCATGCATAACAGAGCTATAAGTAGACAGTTTTCATAAATAGATAAAGAAGAAAGCTGCAAAAAATCCAAGAAACCCTCTGAAACTTGCAGCTCGGTATCACTTGTATGCAAATGAACAGAATACTTGTTGAAATCTATGACCTCTTTGCATATTCTTAGTCCAGTAAACCACAAAACAAACCTAAACTACGTAAGGCCCCTTGAACATTACAGCTTCACATTGACCAACCGAACCATTGTAGACTTGGGATTAGTTGAATCACCAAATGATTCCTTCTTGTCTTTCAAGTATAGTTTCAGTTCATTATATGTGAATTTTAACTTATTGTTATGATTGCATCAAAACAGTCATCAACAGTTTTCTGGCGCTAGAAGGAGGGCCAGAAGGCTGTATATCGCAGTCATCAACAGTTTTTTGGCGCTAGAAGGAGGGCCAGAAGGCTGTATATCGCAATCATCAACAGTTTTCTGGCGCTAGAAGGAGGGCCAGAAGGCTGTATATCGCAATCATCAACAGCCCTGACCTAAAGAGAGTTACGCCGATGATAAAGAGTTGTAAGCTGATAAGAATTGCATCGGACAGATATGTATCATTAGAATGACATTTTTGGATCTCCCTGACCGAAGTAAGTTACATCAATAACAAAGGAAATACAAGCCAATAAAGTTACATCAGTCAGAAATATGCGATCGGTGGTAAATTTTTGGATTGCCCCGACTAAAGGGAGTTATGCCAATGATAAGGAAATATATAGAATGCGGTATACAAAGCAGAGGGAATACAAACAAAAGGGTATAAATGCAGAATTAGACTGGTGGTAAAAAGTTTGAAAGTGCCAGCATTGCAGTAGAAGGCCGAATTAATGGCGCATTAATGCTGTAGTTAGTGCCCATCTAACATTCTGACGAGGTATAAATTGACGACAACAACATGAATTTTAAATCTATTTTTTGTCTATTTCGTAGGTATGCAAGTAGATATGGAAGGTGGAGCTTTAATGGCAATGACATCACAAAGGGCGGATTAGATCACAAAAGAAGCGAGAGGAGTAAAGGCCTTTAATAAGAAGAAAAATGCAGATGGAAAGAAACATTATTAAATGAGAAATGGAGGATATTTTGGTGGCTGTTAGGGTTTCCAAAGGACATCCTTATGCTCAGTATGGGTATGCTGCTCAGAGAATTTGGATGGGATTTTGTTTTCCATCGTTGATGCTGCACTTGAAGTATGGACCGTTGATTGACTAGGGTTTTGTGGCCATGTTGGGGATAATCACATCTATATATTAAGCCCCTTTACTATGTAATGACTTACATAGGGATTTTTAGAAGATAGCTAGTAGTTGTAATTGGTTCAAGCATTTTGAATAGAAGAACATTTTTTGAAGTAGAAGGAGGTCGCCTGTGTCTGCAATAAGGAACGTGTGGAACATCCTACTTCCTTACTATATCTGTAAAGCATTGTAAGTTTTCTGTAAGTTGATTAATGAAGCTAAGAGTCATTCATACATTGTAACTCATATATGACTGTGTGTTTTGAATACAAATGAATCTGGAATTCTGCATCTATATTCAGAGTGTCTTCTGGCTCTTCTTTGTATTTAAAATAATATCTCTTAAAGCTTGCAATCTTGAATGTGTGTTCGTGAAAATACTCAGGGCTTACATTTTAAAGGTTTAGTCTATGGATTTAATCAAGTTTGTTGTACTTCTTACAACATGCCTAACAGAACATTTAGATCCTGTAGTAGAATAAAATTCAATTTAGATTTCTCTAACTTTTCCCAAACCATTTGAAATATTTAGCTTAAACGTAGAGATTTAAAGGAGATTGTCTAATATTTGAAGGAAACATGAACAACTAAGTTGATATTTGATAGTTTTCATAATATTTGAAAAGGAAAGCTTGTGTTAATATAAATCATATAAAGCTTTGTAATACAGTAACAAGTTTATGCAAAGGAATGAAGAAAATGTTGATATTTGTGATATTTTGCATAGTTTGAGTCCAGTAAATCATCAAGAAACCTTAAATCAAGTAAGGCCCCTTACTTACGACACAAAGTGATGGTATGAGCAATACAGAGAGCAATATAGAGAGCTATGCATACATGGAAAGATTTAAAAGTTTTCTGGAACGGATATAGTCACACAAAGACTTTATAAGTTACAGCAAACTAAAGACTATTTTTCACGGAAAATATTGTAATCGGCTCTGATACCAACTTTTCATCATCACAGCTGCAAATGACAAATGATAGATTTATATTGATTTAGCGGACTAGATACATTCATCATCTTCAATGCGCGCTAGCATAGACTTAGATCTTAACTGTGGAAAGCATGCTTAAAGAGCAAACATGAATACTCTTATTCCTTAAGCACTGCTCTCTACACTAAGAGCATAACTATGAATGACAGACTTTCAAGACTCAAAACCTGAAACAAGACAAACACTAAATCTTGAACAACTCAACTCCTAAGAGACTTCTAAAACTCCAATGATGCTTGCTTGAAGCGTTCTCGAGGTCTTCCTTATATAGGAAATTGGTTCCACTGAGACTGATCTTTTACTTCAATAAAACATATTGAAGTTTGAAATCTGACCATAAAAAATGGACACGTGCAACCCTTATCCGGAGGATTACCCATGTGAGGATAAGATTCCTCATGGTGGGACTAATTAATCCGTAAACAAGATAAAGGGGACCAGATGGGACAGACAAAGACAACCAATATTTACAAGGCATCTTTTTGACACGGGAAGGGTAACCCGTGTACATGTTGAGGCACATGTACTTACCCCTTTTACCGTGGTGTGGGCCACACTTATCTTTTGTCATGAAGAGATAAGTGACTTCAGTGGCCAACATGCCTGGTCCACTAGCTAGTGCTTGTATCACTAGATTCCATAGGAGTAAAATTGATATATCCTTCACAAAACTGTTGAGCTACGTGAGTACAACCGGGCACCCGATGGTCTTTTGTTTTTCCTTCAGTGGATGGGCTAGCTTCATCAGGAGTATGCTCTCCAGCACGTTCTTCATAGTACTGACAATGATCGCATTGTTCCCAAACTGGATGAGGAGTACATCCTGGCAAGATTCCCTAGTGAGATTGCGATCCAGAGGGTTGATTAGGATCAACAGGAGTAATTGATTCCTTTGGATCTTCCTTCCACATGATGCTGAGAACTTTGAGCTTGTGAGCGCCAAACATCCCATGGTTGATTGATGTAGTGTTAGCTTGGTCTATGTGGTATGTTTTCGTATGGATCCATAGAGGCATCTTGGTGACATAAAGATGATGTAGCTTGCTTGTCATATTCAAATACTGGAATCTCGAGCCAAACCCTGTGGGGCCATAAGTTTGCATCATATGACGAATGATTAGATTTTCAGTATAGGATGCAAAAGTAAGTTTAAACAGACATCCTATAAAAGAGGAGGTTCCTTGAAAATCTATCTCTGTAGCCGCATTATTGGGTCCTTGGAAAAGATCCTTGATTAGATTTTTCCTGCTTTCATGTTCTAACCATCTGTCTGGTCTGATGATGATGGGATTACAAAATCGGATGGGAAGCTGTTTGTTATCTTCACACCAATTTTGTAAGATGGCTTTGATCTCAGGATCAATGTCTTCAGCTATGGCTGTCATCTCAAAGAATGGATGATTGGTCCAGAGTCCACTCTGTGTCAACTATTGTACTGCAACAAGACACTTGAATCTATCATGTAGAAAATCATTCATCATATAAAAATTATGTCTATCCCTCATAGGAAAAGGATTGGTGCTCCATTCCATACAACAGGGCTCATACCACCGGTGTTCTCAGATTTTAACCACATGAACTCTTCCTTTACCAGGAACACAGACTTGATTCGATTGACCTTTAATTGGTGGTGGAGCAACAAGAACATCATGTTCAATGTGAGGAGCTTTATGGCCTTCTCTGGAGAGAAAATCAGCAAATATATTAGCAGAACCAGGGAGATGAGCAATGTCAAATTCGAATGTATTAAGAAATTGAGCCCATCTTAAAAGACGTCCTCGGACCACTTTATCCTTGGATTCTTTTTTGAAAAACCCCTTCAGATTCTGTAAATCACTTCTGATCAGAAATTTCTTGTCAGTAACAAACATCTGAAAGACTTTTAAAGTATTAATAACTGCTAATATCTCTTTATGTGTGTTGTGATAATTTAGCTCACTGTTTTTAAAGCTGCCAGAGATATATCTCACAATTTCTTCTTTGCCATTTTCTAATTGTTCTTTTAGAACACCTGCCCATGCATAATCACTAGCATCTGTTTCAATTATTTTAAAATTGGGACCTGGAAGTCTGAGAGGAGGTAAATCTAAACATTTATGTTTGATCCTCTTAATTAGGGCATCATGCTTAGCAGTCCATGGTGGTGGATTCTTTCCTAACAGAGCATTTAGATCTTTTCTATCCTCTGCAAGCTTACTGTAGAATCCAGCAATATAATTAACCAAACCAAGAAAGCGCTGTAGTTCTTTGACAGTGGTTACCTGTAAATGCTGAATCTTGGTTAAAATGTGTGGTTGTGCTTCCATTTGGCTAATCCATGTTTTTGACAAATCTGCAAAAAGACTTGTAGATGTTCTAAGTGTCGCTTCATATCTTGGCTAAAAACAAGAACATCATCAACATAAGGTTGGATAAATTTTGCAAATTCATAAAAGATTTTATCCATTGCTTGTTGGAATATTGAAGGAGCAGTTTTGATACCAAAGGGTAGAACCTTCCATTCAAATAATCCCTGCGGGACTGAGAAAGCAGTCTTGTAGATATCTACAGGGTCCATCTGTATTTGCCAGAAACCTTTGGTTAGATCAAATTTTGAATAAACATTACTGCCCTGTATGGCCTACCATATGTGATCTCTACTAGGCAAGGGATGCTGATTGTCAACCAAGCATTCATTTAGTGGCTTGTAATTTACCACAAGTCTTTTTTCCTAAAGCTCAACACCATGTTCATCAAATTTAGGTACATACATAGCATGATAGGAAAAAGGAGAACTGGATCTTCTTATGATATCTAAGGACAATAATTCTGTAATTTCTTTTCTACAAAGCTTAACTTCTGCCATACTCATCAAGAAATAGTTAGCTTTGGCTTTTGGAACTATATCATTACCTGAAGCATCTTTCTTTAGAGGAAGAGAACAGGTGAGATTTCTCTTTTGTTTCTTCAGGTCTTTTGTCATTACAGTCTCTGCATAGACTGTTTTAAGCTGTTCCAAGTTTACAGATGTAGATTCAATCTGTTGTGTTAACTAGATAGAATTTGTCCTTTTCTTCTTTTTCTCAATGGTTATCTGCTTGGTGAATGCCACATTTTGATGGAGGCGAGGCATCTGAAAAGTGCCTAGCAATGTGATAAACATGGAATCCATGATGATGGGTTCCCAGCTCTACATAGTCGTACTACCAATTACTCCATCATAATTGTTAACCTCATAATGGACAAATATGAGTTCATCCATAAAATCTTTTCCTAATTGAATTGGAATTTTATAGATTAACTGAGAATTAAATTTTCCTTTTCCAAATTCAATTTCTGTAGTAGATTTTATCCACATATCTGCTGGAAAACATTGATACCTAGCTAGATTGATGTCAGCACCAGTATCCCATAAGAAAGCTAAGGGATACATTTTTATACCTGGGGGGTGGATATTAAGAATCACACCAGGATAGGTTGTAGTGTATACTGTTTGTGCTGCTCTGAAAGTTCTGCTGCTGGTACCTTCTTCTAATACAGGTATTGTATCCTGTATATATCCTGGGCTTTGCACAGGTTCTGCTCTTTGTGGAGTGAATGTTTGTTCGTCACACAACAGTGGTTCTTCAGGAGTACTAATGTAGATTGGAGAATTGGCTTTGAATAACTGTGCTTCCTGCTGAGAGACTGCTGTTGGGAGTGGAAGACTAGAAGAGGAATTGTACTGATTAATGTATTTATCCAATTCAGAAGATTTGTCCATTTCCTCTACAAGAAAAAGATTTTCTTCCTCATCAATTTCTGATATTTCAGCATGAGCTTGCTGAATAACTTTTTCTAAGAAAATCTTACGTTGTCTTCTCCATAGTCTTCGGGCCATGCTTCCTTCAGATGGGGCTATCCCGATATTACGCTGTCCAATGGGCAGAGTAGATTCTTTTGGTGAAGCAGGTCTAGGAGGGGTTCGTCTGAGAACCTGACTGGTTGGTTCATTTTCTTTGACCAAGAAATATTTCCTTGATTTAAGCTGCTCAAGCTTATTGGTCAATTTATGCCATGTTTCTGGACCCATATCCATAGCACGGAGTCTGCTTTCTAGCTGAACAATTTCTTCTATTACCTTGTTCAACTCAGTTGGATCCCTTTTGCTTCTAAACATCATGCAAAAAAATGAATTTTCAGAATCACTGGATTCAGACTGTTCAGCAGGATTTCCAGTGAAGAGATTTACATGTCCCTGCTCTATGGCAGAGTGAAACTCAGCCTCTTCTGATTCTGTATCTGATAAATCAGAAAGAATAATATCATCAGAATCAGAGGGATAGTCATTGATGAACACATATTCATCATCATTTATCCCAGCTTCTCTGGCTATTCGGACCTTTCCTTTATTTTTTCTCTTATGCCTATTAGGACATTTATTTGCATACTGATTTCCTTTGCAAATGTAACAGGTTGGTTCCCATTTTTTGCCAGATCCTTTCTTATGTTTATCCTTCCTCCTGAAGTATCCTTTCTTATGGGGATACTTGCTATACTATTTCTTTTTCTTCTTTTTATAATACTTTTCCTTATCCTTTTCAGAATATTTCTTTTTAGAAGAAAACTGTGTTTGACAATATTTGCATTTGTCATATTGTGAAGAAGGTAGAAGCTGACGACAAACAGAAGAAGAGATTATAGGTTTTACCCTTTTTATCTCTTTCCTTTTCTGTGTCTCCTGACATATGTCTTCATTGATTTCAACAAGGAACTAAACTAATTGGGGAAAAGTCAATTATTTTAATTTTGTTCCTTCATGAACTACATTTTCTAAAACCTTTTTATGATAAAAGTCTCCTAAATCAGAACCAAAACTCTTCAAGAAATTAGTAAACATAAAATCCTGATTTTGTTCATGACCAGAAATATACAGATTCCTGTACTAGTCTTCACAATATTCTCTAAAACATTTTAAATCTTTACACTTGCCTATCATAAACTTGTTATAGGCAAGTCTTTCCCTTGTGTCTATTTTTCCTACAAATAGATGAGTCAACTGTGCACACACTTGATCTGTTCCTCTGTTTATCAGATTTTCTCTGTACCCATTCTCAAGGCGATCCCACACATTTCTAGCTAATCCAGTTATAGAATTGAGAGCTTGTTTGATGACTTGAGGTTCATCAGCGTCAACATTTGTTGACATATAATTGGTAATCCAGGCACGCATAGTATCAATGGCTCTCATATTTTCTAACTCCTCAAAGCTATCAAAGTTTACTAAGGGAGGAGTATCTGGTTTATATGGCTAGATATTCTTAAAGGGGTCAACTGGATTAAGACCATTTGGATTGGTTCCATTGCCACGGGCCATCTAGAATTTACCAGATGCTTGTTCTTCCTTAGTGGTTTCTCTAAGTCTTCCAGTTGAGGGATCAAATATCTTTTCTATTACAGGATTCTTAGGATGTATCTTCATCTTAGGACCTTCATACTGGGCCTGTAAATAACCTTGGGCACTTGATGGAAAATTTAACATTTTCTGTTGTTGAGACTGTACCTGAATTGTGGTGACTAATGTCTGAATAGATGAGGACTCTTGAACTACAGAATTCTTGAGCTGTACAGTATTCTCAGAAACTTGTTGAATATCAGATCTGACAAGTTCAACCTTGTCTTCTGTGTGTATCTGCAGTGCATTGTTGAGCAGTCCACCACGCTTCAGCATGCGTTTTGAATTGGAGGTAAGAGGCTTTCAGCTCAAGCAATTCATCCTTCATCTATTGAAGAAGCTCTTTTTCCAGCTAGTCAAGGGAAGCAATGACGGCATGCATATTAGCTTGAAGAGATAACAATTGTTTCTCTTGCTGAAGAGCACGGATTTCATCCTAGGTTTTCTGATCATGGATGTATAGGAGAGTTTTCTGGATGCACAAATTGGTCCAATTCAATAATTTACTCTGACTGGATCCTTGGACTTCTCCTATAGGGGTAACGTGTAAAGGCCAGAAGTCAGCTTGATATTGTCCGGAGAGATCCCTAAGCATAAAGTCTTTGAAGGGTGGAATAGTTCCAGGCACAGTACAAGATCCAGAAGGTGTTATAATAGCCTTTTTAGTAGATTCTTTTATATCCTGTTCTGGTAACAGAGCAGGTCTACAAGACAGCATGTTAACTTTACCAGTTGGTGGATGGAATATGAAAGAACATTTTTCACATTTAAAATATCCATTGTCCAGGGCAGAATATTGGTCATGTGGACATGGATTTGACACATGTGCATTGGAAGTACTTGCACCAGGGGTATTCTGTAGAGATTTCTTGGCTACAGGAATTTGAAACAAATTTTCAAAGCCTTTGGCAGGCTCAAGCCAAACACTCTGTGATCTGCTATACATAGATGGCAAAGGGTTATTATGGTTGAAAGATTTTTCCTTTCTCATGGATGGACGTCCAGAGGAGAAGCGAATAACTACTTGGTCATCTATTTCTTCAAGGGTAACTCCTCGCAACTGTGGAGGTTTCTGTTCAGTAGGCTTATGGTCCTTATCCCAGAGTGAGATAGCCCATTCTTCAGGAAGCTTGATATCCTTATGTTTTACAATTTTTGGGGCTACTAACTGGGTATGGTCAGAGGTAGATTTCCAAATAGTAGAGAAGCCTTCTATTCCCTGGGCTCGTTTGGGATTCATCATTAGAGGGATGACTTTGTTATACAGACGGTAGTGTACTAAAAAGACAAGGGAATGGTCAACAGAATTGTCCTTCATAAATAGATTCATGGTGTTAAACTCATAGGTGAGGACTTTATTTAAGTTGCCATCTTTGGGGCTAACTGGGAAATCTAACAAACAGTCAAGAAAAATAGGACCTTCTGACATTGAGTCACACGCACATCCAAGTAAATCATGTGATGTCTTGAAGAACCTAGAGTCCTTCAGCATCATCATCATAATAATCGGAAGACCTTTCCGATAATGTCCAACTACACCGATCCTTACATAGGACAGATGGATGTACTGTGGATTAGCAGGACTAGCTCTAGCCTGACTAGCAAATTTAGCAATTTCTTTGTCATTGAACAGATTTAAGGATCCTTCAGATCCACCTTTAACTGTATGTTGCAATGAAGCAATATGGCATTTCTGCCATGAAGTATAACAGAAAAAATTCTTTAAACCCTTGGACTAACTGAGCATGGACATTAAACTATTTGGGATGTCCCTATAAATCTTAGATGGTTTGATCACAAGAACTTTAAACTCTTCATTCTCAAACTTATTACCACTACTACTTTCAGACGAAGACAATTCATCTATAGTATTATTATTCTCAAGAGGTAATGAAAACGTTTGTTCAGAGTCTGGAAAGAAATTTGTAAAACTAACCTCAGCTTGCCAATCCTTAGTATGATCTTCGGGTGCCATCTCAGTTCCAGAAGTTGATGCACGATCCATATCATATGTGCTCGAATCTACGCTTGAAATACCAGATAACTGCCTTAACCTACTGAATTGTCCAACTGGTCAAGACCTGACCATACAAAAACTTGGGATTAAGTAATCTTAATTGATTTCTTCATATCTTTCAAGACAGTTACGTTCATTTTTGTGAATTTTAACTTTTGTTATGAATGTATAAAAATAGTCATCAACAATTTTTGGCACTAGAAGGAGGGCCTGATAGGATTTAAGGTTGATTTTGTGTAGGCTGGAGGGGGATCATTTTAGTTCTTAGAAATTTGAGTGTTTTGTTTGCAAATATCTCCCATTTGAATCAAGGACTATTCTGATTTTCTGAGTTTTAATGTTTTATTCTGAGATATGTTAGATCTCATAAAATTTCAAAAATCTAAAATGTTGAAAACTGAGTGCCATTTTCAATGGACTCATATGAAGGCAATTTCTAGGTTAATATTCCTGTCTTTCAAGAAACTTTAAATAGGAAACTTTATCCTAAAAATTTATCTAACTTTGGTTTATTTGGAAGGTGCAAGATATATAAGTCCACAGAGCATGGTGAAATTAATTGTCTGACTTTTCTTACAAGGTTAGATTTGGCTTTAAAAGGACTAATCTCTTTCTCAAATGTGTATAGGGCTGAAAGTTGGTAGGAAAATGAGGAGATTATGGAGCAGCAGGAGGATGCAATATCAGCAATCATTAATTGTTTAGAGAATGCAAAGATTGAACCAATGCTGGAAATAAAGGGTAGTAAAATCTCTTTTTTAGAATCATGTGATGGTAAGAAAAATAATCTACTTTTTTGTCAAGGTTCAAATATGATTAAAGCTAATGTCAGGTATAAATATCCTAAAAAAGACAGAGAAGAAATCACATCTCATGTTCATTTTCTAGATGATAAGCAAAGAGGATTTAATGAAAAGAAAAAGAAAAGTGACGTTCATCTTGATACATTATTTGATAAATATATTGAATTACTAAGGAATACTTGTCAAGAAGAAATCTCTGGATCGGATTTGAAAAGTTTTAATGAAAATGATTTGGCAAAGAAATGTAGACAAGTATTGGCAGAATTAAAGTGCACTAAAAGTAAAGAGGTTTTTGTATCAACAAATAAAGGAATCATAGGAAAAGAAGTAAATCATGATTTATTATTTGATAACTTTAAATTGAATGACCAAATCCAAGATTGTTGCAGAATAATGGAACCAAATACTTTGTTGAATGATAGGACTAAATTATTTGAGGAACAATTCTTGAAAATAGAGGATACAAAGGATTATGCTATTACTGTACATAATCAGGCATCACCCCATCATTATTTTGAAAGTGAAATAGGGAAGTATTTTCATGAATCAAATGTTGTTTCACATTCACATCCAAATAATCTAGAAATGATAAATTTAGATATGTCAGATTATGATGGAACTCATTTGGATACTGATGTGCAAAGAATTGAAGAGAACATTGAGACGTTTCCTGAACTTGAGGATAAATTGAACATCCAGAATGAAGAGATAGATGTGGATAAAGATGAAGAAATAATCCATCAAGAGTCATACATCCTTCAATTCAAAGTAAGACCATACATTGAGCTAAGCAATGAAAGTGTAAATTTAAATGGAGGACCAGCTGTCAATAAACAAGCATGTCCAGTAGAGCCAAAAATACATCAGGTTGTTTCTTTCCTTTCCTCAGTGAATAATGTTGAATACTATTTTGATTATGGAGATTCAAGAGATAGGACATGCATATGGATTGATCATGAATGTGATGGGCTGCCCCAATTGCTAATAATTAGGGATTATTCTCTTAAACACAATGAATTTAGAATACAAGAGCATTTTTAAGAATACAAAGATAAATTTGCTAAGTTGAGAACCATAACTAGTGCCCTGATACTCCTGCACAATCTAAGGAAGTATGCAAATATAGGTGTCTTTGGGTCTTTTCCTGGGTTTTATTTGCCTTGTAGGGGCTTGTGTATAGTTTGGTAGAGTAGTTGTTATATTTCCTTTCTTTGTTTTCTTGTCTTGCTTTGTGTTGTTTTCCTTTCGTAGTTAGTTGTTTGTATAGTCCGTTTGTCTTGTTTACATTGTTGTTTTCCTGTGTGCTGGGGTCTTTATTTTGATTTAGAGTATGCAGGAGTAGACTGACAACCATTGAAAACAATAGAAAATTTAGAACATTTAGGTTAATTATTTGAAATTTATTCATAACTTGTTGTGACTGTCAGGAATGTAGAAAGTTGTTTAACTTGTGAATTTTTGTATTCAATAACTGTGGGTTGAGTATTCAAGGGAGGTTTCTCACAATGACACACCTAAAATCCTTGGGTTTGTTGAACATACTAGTGTAGATATTAGGTGAAAAATTAGAGGTCACCCTTGCTACCATTAGAATTCTCAGCTTAATTTTAGCAAGTGATCATTCCTTGCATCATGAAGTTACAACTGCAATATCTTATGAAATCTCTATCAAATACAAAAATATAAAAATAAATAAAATGGATTTTACTGAAAATCTAGATTAGGCCATCTAAGTAACTCTACCAGGGCTATAGACACTTGCTGGCAGTGGGGCTCTACTTAGGAGAATTGTAACGATAACCTTGTCGGGGCTATGGACGCTTGCTGGTAGCAAGGCTCTATCTAGTTGGCTATGAGGGAATGACATCAACTATGTAGTCTAATGTCAGTCATTGGTTTGTTCAACTAATTTTCAAGATGAGGATTATTAATCACGTGCACCCACTTAAAATGAATGTGAAGATTCATGCACCTTATTGAATACATTAAGTCTCAAGTTGGATAATGATTTGCAGGAAAGATAGTTGGAAGTTATGAATTTATTTCATTTAGTTTTCTTTAATGGTTTGAATTTAATTGTTTTGTTTGGTTGCTAGTTGTTGTGATGCTCACAACATGCGTCATTTTACTCCTTAGCAAAATGAAGACCCCTGCTGTGGCTTTGCTTTTGCTTTTTGTGTGTGGGTCTATTTGGTGGTAAAAGGAAAAAGAGAGTGAAAGTTACAAACCTTGTTGAAAATAAAGAAAAAATTACATTAAGTACCAGAGCAGAATATGGGTGGATTCTTTGTCAAAAATGAGTAGGGGTTGCTTTTTGAACCATGTTAAAATTTGCAATATTTTGCAAGTTATGTTTTTTTTGGTAAATGTACAATGGAAGGGTTTGTTTGTTGCATATACAAAGTCTTTTGTATATCAAGTTACATATACAAGGCCCTTTGTATACAAGGTCACTTGCATACAAAGTCCCTCGTATATTGCTTTGCGTATACAAAGTTGTTTGTATATGCAAAGTCGTTCATATACAAAGTCCTTTGTATATCGGGTCGTTGTATAAGTCGCATGTGGGAATCATCGGGTTTTGATGCATTCTTTACTTGTATGCATTGGGCTAATGTTTTATTTTTACATGCAAGTCAGACTCGGCAGGAATTCAGAGTTCAAGTGCATAAATCCGTTGAGTCCACCAGATGCTTTTTATATTCGTATGTTAGGCACCCAGAAACATACAGGTGGATATACAAGGCTTTATACACTACGCGGAACCGAAAAGAGTATTAAAGTTGATGTAATTGTTGTATGTTTCGTACTTTGTATATGTATGTTTCAGTTATATACATTTCAGGATACATACAATGTGGAACTAAGGAAATATTAAAGTCTGATATAACGGATGCATCGGAACTTAATATATATCAAAAGATGCATTTCAGTATATACAAGTCAGAACCAAAAGGTAAGTAAGCTATGGTTCATAAATGTTGAAGTCCGAAAGGACATACAAAGGATGTTGTATGTATCCAGGCTTTGTATCTAAAAGGTTTGATACAAGAGTTATATGCATCATGGAGATACAAGGGAGAAAGTAATTTGGACCACACCGTTTGCACATCAGACTTGCATAATTACAATGTATGTCTACCATATACAAACTGATATGCAAAGCGAAGGATGCAAATAAAAGATACAAGTCGGATGTCAAAAGGGAGTTCAATTTAGAAAAGTCTTTGAATGTTTGAGTGCCTATATGTTTATAGCATACATACCTGATATACAAAAGAAATAAAGGCATCGGGCAGAAATACGCGATCAGCAGAATTTTTTTGGATCTCCCCAACTAAAGAGGGTTACGCCAATAATAAAGATTTGCAAGCCGATAAAGGAGTTGCATCAGCGTGAGTAGTGTGATCGGAGGGAAATTATTAGCTCGTCATGACCTAAAGAGAGTTACGCCGATGATAAAGAGTTGTAAGCTGATAAGAATTGCATCAGACAGATATGTATCATCGGAATGGCATTTTTGGATTGCTCTGACCAAAGTAAGTTACGCTGATAACAAAGGAAATACAAGTCGATAAAGTTACATTGGCCAGAAATATGCGATCGGTGGGAAATTTTTGGATTGCCCCAACTAAAGGGAGTTACGCCAATGATAAGGAAATATACAGAACGCAGTATACAAAGTAGAGGGAATACAAACAAAAGGGTATATATATGCAGAATTAGACTGGCGGTAAAAAGTTTGAAAGCACCAGCATTGCAATAGAAGGCCAAATTAATGACGCATTAATGTTGTAGTTAGTGCCCATCTAACATTCTGACAAGGTATAAATTGATGACAGCAACATGAATTTTAAATCTATTTTTTATGTCTGTTTCGTAGGTATGCATGTAGATATGGAAGGTGGAGCTTTAATGGTGATGACATCACAAAGGGTGGATCAGATCACAAAAGAAGTGAGAGGAGTAAAGGCCTTCAATGAGAAGAAAAATGCAGATGGAAAGAAACCTTATTAAATGAGCAACGGAGGATATTTTGGTAGCTGTTAGGGTTTCCAAAGGGCATCCTTATGCTTAGTATGGGTATGCTGCTCAAAGATTTTGGATGGGATTTTGTTTTCCACCTTTGATGCTACACTTGAAGTATGGACCGTTGATTGACTAGGGTTTTGTGGCCGTATTGGGGATAATCAAATCTATATATTGAGTCCCTTTACTTTGTAATGACTTACACAAGGATTTTTAGAAGATAGCTAGCAGTTGTAATTGTTTCAAACATTTTAATAGAAGAACATTTTTAGAAGTAGAAGGAGGTCACCTGTGTCTGCAATAAGGAACGTGTGGAACATTCTGCTTCCTTACTGTATCTGTAAAGCGTTGTAAGTTTTCTGTAAGTTGATTAATGAAGCTAAGAGTCATTCATACATTGTAAATCATATATGACTATGTGTTTTGAATACAAATGAATCTGGAATTCTGCGTCTATAGTTAGAGTGTCTTCTTGCTCTTCTTTGTATTTAAAATAATATCTCTTAAAGCTTGCAATCTTGAATGTGTGTTCGTTAAAATACTCAGGGCTTACATTTTAAAGGTTTAGTCTGCGGATTTAATCAAGTTTGTTGTACTTCTTACAACATGCATAATAGAACATTTAAATCCTGTAGTAGAATGAAGTTCAATTTAGATTTCTCTAACTTTTCCCAAACCATTTGAAATATTTAGCTTAAACACAGAGATTTAAAGGAGATTGTCTGATATTTGAAGGAAACATGAACAACTGAGTTGATATTTGGCAGTTTTCATAATATTTGAAAAGGAAAGCTTGTGTTAATATAAATCATATAAAGCTTTGTAATACAATAAAAATTTTATGCAAAGGAATGAAGAAAATGTTGATATTTGTGATATTTTGCATAGTTTGAGTCCAATAAATCATGAAGAAACCTTAAATCAAGTAAGGCCCCTTGCATATTACAACTTCACATCAACCTACTGAATTGTCCAACAGGTCAAGACCTGACCATACAAAAACTTGGGATTGAGTAATCTTAATTGATTTCTTCATATCTTTCAAGAAAGTTAGGTTCATTTTTGTGAATTTTAACTTTTGTTATGAATGTGTAAAAACACTCATCAATAGGATGCAGGACTTGCTGAGTGCAGGCAGGTGTTTGATGACCCCAAGCTGGATTATCAGGTTATCTCCTAGCAGGACATTTATGATGACTATGACTACTCCCCTACACTACATGGCCCATGAGGAGAGAGATAGATGATGCAGGGATGACTCAGGATTATGAGGATTAGTTCACGGCTCACCCTTTTCTAAGGTATTCAGGGCCTGGAGAGCTGGTTCCTCACATAGACGAGACAGATTCAGAGGAGGAGGGCAGGGGTAGCAGGAGGAGGAGGAGAGAGAGAGGAGGATGGGGAGGCAAAGGAGGTGGGGGATATGATGGAGGAGATGGTGGAGGCTGACCTAGGTAGAGGCTGAGATCTGGGCAGGGACCCTCCCATGCATAGCAGGTAGTGCAGCCTTAGGTTGCATAGCAGGTTGTACAACTAGCACAGATGCCGCCACCTCAATAGGTGGCACAGCAACAGGTGCCCCAACCGCAGGTTGCATAGCAAGTACCGATGCTACCACCTCAGCAGGTGCCCCAGCCACAAGGGAAGAGACAAGCACATGCTTCTCAGGATCCGACATAGTTAGATGTTCATGAGAGAGCCACTGCCATTCTGAGAGGACAGGTTCAATAGTTGTGGGCCCAGATTAGGATGGCTGAGGCCTAGAGGAGCATAGATGCAGAGGTTATCTCAGGGATTTGGAGAGAGCAAGATATGGCGGAGGTGAGGATATGAGTTATCCGAGTGGAGAGGGATATAATGATAGCAACCCTCAGGACAGATGCCACCAAGAATTTCTTGGTTGGGCAGGTGCACCAGGCGCAGGCACAGCTAGCACAGGCACAGACACAACTAGCACAGGTATAGACATAGTTAGCACAGGCACAGGGGCAGTTAGTGTAGGCATAGGCTGATCTTGCCAGAGCACAGGCCCAAACACAGTATTACCGAGGTTTATACCATGGTGTCATGCCAGTTGATCAGAGGGCTCCGAGCTATAGGATTCAGTTTGTGGCCTCGCAGAGAGTAGGGGGATCGAGGTCGGGAGCCTCTATGCTGGGCCCATAGTAGTCTAGGGCCAGTAGAGGAGGGGACACAGAGGATATTGTAGGTAGTCATGGTTCCCAATAGTAGGGTTAGCAGACATTGACATAGATTTTGACTCCTATGTACCTATCTTTTGATGGCTTAGATAGCCAGATGCGTACATACCATTTTTGTATTTTGAGATATATATCATTATTTTTGATATGTATACACTTTATGTGACATTGACTCAGAGACAGACCTTTTGATATTATACCTTTGGACACGTTTTATGATATTTATATGATGATGCAGCTATTTATGATCTTTAGATGCAGTTATGTATTCTATATGCCATGGATGTATTTCTATTTGTATGATGGGACTCATGTGATGCATATTTTTTATTATGTCTATATGATGTTTATCTAATGCAATGCTATATGATGCTATGTGGTGCTATGTGACCTAATGCAGACTTTAGATGTGTTTACTTGATATGCCTCTAATGTGCAAATGCAGATGGTATCTATATGATTATGCAGTGTATGTGATGCACTTATCTATGTTTTTGATTTTTTTTCTGTTGACACTATGTGATGAATGCAAAAATGTATATGGATGACCTGATGCACTTTATTATGTATGCAATTGATTTAATCATGTAAATGACTATCTCATGTGATATGATATGCGCCTATATGCTATGTTTTTGTGATGTCCAAATGTACTCTATCGACACAGAAATGACATAATGAAAGATAGAAGATTGATCTGAAAGAATGACTAGATAGAAAGACTCACATGCTTTGATTTGCATTGTTACTCTGCACTGTTTGGATCTTTTTATTGTATGGGATATGGATGTATGGATGTATGATGGATGTATAATGGATGTATTGCTTTTGACATCTTGATGGTGCAAATATTTTGAAGTGCTTTGTTTCATCATTGGGTGATTTTTTTTTGGTACTTTTTTCCAAATGTTGTAAGTTAATGAAAGCGTCTAAGTATAATTGAACCGAGATGACTTGAGCATTGCTTACATGGATTTTGATTTAGCAATTTAATACAAGCATCGAGGTATGATTGAACCAAGATGACCTGAGTATTTCTTGCGTATCAACAGATAAGGATTGCCCCCATTCCTGTTAGACCTTTGATGTCCTCAATGATTATTGAGTTGATCATGTCTTTAGACAAGGCTTCACATTACTAAAGTTTAATCCACAAACAGCAAACAAAGAAAAATAATCATGCCCTCATCATAGCATCTCTATCTTTTGGCATCCTTGAGTAGTATAGAAAGACATGATAACAGAAATCAAGACACTGTAACTTAACCATGATTCCAACCACAAAACATGTATGCATTTAAATGTGTTTGTTTCTTGCCATAATTTAGGTAAAATCATTTAGAATGCCTCAGGTGTTTGCTTTCTTTTCTCTGGATAGGTTAATGCCTTGCGTCAAGATTTTTGTTTGAAAGGAGTAGGCTTTGTTCACGCTTGCTTGCCTGGTAAAACGGACCCTAAGGGACTGACCTAGTGCCTCGGGGGCTCATTGCTAAATGGCCTTGCCTACGTGACAACGCAAAGGCAACGTAGTTCAGGGTAAACCGTAATGGACCTAAGACCTAGGTGATAGAAAGTTAGGTGGATGTAGATAGATAGAAGGACTAGACATGTGACGAATGGGACAGTGGAGCCTTGGGGGCGCATTGAAAGAATGGTCTTGCCTACATGACGACATAGAGGCAACGTAGTTCATGGGGTTTGGACCATGCGGATACTGACGACAGACACTATGTTAGGCTGACACTATGGATAAGATATGGGATAAAACCTTGGTTGACAAGGCAACAAAGAGATAGAGTATCAAGCCATGATAGGTTATCATCAGGATTTTATTATGGAATAGATATGAATTGAATGGGACACGAGTGAAGGAAGACTGGACACAAGGTGATTGGTTTCCCAAAGATGGAGGAAGCAGTTTATCACAAGTAACACCTGTTTACCAGGTTTTCACCACTTGCTTTTATTTGCATGGAAGCTAGAAAGTATACATAACACCTGTTTGCCAGGTTTTCATCATGATACCTATCCAAGGTGCCTGTTTGCCGGGTTTTCACCAAAGGACAATTTTTTTTGTAACTTTCTAATTTTTTTATTTTTTTGTATTTTCCTGATTTTTTGATTTTTTTGTATTTTTCTGATATATTGCCCCCCTTGCATTGGGGTTCTCTTAAGTATAGAATTGGAGAAGGTGCATATTGTTGATTGGGTCATTGAACAACTCACCCTTAGATGTTGCTAACTGATATGCCCTCGAGCCATAGGCTGTAATGATAACATAGGGACCAAGCCAATTGGGCTCAAACTTACCTTTCTTTTCTTGCTCTTGCTGATTGCAGGGGTTTTCTTTGAGGACTTGATCACCAACGTTCAATATCCTTGGACGGGCCCTGTGATTGTAGCTTTGAGACATTCTCTATTGATATGCTTTGAGATGGTTGAATGCTTTCTGTCTCTTTTCTTCTAATAGCTCTAGTTCTTAGAGTCTGGAAACTCTGTAGTCTTCATATGTGATAAGACCTTTTAACGACACCCTTAGGGATGGTAACTTGACCTCAATGGGAAAAATAGCTTCTGATCCATAGACAAGGGCGTAAGGGGTAGCACCTATGGGAGTGCGTATACTAGTTCAATAGACCCACAGAGCGGGATTCAGTTGAATGTGCCAATCACGGCCAGCATCGTTGACTGTTTTCTTAAGGATCTTCAGAATGGTTTTATTAGATTCTTCTACTTGGCCATTGCCTTGTGGATAGTAGGGAGTAGAAAAACAATGTTGGATTTGGAACTTTTCACAAAGTTCTTGCACATCCTAATTTTTGAAAGGTCTTCCGTTATCCGTGATAATGGATGAGGGAATTCTGTATCTGCAGATGAGGTAATTCAGGATGAATGAGGAAATTTGTTTACCTGTGATGGTGGTGAGGGGAATGGCTTCAATTCACTTGGTAAAGTACTCTGTGGTGGTTATTATGAATTTGTGGCCGTTGGATGAAGGTGGGTGAATTTTGCCCACAAGGTCGAGTCCCCATTGACAAAAGGGCCAAGGTGTCATTAGTGGTTGTAACTCTTGAGCTGGTGCATGTATCAGGTTCCCATGTATTTGGCACTGTTTGCACTTCTTCATGAACTGGTATGAATCTGTTTCCATGTTGGGCTAATAGTATCTAAAATGCATGAGTTTCTTGGCTAAAGAAGGACCGCTAGAGTGTGTTCCGCAAATCCCTTCATGTATGTCACGCAAGGTGGTTAGAGATTCTTCTCGCTCTAAACAACGGAGTAAAGTACCATCCAGGCCTCGGTGGTATAAGGTATCAGCAATGATGGTACATTGAGAGGTTTGACAGATGAAGGTTCGTCGTTGGTTTGAAGATACGTCAATTGGGAGGGTGTTGTCCTTAAGGTAAGTGTAAATCTTACTATACCAAGGTGAATCAGATCTGACTAGTACGTATATGGAATGGGTTTCTAGAAGATCATAAGCTGGCTGCCGTATTGGCTCCACCAAGAACTCATAATGTGACTCATTATCCAGGATCTCGAGGAGTGAGGTGATGGTTGCCAAGGCATCTACTGCCTTGTTCTCAATGCGAGAAATCTGCTCAAAAGATATGATCATAAAGTTCTCTTTGAAGTCATCAACCATCCGCTTGTATGGGATAAGCTTCTCATCTTTGGTTTGATAATCATTGTTGACTTGGTTGATCACTAGTTGGGAATCCCCATAGACATGTAGCTCTTTTATATTCCACTCTGTTGCCAGTTTGAGGCCAATGACCAAGGCTTCATATTCTGTTATGTTGTTTGTGCATGGGAATAGCAGATGATAAGACTTTGGTATGGTGTCACCATGAGGTGTAACCAACAAGATTCTTGCCCCTGATCCATGATTTGTGTAAGAGCCGTCAAAGTAGAGTTTCCATGAGTAGGCTGCTATAGTGAGAATGGATTCATCTAGGAACTCAAATGTCATTAGTGTATTGTCCTGCAATGGTGCCTCTGCTAGTTGATCTGCAATGATCTACCCTTTGATAGATTTTCTATCTACATACTCAATGTTGTACTCACTTAATAGCATTACCCATTTGGCTAGGCAACCTATGAGAGTTGCTTTGCCTAATAGGTATTTGAGTGGATGGATCTTTTCTATAAGCTTAACTGAATGTGTCAGCATGTAATGGTGTAGCTTCTAAGAAGCGAAAACCACCACAAGGCATGATCTTTCTATCTGGGAGTACTGTAGTTCATAGCCTACCAACGTGCGACTGATATAGTATATGGCCCTTTCCTTGTTTTCATAATCATGTTGTCCTAGTAGGGCCCCAAGAGTTGTTGGCATGGCAGATATGCAGAGTAGTAGAGGCTTGCCTTGGGCAGGCGGCATGAGAATAGGTGGGTTCACAAGGTACTCCTTCAATTTTCCGAATGCTTCTTCACACTTCTCATCCCATCAAAATGGAATGTTTTTATGTAAAAGATGGCTGAATGGCTAGCACTTGTCTGCTAGTTGTGATATGAACCGCCTGATAGATTGTAGCTTACCTTGTAAGGATCTCAGTTGAGTGATATTCTTAGGTGGTGACATTTCCATAAGAGCCTTGACCTTAGCCAGGTCTACCTCTATTCTGTTAGCCGAGACAATGAAACCTAGAATTTTTCCTGAGGTGACTTCAAACACACACTTCTTTGGGTTTAGTCTGACCTTGAGTTTCTCAAGACCTTCTCCATTATATCCAGGTATGACTCTCTTGTGAGTGATTTTGCAAGGATATCATCCACATAATATTCCATTGTTACGTGCATCATATCATGGAATATGGTGGTCATGGCTCATTGATACGTTGCTCCAGCGTTCTTTAGCCCGAATGGCATGACATTCTAGCAAAAAGTGCCCCATGGACAAGTGAAAGCTATCTTGCGCTGATCTTCAGGTGCTATCTTAATCTAATTGTATCTGGAGAAACCATCCATGAGAGACAACATGGTGTGCCCCGCTGTTAAGTCCACAATGATATCTATGTTGGGCAATGAAAAGTCATCCTTGCGGAAAGCTTTGTTTAGATCTCTAAAATCATTGCATAAACGGACTCTGCCATCTAGTTTGGACACTAGTACAATGTTGGATATCCATTCCAGATAGTTCATTGCTATGATAAACCCCACATCTAATAGCTTCTTGAGTTCTTCTTTGACCAATAGTGCTATGTGCAGATGCATCTTTCTAAGCTTTTGTTTGACTGGTTTCACACCTGGATCCAGTGGAAGATGATGTAGGATCAAGTTTGGATCTAGACTAGGCATGTCTGCGTATGAACAAGCAAAGTTGCCTCACTTTTTCTTGAAGAATGGTATAAACTTGGTCTTTTCTGGTGGAGTAAGAGATTTTACAAAGTAGATAACCTTAGGTTGTTCCTTTGTTCTAATGTTGACTGGCTCTGTAGGTTCCACGACAATTTGAGACTTCTCCTAGTGCATGTCATCGAGGAGAGTGTCAAGCCTTCCATCGTCAGGTGCCACAGTTGGGTTTTCACCGTTGGATACATCTTTTCTTTTTACTATTTTAGGATCTGATATTGCCGCAGAGCTGTTTTCACCATCAGATCTGGTTTTGATTTTGATATTTTTGCAACTAGAAGGCTTGGCACCCTCTCTGAAATAAGCCATAATATTTAGTTCAGTGGTGAAGCCAGCTTTATGATCTCCTTGGGGTAGGTGGTCCCTAAGTTCCATGTAGTCTATATGCAGGTGTCATCATTTTGGAACATATCTAATTGTGGGGTGCCTCGTAGATCCTAGTCGATAAGCTCAGGATGCACAAGGGGGAGGGAGTCGAAGGATAGATTTGATTCATTGATATGTTGAATGGATATGTGAGGAGTATAAGTAGGGGTAGAGTCTAGGATGGTACTTTCCTCCAAATTGTTTATCACGATAGAACTCGAACCTTCCTCGAAGGTCGTACTCTCGGGAATAGGCAGATCAGACTCTAGTGGTCTTTGCATCACCGTTTGTCCCTCACGGTAGGGGCTATAGGTTTGAATGGTATTGACTCCCTTTTCCTCGTAGGAGTGCTCTGTGAGTTCCTCCCACTCATACTCATTGGAATCAGTATCACTATCATCTTGGAGTGCATGAATCTATTCTACAAAGAAAGCATTTGTTTTAGCCTTGCCTTTGTCTTGGAAGCCTAGTCCTCTTATATTTCTATTTAGCGAGGATGAAGAGGGTTGGATGGGTTCCACTATACCTTCCTTTCTTAGACTGATAGGGCCTTGTCCTTCATAGCCCATTCTATGCAAGATAGTCTCACCACGCCCATAGAGTTCAGTTGGGAGCCTAGGTGGTTCCTATGGTGTGTCCAGTTCTTCTGTGTAGAGCCATGCTAAGACATCTCTCTCCTCAGTTTCATTAGATAGGGTCTCCCATTTGACAAAGGGAGTTGTGGGAGGTGTAGGAGGAGCAGATGGATTTGGAAAATGTTTTGGTCAGCCAAAAGAGTTTGGAGATAAGGGCATTGTGGCTAGATTGAGACTGTGCTCTATGGAGTATTCCCCTACTCCTGACTCTTTGATAATGATCTTCTGCTCTTTAGGCATGGATGAGGAAGCTTAAGAGGTATGGTCATGTTGTGAGATAGGGGATGTATAGGCTCTATTGTTAGGGATGATGCAATCTAGCTTGGAGTGGATAGTATTGCAATGTTGGAAGGGATTGGGGTCACCTTGGATGGTGACCTGTTTGCCATTGTGGGGGAACTTTATGCACTGGTGATAAGTAGAGGGAACAACTTTCATGGTGTGAATCCATGGTCTGCCTAGAAGGATGTTGTAGGTTAGCTCTCTGTCAAGGACCTGGCAAACAACCTCCTTAATAACTGGTCCAATTTGTATGGGTAGAACCACTATTCCTTTGGTAGTCCTCTCCTCTTCATCATAGGCTTTGATAGTAATCTTCTTCCTTGGATCAACTACATTTTTAGAGAACCCCAATGCAAGGACTAGCTTCAACGTGCAAATATTTAAACTGGCACCCCCATCAATGAGAACCCACTTGATGCGGTGTTTGTGGATGAATGCAACGATATGTAAGGGGGTGTTATGAGGTTGGGACACTGAGAGGTCATCTTGCTCAGTGAATGAAATGGTACTAGAGGAAGTGAGATTTCCTACCATGGCTTGGAACTTCTCTTGGGCCAAGTTTGTGGGTACTGTCATTTCCACTAAGGATTTATCAAGAATCTCTCTATGGGAAGGGGATAGACGCAACAATTCTAGGATAGAAATGTGGGCAGGGGTCTGCCATAGTTGGTCTAGGACACTATACTGATGGGGGTTGGACTGAGAAGGTGATGACCTTGGAGGGAGGGTATTCAGCGTGACTCTACCACTGCGAGTGATGATGCCACAATCAGTTTTGCTTGGTTCTGATTGTCAGGTAGACATAACAACATTGATTTGTGGGACATGCTCTAATATGCAATTGATGGTATAATCAAATGGCACATGTGCGTAATTGGCATTACTACTCCCATTATTCTGATTTTGCCTATTGCGGTTGTTGATATTGCCGATGTTGTTGCCATTGTGGCTGTTGTTGTTGTATGGCCTATCATGATTAAGAAGTGGATCTCTGTAAGCTACGTGCATCTCATTAGAAGTATGTTGTTGAGAACCTCCTTGAGTTTGATCAAGAATATCTTGGACAACATGTTTGAGGCAGATACAATTGTTGGTAGTATGTCCTCTTCCCCTATGATACTCACAAAAGTCAGTGTCTTTCCAATAGTGAGGTTTAATTTGAGGTTTGTAATCGCTTGTTGGTGGTAGAATGATTTCGTTGTTGGCCAATAGCTTCCTTAATGTGGATTCTTGGGACTCACCCAGCAGTGTGAACTTTCACCTTGGATTTGAGTTGAACCATGCTCTTGGCTCCTGAGAGAATGTTTTGTTGGGCGCAGCATTGCTTGCCTCTGCTTTGATAGTGAATATGGGTTGTTGTTTGGGAGCTGCCACCTTGGTGTTGACCACTCCATCGTTGACGACATTTTTATTTTTAGTCCAAACTTTGATTTGTTAGTCTTGTAGTTGGAGGTAGGTGTATCTTTGTATAACCTTATTTGCCCCTTGGCGATCATAGATTTTTTGATGAACAATCCCATTTCAATGACCTTTGAAAATGAAGTAGGGCATTGGATTTGGATTTGATAGCTCAGATTGGAATTGAGGTTGTGGACAAATATCTCCATTAATTGCTTCTTAGGTATATCATATGAGCATTTGCTTGCTAGTTGTCTCCACCTTTGTAGAAAGGAGGCGAATGATTCGCCACTCTTTTGCTTAGTATTGCTTAGGTCAAGCATGGAGATTTCTTGGTCATTGTTGTACGAGAAGTGAGTGATGAATTTGATGAAGTGAGTGAGGAAGTCATGAGAACCACTCCATGGCTTGACTACCTACAGATCTAGGGAATAGTCTCATTAAGAAAGTCTCATTCCATGCATGCAGCGTTGAATTCCCTAATGTGATCTCTAGGGTCCCCTTTCCCTTTGTAGTTGTCAAATTTGGGAACTTTGAATTGAAAGGGGAATGGTACCATGTTCAAACTCTTATCAAAGTGGTACAGTGCAATATCTTCCAAGGAGTATGTTTTAGTGTTTGTACTCATCTTGAGATCCGTCATTTGTTGTGTTAGACCCTCTATTTGTTTCCTCATTTGTTCCATAGGTATGTTAAGGTCTACGACATTTTTTCCTTTGTCCTCACCGTTGTGGTGTTCATGACCATGTTTTGTTGTTTCTTTGAGTGTGTTGAGATCAAAATCAGCAGGAAGTTTAAGTCCAAGATTTACAAGATGGATAAAATACTTGTGAGGGTCCTCATGGAGCACTTTTTCTAGCAAGCATTGGAATTTCCTATCTTGGAGGTGTCCTTGATAATCTTCGTGGGAGATTTCCTCATCACTATCATGAGGAGTGATAATACGGTTAGATGACCCAGCTATTTCAAGTTGCTTTTGGTATTGAGATCTAGTAAGAACCATGCAAGGTGACGCAAGATGAAGTGGGATGGGACTAGAGATTTGGGCAAGATGCTGGTGGAGACTGCTATGAATAGGATACTTATGACAAGACTTAGATAAATGACTCTTTCGGTCAATGATTCCAAGTAAGATGGCCGATACAAGATGATAGCCACTAATAAGGGTACTCGATACCTGTCTTACTGTGTAGGGACTAGTCGTGCACCAAGACCACTAGCAAAGTTCTGTGACTTACTAGGGTTACTTGAATCCAAAGTGAACTGAAAAAGGGGCTTACGCTAATCTGATATGGGATACTTTTGACCTTGTTTGGGAAGACCTTAGCGGAAGGTGGACAAGATGACTAACGAAAAGAGAGGGTACACTATGGAACGGATAGGTAGAGTGACTGCAAGGTGAGATCTGATCTTGGAATTCTAAACAAGACTGAAATGGGTATCTAAAGATGACAAGATTTTTCTCTCAAAGATTGTGGAAGTACCCACTGTTATGCATGCGTTGTAAGAACTAGCAAATGTGCTATATGTCAATGTATAAGTGCAGCACTGGCAAAAGTCAAATACGCTGTAATAGGTAGTAAAAGTGCTGCAAGTCAATACAGATGTGCCGCAGGTCGGCACAAATGCGTAGTAGAAGAGGATGAATGCAGCAGGTTTTTTTAGTTTTTTTTGGAAATTTTTTGGAAATTTTTTATGTTTTTGGTATTTTTGGTTGCAAGAGGTCTCTTTTGATCCAATTTTCTCTAATTATGGCAAGAAGACATAGCAAACATAAAGAATGTTTTCATGGTTTTTTATTTTTTTGTGATTTTTTGACTCTTTTTGGACTAAAAGAAAGCAAGTACAAACCTAGGTTTCAAAGGACAGTATAAAACTGAATTCTCCCTATTTCTAGGTGAGGTATCTTCGGGAGGTGATCATCGCCCTTCCTTGCACTAGATTATAGGGTTTTTTGGCCACTAGAACAAAGGTGTTTAATATGGGCAACTGTTCGAGTGGTTATACATGCGGCAACACTACTCTCCGTTATGGAGTCTCCCAGCCTGCAAGGGTTGCGCCTTGGAGGGTTTTGGGGGAGGTTATCTGTCAATATAACACAACTACACTCATTGTTTGAAGCTTTTGCTCCAAACATAATTTATTTATAGTGGATTGGAAGGGCTTGGCGTCTAGCCTAATACCACTTGAGGTCGTCCCTACTTGGATGAACGGTATCCAAGAGCAGGCCCCTCTAAAGGAAAAACACATGCGAAAATGATATGTTTGGCATTTTGATCACCCAAGATAGGGGAGAGCATAGGCCTGGTATCATTACCAAAACATAGAAGACAGTGGTTCTTTTTCCCCTATTTAAAATGAGAAAAACTAGATGAGCTATCTACTTCGGCAAGCACAAAGATTTGTTAACTTTGAAGTGATAACAAGATAGCAATGGTCCAATTTTACCAAGATAGCAATGAGTTGTTAACTTTGAAGGATAGCAATATAGCAATGATTCAATGATATGCAAGATACCAATGATTCAATTACCGCCTTCCTAGTTAAAACTACGTGAGATTTGCATGAGCATCCATTTACTTTCCCATTTAGAAATTGAAGTGTGAGTTAATAAGCGCAACTATATGATTCTAAACCAATACCTAGCCTAGAAATAGATCAAGAGTATTCCTGTAAAAAGATGTTAGCATTAGCGAAAACTTCAAGGAAACCCTAAAAATTACTGCCTAGATCAGATGCACAACTTTAGAGAGTAAATGCATCATAACAGAGAATAGAAGCACAATAGTACAAATGCGCTAAGACAGAGGTCAAAAGCATAGGAATATAGTGTAAATGCATTGAATTAACATATGCGTCGTGACAGAGGATAGATACGCCAGAACAGAGTCTGTATGCACCATAAGGATGTATGCGCTGTAACAGGAAGCAGATGCATTGGATCAGAGACTGTATGCGCTAGAACAGACTATATATGCGTGTTAGGATGTGTCAGATGCACGATTTTCTCCTGTGTACAGCTTTCTAAAACATAAAAACTCAGTTTTTGGGTTAAATTTGGGGCTAGGCCCCACAGTGGGAGCTAAAAATGTTATCAGAAAATTGGGATAAATGATCAATCAAATTAATATCACATAATCCAAATAACTCAATGAAATAATGAATAAAAGAGATCAAATCAAACAATGAAACAACATAAAGCAAACCTCTTTAATTCGGAGCTTCCATTGGTCGCCTATCTCAATCAATCTTGCATGTATGAATAAGGCCCTCAGAGAGTGCACTTCTTTGCTATTCCAAGATTGTTAATGGAGAACGGCTATGATAATGCTTTGTAATGAAGATGAGCTTCATAGCAATGGTAGTGATATGGTAACAAAGTGATCACAAGCAATGAAGGAATTGGTACCAAAGGTGCACTGTGATTCTTGCAGAGTAACAATGCTAAAGCTTGGATGAATGAAATGGAGGAATAGGGTTCAATTTATAGACTTGGGAGAATGAAGATCAATGGTATAGAAAGAATGAGAAGATCAATGATATAGAACAGTTAAGGAATGTGTGCGACTAGAAGGAGGACATGTGTCTTACTTTCTTTTGCATGAGAGGAATTAACAAGAATAGAAGAATGAGTTAAAGCAATTAAGAGAATATAATAATCAGTTAAGTGATTTAAAACAAGAAGGGATTTGCATGAGGAAGAGAAGATATTTTTCTTTATTAAATATTAGGAATATTTAATTGCATGTGCACAATGATTGAATTATATTTAGAGATAACTCAATTTAGAAGAAAAAGATAAATAAATAATTGATTTATTTAAATTTAGAGAAGATATTATTGGAAGAAACAATTAAATAATTGGTAATTATTTAATTTAGAATGATTTTGGAAGAATTAATTAAATAAATGATTTTATTTAATTTGTTGGAGGATTTTAGAAGAATTTAGGAATTTAATTAAATAATTTGATTTTATTTAATTATTGGAAGAATATGAATCAAATAAATAAATTTGTTTGTTTATTTATTGATAGAGGAATTTAGACTAAATAAATATTAAGAATATTTATTTGGACATAGTCATGTCATTTTTAGGTGTATATAGTATTATCATAAAAATTTTGTTCTTCCATTGTGGTTGGAGGATGTATAATATCTTGCACAATTTGAGTTTCTCCCTTTGTAAAGAAGGTGTCCAAAGTACCAACTTCTTCAAGAGCACTAGATCCCATTAACCTTTTACTTCTTCTTAAAGGGATATTGTTTTTAGGATAGTGTGTCATAAAGCTTATGCAAAAGAATACAACACACAACACACAAACTAAGAGAACAAATCCTAATAGAAGGATATGATTAAAGGCCAAAATACTTGGTTTTTTGTACCTTTTTCAATGCAAACGAATGGAACAAAGAATGTTGTAAGGATTTTGGTTAAGGGAAGCAAATTATATGTATGATATCAGTCCAAAACAGAAATATGATCACTCTCAACACACTCTTGATGCAAATCCAAGATAATGCCAAGTCAACTATAGTGAAAATATGTCAAAATAGGCACTTCTTTCACCAAAACTCAATGCAAAAGAGCATATCAAAGGGTCTTGTGAGGAAAATGGTGATGGAAAGAAAATAAAATTAGTAATAACAGCCACTTAGTGTAAAAATTCCCAACACAACATGCTTTTAGTGCCACTTAAGGTAAAACCCTAGTGAAAATATAGCAAAAATAGGTTATTTTTCACAGTTTTTCAATTTCAAGACCTAGCAAAGGGGGTGTTGTAAGGAATTTTAGGAGGTACAAAAAATAATATCAATGATATCAATAACCTCAATCCATAAAATTGATCACAACACACTTGGAGTGCAAACTAGGTCAAACCCTAGGGCAAAAATAGTCAAAATGTGTAGTTTTTCACCAAATTTTCACTACAAGAGCTAGATAAAAGGGTGTTGTGAAGATTTTTAGGAGGGGAAGAAAATTATTACCCTGATAACAGCCAATTTATGCAAAAATACTTTTCACAACACGCCGATGGTGCAAGTTTATAGAGTTGATAAGGCCAAATTTAGGGAAAATTAGTGTTTTTGAAGCCCTAGGTTTTAGAGCTTGGGAAAAAATGCTATGTGAATGTTTTGAAGTTTGATTTATGATGGAAATGAATTACTCTCAGATCTACAAACTATTTTCAATCTCTAATATGCAAAATGCCAATGCAAATCTAATGAAAATGCATGAAAATTGCTAGTTTTTGTTGAAATTTTCTATGCAAAAATGCAAATATTTTAAATCTAAATGCAAATTTACACTAAAATGTAAGACTAAAGCCAAATTAAAATTTGAATGAGCCTCTAAAATTAGTATAAAAATATGAAAGAAGATGATGCAGAGTGAAAACGCAATGGAAGCTAACTAACAGGAAGGAGGAGCCAATAATACAAACAGCATGATAAAGATCCCTATCGGCTCAGCATCATCATCATATTTCCTGTAAACACCAACAGCATCATCATATTTCGGACGATCACAATTATCCTCCTGCCGACTACTGTTCACCTCCTCCGCCTATCGCCTATCATCATCATCATGATACTCAACGGGCGCAAACATCCTCCTGTTGCACTGTTCATCGGGCGCCAAACACTAGCGGCATCATCATGATATGCGACACCACCTTCGTCAGCAGGATATCAAATATCCGGTTGCTTCAAATATCCTGATGACGACCACTTCAGCACCTTCTCTTCGATGCTCCGCTAGCCGACGACACAAGCAACAGCATCATGATATGATTTATCCGGTTCCCTCGAAACCTTCTGATGATGTTAACACAACTTTCTACCGAGAGCCTACGCCGATACCTAAACCCTTAGCGACGACAGGATCAACATGCATAGGGGGATATCTCAATATCCTGATGACGATGACGTCATATGCAGATGACGATGACGTCACACAATATCCTGATGACCTCTTCAACACTTAGTCAAAAAATGAACTTTCACTCCCGCATCTGTTAGCGATATGCGGATGATGGGCACTCACAGAAGATGATCCTGACGGCGATATATACACTGAGTATATATCTAACTTACAACATCCTGATGTACTCGCAACGTACAAACTTCAACAGTTTCATGACCCGATCTTCTACCTTATGCCGATGCACTCCTCTTTGGCAACTCCTGATGATGATCACCCCGACGCACTTGCACTTCATGCAACTAACCGCATCATGCCGATCTCCTCCACTTATCCGGATGACGACGTCCAAAGTGACTACAGGATATAAACTGAAATATCCTGATGAAGCTGTTTTGACGAACTCCTAACCTTAGCGAAATCTCACTTCGCCGATCCTCCAGGGATGACCCGATCCACTCTCAGGGTGATCTTCCAACTCAACCTTATCAACTCGACCTAGCACATACCCATGCTAGGGTCTTCAACATCTGTCGACCGTGATCCTGCACACCTGCATGCAAACAGAAAACAAACTACCTCCTAACCTACTGTACACAACCATTCCACCGATTCGACGAATCAACCGGTGGAATGGATCAGCGAATCCATATAACCACCAAAACAGCAAATCGATCACAATGGAGGGCAAACAGGAAATGAACACAAACAGGATCTTTATTGATTTCCAAAAGATGCAATTACAATGCTCAATCTCTCTCTGCAATCTGACTTCTCAATGCGATACAATACTATGATCGATGATATCTATCTGTATACAATATCAACCGATCCCTATGCTTAAATAGATTTTCCTACGAGTACTATTGACCCGACTCCAAGCGGCTGGGAACTCTCCAGGCGGCTGGGAGATCCAACCGGACCCTACAGCATGATAGTTGTTTAACAAACTAACTAAAAATAGTAAAAGCCTGGTCAGCATGATCTTATCATGATCAGCGTGACCTTATTACATGCATTTGGTCTTAACAGACCTTCTTGAAAACATTAACAAGACCTATAACAAACTAACTGCCTCATGAAGGCTAGCTGTCAGGTAGGTGCCTCTGCACCATACTCCCCAAAAGAAAATAACTCATGTCCCATGAGTTAGGATATGGAAGTCCTCCACCTTTACACTTTGCCTTGTCAGTCTTCTGACCTGTTCCAGCTTTGTCTGCTGCTGTCTCTTGGCTGCTCCAAGACTTCTGAACTGTAACTTGCTTTCTGGCAAGTAAATCCTCATGCCTGTCAATGTAGGCTTTTCTCTCACATACCTTGTGTTTGTCAGGTTGCCTGACCAGAACCTCTTTCTGAACTGCCTCTTGAACTGCTGCAATGTTCAACTCTGTCTTCCTGTCAACCTTTATAGGACAAGCAATAGTCCCAACTATGACAACATCCCTGTCATTCTTCTGAACTGGTTGCTGTGTGTAAACCTATTTCTGAACCTGCTGCTGACCCCTGTCAGTCACAACTAAAACTTTCTTCAGCTTGTTGTCTTTAACAACTCCTTTCCCTGCAGTGTCCTGAACTGCCTTTATGCCTGCTCCTCTAGGCTTCTGCACAAATTCCTTCTTTCCCATTAAAATGACTTTGGCTGCCTTCTGTGCTACAGCTGCTTCCTGTAATGGCATCAACTTAATAGTCTTTCCATCTTTCTGGATGGTGTAGGTATTAGCATACCCATCATACAGTACCCTCCTATCAAATTGCCATGGTCTACCCAACAGTAGGTGACAACATTCCATGGGCAAAATATCACACAAAATTCTATCCTGATATGCTCCAATCTGGAAATCCACATATGCCTGTTCAGAGACAAAAAGTGAATGACTATCACTCACCCAAGATGCCTTGTAAGGGTGTGGATGTGGAATCCTTTCCAAATTCAGTTTATCCACCATCTCCTGAGATACCATGTTGTCTGTTGAACCAGTATCAATGACAACCTTACATACTTTACCTTTACTCTTGCATGTGGTCTTGAAAAGAGCTCTTCTTTGTGGGGATTCTTTGTCAGGTACCTTCATGGTAATCACTGTTTTTCTCATCAGCAGAGATTCTCCACTTTCTGGGTATCCACAATTATCAGCCTCCTGATCCTTTTGACAAGTGTTTGGACTCTGCACACTTTTCTCTTCTTTCTCTTCTTGCACAAGTTGTACTCTCTTGTCACTCGTTCTATCATTTCTGGATGATGAACCTTTGTTTTCTGGACATTTGAAAGATGGATGACCAAACTCACCACAGGTGTAACACTTTCCTGAAAATGTAGTAGAACCTCTACCACCTCCAAATCTGCCTTTATTACCTTTCCATCCACCTCTGAAATCAGACTGTCCCTGTCCTTTACCAGTGTCTTCTTGACTCTCATTGGTTTGCCTTGTTCTATGGGCTGATCCTCTTCCTCTATTGTTTTGTTCTTGTTTTCTCTTCAACTTCTCTTCCACTTTCAATGCCAACTGGAAACATTTCTGGACTGTATCTAGATTATGCAGACTTAAATCATCCTGAATATTAAACCTCAATCCATTAAGGTATCTGGCTACCTTCTCTTCTTCACTTTCTTTCACCTTTGTCTTCATACAAAGTTTCATGAATTCTTCTATATATGAGCTGACATCTAGCTTCTTCTGCTTCAGGTTCTGCTTCCTCTTGTGTAACTGGATACTGTAATCCAATGGAATATACGCTTCCTTTACTAATGCCATCATCTTCTTCCATGTGGCAACTCTCCGTTTTCCTTCCTGTACTCTATCATCTTGAACAAAATTCCACCATGTCAAGGCAGCTTCTTTCATCTTTGACTGTGCTATCTTCACTCTCTGTTGTTCTAGTATCTCCTCTGTTACAAAGAAATTGTTCAAACAGTCTATCCACTCCATCACTGAATCAGGGTCCATCTTACCTGTAAACACTGGCAAATCCAGTTTCACATCCATGGTTCTCCTCTCCATGGCCTTGAGGGCGTTCAACAGTGGTCTCTGGTCTGCAGGAACGACCTCCTCGCTCCAATTAGGGATCTCTTCTTCTTCCCTATCTTCTTCTCTACCAGAACCTACTCTGCTCCTCAACTTTGCTAACTCATCTTTCAACTCCTGATTCTGAGCCTTCACGGCCTTGCTTTCTGCAATCTGTTTCTTCACCAGAACTGCCAACTCAGCGTTGGTCATCCTTGCTGGAACCTCAGATGTTCCTTCTTCATCTGACATCCTGCTTATCTTTTCCAGAAGATCCTAACCTTTGCTCTGATACCACTATGATGCAGAGTGAAAACGCAACGGAAGCTAACTAACAGGAAGGAGGAGCCAATAATACAAACATCATGATAAAGATCCCTATCGGCTCAGCATCATCATCATATTTCCTGTAAACACCAACAGCATCATCATATTTCAGACAATCACAATTATCCTCCTGCCGACTACTGTTCACCTCCTCCGCCTGTCGCCTATCATCATCATCATGATACTCAACGGGCACAAACATCCTCCTGTTGCACTGTTCATCGGGCGCCAAACACTAGCGGCATCATCATGATATGCGACACCACCTTTGTCAGCAGGATATCAAATATCCGGTTGCTTCAAATATCCTGATGACGACCACTTTAGCACCTTCCCTTCGATGCTCCGCTAGCCGACGACACAAGCAACAGCATCATGATATGATTTATCCGGTTCCCTCGAAACCTCCTGATGATGTTAACACAACTTTCTACCGAGAGCCTACGCCGATACCTAAACCCTTAGCGACGACAGGATCAACATGCATAGGGGGATATCTCAATATCCTGATGACGATGACGTCATATGCGGATGACGATGACGTCACACAATATCCTGATGACCTCTTCAACACTTAGTCAAAAAACGAACTTTCACTCCCGCATCTGTTAGCGATATGCGGATGATGGGCACTCACAGAAGATGATCCTGACGGTGATATATACACTGAGTATATATCTGACTTACAACATCCTGATGCACTCACAACGTACAAACTTCAACAGTTTCATGACCCGATCTTCTACCTTATGCCGATGCACTCCTCTTTGGCAACTCCTGATGATGATCACCCCGACGCACTTGCACTTCATGCAACTAACCGCATCATGCCGATCTCCTCCACTTATCCGGATGACGACGTCCAAAGTGACTACAGGATATAAACCGAAATATCCTGATGAAGCCGTTTTGACGAACTCCTAACCTTAGCGAAATCTCACTTCGCCGATCCTCCAGGGATGACCCGATCCACTCTCAGGGTGATCTTCCAACTCAACCTTATCAACTCGACCTAGCACATACCCATGCTAGGGTCTTCAACATCTGTCGACCGTGATCCTGCACACCTGCATGCAAACAGAAAACAAACTACCTCCTAACCTACTGTACACAACCATTCCACCGATTCGACGAATCAACCGGTGGAATGGATCAGCGAATCCATATAACCACCAAAACAGCAAATCGATCACAATGGAGGGCAAACAGGAAATGAACACAAATAGGATCTTTATTGATTTCCAAAAGATGCAATTACAATGCTCAATCTCTCTCTGCAATCTGACTTCTCAATGCGATACAATACTATGATCGATGATATCTATCTGTATACAATATCAACCGATCCCTATGCTTAAATAGATTTTCCTACGAGTACTACTGACCCGACTCCAAGCGGCTGGGAACTCTCCAGGCGGCTGGGAGATCCAACCGGACCCTACAGCATGACAGCTGTTTAACAAACTAACTAAAAATAGAAAAAGCCTGGTCAGCATGATCTTATCATGATCAGCGTGACCTTATTACATGCATTTGGTCTTAACAGACCTTCTTGAAAACATTAACAAGACCTATAACAAACTAACTACCTCATGAAGGCCAGCTGTCAGGTAGGTGCCTCTGCACCAGAAGATTTTACCTACTAACCCTAGATTTTGGAATTACTAGGTTTAATGAAAATTGTCAAAATTTCTACAAAAGCCTAGCACATTAATGATGAAAATGTAATGCAAATTTTGAATTTTTGTGTTTTTCTATAATTTATATCAGATCTGATGCAAAAATCATGAATTAGGAAAATTTAGAAAGAATTGATACAATTTAGTAAGTCAAACAATGCAATTTTTTCAATTTTTTTGAATTTTTCTTAATGCAATAAAATGAAAGACTATATGAATGAATGAAATCAACCCAAATTTGAAGACACACACTTGGAAAGTTGTAATTTAAGTCCAAAAACATGATTTCACCAAAATGTTTAGTGGAAAATTGGATTTGTTAATGTTTTAGTGTTTTGATGTTTAAATCCTCCTTTCCACTTTACATTCAAGGATCTAGGGTCGAGTGGCAATTCACTATCATACCCTAGATCACTGTGAGATGTAGGGAAGCTTGGATTAGGGATTTTAATTGCCAATTTATCTTCTCTTATGCTCAATTAACCATTAAAACCCTAATTATGCAAATACGACAATAAACTGATGAATAATGGAAAAAGCTCTTGCAGACAAGAGTAAAATAGAAAATCACAGAGTACCTGCTTTCGGTGTTCCGAGATGGAATAGTCGAGGATACTGGTGCGGGCGCTCTAGTCCAAGGTACTAGTTTCTTTACGGGATCTGGACCTCCTTCTAACACTAATCAACATTGTAACTCCTGTTTCTAGAAATTCAACTACGGAGGACACTGGTGCGAGTGCCCAAGTCCTGGAAATGCTCCAGTGTCCTGCTTCTCTTCAGATCCTGAATCCTTGATGTCTATCAATCCTTCCTGCAACTTCACTTTTCCCAAATGTGACACTTGTAACCTGCAATCACAAGACTTTGGGAGGGGGTTGTGGTGTTTAGAGGCTTGCCTCAGTCAAGCCCCAAAGGACACTTAAGTCTTCAAACACCGTTGTTAGATAAAGAGTGCATTCCCTTGTGAGGCAAAGGCAAAAACCAAAGGAAATGATGATGAAGACATAATGTAATGTCACCTTGTAGTGAAGATATCATGGGAGGAAGATGCTCTTCATTCCATGATGAATGGATGCTCAAATATGCAAATACAAACACATAAAACCACACAAGTATGCTCTTGCAACACAATGAAAGCCTTGAATCACCTTGAGAACACAATAGCTTTCTAGTAATCATCTAGTTGAAATCTATTTTACAAATGAATGCCTAACCATGCTTTTATATGCAACTACAAGCACTTCTGCTAAGATTTTCATAATTCAAACTTACCGTGTTGGCAAAGGACCCAAATAATGGTCATAAACCGACACTTGAAAATTGAGGCTGCCCCAAAATAGGCAGGACTAGGGCATGGGTGCCCAAGTCCTCCCCCTATTTTGGGTATGATATAGCTCAAGGGGTCCTCCTAGGTCCCATTTGTCATGTTACCTAGGGCTCATTTCATCAGGATGCCAAACTATGAACTAAGATGTCCTAAATGCATGCAAAAGACTCGGGAGCTAAAACTTATGAGGGAAAAGCCCCCAAGGGGACATTTTCTGACGTTACACTACCATCTGACCTTTAGTCATTCCGACATGCCACCTATTGAACTTGCACATAATAAATCCCTCCATATTGAAGTCTAAATCGCCAACCATAAAATTAAGAGGGTCCTCTTGGATAATGGATCCAGCTTGAACATATGTACATTAAAATTCATAAAACTCCTGGGGTATTCAACGAGTGACTTGGAATCTTTGGTTATCTCCATCAAGGCATATGACATGGAGAGAGAATCTGAAGGCACTATATGCCTCCCTATCAAGGTAGGTCCACTCACCATGCCTATTCTATGTCACGCGATTGATCTTGACCTTCCATGTAATCTCCTCCTAGGCTAACTATGGTTACATGCTATGCAAGTCGTTCCGTCCACCTACCAGCAATGCCTCAAATTCCCTCATAATGGTGTGGAGGTCACTACTCCCACTGATCAGCAACCTTTTGAATACTGCAAGGCTTTAGAGGTTGTTTATGATAGACAATTCCATTGTCTGAGTACCTATGGGGATCATGTCAAAGATCCTTCATCCACTCCATCCACATCATAATTCACGCTGCAAGTTACCATTGAACAATCACAAGTTTCCACTTCATCTTCCACCTGTACACCTCAAAAGGTCAAGATCATAGACAAAGGGTGTGGCGAGTATGAGCTTCACAATGCCTTCCACATGGGATAGTTACCATTTGTAATATAGTAAAATTTGGATAGGGTTGATTAGATGGTTTGTTAAGTGTCTATCCTCCTTTCACCATTTACATTTAAGGACTTCAGGTCGAGTGACAATGCACTATCGTACCCTTGGTCACTATGAGATGTAGGGAAGATTGAATTTGTATGATTTGATTGCCAATTATGTTCTCTTATGCTCAATTATACCTTAAAACCCTAATTATACAAATATGACAGTAAATAGATGAATTATTCAAAATCCTGCTACAGAGAGATGTAAAAAGACAAAAAGAAATGCACCTCTTTTCGAAGTCCAGAGGCAGAAAGTTGAGGACTAATGAGTGGGTGCCCAAGTCCAAGGCCCTACTTTTTGTTAGGATATGCAAACAAGATCTGCAACCTATTCCTGCTATACCAAAGATTTTTCCGTCATGGAACTTCGAGGACTAATGAGCAGGTACCCTAGTCTAGGGAGCTATTTTATTCTCTGATCTACAATTCTGACACTCTGTTGTACCCTCCTGCAACTTCACTTTGTCTGTATCCTTGACCTATAACCTGCAATCATGAAAACTTTGGGAGGGGGTTGTGGTGTTTAGAGGCTTGCCTCAGTCAAGCCTCGGAGAGACATTCAAGTCTTCCAAACACCGTTGTCAGATAGAGAGTGCGTGCCCTTGGGAAGTAGAGGAAAAAAACAAATGATAAATTCTTACAAACACAATATATGTCACCTTGTAGTGAATATCTCATGGGAGGAAGAAACTCTTCATGCCATGAGGAGATGATTGCTCAAATCTGCAAATACAAACACATAGACAACACAAATCTGCTCTTGCAACACAATGAAAGCCCTAGGTTTTAGATCTTGACACAAAATGTTATATGAATGTTTTGAAATCTAATTTTGATGAAAATTAAATATACACAGATCCAAGAATGAATTTCACACCATAGGATGCAAAATGCAAGTGCAAATCTAATGAAAATACATGAAAATTGCTATTTTTTGTTGAAATTTTTTATGTAAAAATGCAAATATTTGAAATCTAAATGAAACTTTACACAAAAATGAAAGACTAAAGCCAAATGAAAGTTTGAATGAGTCTCTAAAATTAGTAGAAAAATCTGAAAGAAGATTTTGCCTACAAACCCTAGATTTTGGAATTACTAGGTTATATGAAAATTGTCAAAATTTCTACAAAACCCTAGCAATTGTATGATAAAAATGTAATGTAGATTATTGTATTTTTGTAATTTTATGTAATTTATCTCAGATCTAATGCAAAAATCATCAATTAGATGAAATTAGAATGAATTAATGCAAAATAGTAACCCTAAAATGTAATTTTTTTCAAGTTTTTCAAAATTTTCAATTTTTTTAAATTTTTCTCAATGCAATAAGATGAATGACTATATGAATGAAGGAAATCAACCCAAACCTAAAGTAAAACAATCATCAAGGTGTCAAATTCAATTAAAACATGGGTTCACCAAAATGTTTAATGGTTAAAATTTAGATTGTTTTAGTTAAGTGTTTGAATCCTCCTTTCACCAATTACATTCAAGGACCTTCGGATCAAGTGGCAGAGCACTATCAGGTCCTTGGTCACTCATGAATGTAGGGAAGCTTGGATTAGGGTATTTGATTATCAATTTTCCTTCTCTTATGCTCAATTATCCATCAAAACCCTAATTATGCAAATACAATAGTAAACAAATGAATTATAGAAAATGCTTCTGCAAAAAGATGTAAAATAACAAATACCTGTGCACCTATTTTCAGGGTTCCAAGGCAGAAAAGTCAGGGACTAAAGAGTAGGCCCCCAAGTCCAAGGCCCTGCTTTTTGTCGAGATCTAGAAACAAGGTCTACAACCTATATCTGTTGCACTAGAGATTTTCCCATCACGAAACTTTGAGGACTAATGAGTGGGCACCCTAGTCCAGGGTGCTCTTTTCTTCTCTGATCTACAATTTTGACACTCTAATATGCCCTCCTACAACTTCACTTTGTCTACATCATCAACCTATAACCTGCAACCATGAAAACGTTTGGAGGGTGTTGTGGTGTTTAGGAGCTTGCCTCAGTTAAGCCCCAAAAGGACACTTAAGTCTTCCAAACACCTTTGTCAGATAGAGAGTGCATGCCCTTATGGGGCATAGGCAAGATCCAAAGGAATAAATGATCACAAACACAATAAGTGTCACCTTGTAGTGAAGATCTCATGAGAGGAAGGTCTTCATTCCATGAGGAAATGGATGCTCAAATCTGCAAACACAAACACATAGACAACACAAATCTGCTCTTGCAACACAATGAAAGCATTGAATCACCTTTAGAACACAACAGCTTGCTAGTAATCATCTAGTTTCTAAATGAATTCCTAAACATGCTTTTATATGCAACTACAAACACTCCTGCTAAGATTTCATAAATTCAAACTTATCGTGTCAGCCTAGGGACCAAATAACGGTCATAAACTGACACTAGAAATTTGAGCCTGACCTAAAATAGGGCAGGACTAGGGTGTGGGCGCCCATGTCCTCCCCCTATTTTGGGTAGGGTTAAGCTTAAGGGGTCCCCCTAGGCCCCATTTGTCATAATACCTAGGGTTCATTCCATCGGGATGCTAAATTATGATGTAAGATGTCCTAAATGCACACTAAAGACCCGGGAGCTAAACCTTATGAGGGAAAATCCCCCAAGGGGACATTTTTTGAGATTACATTTAGCCCCCACTTTAATGTATGTATAAACACAAGGCCAATACATGCATTAAAGGATGGTCAACAAACACAGCAAACACGCCAAGCACAGAGAAGACACGCCAATCACATAGAAGATAATAACAGGCACGCTAAACATGGAGAAGATAGTTACAGTCACGTAAAACACAGAGAAGACAATAGATGCATAGAAGACACATTAATGCATAGAAGACAGGCATGATTTCTTTTCTTTTTTTTTCTCATATATATGAAATGTAGATGCAAGTATAGGAAAGTAAACAAACCTCCCATAATGCAGGAAGCACTCATCGCGCTAGTCTTTAAACTACATATATGGGGCAACACACATGCAAGACATGTAAAACCTCCCAAAATGCACGAAGCACTCATCGAGCTGGTCTTTAAACTACACATGGGGCAACAAACACACCACACAAATCAAGCACACCAAACGCACACACTTTGAAGACACAAAGAAAACACGGAAGACAAGCGATGGAGTGTTCCTATTTCTAGGTTCAACACAATCTCAAGCACATTACAGGCACACATCGATGAATTGGGCTTCACCACAACAATCACCGAAGACACACTTAAGGGTTGAGGTAGTCACAGAACCACTCCCCGCCTCCGTAGAGGACTTTTGAAAATGACAGGACGATGCAATTTTCTCTAAGAAATACACCATCCCCGCCTCCGTAGAGGGCTTAAGATAAAAAGGATATATGTGATATCCTGCCTCTGCAGAGGGCTTAAATGATTAATTGATTGATTGCAAACAAACTCAAAGTGCAGGAAGTACTCATCACACTAGTTTGCACCTGAGGACAAGCATGTAGCTAACATCTACAATAGACAGCTTACCTTATATATTCCCCCACCTTAAGGTGGTTGATATCAGGTATCGATATCAAGCATGTTAAGGTAGGAAGAAAACACACAAAGGAACACAGACTCTTACAAAGCCCATGCCCCCCGAAGGTGACATGTACTTCACAATCACCAAATGTTCCCACAAACACATCCCTGCAAGAAACATGTTAATGTCTACAAAATCATGATAAACAACAACAATGCATATGATTAACCACACATAGAGCCAAGTTTATACAATGAATTCAGAGTTCGAGGATAACTGTTGGGTGACATGATAGAGCTCTCTGAATCAAGTACCACCTGTTGACTTTTTCCCAGATTGGATGCTTATTCCCAGATTTCCCTACAAGGTAGCCATCAGTGATCAACAGGATCTCTGGGCCAGGGGGTCAACAGTATAGGAGATAGACTCTATATTTTATCTCCTCTTCTTCTTCAGGCTCTGCAAGACCTAGGGGGGTATTCCCTACTCAACATCCATGAGGATATGCATGCAAGGCTGGGATGTTGACAGAAAGCAGATGAGTCCTCCTGTAAGTAGACCAAAACTGAAAGATAAGGGCAAAGGGGCTAGCTTTGGGCCTATTTGCAGTTGTAGACAGAGGACTGAGGTTCCTAAAACTAACTCTAATGTCCTAATGTTGGTTTTAGATTTTGCTTTGGAGTTTAAGTGTGGATGCAAAGCTGGATATGGTTATAACACAAAACAAAGCATGATTGGTGCCTATCCAGGGCCTGGAGTCAGTAGACATACACCTGTGAATGATCAGCATGAACAACTAAAACTGGATTTCAAGGGGATATGTGTGATACCTGCCTTACAGGCATCTCCCAATACAAAGTGTTAGGTTATCTCTACTTATGGTATCCCTACTGCAGTATACCCTTCCCAATGTTCAACCTGAAAACAGTTTAATCTACCCCTTGAGTAGAAGTTAAAAGATCAGACAGTCAACATAGGAATTCTATGCTCTAGAATCTAAACATTACCAAACATCCAGATTCAAAAGAAGAATACATGCAATACTGGAGGTAGAATTAACACAACACATGCTAAACAGCATTTCTCATATAAGTTTAATCATGAAATCAGTGGGTTCATGCCAAAAACATACAACAAGAGATACATAAACTCACAGGTAAGCTGTACAGAGCAACCAGATCAGCTTATTATGCATTACAGAGCCAAAATCTTCAACTTTCAACAACCTTTCAAATGAGCAAGACCACCTGCTTATAACAGCTAGGTAGGTGCTCAACAATTAATTACATGGTTGACCAAAATTTTGCCAGATACACAGTATCAGGAAAATGGCGCTCAAACACAACCAGATTGGCGCCCAAACTTGAATGCAGCAGGTAGGGGAGGAGACAGGAAGATTTCTCGAGCCCTGCGCCCCTGTCCGCTGATGTACACCCTCAGTCGGGTACAGGATCCACCCACGCCATCGCCCATACCTCTGCAACAACCGCCATTGATGGCGCACCAACCCGCGGCCTTGGGAAGAACATCATACAGACTATCGCAAGCATTTCCCGCTGAGATTCATCATCATAATGTTTGAAAATGCAGGATAACAATATCCCACATGCACCCCGCGATGACCTCAATAACACTTTATATACTAGGTCATGAGCATATATCATGTCGGTGCTTTTGCTCCTGACGACACTAGTATATAACCTCATCATCATCATCCTCCAGCAGCATGATATCCTGTTGTTCGAAATATCACCCTGACGTCATCATGATAATTGAAATATAACCTTCATGATAATCGGCACAACCTGATCCTTCGGAGGAACATCCTCCTGCTGAGCTTATAACAAAAGTCTGGCCGATGAACATCCTGATGACGTCATCATCATATCATGCTGACGTCATCATCATATCTGCCTACTGCGCACCTCCTCATATCCGGATGACGTCATCATCATGTTTACAAATATCAGGGGATCATCACAAGATGATCAGTGTTAGAAATATGACCCCCGCGGACCTTGATGATGTCATCATCATATTAACATCATCATGATATTCGGAAGACAACCGGATATTTGGAAATATCCTCCTGATGCTCAAATATCAGGTTGTACTGTAGCTCCTCTATAAGATCGGGGCGATAACTGAATATGATGATGATGCTTGAAAAGATCACCCCCCGGAGATAATGCGCGAAGCCAGCAGGCGGATATCTCCCTAATATCAGCATCATCATGATGCTCGAGCAAACATATATCCGGGTGATATGAAAATATCACCCCTTCCTTCGGAATATCATGATGCAGATAGGCAGATAAAAAGATATCACCCTGATATAAGAATGACGTCAGCATCATCAGGATGTCAAAACAACGAACAAGAAGTGATACAACATCATCAGGATGATATTGACTAAGATCATCCTGACGTTTAAAATATGATGACCCTAGTGAATATCGGGTCGCACTTAGAACTCTTCGACAACATCATCAAGATGATATTAACCAAGATCACCCGATGATAAAATATCACCCCGGCGAAATATCATGAAGGTAGAAAATATGATGACCTCCGCAAGCAGCAGGATGATAACTGGAAATATGATGATGATGACGACGACCCTTAAGAAAAAACAAGTTAGGTCGAACAACTCAAAGAATAAGCAACATCATCATCATGCTCGCGCAAGGTGATAATTGGAAGATCACCGGAGACTTTGAAAAAATCACCCTCGCAAGCAGATCAGGGCGCACTGTAGCTCACCAGTATCATCAGGATGATATCCAAACATCACCCGACAGTGAAATATGATGATGACGATGAGAAACCAGTCGACGAAGAACATGATGATGAAGATCATCATCGAAGACAAGATGATGATGACGACCTCCTCCTCAGAAAAAAAATGATGCTGCAGCTGAAAAATACTGAGGAGGTCCAACACTTAGAACAAATGGGCAAGAAGGTAAAGGCTTCAAATGAAGAAACCTCCTGATCATGACAAATCAGCCCCAGGTCAAAATGAGTGCTAACACCACCAAGGCTAGATTCAAAGACAAACAAAGGTGCACCGAGCAGGAGTATTGTTAAGGTTTGTAAAGAGATGCATACCATCAAAATCACTATGCAGAAAGCACAGAGTGCTTCTACTAGCCAAGCGTCAGATAATTAATTACAACCCCATTGTCATATTAGGAACTAAGTCCATTTTTTGATTTCTCTCAAAAGGGACACTAGGTCTGCATCAGTATTAATGTTTTTCATCATCCGCCTGCTAGATAGAAACACTAGAGGAAGGGAAACAATAAATAAGAGAGGAGAAACAAGTGTCTTAGGGACAGTCACATAGGAGGGTGCCCCCAAGTCACCAACCGCAACGCTATGCCCGTAAGACACAACACACAATGATGAAATTAGAGAGAGGCAATATAGAAGAATGATGATACAAATAGAAGAAGGTCACAATAGAGGTGGTCTCTTGGTATCCCAGACCTTACGAGAGAATCAGGGGTCATCCCAGGAGGCCTAAACAACACATAACACATCATGAGGGAAGCAAATCATGAGAAAGATAAAGGGTTAGAGATACTTACTTGTAGGGACCACCGGGCTAGCGGTTATCATCAAGCAAATCATCATCATCCTCCTACTCCCTAATGTTAGAAGAAAGTGGGACATAAGGTACCATAGCCCAATTCATGTCTTGCTCATCATGTTGTTCATTGTTAGGATCATCTTTGTTTGGTTGAATGTTAGGATCAATGTTTTTTTGTTGAGATGCAAGGTTTACAGCATAATCTTGCCTTCTTCTTCTTTCTTATGCTTTTCTATTTCATTTTCTTTTACCATTTAATTCTTGTAAGATAGGGCTTTTCTCTTTCATAGGTTTGTTCAATTTAGAAGATGAAGCACTAGGATCAAACCTCATTTGTCACGGTGGAATAGTTTGTTGTTGACAATGACCTCCTGATCCTTGTAAAGATTTTAGGGGAGGAACCTCAGCATAGGGACCTTGTCCTTTCGGTCTAAGGTTCTCTTCACATGCAGGTTGTTTATCTTTTGTCATTTCTTGCATAGAAGGACCGGGCATTGGGTGTAAAAGTTTCGCTTTGTAGTTTCTATAGCTCAAAAAGGTAAAGTCTGTTTGCGGCTCTAGTTCCTTTTCAGTTTTATCCCAAAAGTAATCCAATATGCAATGCTTTTTCTCAACCAAAGTTTTATATTTATTGTGAGGGACAATAATCATACATCCATCAAAAGGGAATTTTAGACAATGGTGAATTGTTGAAGGGATAGCTTTCATTTCCTTTAACAAAGGGTGTCCCAATTTAATATGAAAGAGGTCAAAAACAAGGACAACATCAAACCATTGTTTGACATTTTTTCAAATAGTGTTACCAACAATGATATCTTACCTAAATGCTTGATAAAGGTTCCCTTATGTGTTTTGATCATCATATTCGAAGGGTCATAAAAACCTTGCATTAATTGATGTACAAAGAGGAACTCTTCAGTGGAAACATTAGTCATGCAATTAGGATCCATAAGAGTTCCATCCATAGGGTTTCTCATTATTTTCACAATGATATAAAGAGGCCCTTTAGTGTCTCCAGTTGTTCTATCATGAGGTGTAAACAAATTTTAGGTTCAGGGACCTTTCTTTTCATGTAGGGTCTAGGACGGAACTTGTTGTCGTTGTTACAATTAGAGGCCATGTTTATATGTTTAAATCAATGTCAAATCAGATTTAAAAGTTTTTCCAAAATTTATGTCAAAAACAAGTGCAAAACTATATACAAAAATGGCCTAAATGATTGGTTTTTTGTATTTTTTCAATGCAAATGAATGAAACAAAAGGTGTTGTAAGGATTTTGATCAAGGGAAGCAAATTATATGTCTGATATCAGTCCAATGCAGCAATAATATCCTTCACAACACACTCTTGATGCAAATATAAGATGACGACAAGTCAAAATATAGTGAAAATATGTTAAAATATGCAATTTTTTCATCAAATTTCAATGAAAAAGAGCATGATAAAGGGTGTTGTGAGGAAAATGATGATGGAAAAAAAATTATACCAGTAATAAAAGCCACTTAATTCCAAAATATCTTTCACAACACACTTTTAGTGCCACTTAAGGTCAAACCTTAGTGAAAATATAGCAAAAATAGGCTATTTTTCACGGTTTTTCAACTCCAATACCTAGAAAAAGGGGTGTTGTAAAGAATTTTAGGAGGTATAGAAAATAATATCAATTATATCAGTCACCTCAATCCATAAAATTTGTCACAACATGCTTGGAGTGCAAACTAGGCTAAACCTTAGGGCAAAATTAACAAAAATGTGTAGTTTTCACCAAATTTTCAATACAAGAGACCAATAAAGAGGTGTTGTGAAGAATTTTAGAAGGGCTAAGAGATAATTACCCTGATAACAACCAATTTGTGTAAAAATACTCTTCACAACACACCTATGGTGAAAATTTAGACAATCGATAAGGCCAAATTTAGTGAAAATTGATGTTTTTCAAGCCCTCGGATTTAGATCTTGACACAAAATGTTATATGATTTTTTTGAAATCTAATTTATGATGAAAATAAAATATATGAAGATCTGAGAATGAATTCCACACCCTAGGATGCAAAATGCAAGTGCAAACCTAATGAAAATGCATGAAAATTGCTAGTTTTTTGTTGAATTTTTTTATGCAAAAATGCAAATATTTGAAATCTAAATGCAAATTTACACCAAAATGAAAGACTACAGCCAAATTAAAGTTTTAATGAGTCTCTAAAATCAGTATAAAAATCTGAAAGAAGATTTTGCCTACAAACCCTAGATTTTGGAATTACTAGGTTATATGAAAATTGTTAAATTTTCTACAAAGCCCCAGCAATTGTATGATGAAAATGCAATGCAAATTATTGTATTTTTATAATTTTCTATAATTTATCTCGATCTAATGCAAAAATCATATATTAGATGAAATTAGAATGAATTGATGCAAAATAGTAACCCTAAAATGCAAATTTTTTCAAGTTTTTCAATTTTTTTTAATTTTTTAAAAATTTTCTCAATGCAATAAGATGAATGACTATATGAATGAATGAACGAAATCAACCCAATTCTGAAGAAAATAATCAGCAAGGCTCCAAATTCAATTAAAACACGGGTTCACCAAAATGTAATGGTTAAAATTTGGATTGTTTTAGTTTAGTGTTTGAATCCTCCTTTCACCAATTACATTCAAGGACCTTCGGATCAAGTGGCAGAGCACTATCAAATCCTTGGTCACTCATGAATGTAGGGAAGCTTGGATTAGGGTATTTGATTATCAATTTTCCTTCTCTTATGCTCAATTATCTATCAAAACCCTAATTATGCAAATACGATAGTAAATAGATGAATTATAGAAAATGCTTCTACAAAAAGATGTAAAATAACAAATAACTGTGCACCTATTTTCAGGGTTTCAAGGTGGAAAATTTAGGGACTAAAGAGCGGGAGCCCAAGTCCAAGGCCCTTCTTTTTGTCGAGATCTAGAAACAAGGTCTACAACCTGTATCTGTTGCACCAGAGATTTTCCCATCACGGAACTTCGAGGACTAATGAGTGGGTACCCTAGTCCAGTGTGCTTTTTTCTTCTCTAATCTACAATTCTGACACTCCAATATGTCGTCCTACAACTTCACTTTATCTACATCATCAACCTGTAACCTGCAACCATGAAAACTTTGGGAGGGGGTTGTGGTGTTTAGGAGCTTGCCTCAATCAAGCCTCAGAAGGACACTTAAGTCTTCCAAACACCTTTGTCAGATAGAGAGTGCGTGCCCTTGTGAGGCAGAGGCAAAATCCAAAGGAATAAATGATCACAAACATAATAAATGTCACCTTGTAGTGAAGATCTCATGAGAGGAAGAAGGTCTTCATTCCATGGGGAAATGGATGCTCAAATTTGCAAACACAAACACATAGACAACACAAATCTGCTCTTGCAACACAATGAAAGCCTTGAATCATCTTTAGAACACAGTAGCTTGCTAGTAATCATCTAGTTTCTAAATAAATGCCTAAACATACTTTTATATGCAACTACAAACACTCTCGCCAAGATTACGTAAATTCAAACTTACTGTGTCGGCCTAGGGACCAAATAATGGTCATAAACTGACACTAAAAATTTGGGCCTAACCCAAAATAGGGCAAGACTAGGGTGCAGGTGCCCAAGTCCCCCCTACTTTGGGTAGGGTTAAGCTCAAGAGGTCCCCCTAGGCCCCATTTGTCATGATACCTAGGGTTCATTCCATCAGGATGCCAAATTAAGATGTAAGATGTCCTAAATGCACACTAAAGACCCATGAGCTAAACCTTATGAGGGAAAAGCCTCCAAGGGGACATTTTTTGACGTTACAGAATCACCTTTAGGATGCATAAATATCACCATAATCATCTAATGATCATCTAGTATACAAATGAATGCCTAAACATGCTTTTATATACAACTACAAACATTCCTGCCAAGAATTTTGTAATGCAAACTTGTCATGTCAGCATAGGAGCTAATTAACGGTCACAAGCCGACACTCAAAATTTGGGATTGACCCAAAATAGGGTAGAACTAGGGCATAGATGCCCAAGTCCTCCCCCCTATTTGTAGGGTTAGGTTCAAGGGGCCCTCCTAGGTCCCATTTGACATGAAACCCATGGCTCATTCCATCGGGATGTTAAAATATGATGCAATATGTCCTAAATGCACACTAAAGACCCAGAGCTAAACCTTATGAGGGGAAAGCCCCCAAGGGGACATTTTTTGACATTACACCATTGTCCCCCCACTCCCATGGCCGTCATCTCTAGAATAAGGAACAAGAACAGCAGCGGAGGATCAATGATAAAATTCCCTTTGTACCAGCACAGGTCTCTAGAGAAGAAGAAGCCAAAGAAACAACTTTAAGTGATTGGCTCTACCGTGATGAAACCATCCCAGCACCTATGATTATGGAATACTTTAAAAAAAATATCTTGAACCATTTCAAATTTGTACCAAAATGCCTTACCGTGGAATAGGACTTGGTGTTGATGAACAAGGTGTTACAGAATCCCTTCCAGTTGATCCTACATCTCCTAAGAAATATGCTCAATACTTTAGTTCACGATATGCTCCACTGACTTTGACAATCTAAGGACCTGCTAAAACCTTGGTATAGGTAACAAAATCCTCTTCTATTGTTGAAAACATCACTCCGAGTGTCATCATAGCTTCATATGGAGACCTTGATCTTTCATGTATCTTCCCCGATAGTGCCATCTTTGTTATTGACCTTCCCCTTGTTCATCCCGAACTCATTGCTTGGGATTGTCAAGGACTGCCGCCTCTCAACATATTTCCACATGATGAGGCCCTCACCACATTTCTAGAAATCTGTGACACCTCACAATATGACATATGCTTGCATGCTGATGCCTATTTTGGGAGAGAAGAGATCCTTAGTCCAAAAAAGTAAAAATAAAAAAATAGAAAACTGTCCCCTAGTGAAAACCTCTCTGAGGCACTTTTAGACACAAAAGAGAAAAATAAAGACGTATCTCCTAGTGAAAACCTCTTTGAGGCACTAGAAGATGAGGATCTCAATCTTCCCCTATACCATCTCACTAGAAAGAGCATTCCAATATTCTGATTGAAGGCACACAAGAAATCCACCTTGGCATGCAAGAATCGCCTAAGCTCACACATCTAGCAGAAAGTCTTGGCACAAAGAAAAATCCAACATCTCCATAGTGCTTCATGAAGCACCTAATGTGTTCACTTGGTCCTATGCTGACATGCCAGGGTTGGATCCATCTTTGGTGGTTCATCACCTTGTGGTACATCCTGACGCAAAACCTGTTAAGCAAAAGCTTCGCAAGATGCACCCGCAATTCCCCTTGCTTGTCAAAGAAGAGCTACAAAAGCTGTTAGATGTCAGCTTTATCTATCTTATTGATTATCCAGAATGGGTCTCTAATATTGTTCCAGTTTCTAAGAAACTTAGGAGCATCCATTGTTATACAAACTTCTGAGACCTTAACAAAGCATGTCCAAAAGATGATTTTCCACTTCCCAACATTGACATAATTGTAGATCTCACAACAAGGCATGAAATGCTTTCCCTCATGGATGACTTTTTGGGGTATAATCAAATCAGAATTGTCCCTGAGGATCAACATAAAACAACTTTTACTTGTCCTTGGGGCACATACTACTGGCAAGTAATGTCCTTTGGTATTAAGAACGTTGGGGCAACCTATCAACGTGCAATGACTACTATCTTCCATGACATGATATACAAGATAATGGAAGACTATGTGGATGATCTCCTAGGAAAATCAAGAACAAGGGAAGAACACCCTGAGATCTTGCAGCAGATCTTTGCACAGCTCATAGAGTACAAGCTTCACCTCAACCCCAAGAAATACGTCTTCAGCATAACATCAGGTAAACTCTTGGGGTTTATTGTCTCCCGTAGGGGCATCGAGGTGGATCCTGCTAAGGTCACGACCATAATAGAAATGCCTCCTCCAAAGACACTCAAACAACTCCAAACTCTCCAAAGCAAACTATAGGCTATACAAAGGTTCATTGCTCAACTTGCATACAAATGCCATCCTTTTTCCCATTTACTTCGCAAAGACGTACACTTTAAGTGGGATTAGAATTGTCAACAGGCATTCGACCACATCAAGGAGTATCTTGCTTCACCACTGGTCCTAATGGCACCTATCCGTAGAAAGCCCCTATTATTATATATATCAGCAACTTTAGTAGCACTAGGGGCACTCTTAGCACAACAAGATTATTCTGGCCGCGAGAAAGCTATATATTATATCAGCAAGACTCTAGTCAGATATGAGCTTAATAACACCCCCATGGAATGTGCATGTCTAGCTATCATTTTTTGCTCTCAAAAGTTATGACACTACATGCTAAGTCATTCTATCAAGATCATATCTAAGGTTGACCCTCTTAAGTACCTTCTTTCTAGGACTTCACTTACAAGAAGAATGGCAAAATGGGTCATGTTGTTGAGTGAATTTGATATTAGAAAAGCAATCAAAGGACAAGTCATAGATGATTAGCTAGCCGAAGTACCCCTCACAGATTATCAGCCGCTATCCATTGACTTCCCAAATGAGTCCATCCTAACCATGACAAAATCAACAAATTGGAAACTATACTTTGATGGATCCTTCACCAATCATGGTTCAGGGGCAAGAATACTACTGGTGACCCTACAAGGTGACTATATGGACCAAATCTTTTAGGCTTGCTTTCCCATGCACGAACAATGTGGCCGAGTATGAAGCTTTGATCACTAGGCTCAAAATAATAGTACAATGGAATATCTTATAGCTACAGGTCTATGGAGACTCTCAATTGATCATCAAACAAGCGAATGATGAATTTCTCACAAAGGATGATAAGCTAGTGCCCTATAAGAAAATGGTTGATGAATACAAACTATTATTCACCTACATACAGTTTGAGCAGGTACCTCGCCTTCACAACAAAGCAGCTGATGCCATGGCAACTATCAGTTCCCTTCTGGATATGCCTCATGACAATCATCAATGTGAGCTTCCTGTGGAACAACTCTTAATGCCAGCATATCGTGTCACTGAGTCAAAATTTGTTTGTGAGATTGTTGGTCTAGAAAATCCTTGGTACCATGACATTTACACCTACCTCCAACATCACACTTTCCCTCCTGAATCCACCCACAAATAGCAAAGATCTCTTATTCACCAAGTGACTCACTACAATATCCTTGCCGACACCTTCTATCACCAAAGCTATGATGGCACTCTTCTTTGATGCTTAAACATGGAAGAAGCTTCCCTTGCCTTACATGAAGTCCACGTAGGTATCTACAAAGTGCACACAAGTGGAATTGTCCTAGCCAAAAATCTCTTACATACTAGATATTATTGGCCTACTATGGAACATGATGCATGTGAGTACGTGAAGAAGTGTAAGCCCTGTCAGCAGCATGGAGATCTCATTCACACTCCTCAAACATTGAAACCTATTAATACACCATGGCCTTTCTCTCAGTGGGGCCTAGATCTTGTTGGCAAAATCCACCCATCCTCCTCTGACAGACATAAATTCATTATCATCGCCACTGAATACTTCACTAAGTGGGTGGAGGCCATCCCTTTCACTTTCACCACTAGAAACCAAATCACCAAGTTCATCCTTTACCATATCATCTATTGTTATAGTATCCCATCCGCCTGTTACTGACAATGGTAAACCTTTCAAAAACCTTGATGTTCGGGACCTTTGTGAACAATTCCACATTCAACACCATTGGTCCACTCCATATTACCCACAAGGTAATGGACAGGCTAAGGAAACTAATAAAACCCTACTTAAAATTCTCAAGAAAGTTGTCAATGAAACTGGCCGTGATTAGCACCTCCATATTCATCCCGCCCTTTGGGCCTATCACACTAGTATCCACACACCTACAAGGGCTACACCATATTCCCTTGTCTTTGGAGCAAAAGCCATCCTTCCAATCAAGATCAAATTGCCCTCATTGCACATCTCCTTGCGTAATGTCATCACTGATGAAGAATACTGTGTTGCATGCCTCCAAGAGCTCGACTTGTTGGATGAATGGTGTCTCAACACCCTTAATCACCTCCAAGAATACCAAAATTAGCTTCGCGGATCCTATAACAAGAAGATCCGTGCTAGGGATTTTGCAGTAGGAGATTTGGCCCTGAAAGAAAATCAAAGGAATCTATCTAAGTGAGAAAAGAAAGGAAAATTGGAGCCTAATTGGCTAGGACCCTACATTGTCACTGCAAAGTATGGCTCTAGAGCATACCATCTCTCCACACTTGAAGGAGAAGAACTTGATGAGCCCATGAATATCATTCATTTGAAGTGGTTTCATAGTTAGTCCGCTAAATACCCTATGGCAAAACTACAAAAAAATCAAAAAAATAGATTAAAAATTACAAAAAAAATAGTAAAGAGAAATAATCTGTCCTATGGTGAAAACCACTCCTTGTAGTGGCTTGGATAAGTACCATGATGAAAACCTGCTTGCAAGTGTCATGTGTAGGTTCAAACTAGATCCATTGTTCAAATCACCTGCCCATTTTCACCCGCACTATCCAATCTAATTATCCCCTCGTTTGAGCTTCAGAATAAACCCATCATCTAAGATTCCATTGTCCATCATTCCCAAAATATCTCTCATCTCCCAATACTTAATTTCCATCTTTCCACATCACCACTACATCACTCACTTGACCCTCTCATCCATCCATAACCTTGGTCCCTTTAATGTTTTCACACAAACATCACACCCTTTACTACATCAACACCATCCCCTACCTATCGTAGTTTTTATATCATGGTACCCATCAAAAAATTGACATCCACATTCACTAAACCATATCTCATCATTCCACATGAACCAACCCCTATCCTTACATCATAAAGTCTCCCAAAACTACATATCATCGCCACCCGCATTGTAATGTGCCTTGATCACGTGGATATAGGGTATGTAGGCAGTCTAGAATACAAAGGAAGTATCCAGTATGCAGGTACATGCAATGCACCCATCCGACCCATTTGGATGGTCCCACTTTTCTGAGCTTGTTGATTGCACTTGACCTACGATCGATATACTTGCTGGGGATCTTATCAAAGCATACCACTCTCACGAAAAATCTTTCACCAACATATTGGCTTTTCCACAACTAGTAGCACGTATCCCTCCACCTATCCTTAGTTTAGTTTAATCCATCATCGATTCTTGTCCTAGGATGCATCCTTTCTACAATGGACAAAATCGTCAAAATCCTCCATCCATCCTTTGGCAAGAGATACAATGGCTATGTGTTTTAGGTCAGTCAGTCTTTTGGTCTTTGATTTTTATCTTATGCATCATTATTAGACTATGTCAAAGTTGCCTTGATCTCATCATATCATGGCATGTGGAGACTAATCCAAAATGGGGCATGGCCATTACTTTTGTATGTCATGCTTGTGGGAGGTCCTCATTACTCCATATTAGTATTCATACCTTGTAGATCATAGGGTCAGTTCTAGCATATTGATCCCCTGCTGCATCACAGGTTCTTCATACCTCTGGTGCATTAAGGACTTATGCTATGAGTCCTCTTCCCTTGTCTAGACAAGGTTGTACTATTATGGGCATGTATGGATTCATCCTATTGTTTATAGAGTCAAGTCCTATGCATGGATGCCTTGTCACCTTGGTTCCACATACCCTGGTGCATAACATCCCATGCTATATCAACAGTAGCACTCAATTTTTATTATTACTAGTAGAATATCTCAATATGATGTTCTTTGCATTTATATCTACCCTCATCACCCTATCTCTCTATTGTTTCTTCAATATTCACTAAACACTTACATTCCCATTTCCCCTACTTTCTACTATCTTCTATCTCCTTATCATTTTGTGACCATTTTCAAGGTCCTATTGATATATCATGATCACTTGTCACCTTGCATCACAAACATGTCAGTAGCGCATTTTGTATCACAAATCTATTAGCATGTATCCACATACCATCATATAGCATATACACATATCAGTGTTATACATAAATCCATCTATCCTAACATGCTCCATCCTGCATCCAAGCACATGTCAAGTCATAGCATCTCACATCTCAAGCATCACATCTACATATCAAATAACTGTTATCACTCAGATTTGCACCCTTGCATACAGTTGTGAAACCTTTGCAATCTGGAGTAACATGGGAATGATCTCTAAGTGTGGGACTTTGCTAAATGAGATCAGACCTCTGGACAAGGCCGGCTTCCTTGCCTAATTATCACCTAAAACTACTAAATTTTTTGGGGGGAAAGGGTGAAGTAAAACTTTAAAATGAAGATGAAAACTTGAAAATGAAGGGTGATGCACCAGACAGATTAAAAGAGACTTTCACAACACTGAGAAAATGCACAATATGATCAGGTATAGCAAGTATAACATACACAGATTCGAATGATCCTAGCAGAGGCAAGAAGCAATAGAGTTGAGAGGAACAACATAAATTCACAGACAACCATAAGCAAATTTACACAGAACTAGCAAATCAGCAAAGGAGGTAAAGTAACTTGCATATATCCAATGAAAGGCGAGGTTATAGTATATAAAAACTTTGTTTGGAAATAGAAAGACCAGAATGCCAAAAAAATTCCAACCTTATTTACATCCTACGAATGCATATATATAGCATTCCAAAAAAAACTTAGGGCGGTTACAAAATTTCCTCTAAAAGCTGTCTCAGAAAATATCTACATCTATGACTGTCCAGCTGCACCAGCTATGGCGTTCAATATCTAGATCTGGGCAGATAGGGGGATATATGAGTCTTTAATGTAGCTACCGTATCATTCTCCTCCAGCTATGCGTATATGAAAAATATATGAAATAGGGCGTTGGAGAAATATCTTTTGTCATCAATGCGAGCTGCCTCATCATTGTGTAGCAATGAATGCAAGGAATATCTGCATCTGCTAAAAAATGATCGCTGAAACATCCCTTCGCTTAAAATATGGAATTTCGGATCTGAAAAATAAAATGTGACAACAACCCTTGAAAACCCTGCCAAATGAAAGAGGGGACCAAAATATGCATCTTTGCCTCTTGCAGTATGTTGAAATTTACCAGGATGGGGAAGGTACAGGTGGTCAAAGTTTCGGTCAACCACCTATATATATCACTTTGCATCTGTGTGTATATCACTACCTGAATCAGCTTCTGAAACTGCCTTTGCATGTACAAAGCACCTTGTATATCCTTCTGCTTTAGCACTTAAAACAACCCTTTTGAAAACGCCTTGCGCATATGCATTTGAAACTGCATACTACGTGGGCCTTTACCTTTTGAATTGGCTCTGTTGTCATCTGACACGTGGCACTATCTGATTCATCACTGAAATAAAGCTTGGGGCCATCGCTAAAAAATTGCATGTTCCTCCTTGTATGTTCACTGCTTGTATATCGGTTTGTATGTCGCTGATATACAAGCCACTGTAGCTAATACATTTGCCTTCAATATCGTGACTTGTATATTCAATCACCTTTGCATGTAGGCCCCACCATTTGCATGTAGACGCCACCATTTGCATGTTAACCTTGTTTCCTTTCCTTTGTATGTCGAAACATACAAGTCATGGACTCCAAAATGACCATAAACTGTATTTGATTGCCCCGTCGGGTTCGGCTTGTATCACCTTTCTTTGTATATTTCTTTGAATGTTCAAATATACAAAACCCTTATACATACAAAGCGGACCTGACACCTGAATATGTTGAAATTGATCTTTGATTAAATTCTACCTTGTATACACCCTTTGTATCTTTGACTTGTATATTGCAATATACAATCGCCCTTTATACAAGGCGAACCCCAAAATTTTATGAAACAAGTTAAAAATGCAATCGGGTCCGGCATGTATGTAAACCTCTGTATATTCCGATTGTATGTGCAAACATACAATGCAAAATATACATGCCACTGTAGCAACTTGCCAATATACATTACACTATTCCTTTCCATTTGCATCTTCGACTTTGCATACTTGTATGTTTTGATCCTTTGTATATCGGCTTTGTATGTGAAAACATACAAAGCAAAAATATACAAGCCATTGTCGCTGAGAATATACTTGTCTTTGTATATCGCCAATATACCAACACCCCTGTATATTGTGGACCCCACCATTTGTATATCACCCCTGCGCTTTTCCTTTGCATGCATCCTCCAAGCTTGATTTGATAAACTTTGAAATCCAGCTTGTATATCGACCCTTGTATATCCTGATTGTATGTGCAAACATACAATGTGAAATATACACTTCCTTTTGTATGTGTGCCGATATACATTCCACTATAGCATATGTACCAAAGTCAGCCTTGTATATTTTTATTGTATATTGGGTTGTATGTGCGAACATACAAACCTGATATACATTCCACTGTTCGTATACCTTTGCAGAATATTTCAGGAATCTGTGAAAGATTCCCCAATGTATATGCAAGCCCAATATGCATTGAAAAATGTATACAACTCATTTTTTCACCATTTTCCTTGCATATTTTCATTGCATTTTCTTTTGTATGTACAAAGGCGAATGTATATGCAAATGTACATTCAAAAATACATACAAATACAAGCTATAAAATTGAGAAACTCCCAGCGATAGAAAGCACTTGAAAACAAAAGATTTTTGAGTTTTTTGTAAGGACTCTTCAGGAAATATTTTGGGATTTTTTGACAAGGCATGCATGAGTATTTGAAGCATTTACACCTTGTACATGCATTTCTAAAAGATTTTCAAGGAAAATACAGGGTGTAATATTTGGCTCTAGGCAGAGGCAAAAATAGGTCAACAATCTGGTGACTTCTATGGGATGTTTGCCTGCTAAACACAAGATCAGTGGCCTTAAGGGTTCATTGGGCATGGGGTCATACAGAGATAAAATATGTCTTGACAAGGATTCCTGATTTTAGCAACTCAGCATCTGATAGTGAAGAACATTTGGAAGGCCAAGGCAAAATGTTGAAGGTAACCCCTCCAACTATGCTAGACAGCACTTAGGGAAAACAAAAGGATCCAAACTATTGTGCATCAACACTTATTTGAGAGCAAGAAATCTAATCTACTGATTTACAAGGTAAGTCATACCTCAAAACACCTCTTCAAGTGTATCCCATTGACTGGGATAGGCATATTTTCTCCATTCATATTTGACAACTGAAATGCATTATGCTCCTTGCATTCAGTAATGAGAAATGGGCCATTCCACATGTTGTCAAACTTGGAATGCTTTCCTAGTCTGCTTTTCAACTCATCCCATTTGAGCACCATATCACCCATTCTAAAATTTTTGGGGGTGGCCTTCTTGTCAAAAAAATTTTTTGTTTGAAGCTGATGATACTCCAAGGTCTTCATAGCTTTATCTTTGCTCTCTTCGAGCTCCATTAGTTCATCATATCTAACATCCATGGAATCTTCTGTTTCAAACATTTCCAGCTGATTCATAATGTCTAGTGCTGGCAGTTCCATAGATATAGACAATCTTGCCTCTTTTCCATATACTAGCAGATATGGAGAGTTCCTAATAGACCTTTTAGGAGTTATTCTATCTACCCACAGGGCAAATCTCAGATTGGTGTGCCAGGTCCTCTGGTTATCCTCCATCGATCTTTTAATAATCCTTATGAGATTTTTATTTGTAGATTCAGCCAAACCATTACCCTGTGGGTAATAATTTGATGAAGTATTCAAATAGACCTGATTCTTAATAGTCTAGTTAGTTATTTTCAATCCTACAAAGGCCAAAGCATTGTCTAAGATAATAGACTCAGGCACTCCAAATCTGGAAATCAAATCATGATAAAAATTTAAAACAACATTCTCATTGGATTCCTTCAGAGCCACTGCCTCAGTCCACCTTGTGAAATAGTCTGTAGCTGTAAGTATCCACCTATGGCCTACACTTGATGGTGGGTTAATAGGGCCTATGAAGTCAATACCCCATCTCATGAAGGGCTACTCTACTTGAATAGGCCGTAGAGGTAAGGCTGGTAGCCTTTCTTTCCCTGCAAAAATGACACATTTTACACATTTTCTAGCCCATGCGTGGGCATCCTTAAATAAGCTGGGCTAGTAATATCCAGCTCTCATTATTTTCCAAGCAGTAGTCTTTGGGGCAAAATGACCCCCTGCTGTTCCATCATGAAATTCATGTAGCACCTTGCCAGTCTGATCCTGATCAATGCACCTTAACAATACACCATTAAAGTCCCTTTTAAAAAGGATGCCATTTATTAAAACACATGGAATGGACTGCAGTCTATAGTACCTCCTCTTGGTTCTACCTAAACTTGCTGGACATTTACCAGTTTGTAGAAATTGAGCCATGTTACTAACCCAACTTGTGCCCATTTCTGTTGTATCTTCCTGAGGTGTATCTTCAATGGTCAGAAGCGCCTCCTCTTCCTTTTCTATTTCATTATCTGAACTGGTAGCAAGTTGTTCACTGAGTCCTCTGCCTCTGACAAGCTTGGTTATCTTGATCTCCATGTTGTATTCCATGACTTTGGTGATCCAACCAGCCCTTTTCTCACTAACATCTTTACTCAACAGGAACTCCTTCACACTGGGATGAGCGACCATTAGATGTATCTTATTATTAGAAATAAGATGCTGAAACTTCCTAAGGCTTCTTATCACTGCAAGGACATGTTTTTCAACAAAGCTATACCTTTGCTCATACTCCTCCAGCCCCTGGCTAAAGAAAGTGATTGGTTTCTCAAAACCCTCATTCTGCTACTGTACTAAAATCACAGAGACGGTATCCCAGCCACCATAAGCATACAAAATAAAATATTTGGAGAAGTTAGGGTTTACTAGAGTCAGCACAGCTGACAATGCTTCCTTTATGGATTCAAAACTAAGTTTGGCCTCCTTTGTCCAACTGAAAACTGTATTCTTCTTTAAAATGGACGTCAAAGGCTTCAAAAGATTCGCAATATCAGGGATGAATCTTTGTAGAAAATTAATTCTGCAAATAAAACTTTGAAGCCCCTTCTTGTGGCTGGGTAAGGGTAACTCCAGAATAGCTCTTACCCTTTCAGGATCAATGGTAATGCCTTCCTTTGACACAATGTGCCCTAACAGCTTGCCTTCATGTACAATGAATATGCACTTCCTGGGATTGAGAGATATCCCAAATTCCTTGCATCATTCAAATATTAGCCTTAGATGAGATAAATGCTCGGCTGCATTCTTGGAAAAAATCATGATGTCATCAAGGTATACCAACACTAATTTATACATCAAACCCTTAAATGCCATATCCATGGCTCTCTGAAAAGTAGAGCTAGCATTTGAGAGGCCAAAAGGCATTCTTTTGTAGGCCATGGTACCCCATTTGGTGGTGAAAGCGGTCTTGAACTGATCCTCCTCCTTGACTAACACCTGATTGTAACTAGAAAACCCATCAAGCAAAGAAAACCTTTCTGAGCCTACCACTACCTGCAAAATTTGTTCCATTGAGGGCAATGGGTAGTGGTCTTTTAGGGAGGCCCTATTGAGGTCTCTAAAGTTGACACATAGCCTAATCTTTCCATTCTTTTTCCTTACAGGGACAAGGTTGGAGACCCAAGAAGTATGCTTGATTGGAAAAATGATTTTCCCCTCAATCAGTTTGGTTAGTTCTTTAATCATTAGAGGCTCAAGCTTTGGATTTAAAGGTCTTTGCTTCTACCTCATAGGTTTAGTACCTGGTTCTAACTCTATGGTATGCTGGGCGATATGAGGATCAAATCCCTTCAGGTCTGAATAATCCCAAGCAAACACATCCTCAAATTCTTGACAGAGAGCAATAAAAGCTCTTCTATCATCAGCTGAGCAGATTTTACCAATTTTAAGAAGCTTACCTTTGAAAATTTCTAGCTCCTCATAATGCTCTTCTTTTACCTGCATACTAGTCTTTCTTTTCTTCAGTTGATCATCTGTACTAAAAATAGATTCCAAGGTTACCAATCCCTTGGGCAACTTGTTTGTTCTCAAATGAACAATTTGATCATTGCCATACTATTGTTTGAGTTTATCTTGATTTATCATAGAAAATTCATCTTCTTCTAACAAGAACCGCAGGATTTGCTCATCACTTTCAAAAACTTGCCAATGAACATTATTATCAGGGATAGAGGGCCTATCAACTATTTTTACATGAGGTTGTACCTTCTCCCTTTGAATATCACTGGGGATGTCAAACTGAACCCCAATTGTAGCTAACCTATCAGCATGGGAGTTCTGATTTCTTGGAATAGAGATCAGGTTGAAAGCATCAAATTCTTCAATCATGTCCCACACCCTATGTTTGTAGCATTTCAAAACATCATTTTTCGTGACATGCAACCCTCTTACCTTATTTACAATAAGTTCACTATCTCCAAACACTTGCAAACAGCCAATCTTCCTCTTTCTGGCCCACTGCAAACCTTGGATCAATCCCTCATACTCAACAGTGTTATTGGTGCATGAGAAGGCAAAACGGAAAGAAAAAAAATATCTTTCACCTTGTGGAGATACAAGCATTGCACCACCACTAGATCCATTTCTGCTCTTAGAGCCATCAAAATACATTTTCCATACTTCCTCCTGCTACTCTATCTACCGTCCTGCATCCTTTACCAGATTTGGAATTGCTATTTCAGGCTCATGTAGTATGTAAATTTCCATACCAGTTTCTTGAATGTGTGCCTCAGGATCATCTACAACATTTTCTGAGGACCATTCCCTCAACAGCACCTCTGGTATACTTTCAGCTTGTAGTTCTTGAGCAGCTACAAGCTCAGGATCATCAGAAATAATGCAATTTGTATTAACAACACTTGGTGTGTAAGGCTCTATGTGATGATTTGAAAGCAACTCAAATTTTAAAGTTACTTTGGTGCCATATCTGGTCCTGAAAAACATGTGGGACCAGTCTGAGGATAAATATCCTCCTATCTTGGCAGTAAATTCTCTTGATAAGCACATGGCAAAATAAGGAGGCAAATCTATGATGGATTCCTCCTGAGAAATGGAAACATTTGGGCAGGTATGTAGAGTGAGACCTAGGTCTTTTATTACACCCATAGTATTAACAGTTGTGCCATCTAATTGGAGTACACCTTTCTCAAGAGGCTGATATTTAAGCCCTAATTGGTCTGCAATTTGTTTAGGCATCACAGAACTGCTTGCTCCATTATCCACCATGCAATTATGAACTAATTTGTCCCCAATTATCAAAGACACATAAAAAGGGAGTGGCTTAGCATTTTTGTTTGGTTGTTTGCTGTTATCCTCAGATGAATTGGTAAGGACAACCCTATTTAGGTTCTCCAGTTGTATCTTTGGATATCTTCAAATCAGATAAGGCAAAATGCAATATGTCTTTTTGGCTAGGGATGGCTAGGGAATCCCACATAGACATTGTCACTTTCATCTTTTTCATATTTTTAATAATATTGAAAGGTGGAATGGCACTCACCTTCTGATTTGATTTTGTAGCAGCAACTTCTGCTTGCAAATGAGACATTTCCCTTGCTATCGCTGAAGTATTTCTTTGTAAAATATGGGGAATTTGGGATGTAGGAGTGTCAGCAAGTGCTTTTCCTTTATTTGCTGCTTCCTCCATCTCATAACCCCTCTTCTTGGCCCTTGTATTTGTTGCTACTGGTGTATTATCTCTATTCATGCCGCAGAATTCATCTTCCTACCAGTTCATGAAAGCAACATCTCCATTAGGCTGCTCCTACTGTTGCACAGCCCCATCATTAGGTGTATTTGGTTGTGAGACTGTCACATTTTGCACCATCAAAGGCTGATTTATAACCCCATTCGAGCAGGCTGCTTGACTGTGTGGCTAATTGCATGGATAGCACCACTCATACTTAGCTGCAAGGTTGTTCTGAGTAGGGACAAGGTCCCTTACTGCATTGATGGGTGTTGGATTGTAGGGCTGAAAAGGCCTCTGATTCACATTTTGCTTGGCACCTTGGTAATTACTTTGATAAGGTGGCCTATTAGCTTGGTAAGGCTGATTTTGGCCTTGATACTGCTAATTTTGCCCTTGAGGTTGAGGCTGATAAGGCTGTCTGCTCTGGGATTGCTACTTTTTAATGTTTACTAACTCATTCCCAAAGGTCTGTAGGATATTCTCTATTTTTTGTTGACTATTTTTGATCTCTTTTATCTCTTGAGATGAACTAGTGGTAGCAGGTTCAGAATTGGCAGTACTTGGTAATGCTGCCACAGTAGGTAAAGGGGCAAAATATGGGATTGACAAAGGCATTGAAGCCCGAATCTCAGAGACGATGGGTACTGGCGGTCTGGGTGCTATTTTTCCAGCCTGAATCAGATTATTCTATGCCCTAATAGCTAATTCATAAGCATTTGGTAAACTAGTACCTCCTAGTGATTGAATCATTACTGAAATATCACTATTTAGGGCTTTCAAAAAATACAAGAATGCATATTCAGCTGGAGGTCTTACCATGGTAGGAATTCTGTCCCATGTCTTTTGAAATCTGAAATTGAAATCCATCATTTGCTCTTGGGGAGCTCTCTTTATGGTGGTTACCTGTTCAACCAATGATAGATTATCTGATTTGTCTTGGAATTGTTTGTTTAATTTCTCCCCTAGATCATCCCAAGTTGTAATAGTCTGCACTGGTAGACTCCTGAACCATTGCAATGCCTTCCCTTTGAATGAGGTAGCCAGCAGCCTCATGGCTACATTTTCTTGAGTAACATGATGTACACCACACAGAGATGCTATGTCTCTAATGTGCTGAATAGGAGTAGTCTGATTTTCCCCTGTGAAATAAGGTAGACTCTTCAAAGCTGCCATGGGTATAACATCATGTACTGTTAGGTTTAAAGGGCTGCCCCCATCAAAAGCCATGAATGGCTGATTTCTTGCCATCTGAGCAGCTGGGGGTAGATTTGCTTGAGTTGCTACAGGAACTACAAAAGCAACTGGTCTGAAATTTGGTGGAGTTGAATGTATCCTTTAGAAACTAGAGTCCTTGCTATAGCTCTACTCTGTCTTCTAGGTGGAGACAGCTGCAAATAGTCAAAGGAGCTTGAACTCCTAGTTTGAACCTTTCTCATAAAACATGTATCAGCAAAACTGATCTGTTTGTTCTTCCTCAATGTGAGTCACCAGATATACAAGTTTAACCTCTTACAGGTTTGAAAATCACTGGCAGCACATCAAAACCAGTAATAATGATTGTTAAGTTGATTGTTCTAACTCTGAGTCCCACCAGGCGTGCCAAAAGTTGTTATCACTCAGATTTGCACCCTTGCATACAGTTGTGAAACCTCTGCAATCTGGAGTAACATAGGAATGATCTCTAAGTGTGGGACTTTGCTAAATGAGATCAGACCTCCAGAGAAGGCCAGCTTCCTTGCCTGATTATCACCTAAAACTACTAAATTTTGAGGGGGAAAAGGGTGAAGTAAAACTTTAAAATGAAGATGAAAACTTGAAAAGGAAGGGTGATGCACCAGACAGATTAAAAGAGACTTTCACAACACTGAGAAAATGCACAATATGATCAGGTACCACAAGTATAACATACACAGATTCGAATGATCCTAGCAGAGGCAAGAAGCAATAGAGTTGAGAGGAACAAAAGAAATTCACAGACAACCATAAGCAAATTTACACAGAACTAGAAAATCAGCAAAGGAGGTAAAGTAACTTGCATATATCCAACGAAAGGCGAGGTTACAGTATATAAAAACTCTATTTAGAAACAAAAAGACCAGAATGCCAAAAAATTTCCAACCTTATTTACATCCTACGAATGCATATAGATAGCATTCCAAAAAAAACTTAGGGCGGTTACAAAATTTGCTCTAAAAGTTATCTTAGAAAATATCTACATCTATGACTATCCAGCTGCACCAGCTATGGCGTTCAATAGCTAGAACCAGGTAGATAGGGGGATATCTGAGTCTTTGATGCAGCTACTGCATCATTCTCCTCCAGCAATGCGTATATGAAAAATATCTAAAACGGGGCGGTGGAGAAATATCGTTTGTCATCAATGTGAGCTGCCTCATCATTGTGCAGCAATGAATGCAAGGAATATCTGCATTTGCTCAAAAATGGTCACTGAAACGTCCCTTTGCTCAAAATATGCAAATCTGGATCTGAAAAATAAAATGTGACAACAACCCCTGAAAACCCTGCCAAATGAAAGAGGGGACCAAAATATGCATCTTTGCCTCTTGCAGTATGTTGAAACTCGCCAGGATGGGGAAGGTACAGGTGGTCAAAGTTTCGGTCAACCACCTGTATATATCGTTTTGCATTTGTGCGTATATCGCTACCTGAATTAGCTTCTGAAACTACCTTTGCATGTATAAAGCGCCTTGTATATCCTTCTACTTTTAGCACTTAAAACAACCCTTTTGAAAATGCCCTACGCATATGCATTTGAAACTGCATACTATGCGGGCCTTTACCTTTTGAATCGGATCTGTATGTCATCTGACATGTGGCACTATCTAATTTGTCACTGAAATGAAGCTTGGGGCCATCGCTAAAAATATGTATGTTCCTCCTTGTATGTTCATTGCTTGTATATCAGTTTGTATGTCGCTGATATACAAGCTGAAAATATACAAGACATTGTAGCTAATGCATTTGCCTTCAATATCGCGACTTGTATATTCATACAATCATCTTTGCATGTAGGCCCCACCATTTGCATGTTAACCTTGTTTCCTTTCCTTTGTATGTCGAACATACAAGTCATGGACTCCAAAATGACCATAAACTGTATTTGATTGCCCCGTCAAGTTCGGCTTGTATCACCTTTCTTTGTATATTTCTTTGCATGTTCAAATATACAAAACCCTTATACATACAAAATGGACCTGACACCTGAATATGCTGAAATTGATCTTTGATTGAAGTCCGCCTTGTATACACCCTTTGTATCTTTGACTTGTATATTGCAATATACAATCGCCCTTTATACAAGGCGGACCCCAAAATTTTATGAAACAAGTTAAAAATGCAATCGGGTCCAGCATGTATTTAAACCTTTGTATATTCTGATTGTATGTGCAAACATACAATGCGAAATATACATGCCACTGTAGCAACTTGCCAATATACATTACACTGTTCCTTTCCATTTGCATCTTCGACTTTGCATAATGGTATGTTTTGATCCTTTGTATATCGGCTTTGTATGTGAAAACATACAAAGCAAAAATATACAAGCCACTATAGCTGAGAATGTATTTGCCTTTGTATATCGTCGATATACCAACACCCCTGTATATTGTGGACCCCACCATTTGTATATCATCCCTGCGCTTTTCCTTTGCATGCATCCTCCAAGCTCGATTTGATAAACTTTGAAATCCATCTTGTATATCGACCCATGTATATCCTGATTGTATGTGCAAATATACAATGTGAAATATACACTTCCTTTTGTATGTGCGCCGATATACATTCCACTGTAGCAGATGTACCAAAGTCGGCCTTGTATATTTTTATTGTATATTGGGTTGTATGTGCGAACATACAAACCCGATATACATTCCACTGTTCATATACCTTTGCAGAATATTCTAGGAATCTGCAAAAAATTCCTCAATGTATATGCAAGCCCAATATGCATTGAAAAATGCATACAACTCATTTTTTCATCATTTGCCTTGCATATTTTCATTGCATATTCCTTTGTATGTACAAAGATGAATGTATATGCAAATGTACATTTAAAAATACATACAAATACAAGCTACAAAATTGAGAAAATCCCAGCAATAGAAAGCACTTGAAAACAAAAGATTTCTTGGTTTTTTGTAAGGACTTTTCAGGCAAGATTTTGAGATTTTTTGACAAGGCATGCATGAGTATTTGAAGCATTTACACCTTGTACATGCATTTCTAAAAGATTTTCAAGGAAAATACAGGGTGGAATATTTGGCTCTAGGCAGAGGCAAAAATAGGTCAACAATAACATCACAACATCTAATCCATCATATATGCAAATCCATAAATGCATTCATCACATATAAATCAATGCATCACATCATCAATCAATACATCTATCATATATCCATCACATTATAAATCAATGCATACATCATTTATAACACAACATACATCCATACATCCATCCATAACACATAGTCCATCGATCAGATAGTCCATCTCATATATATATCAAAATGTGATCATGATACAAAATGTGGTCCTAAGACCTATCAAAAATAGTACATGTATACATCATGCCCCTAGGCGAAGCTATCCCTGCCTGACTCAGCTAGTCCTAAATCCCTCTAAGGTGTGACCCCCATATCCTTCTGACCTGCATGTACCGGTGCCAGTGGAGGCGGCATCTATACTGTTGCTAACACTTGTGATGGCAAGGGCTAGTGAACAGACCTCTCCAACTGACCTGATCTCCTGGATCTAGAAGCCCCAGACCTACTTTGATAGATGACTCTCTACTTTGTTGGCACTATAGCCCAATATAGTGACCTATAGTGTTGGGCCTCTCTGGTAGCCTCTCCTGCCTACTGCTGTAAAATCTACATCATCCCCAGCCCTAAATCCTGACACGTCTAATCTCTCCTATGCATACCGTTGCGCTAATCCCTACAACTCTGTCACTTGTAACCTGTGTCTATGTGGTGCCTGTCTGTACCAACTCCCTCTGTAGCTGAGCTACTTGTCCCTCTAACTGAGCCACCAGTCCCTCTCAATGGGCTAGCTACACTTGTAGCTAGGCTATATGTCCCTCATGAGCTCGATCTCTCTCCTATAGCTGGCATATCTACTTCTATGCCTTGGCTAACTCTGATCCATCTGCATCATCACCACCAGCTACATCACCTACACCATCACCTCCAATATCTATATCCATCCCCTCTGCCTGTGCATCCTCATCATTGTCATCATCCTCATCCTCATCCTCATCCATCCCCTCTGCTTGCACCTCATCTTATCATTGTCATCATCCTCCTCTCCTACTGCCTCCACTAGCGCTACAAACCCCATGGGCACTGTGAGTCTCACTAGCCTCTATCGAGCCCACCACTCCTCATATGCTATTGTAGTCCCTACATCCACTATATCCCATCTATCATCCCATTCTTTTGGTTGAAGTCACTAAAACTCCATTATGACCATCTGTGCATCAGGCACTAGTCCCCACCATTATTGCTCCTCCCGTATCTGTGCAAACCTCACCTCTACCTATAGTACATCTTGCACCAAACTGAACTTCCACTACACTCGCTCTAGAAGATACCTGTCTATAATCAGCTCTGTTCATCCCATCAAGTATCATGATTGCATCGCATAGCCTAGCTCGTCATCATCATCTAACCACCTCTCCACCTCCCTCCAGGGTTGCTACACAAACTCTACCATCTCATCTATTACGTGCCTCTAGTATCCCATGTTCCCCAACTGACGCTGCATCTGATTTCCTCTATATGCATAACAAATGGCCAATGTCATGGCCTATCTCTCACTATTAGTCGCTGAGTCACTGGGATATGCTCCCATGCCTAGATGTGCAACAATGTCAGCCCACAACCCAGGCTCCCTGATCACCTGTACACCACTGCATCCATGTCATGGTACAAATGTGCTAATATACATGGGCCCCATGCGTAAACCACTCCATCAGTCAGCATCCGATGTAATACCTCTCCCCAGCCTATTGGGAATTTGCATAATATCCTATCAAGGACCAATGTCCCTGCTATCAACCCTACCAAAAATAGACCCAACGAATCTAATCCCCTCTCCATCGCTAGCTGATACACCATCTTAGTCTTGTCTATTGTATACAACACCTGCCTCAGGTCAAACACCTAGTCCAGGTACTCTACTTTGTGTCCATACTCATAAACCACCCTCTCCCCATGTAGGGGGACCTGTAGAATCCTCCGCACATCCTCTAATATGATCATTGCCTCCCTTGTAGGAAACATGAAGACACAATGCTCTGATTAATATCGCTCCACAATAGCTATCATCGTAGCTTTATCGGCGCGAATCTGTGGCATATTTGTAATATGATCCAGTCCAAGTTCCCCTTAGACGAACCTATCGACTCGGTCTAGCTCCTCCCATAAACCAAATGTCAGCGGTTGCCTCTCTTGAGATTGAAGAACCCCCTATCCTCCTACGCCCTCCCAAGCACATCACCATATCAGTCTATCTTATCATTACACACCTCCTATACCCCTTGGCACATTTTCCAAAGCACCCCTCTTTTGACCCCGCGGCTTGAGCTGAGCCCCCCCTCTCTCTCCCTCTAAAAACCCCATCCCAAGCAAACATCCTCGAACCATCACCTTCCCCCATTGCCACCCCCATTTCACAATCAAAAATTTTAAAAATCAACAAACAAAAAATAAAAATCAAAAATCAAAAAATTAAAAAATTAATAATCACAAATCAAAAAATTAAAAAATAAAAAAAATATAAAATCAACAAACCAAAAATAAAATTAAAAAATCAAAAAATTAAAAAAAATAATAATCACAAATTTAAAAATTTAAAAATAAAAAATCAAATTTAAAAATAAAAAAATTAAAATCCACACAAAAATAAAAATCAAAAATCAAAAAAATTAAAAAATAAAAAATCAAATTTAAAAATCAAAAAATTAAAATCCATACAAAAAAATTAAAAATTAGCACCAGCCCAGCGCTAAAGCGCCGAGATCGGCGCCATCACCCACCACCCACCCTGGCACTACGGCGTCGAGACGGGCGCTAAGCCCTACCCTTCCCTCTAAAACACCTGCCCCTCCCCCTAAACCTAAACTCCCCCCCACCTAAACCTAAACCCACCCTCCCCTACACCTACAATCGCCCTCCCCTCCCCTCAAAACCCCTCCCCGACCGGGCGCTAAGGCACTAGACTGAGCGCCAATCCCCACCCCCCTAATCTAAACTCCCCCCCACCTAAGCCTAAACCCGCCCCCCCTACACCTACAACTGCCCTCCCCTCCCCTCAAAACCCGTCCTCGACCCGGTGCTAAGGCACCGGACCGAGTGCCAATCCCCACCCCCCTAAGCCAAACCCTGCCTCGTAGTGCTCATTAGGCGCCAATCTCTGCCCTTAGCGCTGATTCCCACCCCTGCACCTGTTAGGTGCTCTGCCCTACCCCGCGACTGTCGCGCAATGCTCCCCACCCTTCCATGCCTATTCGGCACTACCCCCCCCTCCCTCCCCCCCCCCCCAAAAAAAAAAAAAAAAAAACTTAAACAAATAACAATAATAACAAGAGACGCATTGCGTCAAGTTCCTGCCTTTGCAATGTTGAATAAACTAAATGAATTGTAATTGACAATAAGTATTGCATTCCCCTAACCTCAATGTTTTCTTGCTTTTGTGTATAGCTTATTTGGAAAGCTATGTTATTATTGAAATTATATTGTCACTTTATGGATAATGATATTGATTGATTATTGAATTAATTATTTCAATAATGTAATGTTGTTATTTAGTAAAAATCTAAATCTAATTATTGTCTTGCCTAATTTTAAAAGAACTAACCATAAAATTGCCCGATTTAATCTTAAAATTGCATTAGAATCACGAGGTGTCCACTGCAGTGCAAAAATGTGATATCAATCATATGATCATTTACAGAATGTAGCTAACATCATAATCACTTACTAAATTTGAATTCCCAACTGCTAACAATGTCTTACATGATGCAAACAGTCCAACTTAGAAGCATCATATATAGCAAGCTAGCTCTCGTGAACAACCAACAAGTGAACTTGATCATTATGAAAATGAGACCAAAAGAAGATGTAGAATACAAGTCATAGAAGTTTTATCAAACTCTAGGGGTATGTGAAAGATTTTGCAAGACCGTCTAACAGTTTGAGGGTCTTCCCAACACATTGAAGCTCTTGAAAATCATTGTAAGTCTGCATAACAATGCAAAGAAGCCTATGTAAATCCATAATAGGCATGCCTAAAGTTTCCAAGCCAAGATAAGAGTGTAAAAGCTTTTTCAAACAATAGGAAGCTATATCAAACATGTCAAAGTCTATTTTTAGTGTAGACTAAACAATTAAAAGGTCTATGAATCCATTAAAGGGTCTATCAAGCTATCTTGAAGGTCTATCAAACCGTGTAGACTTGTCAAAACCATTCAAGCTTGTATAAGGCCTATAAACACCCTGCATACCCAAAAGAGACCCCTGTCAAGTCATGCAAAATGCTAGAGGGTCTATGAAACACCAACAAGGGTGCAAAACATGAAGGTCTAAAGAATGGGTATAACAATGTTGAAATACCAAATGGAATGCATGGTGAGGAGCAGTGCAAGCATTGAGGAACAACACAATGGGTCTAATACTTTCACAGAGTATAAAGAGGTTTAAGGAAAGTTTGGAAGTGAATATATATGGTCATATGTGTATTCAATAGAGTACAAGTCAGCATAACAACCTATAGGTCTGCATGCATTAGTAAACCTTGTCAAGAAGTGCTTGAAGGTCTGATCACCATTGTAGGCATGTTCAAGTAATGTGAAGGTCACCAGGACCAATAGACTAAAAATTTATAAAGTTGTGATGTCAAATAGATTGAAGCATATTTTGATTTGTTACAAGATCATCAATAGGCTTTAAGGTGGTAGTTTAGAGTCCTATTGAAGGAGGAGTTGTTCCCAAACCCCAAAAGAATAGAAGGCTTCAAAGTAAGATTTCTTGAGGTTATTTTGTGTTAGATAAATAGGTCTATAGATCACTTTAACCATTGGTGCATCACCTCAAATTGTTCTAAGTCATTTCTCTCCATCCCTTTCTATTAGTAAGTGTTGGGAGAGTAACAACCCCATATCGCAAAGTATGAAATGTGCAAACTATATAGCCCAAGTTATGTAATACATTTTCTTCCATGTACGGCAAATAATATACAATCCCACCGCTACCAGTTTTACAAAAATTAGCATCCAATTCTAAATGTTTCAAAATCATTCAAAGAAGCTAGTTAAATATCAAGTTCATCCTATGAAATTAAAATAGCATCTATTATATGTTCAAGTTATTATTGGAAAAATGTTTAGATAGCTGAGATATATAGTTCACATGATACTCAATGAATTGTAATTAATAATAAGTATCGCATTCCCTAACATCAATGTTTTCTTGCTTTTACGTAGCTTATTTGGAAAATTATGTTATTATTAAAATTATATTGTCACTTTATGGATAATGATATTGATTGATTATTGAATTAATTATTTCAATAATGTATTGTTATTATTTAGTACAAATCTAAATCTAATTATTGTCCTGCCTAATTTTAAAAGAACCAACCATAAAATTGCCTGCTTTAATCTTAAAATTGCATTAGAATCATGAGGTGTCCAGTGTAGTGCAAAAATGTAATATCAGTCATATGATCATATACCGAAGGTAGCTAACATCATAATCACTTACTAAATTTGAATTCCCAACTGCTAACAAGGTCTTACATGATGCAAATGGTCCAGCTTAGAAGCATCATATATAGCAACCTAGCTCTCGTGAACAACCAACAAGTGAACTTGATCATTATGGAAATGTACTCTTGTGTCCCCAACAGGTGGTGATCTTCCTAGCTGTACTTGTATAAATTTTGATTTTTGCTTCTCCCATCTATCTATGCCCCAGAGATACAGCTGCCCATTGGCCAAACATTTATAATTAGAATCTATAAGAATGTGCATATACAAAATAGCATGCCAATGGATTTAGAAAGAAAAGGCATACCTGGGCATCAGCCCTAGAGGATACCAACACATTCAAAAAATGCAAAAATGACAAACTTGTAATTTTCTTTTGGTGGCCCTTAAGCTTTGTTTTTACCTAGTTAATTCAAACAAGTTTTGAAAAGACACAAGTTAGAGGCCACTACTTTTTAAGATGCATTAAATGGGGAAGAAAGAATATGTTATTAAGAGACTCATTGATAGCACATCATCAACTCGAACTTTGGTGAAAGTTCTCAAATTTGTATGCCATGTTCCTCAACAACAGAATACCCAAAGCCATCATAGGGAAATACTTGAAATAAATGAAAGAAGCCATACAGTAACTAATAGTGGAGCTGCCAGGTATTTAGCTAGGCTGTTATTACTTTTGTTAGCGTTTCTTTGTTTTCTTTCTATTGAAAGACTAGTAAGATCTTCCCTTTAGGTGATGTCATATTGATCTTATCAGTGGCCAGTAGCAATAGCTCGGCATCATGGTAGATTGACCTTCTCCTTTAAACCTCTAAGGCCTTCTCTACATCCTCCGGCCTAAGCTAGATAATATTCCTACAATAACATACCCAAAAATAAGAAATACCTACATATTATTAATCCAAGCCATGTGTGTCTTCTTCGAGATTTTCTCCATTTGGGTGTAAAACCATTTATGCAATAGAATAATATATGTAAGTGCATCCATCCTCAAAGGAAGAGATTATTTTATCAAATTTTATAGCAGAAGTCGATGTCTTCTCCTATCCTTTGCAAATTGGGCATAAAATCATTCTGGCATTAGAACGTAAAATTAATCCATTAATCTTAACCCTAGCCTACCTATAATACTTTAATTTATCAATATTTGAATCTAAAATACTAGCAAATTGATAAATCAAACCTTACTAAAATGTGAATCGTCTTCTAGCCTAATTCATTTAGACCTTTTGTTTTTTGTTTGGACATGTCAGAATCCTGAGAAATGTAAATAGCCCAAGAAGCAATTCTTTTACTAATTTAGCCTGCTAACTAATTTTTCTCAGAGATAGACCTCAAAACCCTAGAATTTAGAGCATTTCTAGAAACTTACTTCTTTATTTGAAGACTCTTATATTATTGTAGCTTCCCTGCTAATTTAAAGCATGTCGATGCTTCCACTGCATAAATCCCACATGGAAATACCAAAAAAAAAGGAAAAATGACTCAATTAACTCAACAAAGAGAGTCTGCACTATGCGCGTCTATATAAAGATTATTCTTGAATCGCTAAACTTACGCAATTAGCCTGAAACTTACCCTACATATAAATTTCAAATGTGCTTTCTTCTAATCGAACACCTCAAATTGTTGCAAAAAGAATAACCTACATATTCACAAAGCAGATTGGGTCTTCTCTTTGTAAATGCAATACAAAACATCCTCAGAGTGTAATTATCAGTTGTCTTAACATCAACATGAGCCTCTATCAATGTTTGCCATTTGCGGACCAAAGACCTGAGCTTGTCTATTGGTGAAATCCATACCCTGAACAATCAAACAAAAGAAACTTTAAACGCCCATTTATGAATAAAGCATAGAAATGCAACAACCATAAATTGATTAAGCATATAATGCTTACCCAGAAATTTGCAAGAACATTCCTACCCTGAACATCTTCTGCATGAAGCTTAATCTTTCTGCAAGCCTGATCCTCATCATTCTGAAGATCAGCTAGAGAAATCTCAAGCACACAGTGCTTCAGACCATCAGAAGCAATCTACAACATAGTTGCAATAACAAAAAATAATAGCTGAGGGAAAACTGCTATAGAATACTAGGCTTGGAAAACATTAAGACCCACCAAAACAATATGCAAGATAAAGATACTCATATATGTAAAAAAACAAATTATGGAAAAAAAAACTTGCATCCAATATTTGAAAGTAACTTCAAAAAACGTTGAAGCTCAAAGCAACAAGCAACATGCACAATTTAACTCTTTGAGATCATAACCAAGTAACACTGCAAATATGTTAAACTAGATAGCACAAACAATGACAATAGATTTATTCACTCCTTATTTTCTCAACTTTGAGTTAGTTAGTTAGTGTATATATAAAATGTGAATAAGTTCTAATTAATTAATTAATATATATATATATATATATATATATATATATATATATATATATATATATATATATTAGTTAGTGTATATATAAAATGTGAATAAGTTCTAATATATATATATATAATTAATTAATTAGAACTTATTCACATTTTACATTGGATAAGTGGTATTGTGGACTACAATAAGTGCCCCTTTGTGGAAAGAAAAAAGAAAATCTATACAAAGAGTGGAGACTCTTGACAACCTAAAGCTCAGAGAGAAATAGAAAAAGAAAATAGAGACTCACTCCATAACAGCTACTCACTTAACTGATTTATGTAGAAAAGGGTCAACTGCTACTATTTCTGTGGCACAGGTGGTCCCAAGAAACTAGCTCAATTAAAATTCTTGCCCCAAAAAGATTGGAGAAAAAAACGGGAGTCTTGCTACGGGAGAGTAGTTTATGAGGTGTGGAGGGCAGCTACATTTCACTACACACAAAAGCTTTTCTTTTGCCAGGTCAAAAAAAATCACTGTCCTCTAATTTTAGAAAAGAAACTTTTGGCCACATTAAACTCTAAAAGAATTCCCTACATGGACAATCTGTACAGATAATTGACAAAGAAGATGAGATCATGTAAAGAACCCTATTTTCTCTGCAAGAGTTTTTTAGAGTTTTTAGCTGGGACCCTACAGAAGAACACTAGATGAGTAAAGAGTAAAGATATCTTAAAAGAAAATTTAATGTCCAAAACGCCCAACTGAAGACATACACTACTAAACAATAGCCTGATTAACCAATCCAGTCCAAGTAACCAATAAATAAGCCCGCAAAAACAACTTGACCTGGGATAAACGTACATAGCTAGCAAAATATAAGTGACCAATAAATACATTTGTAAAGTGACAATAGATACATTTTAACTTAAACTGTAAAATGTAGAGAGATCCACTATCAACCAATCGGTATTATATATGCATATATATATATAACAGATAAATTTTAACTTTAAATTCTAGAAAAATCAACTATCAACCGATTGGCATTTTTTACACGGCAAATAATAAAGTACATAGATTTTTAGGTCCATCCAATTGATTGAAAGGATGCTTCTGCAATTTGTTCACATCAATAGCATTGCAGAAGTTGTCTTCATTGGCCCTCCCAACGCACTCCAGTTTGCTACCCATAAATGGTTCATTTCTATCCATGAATCTGAATCCACCTGCATTTACAAATACATCAGATCATTTACTGACTTACAATGTGTTTTAGTGTAAGGAAGGTCTAGAGTTTGAATCACAGATCTACAACGCACCTCTTTTAGATGGACGGCTCCCACATCTCCATCACCGTCTTCGTACTCAATGAGAATGGAAAACCAGTAGTCCGTTGACCCCTCATTTATGTGGAATGTGATGTTCTTCCCTGGATATTCGCACAATGTCCTGCAACATCAACATTGCATTACATTTCTGTATTGAACTATGACAAAGCCATAAATATGAGAAACAGAGAATTGAAGGTTTCCGTTTATATTTAGAATACCGTCTGTACAGAACTGGGAGCTCTCCTGAATTGAGAAGTGATGGGGTTTTGCCAGCAGTAGCCATGCGGCCAAATACGGCTCCACTCAGATCGAAATGCGTTCTACCAAATGCACAGTATCCTCCTAGGCATTCATCAGTTACTATAATAGTAACAGGCTTTTTAGAGCACATACCTTCTTGCATACATTTCACCTGCATCAACGATGAATCTTATGAGTAACAGTAAAGCAAGTATAGAAAGATGAGTTCTATAATCCATTATTCATGAAATATAGGTCAATGAATTTAACTCAAAAACTATGCAGTTGAATCCTGATTAAATATCATAAAAAATAAAAGAATTCCAGACAAAATTTTTGATAAAAAATAATGTAAAACAAAAATAGCTTTGAATAAAAAACTAAGCAGTTGAATCCTAACTAAATATCATAAAAATTTAAAAAAATGGAGACAAAAGTTTTTGATGAAAATTTATGTAAAACTAAAATGGTTTTGAATAAAAAACTAAGCAATTGAATCCTGATTAAATATCATAAGAAAATAAAAGAAATGGAGACATAATTTTTGATGAAAATTTATGTAAAACTAAAATGGCCTTGAATCAAAAACTACACAGTTTGAATCCTGATTAAATATCATAAAAATTTAAAGAAATCCAAACAAATTTTTTGATGAAAATTTATGTAAAACTAAAATGGCTTTGAATCGAGTCTTACTAAATGTTAAGTTGGATGCCATAAAAGATAAGGTCAGGATACCCTGGGCAAAATGTTATCCTTTCAATATAAAAAACTACCATTCACTAAAAAAGCAGCTGCAGAAAGCCCCTGAAACTAACTTAAGCCTTCTTGTTGCTTTTATTACCAGTTTCTCATTTCTTAGAGGTGTTCTGAATAGTAGTCCCCTAGACTATCTGATATGTTGAATGCTATTAAAAAAAAAATGTTGTACCTTGTAACAGGCTCCACAGCCTTCTCCGCCTTTGAATAAAATGGGGCTTACAGCTCCCACCTTTGCTTTAAGGGGTTTCTGATCCACAAGGCCAGGATATCCACATGCTCCACCTGAATCACATTACAAGTATGCATTATGCACCTATAACACTGTGACAAATGTAAAAACAAACTAAATTCTACACATTAGGTAAAATGTGCATGGTATACCATCGCTTCCATCTCTGTCCGGACTGCCATAAAGTAGAAAAAGAAAACCATTAGATCTAATCACTCACGCTTTCTTCTTTCCTCCCTTCTTGCCCTTTGAGATGCGCTTGTTCTTCCTGGTTTGTTTCACAATCACAACAAATAATTAGGGCTTTACATGCAATGAATAAATCTACAGATACAGTCAGGATAAGAGAAATAAAGAGAAAAAATTACCCGACCGCCACGTTTGGTACTGGTGCAAAAGGGTTTAGCAGCAAGACCGCAACCAACTACAACCAAAAAATTTTAAGCCTCGAACCCTAACTGCGAAAGCGAGCATTATGAGGCGGACGAAAATGAGGGAAAAGATTGCAGTAATAGCTGTCCAAACCCTCTTCCAAAACTCTCATTTTAGTAGAGGTTGTTTGTAGGCAGGCACGAAAAACAAAATTTATCATTATTGCCTCCCTGTGCCAACTTGCCCAACTTGCCAATTACAAAAAATTAAAGTTTCAATTATAGTGCTGAGTAATTTTAATATAATTAAAAAAGAAAAATTACATATGACTAATAGGACAATAGATGAATTGTATTTATTAAATCATTAAATAAAAAATTAGCTTTCAACTTTAGGGATTTTGCCCAATAAATTTAATACTCAATTGTGATTGCTCAACTGAATTGAATTAATGGAATTAACTGATTGCATTAGTAATCTTGCCAAAGGCAGAAACTAATAAAAACTAAAAAGTGTGATATGGACTGTTATCTATCTACAATCTAGGTTTGGAGGTGTGACTCATTAGCATATTTAGTGAGAAGTGTCTTTAAAATGATTTTTTAAATATTTGACTAAAACTTTATTTTGAATTGTTAGTAGTTGAACAAAAAATATCATTTGTTGTTAGAATCAACTCATATTCTTATTTAAAACAATAAAAGAGTTATTAGTCCCTGCCTTATAGGTGGGAGACTATTGTTTTCTCTGCGCTCATCTCTATTAATGCAAACGTCGGAAATCGTGTCGCTAATGTTTACGCGGCTGTTCTTAAATATCATCCACTTCAACAGTCAAAGGTCAATTTTGGCCAATAAAAATAGGACAAATATTTACCACTTTTTGTTGTGAATGAGGTGTAAACTTGCTATTGATTGTTTGACCATTGAAGTGGATGCTATTTAAGTAGAGTGTGTTTATGCTATAGTCTATGGCGTTGATTTATTAAAAGGGAATTTTTTGTTTTTTTGCAATTTTGTCATTTGCTGTCAGTATTTTCCTCGGTATTTTTTATTTTTCTAATTGCAAAATAATTTCAGGGCAAGTAAGGTTAAAATGTAATTGTTTTCTAATGTTTTGTCAGTATTAGAAATATTTCATGACTTTCTAATGTTCTTTGATATAGTCGTGTCTTCGCACCCAGTCTTTCTGCCAACGCGTGGCATTTTAAGAGGACATTGTGCATTTAACAGTCCCTTATTTTCATTTATTGTGAATAGATTGAAGTGCATGCGACATTAATGGCTTATGGTGTGAGGTTTTTAGTCTGTCAAGCAAAGGATTATTTGTGTTGTTTATTCATTTGCTCAAATTGTTTGATAAGGGTGAAGTATGTATCTATTGAGAGGGTTTCCATCCATTGTATTGGAAGCGAAAAAGGAGGTGTTTGTAAGTTCCTACATCTTTTACACAGTCATTTTGTGTTGTTTATTTATTTGGTCATATTGTTTGATGGGGATGAAATCTGTTTATTAAGAGGGTCTATGTGTATCGTATTGGAAGCGAGAAACGAGGTGTTTGTAAGCTCCTATAACTTTTACAGTGCCGTTTTATAGTTTTTTCCATTTTTACATTTTATGGGTTAATGTCTATTCTTCCCTATCTTTCAGTGCTTTTATAGGTTAGTCTCTGTTGTTGAGTTAACTTCTCTATTGGCCATGATTAAGAATGGAACTAATCTTTTCTTTGCATACATGCATGCCAACTACACTCTAATCTATAAAATGAAAATAAAAATTAGGTCTGAATAAGTTCAAAATGTCTTGGTGTAAAATCATTTCATGGATTGGTAATGTTTTGTTGTTATTGGAAATATTTCATGGCTTTGTAATGTTCTTTGATATAGTCTATTTGATGAGGCTGAAATCTGTGTCTGTTCAGGGGGTTTATATCTATTGTATTGGAAGTGAAAAAGGAGTCGTTTGTAAGTTCATATATCTTTTGTACTGTCATTTTTGTATTGTTTATTCATTTCTTCAGAGTGTTGGTTGAGAGGGTTTATGTCTATGGTATTGGAAGTGAAAAATGAGGCCTTTGAAAGTTCCTATATCTTTTACAATGTCGTTTTATAATTTTTTCATCTCTGCATTTTATGGGTTAATGTCTATTGTTTGTTGCTCTCTTCATTTTATGTGTTAATGTGTGCTCTTCCCTATCTTTGAGTGCCTCTATGGGTTAGTCTCTGTTGCTAAGTTAAAGACTTAACACCATAATTCATTAATGTCGACTTCTGTGCTAGCCACAATTAAGAATGGAACTAATCTTTTCTCTGCACACATGAATACAAAGTGTGCTTCGATGTATTAAATAAAAATAAAAATTAGGTCTAAATAAGTGACCAATGTTTTCAGTGCGGTCATGTCTATTAATGCATTGGCCGGAAATCGTGCTGCTAATGTTTATGCTATACTTTGTGGAATTATTTTATTTTATTAAAAGGGAATTCTCACTTTTTTTTGGCAATTTTGTCATTGGTTGTCTATATTTTCCTCAAGGTTTTATGTTTTTATAATTGCAAGATAGTGGGAAAATAATTTTGGGGCAAGAAAGGGAAAAATTTAATCGATTCCTAATGTTTTGTCGCTATTGGAAATATTTCATGACTTTCTAATGTTCTTTGATATAATTGTGTCTTCGCACCCAGTGTTTCTATCGATGCGTGACATTTTAAGAGGACATTGTGCATTTATCAGTCTCTTATTTTTGTTTATTGTGAATAGACTGAAGTGCAAGCGACATTAATGGCTTATGGTTTGAGGTTTTTAATTTTTTGAGTAGATGATTATTTGTGTTGTTTATTCATTTGCTCAGATTGTTTAATGGGGTTGAAATCTGTGTCTATTGAGAGGGTTTACATCTATCATATTAGAAGTGAAAAAAGAGATGTTTGTAAGTTCCTATATCTTTTACACAGTCATTTTTGGGTTGTTTATTCATTTTCTCATATTGTTTGATGAGGATGAGATATGTGTCTGTTGAGAGGGTTTATGTCTATCATATTGGAAGCAAAAAATGAGGCATTTGTATGATCCTATATCTTTTACAGTGTCATTTTATAGTTTTTTGCATATCAGCATTTTATGGGTTAATGTCTATTATTTGTTGTTCTCTACATTTTATGGGTTAATGTCTACTCTTCCCTATGTTTGAGTGGTTTTATGGGTCAGTCTCTGTTGTTGAGTTAAAGACTTAACAGGTCATAATTCATTAGTGTCGATTTCTCTGGTGGCCAGGATTAAGAATGAAAGTAATATTTTCTCTGCATGCATGCATGCCAACTGCACTTCAATCTATTAAATGAAAATGAAGATTAGGTCTAGGGTAAGTGAAAAAAGATGGGGGGCCAAAAGGTGGCCAAATTATTTTTAAAAAAAATAATACAAAACACGAGCGCGTTATAATGCGCTCGCATTATGGCTTGGTAATGACGAGCCTAAGGCTCATCAAAACCAAGCCATAATGCTAGCACATTTTAACTTGCTATAAATTAAAAAAATGTTTCTATCTCATTTCATTTCTTTCTTCTCCTCTATGCCCGCGACCTGCAAACCCTAGAAAGCGCGCTCGTGTTTTGCAAAACTCAATTCAACACAAAAATCTTATCGATTCATCGCCAAAATGCTGCCACGACGTTGAGCACACCAAAGGAGTGAGTTATATTTTTTTTTTGTTTGAATTTGTTTTTAAATAGGTAGGTTTGAGTTGATTTTTGATGTATATTTCGTTAATTATCAAGAAATGTTAATGCACCTCCTCCTCCTCAAAATCCACAAAATCCTAAGGATGAAATACCTACAGAACAACAACCTCCTCCATCCATTCCTTGACATGCCCCTGGAACACAAGAAAATATAATGGGGCAAATTGAAAACAACAAAAAAGAAATTGAAGATATAATTGCAAGGTTGAAAGATCCTTCCACTTCAACCTTGCATAGGTCCACACTTGCTGAATCTCTTGAATATATGTTATCAAATGTAGATTCAATTAGCAAGCAAATAACTAGTTGGATGGATAAGAGGAGAGAGTTTAGAGATTATTATGCAGACAAGCTATCATACCAAGAAGTGAAAAAATTACAAATCATAAAATTAGACTTGTGTTTGATTCTCACAAACCCACAAACAAATCAACCTCCACCCATTACATGCAAGAGGTTCCCTATCTATTGGTGCAACAACCAAGTGATAAGGGACAATTTTGGGCAGAGGTGGTGGATGGTTTTTGACCATCCTCTATGCAATAATAATGAGGTCCCGCAATACTTTTTGAGGAAACTCTACTGCAAGTTTGTCCTCAATAAAGTGCCAAACTATTTTGATATGCGGAACTTACATGGTAGAGGTGGGGGGTTAGCACAAGATAGACCAAGGGCACGTCTTGACCCACAGCGAGTAGTGAGATGAGTAATCAACAGACCAGCCCATGAGCATGTTTCTATCCCTTCCATTGTGAAGGAGAGTGTTGAGGTCAATACACTTCAGTCCATTAGTGCCTTGACCCAGAGCATCATAGAGCATGCCGGTCCTGCAGTACAGAGTGGGTTGGGAGATAGTGCGAGGAGTAGGGTCCCACCCCATGCTTGTCAGGCTTCTGGGTCAGCCTGTGGTTATGACCCCATGGTTAGTCAGGACGTAGGTGCACAGGCTACATCTGCAGCTGAGCAGATGGTGATGACAGATACCCTCCTGAGTGAGATTTTCAGCCTTGATACTCAGGTAAATATTAGCAAGTTTATTGAATTTAATTTATTAAATTTCATTTTTGAAATGCAAGATTAACTAATTTAAATTGATGATTTTAATAAAATTTCAGGGTCATAGTGTTGATGCAGTTTTCAATGGTTCTCCACCTGCATTTTACACTAGATCATCTACTATTGGGGTATGTAACTAGTAAACAATTATAAATATTACATGTGAATAGCATCGTTATATGAATGGTATTCTAGTATCTAATTTTAGATGTTGAATAGGTTAATATTGTAGATTTCATGGCAACACCTGCCAGCGGTGGTGGACTTCAAAGCTTTACGAAGGTAATAAAATAAATAGTCTAATGAATGAATTGTACTTACTAGATTTTTGTATGTGACTTGTGTGCTTTATTGTGTGTACTTCCATGTTTAGATGAATGTGTGTGTATGTTAGGAGCCAAGATTTGCATCACTATTATAGTTTTTGTAATTGAATAATGTTGTTTTATTTCTAGATGATGCAGGCTACGGAGACACCTCCCCATGTTCATAGGCAATGGAGCAGGGTGTGGCCTCTGCGATTCATAGCTCCATGGCATTGACAGGGGTATGAGGCAGATTAGTAAATTTTAATTTACATTCATTGTTATAGTTGTCTATTTTTGAAAAATCAAAAGATTATTGATTTGAAGTTTAATTTCTATCTAGATGGTTTCTATAAGATATGACATCACCACGGCCTATTCCTATTACTGAGGCAAGTGAGGATACAGATTATATGGTAGCGGTAAGTGATTATTTTGTTAAATGTTTCATTTTTTATAACATGTAATTTCTATATATTAATGTCTATACTTTTTATTGTAACAGCTAAAGATGCAAGAAGAACTAAATAGAAGGAGCAGCCCTTGGGTCCATAGTAGACCACCCACATATGCGTCTCCATCCCCTAGAAGATCAAAGGCTGCTCGTGATCTATTCTCTTCACTAGCCAGAGGGGAATGACTTTTTATTGTGTTCCTTTGTTGTATGCCTATATGACATTTGTGGACATATATTTTGTATTGTATATAGTTGACATTGTATGCCTATATGACATTCTTGTAAGCCTATATGGCTATTTTGTACATATGTTATACTTATATCGACAGATATTGATGTATGCCTATATGGATATTTAGTTAATACAAATCTTTTTTATTGATGGCATCCATACTTGCATTATAAATCCACATTTGAATGGATATTTGTAGATGGCTACTTCAAATATTTAAAGTCCAATTGTATTACATAGGATGTTTGTTGATCCAATAAGCTAGCTATTATTATTCAAGTATCACCTAAACCTCATTTTGGAACTAAAAGATAAAAGTTGTATTTAAAAAAAAATGAATCATCATGTTGATCAAAAAATATTAATATTCTTTATGAGTAGCATACAATGTCAACTATATGCAATACAAAAAAATGAATCATCATGTTATTCTTTATGTTTGAGATCCTGAAAATGACTAAGTCTAGTAGCCTGATATCCTAAAACACTAGGATGAATATCCAAGTCATTAGGATGATTGCGGCTTGAGAAAAAGTCATTAAGATGAGCATCTAAAGGAGACTTTCTTAAACATTCAAACATTGAGCAACAAGCATGAAGGGTTAAGGCACAATTTACAACTCATAAAGCCTCAAAAGGGTGCCCAACTTGGAGAGAGCATTCATTTAAGACAATCCGCCCATTGACACCTGTTCCACCATAAAAGTGCACCTAAGGTGGAAGGAGGACAAGCCTCTAGTAAGTGAAGCGCACCTATTGTCTAAACCACTTCATTATGGCGCCCTAGCATGAGGAGGAGTATATAAGTCAATAGGAAATGGCACCTATAATGCAAATGAAGGACTAAGTGGCATTTTCAATAAGCATCAATTCACCTTGAGCTTTCAATAAATACATCAAATTGAGCCCCATAAGCCTAGGCGCCCTTTGCCTTCAAAAGAACCTTGTATTGGCGCCTTGGAGGAAATCAACTTACAATGACAAGTCTTGGAGGTTTCTCATTTTGGATGATGTATTTTGAGATTAACTACAATGATTGAAAGTTAAGATGAGTGGAAAGAACCTATCTTGAACCTTAGGCACCCTTCATGTAATTTCCCACCATCATGAGTGCATAGATCTAAGAAGGAGTGAATGAAGGATCTTAACATCAAGAAGCATGTTATCAATCAACTTGGAGAAGTCTTTGACAATAATTATGATGAATTGAGTACATAGAAGTAAAGGAAGTACATATCAACTCCAAAGTGTGCCTAATGATCAATAAGAAATTCTTCCAAAGCAAAGGTGCTCATTGTGAATTTTCCTACTAGTTTTGGCACCTTGAAGTCTAAGTGCATGAAAATCATGAGGATGAGCACTTAGGGATGAGATAGTCTTCATAAGAGTTTAAATAAGAACATCATCAAAATGCACCTTCGTAGAGAGACTTGAGCCCATCATCAAATAAGCCAAAATATCTATCTCCAATCTAGGCACAAATTCTAGCTCCTCCCAACTCAAATGAGCACCCAAGTTGAAGTCAGATTTCATCTATACAACCCTCAGATTGTGCCTTGATTGAGGAAGGGATTTGAACCTCAAAATTTAATCATCTTAAGACAAAAGTTTCCTTAGACACTTGGCATTTGATTGAAATCATTGAGAATTAAAAAGAACCACTTAAGGATGTAAGGCATACTTTTCACCCATACAAGCCTAAAATTGCGCCTAAGGGAAATAATTTGATTTCATACCAATAGGTGAGTGCCTTGAGAGAAAGGATCACTCTAGGTCATTTTCAATTGTTGAAAGCACAAAAATGATAAAGATAAAGGCAATTGAGTTAGGCGCACTTTAGCCTCTGAGGACACCTCAATGAGCGCCTTAGGTGAAATTGCATGAGATGACCTTTGGGAGTGAGCGCTTGAAAGATAGAATTCATTCTAAGACATGTCTCATCATTAAGAATTACAAAATTGCAAGTATAAAGACATTTAAATCTAGGCGCACTCTCCATCAGTACAAACCCATTCTGGTGCCTAAGCGAGAAATTGCATTGAAAGACACCTTTTGAATGAATCTCTTAAGGGAGATTGACCTCTTTAAGCCATAACAATTGTTTGAAATCATTTAAAGTGATAAATATGGACCAACTTGTGTTAGGCACCCTTTACTCTTCTTTTTACCTATATATGTGCCTAGATTTGTAGTAAGATTATTCCATGTTTAAAGAGGATTCCTTTGTGTTACAAAATGTTTATCATGAGGATTGATGTGTTTCTTGGTTTGTATTGTAGGAAGATTGAAGGAAAAGGTAGGAGCAAGAACTTGGAGTCACCTAGAGTCATCATGTAGCTGCTCCAAAGGAGCCTTTCACATTCATTCATGCCAGAGAGTTAAGATGAAAGTAATCACTGCCAAGGAAACACCACTTCAAGAGGTAGCTGCTCCAAGAGGACACAACAAGATATATTTCAAGTCTTCTTCATCAATGACATCACCAATTGCATCATGTTCGAAGACTTCCATCTATCACTTCAAGTTCCATTCATCTTCAAGTATCAACTAGATTCTTCATCAATCATCACTTCAAGATCAGCATGTAGCCGCTCCAAAGGAACTTCTCATCATCATCAAGCATTCCAAAGACATCCATTCAATTTCAAGTCCCTCTAATACATTCAAGCCTCCTTGAGAAGTCATCTACTTCACATATAAGGGAAAGTGTTATCATCAATATCTACACTTCAAAGGACCTTTCAAGTTGGAACACTTCTTCATCAAACATTTGAAGACATCCATCCAAGCTTCAAGTTCTTTCACAATCTTCAAGTCCAGGAGAAATTGCATCTAGTGAACTCATTAATTGGTGCCTAGGAGGAAAATACCTTAAACTTACATTATTGAGTCAGCACTTTAGAAATTGAGCCATTCCTAGTCAATTGGAGTCATAAAATATCAAATACAAAGTCAAATTGGACTTAGGCGCCCCTTCATGTAATTTCCCACCATCATGAGCACCTAGATCTAGGAAGATCATCCAATTGCGCCTAGGAATAAGATACAAGTCCAAGACCTCAAATTTGAGCACCTAGAAGTGTGATGGATTGAAGAAGCTAAATTGGTGCCTAAGGCTAAGTTGTATCTAATGACATCACCTAATTGAGCGCCTAGGAGGTATAAAGCTTAACATTGACATGAGGACAAGTGCTTAGTAAAGGAGAGTTTCTCAAACATTTAAACATGTGAATGAAGTCATAGAAATGCACTAAGTCATCTAGACGCCATTTTCCCCTTGTGTACCCTTACATTTGCACCTAAGAAGAAGTTGCTTCAATTCATTGGAGTGTTTGAGTATTGAGGATTTCTTAGCAATGCTTTGCAACTTTACACTGCCTCCTTCTGATAATTTATGGGGCAGTAGAAAACCTTTCACCATGGGCAAACAACTCAGAGATATAAAAATTGAGAGAAGTTATTGTAGAGGCACTCTATGTGATCGTGTTGCCTTAGACAGAATGTTTCTAAGTGACATGGTCTTCGAGTAACATCTCATCAAAGATTGTTGCCTTTTTGCACTTTAGACTCTTCAGGGATATCATCGGTACAATGTAGCTCGAACTGTTTTGACATGTTTGGGTGAAAAGAAGGACCATGCCTAGCATAAATGTACCCATCCGAACGCGTTGGAACAGTCAGTTTGGTCACATTAGGAGCAAGATGAAAGTTACACCCCTTTGCAACTTTACACTTCCTCCTTCTGACGATTTTTGGGGCAGCAGAAAACCTTTCACCACGGGAAAATGTCTCAGAGATATAAAAAAATAGAGAGAGGTTATTGTGATCACGTTTCCTCAGACAGAATCTTTCTAAGTGACATGATTTTTGAGTAACATCTCGTCAAAGATTGCTGCCTTTTTACACTTTGGACTCTTCAAGGATATCATCAGTACAATGTATCTCAGACTGTTTCAACATGTTTGGGTGAAAAAAAGGACAATACCTAGTGTAAATGTACCCATCTAGATGCATTGGAATAGTCAGTTTGGTCGCATCAGGAGTAGGATGAAAGTTACACCCCTTTGCAACTTTACACTGCCTCTTGACGATTTTTGGGGCAGTAGAAAACCTTTCACCACAGGCAAATGTCTCAGAGATATAAAAAACTGAGAGAGGTTATTGTAGAGCCACTCTACGTGATTGCGTTGCCTTAGATGGAATGTTTCTAAGTGACACGGTTTTAAAGTAACATCTCATCAAAGATTGCTGCCTTTTTGCACTTTGGACTCTTCAGGGATATCATCGGTACATTGTAGCTCGGACTGTTTTGACATGTTTGGGTGAAAAATAGGACCATGCCTAGCGTAAATGTACCCATCCAGACACATTGGAATAGTCAGTTTAGTCGCATCAAGAGCAGGACAAAAGTTACACCCCTTTGCAACTTTACACTGCCTCATTCTGACGATTTTTGGGGCAGCAGAAAACCTTTCACCACGGGAAAGTGTCTTAGAGATATAAAAAATTGAGAGAGGTTATTGTAGAGGCACTCTATGTGATCACATTTCCATAAATAGAATGTTTCTATGTGACACAATTTTTGAATAACATCTCGTCAAAATTGCTACCTTTTTGCACTTTGGACTCTTCAGGGATATTGTCGGTACAATGTAGCTCAGACTGTTTCGACATGTTTGGGTGAAAAATAAGACCATGCCTAGCGTAAATGTACCTATTTAGATGCGTTGGAATAGTCAGTTTGGTCGCATCAGGAGCAGGACGAAAGTTACACCCCTTTGCAACTTGACACTGCCTCCTTCTAATGATTTTTGGGGCAGCAAAAAACTTTCACTATGGGCAAATGCCTCAGAGATATAAAAAATTGAGAGAGGTTATTGTAGAGGCACTCTACATGATCGTATTTCCTTAGACAGAATGTTTCTAAGTGACACAGTTTTTTAGTAACATCTCGTCAAAGATTGCTACCTTTTTGCACTTTGGACTCTTCAGGGATATCATCGGCACAATGTAGCTCGGACTGTTTCGACATGTTTGGGTGAAAAATAGAACCATGCTTGGCCTAAACGTACCCATTCGGATGCGTTGGAACTATCAGTTTGGTTGCATCAAGAGCAAGACACCAAAAATGCAAAAGTTGCTTTGTGCAACTTGACAACATTGACACTTTTTTGCAACATGACTCAAAGACTCAAATTGACCCCAAATGACTCAAAGTGACTTAAAATCACCTTGATTTTGGTGCCCAATGTACATTATAGAGGTCTAGGCAATCCTTATCATTCAAACATATTAGATGAGCGCCTAGGAAAGGAAAAAACTCTAAGTTTCATCATCATGAACGCCTAATATCAAGAGACTTTAATGGCTCAAACCTTAGCATGGAGTCCTAAGGTGCATTGCATGTCTCCTTTCATCCATTTTGGTGCCCTTATGTAGATTTTTCAACTTGATTTGGCACCCTGTATGTGAAGGAAGATCTAAAGGCATGAAAGCGGATGTTATTTTGCAAGAGTTTGGATCATCAAAATTGAAAGAAATAAGTCTATTAAGCTTGGGCGCCCTTAGTCTTCTTTTCATTCATTATGAGCACCTTGGGAGAATGGTATATAGGTCATCATCATGATTGGGCGCCCTGGATCCAAAGTGTTGGAGAGATCATCAAATGGTGTCTAGAGGAAGTAGGGTGAGTTATGAGTTTGGTCGCATCAGGAGCAAGACACCAAAAATGCATAACATGATGATGTAAAAATGTGTATATGTGTAAAAATGCAGGAGGAAATAAAAAAAAAGACAAACCTTACAAATTAATATGCATACTTACAACTCAATGTAACATGACTTTACAAAATCAATGTGAATACTTACAAATTAATCCAATGAACCATCTGGGTTTGCTCTACTCTTTATTGTGTCAAGTATTGCTTCATGGTTAGACTCACGCACCTTCCACAAGATTTTGTTCAAAGGTCTACCCCGATACTTTATCAAATGAACATTGGATGCCATGACAAGGTTCGAGTAATGAAGAATCTGTCGATGCATGTCAAAGTCCTGAAACAACCAAATATTAACACTCTTATGTGGGTACCTTCTAAGCCATGTTCCAGTAATAACCACTGAGCCTGTAGGGTATTCGATGTTTTCTCCATATAACAGGGGCCTCCAATTTCTTTTTGGCCTCAACACAATGACATAAATAATAATTTGTTCCCTCTTCATTATCTTCATCTGCAATAACTACATATACGTGCCCTACATTGATATGTGTAGCAAATTAGATGAAATTAGTCAACATTACAAAAACACTAAAAAGTAAGATGACATTACCTGGTTGAACTAGATGAAATTAGATGCATATACGTGCCCTATATTACCTGGTTGAACTAAATCTGATATGTGGTCAAAGTCAACTGATGATTCCATCTGTGTTAGTTCTAGTACAGTCAGGGGTCGATTTGTGTCAAGTGGGCTAAGATAACTTAACTGCCATTCATCAACCCACTCCTTTGACTCGCACTCATCCCAAACTTGAATTGTACAGGAAGAACAGAAGCATGACATCTTTCGTGTATGGATACTCCATGAACCTACAATTGAGCTTCTGAAAGAGTGCATTTCATTTGATCCTGTCAGTGTACAACAGTCCTCATATGGTGCAATGTTAGTATCATCTATCAACCAAAAAAATCTACAAACTGAAGACTTACCTTCATTACCTGGACCCATGGAAGCATTACACCACTCGATAATCAATTTTGCATCTGTCAACTTTACATTGTCTTTATACTTTAACTCTTCTCATGCTATGGCTCTTGTGATACATGCTCTTGCACCATCATGCTCCCCCTTTCCATGCCCGGCCTCACAAAACTTCCACATATGCTGAATACTTGTAAAATTATGCCTCCTACTCAGCCAATAGAAATTATGTGAGTTCTTGAATTGTGACGCATAGTTATCTGACCATATGATATGCTGATTGAATAGGGATGACCACATCATGTTCTTCATCAACTGACACTTCCAAGCCTTACAATTCCTCTTAAATACATTCTGGGAGAATTAGGAGATTTTCCTTTGGAGATCATATAATCTTTAAATGCTTTCCATCTTGGTAGGTCCTCTGCATCAGAGAAAAACCACTGATGGTGTCTGAGAAATAAGAAATTGTTCATCTCTTCGGTGATCCATTTCTGTTTCCAAACCTTCCCCTTCAGACTTGAATGACCACAAGGTTTTTTAGGGACAACTTTTCCTGTTTCCTGCAAGAGCTTGCCAGATGCTCCACCATATGATAGGCATAACAATGAAGGTGCAAGCCCTCATAATCAAGTTCTTGATAGAAAATGTCCATCGAGGAAGAACGACTGATCTTCTTTGGAAGCAGAAGTTCTAGTTTGTGACAAATCCTTATCCAAGATTAAATAGTAGGGGTTCTGTCAAGCAATTGCCAATCCACTTCCACAAAGTCTCCTGAAGACTTCTTGATTGATTCTGAAACATCCACACCCCAAAACTGGAGAGGCAATCAATATAATCGAACCCATAAATCTACATTTGATGACATAAACCCTCATCACTATACCCTCCAACCCTATTCCTAATCCTTATACCCTCCACACTCTACTTTAACCCTAATCCCTCGATCCTCAACCCTATCCCTAAACCCTTGACCCTCAAACCTCAACCTTCAACCCTCAACGTCAAACCCTAATCCCTCAACCCTTAACTATGATCCCTTGACCCTCAACCCTATCCCTAAACCCTAAAGCCTCAACCCTCAACCCTCAATGTCAAATCCTAATCCCTCGACCTTTCACTCAAATCCCTCAACCCTAAACCCTATTCCTAAACCCTCAACACTATACCTTAAACCCTAATCCCTCAACCCTAAACCTTATCCGTAAACCCTAATCCCTCAACCCTAAACCCTAATCTGTCATCCCTCAACTCTAACCCCTCATCCCTAAACCCTAAACGCTATCCCTATTCCTAAACCCTCAACAGACTCGATATTATACCTTAAACCCTAATCCCTTATCCTTAAACCCTCCAACCCTATCCCTAATCCTTATACCCTCCACACTCTACTTTAACCCTAATCCCTCGACCCTCAACCCTATCCCTAAACCCTTGACCCTTCAACCTCAACCCTCAACCCTTAACTATGATCCCTTGACCCTCAACCCTTAACGTCAAACCCTAATCCCTCAACCCTTAACTATGATCCCTCAACCCTCAACCCTGTGCCTAAACCCTCAACCCTGAATGTCAAATCCTAATCCCTCAACCCTTCACTCTAATTCCTCAACCCTAAACCTTATCCCTAAACCCTCAACACTATATCTTAAACCCTAATCCCTCAACCCTCAACCCTAAACCTTATCCCTAAACCCTAATCCCTTAACCCTCAACCCTAATCTGTCATCCCTCAACTCTAATCCCTCATCCCTAAACCCTAAATGCTATCCCTTTTCCTAAACCCTCAACAGACTTGATACTATACCTTAAACCCTAATCCCTTATCCCTAATCCCTCCAACCCTATCCCTAATCCTTATACCCTCCACACTCTACTTTAACCCTAATCCCTCGACCCTCAACCCTATCCCTAAACCCTTGACCCTCAAACCTCAACCCTCAACCCTCAACGTCAAACCCTAATCCCTCAACCCTTAACTATGATCCCTCGACCCTCAACCCTATTCCTAAACCCTAAACCCTAAAGCCTCAACCCTCAACCCTCAATGACAAATCCTAATCCCTCAACCCTTCACTCTAATTGCTCAACCCTAAACCCTATCCCTAAACCCTTAACACTATACCTTAAACCCTAATCCCTCAACCCTCAACCCTAAACCTTATCCCTAAAACCTAATCCCTCAACCCTGAACCCTAATCCATCATCCCTCAACTCTAATCCCTCATCCCTAAACCTTAAATGCTATCCCTATTCCTAAACCCTCAACAGACTCGATACTATACCTTAAACTCTAATCCCTTATCCCTAAACCCTCCAAGCCTATCCCTAAACCTTATACCCTCCACACTCTACTTTAACCCTAATCCCTCGACCCTCAACCCTATCCCTAAACTCTTGACCCTCGAACCTCAACCCTCAACTCTCAACGTCAAACCCTAATCCCTCAACCCTTAACTTTGATCCCTCGACCCTCAACCCTATCCCTAAACCCTAAACCCTCAACCCTCAACGTCAAATCCTAATCCCTCAACCCTTCACTCTAATCCCTCAACCCTCAACCCTAAACCTTATCCCTAAACCCTAATCCCTCAACCCTCAACCCTAATCCATCATCCCTCAACTCTAATCCCTCATCCCTAAACCCTAAATGCTATCCCTATTCCTAAACCCTCAACAGACTCGATATTATACCTTAAACCCTAATCCATTATCCCTAAACCCTCCAACCCTATCCCTAATCCTTATACCCTCCACACTCTACTTTAACCCTAATCCCTCGATCCTCAACCCAATCCCTATACCCTTGACCCTTGAACCTCAACTCTCAACCTTGAACGTCAAACCCTAATCCCTTAACCCTTAACTCTGATCCCTCGACCCTCAACCCTATCCCTAAACCTTAAACCCTAAACCCTCAACCCTCAACGTCAAATCCTAATTCCTCAACCCTTCACTCTAATCCCTCAACCCTAAACCCTATCCCTAAACCCTCAACACTATACCTTAATTCCTAATCCGTCAACCCTCAACCCTAAACCTTATCCCTAAACCCTAATCCTTCAACCCTCAACCCTAATCCATCATCCCTCAACTCTAATCCCTCATCCCTAAACCCTAAATGCTATCCCTATTCCTAAACCCTCAACAGACTCGATACTATACCTTAAACCCTAATCCATTATCCCTAAACCCTCCAACCCTATCCGTAATCCTTATACCCTCCACACTCTACTTTAACACTAATCCCTCGACCCTCAACCCTATCCCTAAACCCTTGACCCTCGAACCTCAGCCCTCAACTATCAACGTCAAACCCTAATCCTTCAACCCTTAACTCTGATCCCTTGACCCTCAACTCTATCCCTAAACCCTAAACCCTAAACCCTAAACCCTCAACGTCAAATCCTAATCCCTCAACCCTTCACTCTAATCCCTCAACCCTAAACCCTATCCCTAAACCCTCAACACTATACCTTAAACCCTAATCCCTCAACCCTCAACCCTAAACCTTATCCCTAAACCCTAATCCCTCAACCCTCAACCCTAATCTGTCATCCCTCAACTCTAATCCCTCATCCCTAAACCCTAAATGCTATCCCTATTCCTAAACCCTCAACAAACTCAATACTAAACCTTAAACCCTAAACCCTCCAACCCTATCCCTAATCGTTATACCCTCCACACTCTACTTTAACCCTAATCCCTTGACCCTCAACCCTAAACGTCAAACCCTAATCCCTCAACCCTTAACTATGATCCCTTGACCCTCAACCCTATCCCTAAAGCCTAAACCCTAAAGCCTCAACCCTAAACCCTCAATATCAAATCCTAATCCCTCAACGCTTCACTCTAATCGCTCAACCCTAAACCCTATCCCTAAACCCTCAATACTATACCTTAAACCCTAATCCCTCAACCCTTAACCCTAAACCTTATCCCTAAACCCTAATCCCTCAACCCTGAACCCTAATATGTCATCCCTCAACTCTATCACCTCATCCCTAAACCCTAAATGCTATCCCTATTCCTAAACCCTTAACAAACTTGATACTATACCTTAAACCCTAATCCCTTATCCCTAAACCCTCCAACCCTATCCCTAATCCTTATAGCCTCCACACTCTACTTTAACCCTAATCCCTCGACCCTCAATCCTATCCCTAAACCCTTGACCCTTGAACCTTAACCCTCAACCTTCAACGTCAAACCCTAATCCCTCAACCCTTAACTCTGATCCCTCGACCCTCAACCCTATACCTAGACCCTCAACCCTCAACGTCAAATCCTAATCCCTCAACCCTTCACTCTAATCCCTCAACTCTCAACCCTATCCCTAAACCCTCAACACTATACCTTAAACACTAATCCCTCAACCCTAAACCTTATCCCTAAACCCTAATCCCTCAACCCTCAACCCTAATCCATCATCCCTCAACTCTAATCCCTCATCCCTAAACCCTAAATGCTATCCCTATTCCTAAACCCTCAACAGACTTGATACTATACCTTAAACCCTAATCCATTATCCCTAAACCCTCTAACCCTATCCTTAATCCTTATACCCTCCACAATCTACTTTAACCCTAATCCCTCGACCCTCAACCCTATCCCTAAACCCTTGACCCTCGAACCTCAACCCTTAACCCTCAACGTCAAACCCTAATCCCTCAACCCTTAACTCTGATCCCTTGTCCCTCAACCCTATCCCTAAACCCTAAACCCTCAACCCTCAACATCAAATCCTAATCCCTCAACCCTTCACTCTAATCCCTTAACCCTAAACCATATCCCTAAACCCTCAACACTATACCTTAAACCCTAATCCCTCAACCCTCAACCCTAAACCTTATCCCAAAACCCTAATCCCTCAACCCTCAACCCTAATCAGTCATCCCTCAACTCTAATCCCTCATCGCTAAACCCTAAATGCTATCCCTATTCCTAAACCCTCAACAGACTCGATACTATACCTAAAACTGTAATCCCTTATCGCTAAACCCTCCAACTCTATCCCTAATCCTTATATCCTCCACACTCTACTTTAACCCTAAACCCTCGACCCTCAGCCCTATCCCTAAACCCTTGACCCTTGACCCTCAACCCTCAACGTCAAACCCTAATCCCTCAACCCTTAACTCTAATCCCTCGACCCTCAACCCTATCCCTAAACCCTAAACCCTAAACCCTCAACCCTCAACGTCAAATCCTAATCCTCAATCCTTCACTCTAATCCCTCAACCCTAAACCCTATCCCTAAACCCTCAACACTATACCTTAAACCCTAATCCCTCAACCCTTAACCCTAAACCCTAATCCCTCAACCCTCAACCCTAATCTGTCATCCCTCAACTCTAATCCCTCATCCCTAAACCCTAAATACTATCCCTATTCCTAAACCCTCAACAGACTCGTATACCTTAAACCCTAATCCCTTATCCCTAAACCCTCCAACCCTATCCCTAATCCTTATACCCTCCACACTCTACTTTAACCCTAATCCCTCGACCCTCAACCCTATCCCTAAACCCTTGACCCTTGAACCTCAACCCTCAACCCTTAACTATGATCCCTCGACCCTCAACCCTATCCGTAAACCCTAAACCCTCAACCCTTAACATCAAATCCTAATCCCTCAACCCTTCACTCTAATCCCTCGACCCTAAACCCTATCCCTAAACCCTCAACACTATACCTTAAACCCTAATCCCTCAACCCTCAACCCTAATCCATCATCGTTCAACTCTAATCCCTCATCCCTAAACCCTAAATGCTATCCCTTTTCCTAAACCCTCAACAGACTTGATACTATACCTTAAACCCTAATCCCTTATCCCTAAGCCCTCAAACCCTATCCCTAATCCTTATACCCTCCACACTCTACTTTAACCCTAATCCCTCGACCCTTAACCCTATCCCTAAACCCTTGACCCTCGAATCTCAATTGTCAACCCTCAATGTCAAACCCTAATCCCTCAACTGTTAACTCTGATCCCTCGACCCTCAACCCTATCCCTAAACCCTAAACCCTCAACGCTCAACGTCAAATCCTAATCCCTCAACCCTTCACTCTAATCCCTCAACCCTAAACCCTATCCCTAAACCCTCAACACTATATCTTAAACCCTAATCCATCAACCCTAACCCTAAACCTTATCCCTAAACCCTAATCCCTCAACCCTCATCTGTCATCGCTCAACTCTAATCCCTCATCCCTAAACCCTAAACACTATCCCTATTCCTAGAGCCTCAACGGGCTTGATACTATACCTTAAACCCTAATCCCTTATCCCTAAACCCTCCAACCCTATCCCTTAACCCTAATCCCTCGACCCTCAACCCTATCCTGAAACCCTTAATCCTCGAACCTCAATGTACTCAACCCTCAATGTCAAACCCTAATTCCTCAACCCTTAACTCTGATCCCTCAACCCTTAACCCTTAAAACTTGAACCGTAAAACCTATCCCTACAGGCTTGACACTCGATACTATATCTTAAACCCTAATCCCTTAACCCTCATCCCTAAATCATTAAACCTTCAACCCTCAACCCTCAACCCTCAACTCTCAACATTAAACCCTAATTCATCAACCCTAAACCCTAATCCCTCAAACCTAAACCCTATCCCTAAACCATCAACCCTCAACACTATACCTTAAACCCTAATCCCCATCCCTCAACCCTTAACCCTTAAAACTTAAACCCTATCCCTACACCCTCAACACTTGACACTATATCTTAAGCCTTAAACCCTCATCCCTAAAGCCTCAACCCTCAATCCTTAAACCTTCAACCCTAAACCCTATCCCTAATCCCTCTACCCTCAACACTCTAACTCTAACCTTGACATTAAATGCTAATTTGTTAACCCTAAACCCTATCCCTAAACCCTCAACCCTCAACACTATACCTTAAACCCTAATCCATCTACCCTAAAACCTAATCCCTCAACCCTCAATGCTAAACACTATCAATAAACCCTCAACCCTAGACACTATACCTTAAACCCTATGAGAAAAGCTTTGCGTATGGTACATCCACAGTGAGTAATTAACAGTTCAAATCAGAAGGATAATCATTATGAAAAAAGATTTGCATTGGGGTACATCTATGTTTCTTGCTGTCCACCCCGCACTTAAGGAAGGTATATTGTTATGAAACAGGCAAATAATCTCCCATTGTTTACTGGCTCTATCCAAAAGAACTACTAAACTATACCTTAAACCCTAATCCCTCAACTCTAAACTTTCAACCCTAAACCCTATCCCTAATCTCTTTACCCTCAACACTCTACCTTAAACCTAATCCCTCGACCCTTAACCCTAAACGCTATCCCTAAAGCCTCAACCCTAAACCCTAATCCCTCAAGGTCCTAAACTCTAATCCCTTATCCCTAAACTCTAAATCCTATCCCTAAATGCTCAACCCTCAACCTTAAACCTTAATCACTCAATCCTTATCCACCCTCCTCTTCCCTCGACACTATACATACATACCTATAGGCATACATAGATACATACATACATATAGGCATACATAGATAGATACATACATACATATAGGCATACATACATACATACATGATTAATAGCCTTGAACATAAAAAAATTTAAGGGGAACATAACACGAGTGCGTTATAACGCACTCGCGTTATGCCAAACATGACAAACAACAGACTTTTCTGGAAAAGGAAAAATGCAAAGAAAAACATAACGCGAGCGCATTATAACGCGCTCGCGTTATGTCTTGCTTTGGGAATCCCAAGCCTTGGGCTTGGGATTTGCTTTGGATTTCCAACCCAAAGGCTTGGAGTGCCTTTTGAATAGTCACAGACTTGTTTTTCCATATTCTTCAAGATTTCACATAATTTCGTTCGTGCTAACCCTCAGATTTGCACATATTTCAAGGTCAAACAAATCAAACACCTGGGTAATGTTAGGCTTTCTCTTAGCTATTTGACGATGTGATTTTTTTCACATTTTAACAATGTTAAGCCTTTCATCTTTAATTTCTTTTGTTTGTGTGTCCGTTTTTGGGCAAAAACCACTGTTTGGTCTTTTTTTCATTGTAAATTAACTAATCATTGAAATTTCAAAAAAATTACATATTTAGAAACTAGACTCCATTCTACAAATATTAAAAAAAGAAAAAAATGATTTTCAATTAGTTTTCAAAATTTATAGGGGTAGCACGGCAAAAATTCTATTTTTTAGGATGTGTCCACTTTGAAAATTAGTAAAAAATCAAATATTCATCAAAAATTTATTAGAAAAATCGGGCATAAACTACATGCTATTAGCTAATTTCTCACTAAAGCGATTTTAAAAATACCAAAAAAAAGTTGAGCTTTTGAGGGAGCCACAAAACATGCTATGTTATGTTTTTTTGACAGAAACAACACCAATTTCTATGGCTCCCTCTTTTGAACCCCTTAATCTATGCCATTTAAAAAAAAATAGTAGTTTAGAAAGTAGACTCGGAGCACTACGAACATTGTTTGCATCTCCAAATTTTGAGTGTAACTATGCTCAATTTCTCATCCAAGGCTAGTATTTCCTAATTTTAGAAAAAAAAGTGGCCACTTAAGACCCCTTTTTGGCCCCCCATCTTCTTGCACTTACCCTCTAGATAAGTGCAAAATGTCTCAGTAAAAAATCATTTCATCAATTGGTGATGTTTTCTTGCTATTGGAAATATTTGATGCCTTTGTAATGTTCTTTGATATAGTCAGGCCTTTGTAGCAAGTATTTCTGTCAACACGTAGTGTTTTAATGAGGGAATTTAGCATTTGTTAGTCCCTAATTTTCATTTATTGTCAATAGACTGAAGTGTACAAGGCATCCCTTTCTTTCCAAGAAATTATTTTGCAATTAGAACTTCTTTTTGTGATTGTCTCATTGGAACTTGATATTTTGCTTGTGGTTTTGAATTCACCCATATGCAAATGATATCTTGTTGTGGCATGTTTGTTATTAGGGTAGAATTTGAGCTATACTCTTGCAATTTCCTTATTGGGTTTTGATATTTTGATCGTGGTTTTGTATTTTTCCAATTCAAATTAATTGTGTTCATGAACAATGATACACATTGAGAGATGTCTATTTGTTTGAGATATATATGATGTAGCATGGATGTTTTGATGCATGTACATCATGTATATCCTAAACAGATAAGACTTCTATTCAAGATGTGTATTTTGAGCTATTGCAATGGAGTTTGTGCTATTTTTTTGCAATTTTCTCATGGGTTGTTGATACTTTATTCTTGGTTTTGTATTTCCCCAATTGCAATCATTATTTGGAGCAAAGAAACAAAAAAAATTATCGATCCATGGTGCTTTGATGTTATACATGTGTCCTTGGTGTGATTGTTTCTGAGGGTACATGGCATTGTCGATAGTGGTGCACGTGCCTTTTGTGTATGGTCACATTTTGCCTTTATTTGGATCTAGTTTTCACTTGTTGTAAATAGATTCAAGTGCAGTCACCATTAATGGATTATGGTGTTAAGTTCTATGGCTATGAAACAAAAGGTTCTTGTGTAAACGAGCACATTTTGCATTTACTTAGATCTAATTTTCATTTATTGTGAATAGATTTGAGTGCAATCGCCATTAATGGATTATGGTGTTAAGTTTTGAGTCTTTCAAGAAGATGATTATTTGTGTTTCTTATTTATTTGCTCAGGGAATTGAATCATTGTGTTGAGTGCTTTGATGGATTAATCTATGTTATTGAGTTAAAGACTTAACACCATAATTCATTAATGTTGAGTTCTCCATTAGCTGACATTAACAATGCAATTAATGTTTTATCTGCCATGCATGGATGCCAACTGCAGTTGAATCTATTAAAACAAAATAACAAGTTCATGTCTGCACTACCTAATATGCTATGTATTTATGTGTGTATATATGTATGTATTGCACAAAGATGAGGGACCCAAATGGGGTCTTAAGATGCCACTTTTTTCTGAAATCAGGAAACATTGATGTTCGATGAGAAATTGAAGATAGCTACACTCAAAATTTGAAGATAGAACAAAAACAAGAGTCATAGTGCTCCGAATCTAGTTTCTAAACTACTAATTTTCTCCAAAAATGGTTGAGATTAAGGGGTTCAAAAAGGGGGAGCACACAAATTGGTCCTATTTTTTTCAAAAAAACATAACATAGCGTCTGGTGTGCTCTCCCTAAAATGTTAACTTTTTTTTAGTATTTCAATAATCACTCTAGTGAGAAATTAGCTAACACTGTGTAGTTTATCCCTAATTTTTATGATAATTTTTTAATGAATAATTGATTTTTTAGTAATTTTCAAAGTGGACACATCCTGAAAAATAGAAATTTGAGCATGCTCCCCCCTAAATTTTTTGAAAATTAATCAAAAATCAATTTTTTTTAATACGTGTAGAATGGAGTCTAGTTTCTAAAAATGTAACTTATTTCAAATTTTGATGAATGGTTAAAAAAACAAGTCAAAAATACTAGACAGTGGTTTTTGACAAAAAATGGACACATAACAAAAGAAATTCAAGATGAAATCCTTAACCTACTCGAAATGTGAAAAAAATATACAGTTAGATAGCTAACATAGAGCTTAAGATTATGGTGGTAGTTTTTTTTAGTTTTCATTGAAAAAAGTGTCATCCTGATGGGGAGCACACTCCAGATTATCTCTAGATTTTGCTAAAAACTAGTAAAAACACATCAAAGCAAGCTCACCATAACGCGAACATGTTATAATGTGCTCGCATTATGTGAAATCCATAACATGAGTGCATTATAATGTTCTCGCATTATGGTGAGCTAAAACAACTCTCTCCCTCCCTCCCTCCCTCCCTCTCTCTCTCTCTCTGATGGAAGGAGATGGGGAGAAAGTGATATATAGGGAGAGAGAAAGAGAGAGAGATAGAAAGAGAGTCATAGTTTTCTTTTTTCCACTTCCTTCATTGATAAGGGAGAGGGAGAGATAGGGAAATAGAGGAATGATAGGGGAGAAGGAGTTAAGAGATATGGAGATAGCGAGAGATAAATAGGTAGAGAGAGAGCAAATAGATAGGGGGAGATAGAGGAGAAAGAGGGGAGAGATCTAGGGTGATAGAGAGTGAGTGAGATGTCTAGAGAGATAGGGAGATAGAGGTTTGGGGTTTCTCAAGTTTAGAGTATAGGGCTTAGGGATTACGATTTAGGGGCATTATTTAGGGTTTAGGGGTTTAGAGAGAGACTACTTTTGACATGCAATGCTAAACCCTAAAACCTCTCAATCTCTCTGCCTATGTCTTTGGCCATGTCCATCACTCTCTATCTCCCTATCTCTCCCCTCGGTCTCCTCTATATCTCCCTATTGGTCCTCTCTCCCTAAACCCTAAACATCCTAACATTAACATCCAAATAATGCTCCTAATCTCTAAACACTAAACCCTAAACTTAAGCAACCCTAAACCCCCAAGCACCAAACCCCAAACACCTAAACCCTAAATCCAAGAAACCCTAAAACTCTATCTCCCTATCTCTATCATCCCTCTACCTCTCAATCCAGAGATTAGGGGCATTATTTGGATGTTAAGGTTTGGAGGTTTAGGGTTTAGGGAGAGAGGACCGATAGGGAGATAGAGAGAAATAGACATGGCAAAAGACATAGGTAGAGAGATTGAGAGGTAGGGGGATGATAGAGATAGGGAGATAAAGGTTTAGGGTTGCTTGGGTTTAGAGTTTAGAGAGAGAGAGAGAGAGGTGTTTAGGGTTTAGGGGCATTATTTAGGGTTGCTCAAGTTTAGGGAGAGAGATTGAGAGGTAGAGGGATGATAAAGATAGAGAGATAGATATATATGGTTTCTTGGGTTTAGGGTTAGGGTTTAGAGGTTAGGGTTGCTCATGTTTAGGGGAATTTAGGGTTGCTTGGGTTTAGGGTTTAGGGTTGCATGTCAAAAGCAATCTCTCTCTCTAAACCCCTAAATTCAAGTAACCCCAAACCTCTATCTCACTATCTCTCCGTTATCTCCCTATCTCTCTAGACATCTCACTCATGCTCTCTATCACCCTATCTCTCCCCTCTTTCTTCTCTATCTGTCCCTATTTGTCTCCTGTCTTTCTAGGTCTATCTATCTCTCGCTATCTCATTATCTCTTACCTCCTCTTCTATCATTCCTCTATTTCCCTATCTCTCCCTCTCCCTTATCGATGAAGGAAATGGAAAAAAGAAAACTATGACTCTCTTTCTATCTCTCTCCCCCGTATATATCACTTTCTCCCTATCTCCCTATCTCTCTTCCTCTCAGAGAGAGAGAGGGAGAGCTACAATGAGAGAGAGAGGTTTAAGGTTTAGGGGAATTATTTAGGGTTGCTCAAGTTTACGGAGAGAGATTGAGAGGTAGAGGGATGATAAAGATAGAAACATAGAGATTTAGGTTTTCTTGGGTTTAGGGGAATTATTTAGGGTTTAGAGGCTTAGGGTTGCTCAGGTTTAGGGTTTCATGTCAAAAGCAATCTCTATCTCTCTCCCTCTCTCTCTAAACCCCTAAACCCTAAATAATGCCCCTAAATCATAACCCCTAACCCCTAAACCCTAAACTCGAGAAACCCCAAACCTCAATCTCTCTCTCTCTCTCTCTCTCTCTCTCTCTCTCTCCTCTCTCTCTCTCTCTCTCTCTCTCTCTCTCTCTCTCTCTCTCTCTCTCTCTCTCTCTCTCTCTCTCTCTCTCTCTCTCTCTCTCTCTCTCTCTCTCTCTCTCTCTCTCTCTCTCTCTCTCTCTCTCTCTCTCTCTCTCTCTCTCTCTCTCTCTCTCTCTCTCTCTCTCTCTCTCTCTCTCTCTCTCTCTCTCTCCCCCTAAACCCTAAATAATGCCCCTAAACCATAATCCCCAAACTCCTAAACCCTAAACACTATCTATCTCTCACTCTCACTCTCTATCTCCCTATCCCTCCCCTCTGTCTCCTCTATCTCTCCCAATATCTATTGGTCCCCTCTCTCTATATCTATTTCTAAACCCTAAACCCTAACCCCTAGAAACTCTCTCTCTCTCTCTCGCTCTCATTTAGGGTTTCTCAAGTTTAGGGTTTAGGGGAATTATTTAGGGTTTAGGGGTTTAGGGATGCTCGAGTTTAGGGTTTAGGGGGTTTAGGGTTGTTCGTGTTTAGGTTTTAGGGTTTAGGGGTTTAGGGTTTCTCTCTCTATTGATCCCCTCTCTCTAACTGTATGTTTCTATCTCTCCATCCCTCACTATCTCACTCCCCCTCTCTATCTCCCTGTCCCTATCTCTTAATCTATCCCTCTTTACCTCTCTCTCCCTCCCTCTCTATCTCTTTCCTCCTCTCTATCTCTCTCCCCATCCATCTACCTCTTGAAATGTTTCTCCAGGTATGTCTCTAGACATCTCTCCATCTATTTCCCTATCTCTTAATATATCCCTCTCTACCTCTCTCTGTATTTCCCTATCCATCTCTCCCTCTTTATCTATCTTTCTCCTTCTATCTAGAACCCTTTGTTTATCTCAATTCCCCTCTCTCCCTCTCCCCGTCTCTATCTCCACCTATCCCTCTGTATCTAGAGATATAGAGAAAGAGAGACAAATATTTTTATGCTTCCCATAATGCGCTCATGTTATGGGAAGCAAAAGAAATGGGCAAAAAGCATGTGGGATCCATGATTCAGACCCCACATACCTATTATTCCTACTTTTCATGCAATATATCAGACAAGAAAATGATTTTCATGTTGGTTGACATTTTAACAATCATTTTTAGATCAATCCACCACCTTTGCTATTTTTTCAACGTAGAGGAATTGATTTTGCATGTTTTTGGAGAAAATTTGATTATTTAAACCTAAACTTTCATGTTTCATGTGTGATTTTGTTTCAAAGCTAATTACCATTGATATATAGATTGAATTTTATGATATATGTGTTTGTTTTTTCCATAAATTCACTAATCCTATTCTAGAGTTATATAGAATTCATAATCAAACTTACGAAAAAGAAGAATTCAAGGATTTTGAAGCCAAAATTTGGAGAATTGGTCAACTCCAATAGAGAAGCCTTTAAGGTATGTTCTAAATTATATCAATTTTAATTCATTTATATATATGTCTTTCATCTTGTTTCAACTTTAGGATTTTCATCTTGTTTCAACTATCCGTAAACTACTCATACCAGATGTTGCTCATGTTAGATGCTACAACAATCCATGCAAACCTAGATCTTAGATCATCTTAATTCTTACTTTATGATTGTTTTTATAGTTTTCTTAACCATTTTAGATTGTGACTATCCTCTTCTTTAACCCTACTATCATAATCATACTCTAGGATCAATGATTGTCTTGACCCTTCATGACCATTGTGAAATTTGCCCTGCTTTCCTATTTTTGGGATATTAAGAGGTAATAATTCATTTAGGATCATTTTTTTATGTTATAAATTTAGGTTGTGATCTTAGTAGGGTATAAATTTAGGTTGTATCATTCATTTTAGATAAAATTTGAAGATACCATCAACTAGAGATAGAGAGGACAATCCATGTAAAGGAGAAGAAGACAATTTACATAAAGGGTTTCAAGGCTAGATTTGCCATTGTGATAGTCATATACGATTTGTATCATGCCCATTATCTAAGAAATCTCCATAAAAAAAAGTTTTAGCCTAGGTTGTCTTAGGGTATACACAAGATGATACAAAGGGAGTTATAAGGAGAAAAAGTACTAAAAAGAGGTTTTCATGAGTGTAGGACAGTCACAAGTCTATATAACAGTCCACTATCATAGTCATGACCATCATGAAGTTGTTTTTAATATATACATTACTTAAGATGTCTTTGATCTTTTGTGATGAGTATCCAGATGGTTATCTTCAAGGGTTAATGTTCTTTTGACTATCACAAAGTTTTTGGACTGGTTTAAGACTATTAGGATAGTCAATTTATGTTGACTATCGGTCCCCTTCAATGGCATTGATTTTGTCATCCTTCAAAATCACCTCCATACAACTCATATATGTAAATTATTAACCATACAATTCATGATTTCCAAACCTAAAATAATGATTTAATACTCATATAAGAGTCCAAACAATGGCCTTCAAGGGGCAAGACAATCAAGAGCAGTCAAGGTGATGTTCTTATGAGTTGATAGGGTCAAAGGGAGACTTAGTATTAGAGATATACCTTTAAATAGTGATCTCTTAATACCTTATGGTTTCAAATAGTTTTGAAGTCTCTTGGCAGTCCTATTTTCCTTTATGGAAATACTCATGACAGTCTTGAAGGAACAAAACTATTTATGTATATCAGTCCACTATGACTATTATAGTATTAGAGTCTTTTGGAAACCTTCCCAACTTTCTCCTTCATAAGATTCATAGTCCATAATTCAAGTGTATTAAATTTCTGCCCTAAATGTCCTCTTTCCATTTAGGTGTATACTTCATGATTAGGTATTCAAGTGTATACTCTATGACCTATATTCAAGTGTATATCATGACTATGTATTCAAGTGTATACTCCATGACTTTGTGTATTCCATTGTATACTTGGTGTGTTTTTTGATTGGGAAAAAGGTGTGAAGAATCTATATGGTCTTTCAGACCTACTCAAGGAGTTTTGAAGCTTTCTTGGCCATTATTTGACAAAGTGTGATGACTGTCCTAAATGATTGTGCATGACAGTGTTGGGGCAGCAATTGGAAGTTCATTAAATCTAAGTCTAAAAGTGTTGGTTGTGCATATTCCTTGTTGGGAAGGGGTCTTAGAAGGTCCTACAGACCTAAACAAAGGATTTTAGAGTATTCTTCAAGGGTTAGACAAGTTTTATTATGACTGCCCCAAGAGGACTAGTTTTACAATCATTATGTGTTGGCACCCAAGCAAGTCAGGGTTTTCTTTTGATTCTAGGTGTTTAATACCTATTGAAATCACCTTTAGAATGTTTGAAATAGGCTCCCAAATCTGTATTGAGTTTTTTGAAAGCATTCCAAGTGGATTTGCCTTAGTTCATTGAAGTCATATAGGAAGGTGTACATAGGAGTAGCAATGGAGAACATGCAAGAACAATTTGTCTTTTGGGTCTATTTTCATGAACTCCACCCTTCCTCTACATCATTTATGACTTTGTGTATTTGAGTGTATACTCCATGACTTTGTATGTTCAAGTGTATACTTGGTGCAGGGGCACCATGTTTGTCCAAGTTTTGTGAATAAGGTCATTTGATAGGTTTCTAGGGTGTTGAGTCTTATTTTGTTCAATAAGGTCATAATAGACCATTTTATAATGTAATTAGTTTAGTTGGAGTCATTTGAGTTCATATTGTCATATTTTGTAATGTTTTCGAATGTGTTATGTTCAAAATGCAAACTTTGGAAGGCCAATGGTCATGGATGTTCAAAATTTGGTTACAACTATTGGTTTTTGGTTTTTGGTGATGGGAAGAGGTTAAATATACCACACAAACTTAGAGGCAATGTTAAATGGTGGATTTTGAAGTTCAAACAATAATACCTCTCTATTTTTTCTGCATTTCCTTATGTATTTTGCTATTGCAGGCCATTGTACGGCCCCGTACAGTTCATTATTGCTCCCAAATGCATTGTAGTTGATGGATATGTGAAATAATAGCATATTGGTTTTGGTTTGATTCAATTCCATTGAGATTTAAGGTTTTTAGAAGCATTTGTCTGTAGGCAGGTTGGAAACATTGTTTTGGGGTTTGTAAGTGATAAAAAATGGCTTGTTGATCCATTCCATCGGTAGAGTAGGTTGTAAATTGATGGAATGGGTACCATTAGGGTAGACTTAGATGTTAAAGTAGGATTTTGGAGCAAGGAGTAAGATTTGAGAACATTTTGTTGCTGCCCTATTTGTTTTTCATGAATTTTGGCTTAAGATGGATAGCTACAAGTGGGAGTTTGTATAAAATGCATGGACTGAGGTTGGGTGAAGGATTGTAAAGCTTGTGCAAGCATATTGTGACATGTTTGAAGTGGTGGTATGGTTAGGAAAGGTCTGGAGTATTAAGTTCCATAAAACCCTCATTGTACAAGCTTGCAATGGCCTAGAGTAAGGGTTTAGTGTTTAGATGCATTAGAGAGGATTCCAGTGACTAAAAGTTGTTGAATCCAAGGTTTTGTAGGCTGGTGAAGGACTATCCATAGAGATTTGGGGTTGGCAGGGTGTTTAAGTTGGAGTTGTTTTGTAAAAGTGGACTAATTGAGCCCTAAAATAGTGGAACAATCATTTTTAGAGATTAGAGTTCCAAAACAAAGGTATGCACTTTTGAGATATGTTGAAGAATACCCTAATGGATATCTAAAATGGATTTTGGTATATGGGTTTGAGGTCTTACCTATAAGTTATGCATAAAAAACCAAGTTTGCAGGGTTACTAGGAAAAGGAGTAGTTTATAAAGGATTGCCCATGATTTGATGATTCAAGACTTTCTAGGTGAATTGATTGAGTTTGTCTAAGTGTTCTAAGTTGATCTACATCAATACTCCATGACTTTGTGTATTCCATTGTATACTTGGTGCATTTTCCTGTATTTGAGTGTATAATCCATGACTTTGTATGTTCAAGTGTATACTACATGACTTATATGTGTGTTCAAACACATACTCCATGACTTATGTATGTTCAAGTTATCTTGATATGAGGTGTCTTATTTAGAAGTCTGTAGAACCTTGTTATTCATTTTGACTATCCTATTCATTGTCATTGTTGAATTTCTACTTATCATTGTCTTATTCATCATGCTTGTAGAAATCATCATCATGCCAAGGAAACAAGCAAAGACTTTAACACTAGAAGAGCATGAAGTTGAGAATGAGAGGAAAAGAGAAAGAATGAGGTGAATTCGGGAAAGTAAGAAATTTTCAATCATACAAGAAGACATTCCACCATTGCCAATTGAAGAGGAACATGACACGTCTAATGAAGCTAAGAGAGAGATGGAATTGGTGGTACAAAGGGAATGAATGCAAAACCTCCATGTAATGAGGAAGTTGGAGGCACTCCATCATCCACAGGTCAAGTTGAAAGAACACCAACATTATCTTCTTGAATTGGAGACACTCCATCTTTCACAGGTGAAGTAGAAGGTACATCTACATTTTCTTCTCAAGTTGGTGGCACACCATCATTCACACCTCAAGTTGAATGTATGTCATTTTCATCCTTATCACCTTCAATCGAAGGTACGTCATCTATCCCATCTCAAGTAAATATTAAAGAAATTCCTAATGTTGAGTCTACTTTACCAATTAAAATGCTTCCTAGAATTTTGCATAGGAAGCCTAAGTTTCTAATTCATATTGTTGAGAATGTATTAGAGCCCATGCACGATAAGATTCCCATGTGCACTTGCCAAAGATATGCGAATAAGATATGGAAATTATTCTTTGAGAATTTAAATGAAACCGGAAGATGTCAACTCTTTGTTGAATTGATGAGAAATCTAAAATTTAGGCCCACTATGAAGATTCTTGGCCTAAGAACATCGAATGCCTCAAGTGAAAAATTAATTGTCAAGAATCTAATGAGTGCATATGAGAGTGTGGGTTCCACCTCACGCACCAAGGATAGTAATGTCACATGACGTGTCATTACATTGACAATTGTAAGCCAACAAACAAAAAAAGCTCTCCTCATTAGAAAGACAAGTCAAGCATTGAAAATAAATAGAAAAACTCTAATGAGAGCCATTGGAAGATGTCAAAGAGTTGAGGATCCAAACACTAATGAATTGTGGGCATTCTCTGGGAGACTCCCATGGAAAGACAAAGTTGTTGCTGAAGCTTTGAGATCACTAATTGAAGACTTTTAGAAGAATTACACAAGGGTATCTCCAAATCAAAGGGATGTGGTAAGAAGGAGAATTGGTAGTTGAAACCATGAGCCACATCCAAAGCATTTTTGGATACGACTCAAACATAGTTTTTTGTTAAATTTCTAGAGAAGTATCCTCAAATTAAAATTTGTCAAAAATATATTGAAATGCTAAAACCTTTCTTTTTCAAAATAAATCACACATGCACTACTTGTTGTTGTAGATTACATATTGAATTTTCTAACCATTTTGATGTTTATCGATCTATATGTTTAGATTTCCATACTAACAATGTTTTGTAGGATTGTGGCATATGTGCCCCACCAACTACTTTAAGAGAATTCATATCAATAATTTTATGTGATAGAGAGAAAGGTCACATATTCTACAGGAAATTATGCTTGGATGGCACATGTCAGAATTGTGGTGGCTTGCAACGTATGCAAATATGTGAACATATGGAAAGAATACATGCGGTTGGAAACAAACTAGTAGAGTTCGACAAGTATAAAACAATGGTATATAATACAAAATATGGTAAAGAAGCAAAGAGGTGTGAATATGTTATTCAAAAGATTCCAGTGTATCAGTTTATGTCTATATTTCGTGACAGTATAGTGTATGAGTATGTAAGACATGCCCATATAGCTCGATGGTTGGACTTGCAATTCAAGTTATGCAAGGACACATTTCCAGTTGGTAGAATTGTTTCAGTCATTGACTTTGCAGAGAACTACAGTCTACAGCCACAGTGTGAGGTGCAATCCCAATAGTACAACTTGACATAGGTTTCTATATTTGTGCACATCACATTCATTCATGTGAATGATAGTACAAAGGATGACAGAAAGATCATAAGGGAGTATCATTTTTATATAAGCAATGATAGCATGCATTCCACGGAGTTCGTGCAAGGTTGCTTTCAGGTGTTCTACACTAATTTGGCTAGAAGGGGCATATCATTCAGTTAGCATATCATATGGTTGGATAACTATGCATCACAATTCAAGAACTCGTGGAATTTCTATTGGCTGAGCAGGAGGCATAATATTATAGGTGTTCAACATATGTGGAACTTTTGTGAGGCCAGGTATGGAAAGGGGGAGTATGATGGTGTAGGAGCATGTATCAAAAGAGCCATAGCATGAGAAGAGTTAAAGTATAAAGACAATGTAAAGTTAATAGATACAAAATCAATCGTCGAATGATGTAATGCTTCGATGGGTCCAGGTAATGAAGGTAAGTCTTCAGTTTGTAGATTTTTTTGGTTGATAGATGATACTAACATTGCACCATATGAGGACTATTGTACACTGACAAGATCAAGTGAGCTACACTCTTTCAAAAGCTCAATTGCAGGTTCATGGAGTATCCATACATGGAAGATGACATTCTTTTTTTCTTCATGTACAATTCAAGACTGGAATGAGTGTGAGTCAAAGGAGTGGGTTGACAAATGGTAGTTATCTTAGCCCACTTGACACGTATCAACCCCCAACGACACTGGAAATGATAGAGATGGAATCATCAGTTGACTTTGACCACATATCAGATCTAGTTCAACTAGGTAATATATCGACTTGCATAGTTAAATTTGAAATTCCTAATGTTATCTTAAACTTTGTAGTATTTTTGTAATGTTGACTAATTTCATCTAATTTGCTGCACATATCATTGTAGGGCATGTTTATGTAGTTATTGCAGATGAAGATAATGAAGAGGGAACATATTATTACTTATGTTGTTGTGTTGAGGCCAAAAAGAAATTGGAGGCCCCAGTTATAGATGGAGAAAACATCGAATACCCTACAGGCTTAGTGGTTGTTACTAGAACATGGCTTAGAAGGTACCCACATAAGAGTGTTAATGTTTGGTTGTTTGAGGACTTTGACATGCATCAGAATATTCTTCATTACTCAAACCTTGTCGTGGAAACCAATGTTCATTTGATACAATATCGAGGTAGATCTTTGAACAAGACCTTGTGGAAGGTATGTGAATCTGACCATGAGGCAATACTTGACACAATAAAGAGTAGAGAAGACCCAGATGGTTCGTTTGATTAATTTGTAAGTATGCATAAAACTTTCCTAGATGGTTACTTGTACTTTGTTTTGTATATAAACAATAGTATGAATTACTTCCCTCCTATATATTTATGTTTAGTCAATTTTGCTTTTTGATGCTTCTCATAGGAGGTCACAACTCCAGTCCTTCCAACTACAGACAAAGAACCTAGAGAAAAGATGATGGAGAGTGATCATCAGATGGCCGTAAGTGGTCGATTACATATGTGATATTATATATTTCATGTACATTTTGTTATAGTAATGTGCATATTGTTTGATTGTATTAACAGGTGGAGCTGCATGAGATTGAATTGTCGAAGAGGTCTACTTGATGGCAGAGAGAGGATGAGTCATGGATTGGCTCTCCATCTTCATAGTCAAGCAAGGGCTGCCAATTATTTCATAAAAGTCCATATGAAACTAGTTTTGGGACATACTTTTGTATGTCACTAATGTATATTTTTGTATATATGCCTGTATGGCTTTGTTTGGACATGCCTATATGGATTTGTATGTAAACTAGATGTTATGTTCATGACATTATGTATATAACAATTTATATTAAATATTTAATATGATGATCAATTATCCTTACATGAATTTGGTTTTACACGTGCCAATTGCATTTTCTTGAAAGTAAGGAATGCATAATTGTGCAGGTCTATTGGTTGTCTATTGTTTGATGATACCATTATGCTTCTTCATAGAGTATGTGATGTGATGCACATAGTTGTAGTTCTTCAAGACAAGGCACGAACTTGAATAGTGAAGATCTCACTCAAGCAGTGGTATGAACTTGACAAGCAGTAGTATGAACTTGAGTAGTGAAGGCCTCATGTTTTGTTTGATTTGTTTTCTATGGTATACATTTGATGTTTGCATCATCATCATGTTATGCTTCATGGGGTTAGATCTAAGTAATGGATGAAGTTGATCCTTATTGGTCTTAATCCTGTTCACTCATGTTTCACTCATGTCATATCAAGATTGATGTCACAGGGTTTAGATGTTAGTTCATAACATTCATGTTTATCATGTTACAATAGTAGGACATAGTTGCTTATGTCATTGGTTCATGATATTGGATCATTGGATTTGGTTATGGTTCTTCAACATAACATGTCATGCTTTCAGGAGTTGGATTGGGTTGTGGTTCTTCCTCATGACAGGAGTTTGTTCATGTCTTCATGCTTCTTTGTCCTCCATGTCTTCAATGTTATCAGTGTCTTCATGTGTCAAAGATTTATTCAATGTCATCATGATGTTGATGTTGATCACAAAATATGGTGTTAAGTGCCTCAATCATTCGGGGTAGTAGGCTACCAACAATGTCCCTTAAGATCCATAAGACAAAAAAATTGCTAAACTTTGAAAGAGGTTTTCTTAGAATTTGTGGTAGTTGGGAATATTTTGTTTGCACCTATAGGTACATGTGGGGTCCGTCCACAATAACCTCTCTTAGTTTTGGTCAACTCTAGTTCATTTGACCGTGTCAGAATCAAAGACATTCTTGCAAAATGCTTCAGTTTCATGTAATGGAAAGGTGCTAGGAGTGAAATTTTGCATTCCATAGCTTGTGGGGCTGAATGGACTTCACCAACACATTAGGGTGGGTGGGTAAATACCAGGGGAGGTCTCATTTCATGTGCCAATCACCCTAATCATTCAGGGAAGTAGGCTACCAACAAAGTCCCTTAAGATCCCTAAGACGAAAAAAATGCCAAACTTTGACAGAGCAGTTCTTGAAATTTGTGGTAGCTGGGAATGTTTTGTTTAGACTTATAGGTGCACATGGGGTCCATCCACAATAACCTCTCTTAGTTTTGGTCAACTCCAGTCTATTTGATCATGTCAGAATCAAACACATTCTTGCAAAATGCTTCAGTTTCATGCAGTGGAAAGGTGCTAGGAGTGACATTTTACATTCCATAGCTTGTGGGGCTGAATGAACTTCACCAACATGTCAGGGTGGGCAGGTAAATGTTAGTGGATGTCTCATTTCATGTGCCAAGCACCCCAGTCATTCAGGGCAGCATGCTACTGGCAAAGTCCCTTAAGATCCCTAAGATGAAAAAATTGCCAAACTTTGACGGAGTTGTTCTCAAAATTCATGGCAGTTGGGAACATTCTATTTGGACCTACAGGTGCATGTGGGATCTGTCTACAATAACTGTTGAAATTAGGGAAGACAACTGAGAGGGGGGGTGAATCAATTGTCACCAAAACTTTTATTCTTTGTTGTAATTAAACTTCTTTACCACTTAACACCAGATGAATGATATAACCATGAAAGCATGAATCAACAACACATGAACAGAAACAAAATCAACACACATAACACCAAGATTTTTATGTGGAAACCTGGTTAAGGGAAAAACCACGGTGGGGGTTAACCCACAAGATTTATTCTCTGTTAAAAGAATAGAAAATGGGGAAGGCACATGCCTTCAGGGCGTACTACCCAGAGCTCAAAGAGGCTCACTGCCTACAAAAATATTTATAAGTTTATCACATAAAGATTAAACTAGAAAATCATCTTCTTTATGCAAGGTTCAGTTCCATTGAAGCACACTATACTTTTGCTCTGCCCCCAAATGCTTCTTCACTATCTCCTCATACTTTACTGCTCTTCCTCTTCTACTCTTCTTCTTCTCTACTCTATCTTTCCTCCTTTCTTAGGATCTTATCATTTTCACACAAGGATACATTTCCACAACTCGACCACACATATTTATATGCTTCATCAACCTTGGAATAAACATCAAGATTGGCACTACAAACTTCTGACTTAATGCGAATCACTATATTGTTGGCCAAACATAGCTGGGACCCAAATCTTCCTTGAACAACATGCCATAATTCATAGAACCTCTCTTAGATCATCTGCAAAATGCACAAAGCATCTAGTCAGCCAAGACTGGAAAGAACAGCAACATCCAAGGACAAATCTTTGACCACGAGCTCAATCCTCAATGAGAACCACCAACACAGTAGGAACATGATCTAGAGACCACCACAAGCACAATGAAATCAACAGGAACAACCACACCACCTCAGATCACTAGAAACACTTGTACCTTCATCTAGGAACTCAAGAACACCAACTATCATGACTGTCACACTAGAAAGATTGCTTGTGGACCTCCAAACCACGAACCACTTGAGTTGAGGATACACATTGATATCTCAAACACACCTCTAGATCCACAAATCATAATATTCTAATGCAGATCAATCCGGACCATACTCATGTCACTCTATCACCTCTGAACATTGCAAAAACTTGGTTCTACATAGATGGCCATAACTTCATTAATACTTCATGCGAACCTCTCAAATCATAACTGGAGCACCTTCAGACCATCCTCTACAAACCCTTTAATCCACATACTCTAATCTTCACCTCACTGGGATTGCTGAGCAATCCACTTCACTGGATTGTACTGTCTTCACTGTCTCTTACAAAGAGATATGTAACTCACTTATTTCTTCTAGAGAGGCTAATTTTCTCAATGTCCTCAAAATACAAATCTTCTAGAATGTGATACAGTTGAAACCAATGAAAACAAGGATATGTTGACATCAATGACAACACCGATTAGGCACATATTTGCAACAATAACCTCTCTCAGTTTCGTTCAACTCTTGTCCATTTGACTATGCTAGAATCAAACACATTCTTGCAAAATGCTTCAGTTTCATGCAGTGGAAATGTTGCTAGGTGCCATATTTTTTTATCTTCTCATCGTGGGGGCAAACCAACTGCGCCAACACGTTAGGGTCGACGGGTAAATGGTAGGGAAGGTCTGGTTTCATGTGCCAAGCATCCCAGTCATTTGGGGCTTTAAGATACCGATAAAGTAGAAATGTTCTAACACTGAAATTTTGCACTCCATAGGTATTGGGGGAAAAACTACACCAACATGTCCAGGTGGGTGGGTAAATGCTAGGGGAGGTCTTGTTTCGTGCGCCAAGTGTCTTAGTTGTTCCATAGGTCGTGGGGCTGAACGGACTTCGCCAACGCATCAAGTTGGACAGGTAAATGCTAGGGGAGGTCTCGTTTCATGTGCCAAGTGCTGCAGTCCTTTGGGGCAGCAGGTTACCAGCAAAGTCCCTTAAGATCCCTGAGACGAAAAAATGCCAAACTTTGACAGGATAGTTCTCAGAATTTGTGGTAGTTGGGAATGTTCTATTTGAACCTATAGGTGCATGTGGAGTCCATCTACAATAACCTCTCTTAGTTTCATTCAACTCCTTTCTATTTGACCATGCCAGAATCAAATGTATTCATGCAAAATGCTTCAGTTTCATGCAATGGAAAGGTTGCCAGGTGCCATGTTTTTTGTCTTGCTCATTGCAGGGCCAAACAGATTGCACCAATACATCAGGGTGGGTAGGTAAATGTTAGGGGATGTCTCATTTTGTGCACCAAGTGTCTCAGTCATTCTGGGATGCAAGCTATCGACAAACTCAAAAGGTGCTAGGTGTCCGTAACTTGTAGGCCAGAATGACTGGGACACTTGGCACATGAAATGAGACCTTCCCTACCATTTACCCACCCACCTTGACATGTTGGCACATTCCATTCAGCTCCACAATGAGAAAAACAAAAAATATGGCACCTTGCAACCTTTCCATTGCATGAAACTGAAGCATTTTGCAAGAATGCGTTTGATTTTGGCACAGTCAAATAGACAGGAGTTGAATGAAACTGAGAGAGGTTATTGTTGATGGACTCCACATGCACCTGTAGGTCTAAATAGAATATTCCCAACTACCACGAATTCTGAGAGATGCCCCATCAAAGTTTGGCAATTTTTCATCTTAGGGATCTTAAGGGACTTTATTGGTAGCCTGCTGCCCCAAATGACTGCAGTGCTTGGCACATGAAATGAGGCCTCCCCTAGAATTTACCCACCCACCCCAATGTGTTGGTACAGTCCATTCAGCCCCACAATGAGAAGAACAAAAAATATGGCACATGGCAACCTTTCCATTGCATGAAACTAAAGCATTTTGTAAGAATGTGTTTGATTCCAATACTGTCAAATGAATAGGAGTTGAATGAAACTAAGAGAGGTTATTGTAGATAGACTCCACATGCACCTGTAGATCCAAATAGAATGTTCCCACCTCTGATGAATTCTGAGAACTACCCCGTCAAAGTTTGGCAGTCTTTTCGTCTTAGGGATCTTAAGGGACTTTGCTGGTAGCCTGCTGCCTCGAATGACTGTGGTGCTTGGCACACAAAATGAGACCTCCTCTAACATTTACCCACCCACCCTGACATGTTGGCAAAGTCTGTTTGGCCCCCACAAGCTATGGAATGCAAAATGTCACTCCTAGTACCTTTTCACTGCATGAAACTAAAACATTTTACAAGAATGTGTTTGATTCTTGTAGACACCTAAAAATGTCTCGACCACTAAACTAACTCCCGACATCCCTAAACATACCAATTTCCTTTCCAACCAATTAATTAAATTTTTATTTAATTAATTACCCGTTTCATTTCCTAAATCCACACCATTTCATCCCCAAAATTGAATTAATTTTGTTGATTCAATAGTCCAAACCTTAGCCAATTGATTTAATAAATATGCAAAATTTATTAAATCAATTCCCCCATTTTCCCTAAATCTAATTAATTAGTTAAAAATTATGTTAACTAATTAATCCAGCCTACTAATTAGCCTATCCCTAACCTAGACAATTAAATAGCTATTATTTAATTGCCTACTCTAGCCTACCTCATCCTAACCTTAGGATTAATTAATTAAATCACTGATTAATTAATCTTATCCTCCCTCTAATCCCTCTACTAATTTATTCCAGCCACATTAATTAGGTTAATCACCTTAATTAAGTGGGTCAAACCCTCATTAGCACTTCTCTCCATGTCCCCCAAATTTAAAATTCAAATAAATCACACATCACATTTACTCCTCTTACACATCTCTTACACATGTCATAACTCATAAATATCCACTCTTTCCCAAATGAATTTTTAATTCATTTTACCCTTCCCCATGTGAATTTTTAATTCACAAATAATCCATCTCACCCAACCTCATTTATTCACCCATTTCTCAAAAATGAATAAAAGATTTACTTTTATTCCTAGCCCTCCATCTCCCAAGATCAAATCTAGGCCCTCCACATCACTTTCATCCTCCACCATTGATCTCTCCAATCAATCTCCACCCTTGGATCAAAATCCCTTCCAAAAGTCTATAAATACAACCTCTCACAAGTCATTTTCATTATCCAAGTTTATGCAAAGTTACCATGCCAAAATCATCCTTGAGTTAGATAGTGAGTTGCACAATTGAAGAGCATTTCACATTTGAATCCATAGTCTAGGGATCATCTTGGTCTTGGGAGCTTCTTTTGGGTGCAAAGGCTCCTTCTTCCCTTGATGGGATTAGGTTTTACATGTAAGGTATAATCTTGTGTTTTATTGCATTTGATTTAGTGTTTTTACCTTCATTGCTTTATCTAATCTACAATTCTAACACGGTCAAACAGACTGGAGTTGACCAAAACTGAGAGAGGTTATTGTGGACGGACCCCACATGCACCTGTAGGTCTAAACAAAACATTCCCAGCTTCCACAAATTTTGAGAACTGTTCCGTCAAAGTTTGGCAATTTTTTTGTCTTAGGGATCTTAAGGGACTTTGCCGATAGCCTGCTGCCTCGAATGACTGGGGTGCTTGGCACACAAAAAGAGACCTCCCTTGGCATTTACTTGCCCACCCCAACGTGTTAGCAAAGTTTGTTTGGCCCCACGAGCTATGGAATGCAAAATGTCACTCCTAGCACCTTTCCACTGCATGAAACTGAAGCATTTTGTAAGAATGTGTTTGATTCTGACATGGTCAAATATACTAGACTTGAACAAAACCAAGAGAGGTTATTGTGGACAGACCCCACATGTACCCGTAGGTCCAAACATAATGTTCCCAGCTACCACGAATTCCAAGAAATGCTCTGTCAAAGTTTGGCAGTTTATTCATCTTAGGAATCTTAAGGGCTTCACCCATTTTATCCTTCCTCATGCATAAAACAATAATATGATGTTGTAACAATGATGATCTTGAGTTGGGAGAGATTTGTACATCCATTATTCTACATCATAGATTATATTTCTTACATCACTCTAATATTTTCAAGGCCTTTCCATGGTTTCCTCTTACTAATCCAGCCAACCAAGACCTTGAAAATGGTGTAGCAGAAACATATAATGCTAAGAAATCAGGTAAAAGATCCATGTGATCATCTATTTTTAGTTTTAAGATATTTTGCTATCATCATTGACCATTGTATCCATGCATGTGTATGTATATCAATTAGTTCAGTCAAAGAGACTCCAAATTCATCATGTTTCCACCTTGTTTTAGCTCTTCATGCCTTGACATCATGATTGTCTCAACATGGTCTTTCATCATTTTAATAGTCCTCTTTAGTGTCTTGGGCTAGGACATTCCTTATGCACCTATTCATGATGATTTGTATGCATGACACAACAATATTTCTATAATGTCCCCTTTTAGGATATTCCTTATTTCTTTTCTTACATACAATAATATCACTAGAAAGGAACATTAGAACTATTAAAGGTCACTCAATCAAGATAATATTGAACTTATCTATAATAGTATAACATAAACAATAGCATAATCCACATTCAGTTCAATTCATAACACAATTCAATATTGACTATGTTCAAGTCTTAATCCTTATTTCCTTTCTATTCCTCAACCTTGGATGGGGATTTACTTGTCTAGGGCGTGATGACACCACATCATGGATTGGATTTACTCTGCCTCTCCCTAACAACACCTCACCTCTTCTAAGGTTGTAGGCAATAGAAATAACTAAGTATTAACTTGGACATATTCGATATACTTCAACATACCAATTGATCACATTTATCCATAACACATTATGCATTGGCTATTCTGAAGTCTCAATCCTCATTTCTCTTCTAATCCTCAACCATGGATGGGGATTTACTTGTCTAGGGCGTGATGACACCAACTCGATGGCTGGGTTTACTTCGCCTCTCCCTAACAACACCACGCCACTCACACATAGGTTCGAGGCAATAGAAATACAGAGGCATTGAGTTTGAACATAACAAATGTGTGTGAATACAATCTTTATTTCATATCAAGTTTCATAATGCTTATGTTAATGATACTCACAATAATCTTTATTCATATATACTTATCATTACTTAAGGCATTCATCATAATAAATATAATATGTTATATAGATATAGATATAGATATAGATATAGATATATGATACTATGATAATACTTACCTTGAAACCTTGAACTCTTGAAGGTTTATGCTGCTGCAACTTATTATTTAGATCCGATTTTCTTAGAAATCAAAAATATTTTTTATTGTTATTTTACTTGCTCTCCACCGCTGCCCTCTTTGAAGAGGGAGTGAAGTTCCTTATATATGCTAAAAATGGGGGAGCACATCTCCTCTTAGGGTCACCTCTTCAGCATAGATCGCAGCCTTTGTTTATATAATTGCTTGCAATTGTTATTAGTTTGCAAGGCTATTATTGGTCGCTCAATATTTGACTTTGTATTAGTTAATGTGACCTATGGATCATTTTACATTCTTTTTAATGTTAATGTCCTTCTTTGATTAAGAGTCGTTGCTTCTCTTTTCTTTTGTTCAAACTTGTATGCTGTTGGCTGCCCATTCGTGGGTCTTCATACCCACGTATGGGTATGTTTATCCCTTTTCTTTTTTTATAATAATATTAATATATTAATATATATGCTATCATTTATATTTGTGTTAATGTATATACATTAATATTTTATATTTGTATTTCTTATTTATATTTATTTATTATATTATAATAAACTGAATTAATATAATATGTATATTTGTATTTATATTTATATATTTAATAATATGTTATATTATAATTGTAATATTTATATTTGTATTTATTATTTATAAAAACAATAATATATATTATATTTTAATTATATTAAGAATATTTATATAGTAATATTATTTATTTAATATTTTATATATATATATACAATTATCCTAACTATATTTCAAGAAAGCATATCATGATATTTAAATCTTTAATTTTAAACTATATCTTAATATCGGGACATCACAATTTCAAAATTTCCTAATTGTCCTTTGTTACTACATGATGGTGGTTACCTTGATTGACTATATGGGGGATTGTCATCATGGGGGTTTGAAGCTTAAAAATAGTCATCACAACATCTACCATGGTCCAAGAAGGTAAACTCCATGCCCAATTTGAAACTACTCGCAAAGGGCTTCATTCAAGTCATGATTGTTGTCTTCACATGTCTTCCTCTAGAATTTGGGATATCGGTTATAACTTTTTCCATGGGTCAAGAAAATGAACTACAAATTATTTTTTCAGAAGTTATGAACCTTATGCATCTCTAGGACAACCTAGGCATCATAAAAATGAGTTTTATCAAACCTCCAATAGCCATGAACATGAAGAACAAGTTGCAGATTTGGTTGAGAAAATGGGTATAAATAAAGCTAGTCTTTCACCACAAGGGGAGGTGCATGATATTTGTGCATTTGGATGTGAAGCAATAGAATAATCATGATGAGGCTCATCATCATCATTTATAAGGACTTTTGTAATTGCAGCTGCCCTTGTAGACATGTATGTAAAGTGTGGAAGCATAGACAAGGCACGTGAACTGTATGGCATGATGCCCTAAAGAAATGTCACCTCATTGAATGCAATGATTGCAAGATATGTACAAAATGGATTTTTTGATAAGGCTTTGGAGACTTTCAAGCAAATGAAATTGGTGGGTGTAAAGCCAAAGTCCAAAACCTTCGAAATTGTATCTTTGGAACACAGTATAGACATCCATCAAAGAATAAAGAATATAGGAATTTTGTCAAATGTTGTAGTTGTAAGTACCCTGCAAGACATGTATGCAAAGTGTGGAAGCATATACTTGACGAACATGAACTGTTTGACATGATGCCTCAAAGAAATGTTGTCTCATGGAATGCAATCATTGCAAGATATGCACGAAATGGATTTGTTGAAAAGACTTTAAAAAATTTCAAGTAAATGTAGTTGGCAAGTGTAAAGACAAATTCCACAACCTTTTCCAACATCCTCCCTATCTGTACACCAATATAGAATGTTTGGAATGACGTATCAACATCCATCAAAGCATAAAGGATATAGGAAATTTGTCGCATGCGGTAATTGCAGCTGCCCTTATAGACATGTATGCAAAAAGTGGAAGCATATGTTGGCAAGAGACACTATATGGATTCATGGTTGTTGTCGTTGATGGCAACAAAGGTCATCCCACATATCTGCAAGTCATGGTGTGTCTCTACCGGAAGTCAGAATGAAGACTGTTGTGGTCCGATGAACAAGATTAGAGCATATGGCAAGGTCTGACAGATTGGTCCGGATCTCTCAAAGGAAGTGTCTTGGTGCAATGCAGATTTGGGGAAGTCAAAAGGACTACCTTGAGTAGTATATTCCAAGGATTTAGCCTCCGGTGATGGACAAGGAAGAAGATATGAATAGTTGAGTACCGGATTCCTGAAAGACAGTGAGAACAGAGGAAGAACTGACTGACAGAGTATCAGACTATTTTCCGGATGTGTTACTGTTGATGGTAAAGGTTGTGAAGGCATGAATCATGTTTGGCCGACATGATTAATGATATCTACAAGTATATGCTTGATCTGCATTACTTGATATGCAAGGATTCAGCCGACAGAACAAAGTTTGTGAGAAGATAGACTATTTCGGGTGCCGACTAGAAAGATAATGAAATCACTAGTGCGGATATAAATAGAGGATGGATTTTGTTGTGAGAAGTGTAGTTGAGTTATGTGGTATGCGAACAAGTGCAGAGCAGAGAAGAAGTAATAAGAAAGACCTGGTATGTGAAAGGAAAGTAGAATAAAGAGCAGAGGAAAGATGAAGTGTAGCAGATCAGTATACTGAGCCTAACCAGAACTGAACTCCAGCATATGTAGATGCTTCCAATCAGTTCAAGTATTGTACAAACATTCTTTTGTAGACAGTGTGTCTCCTTGTAGGCAGTGTACCTCTTTGTGAGCAGTGTGCTCGGGTAGTGAGCCCTAATTGGCAAGTGTCATTTTGTAATTCCTTATTCTTCTAACAGAGAATAATCCTTGGGTTAATCACCCCGTGGTTTTCTCCCTTAACTGGGTTTCCACGTCAAAAATACTATGTCATGTGTTTCTCATTTCATGGTAATGTTTGTTTGTTTGATTCAATGCTGCTTTGATTAATAAGAAAGTTCAAAAGAAGAAATAATTAGGATAACTGATTCACCCCCCCTCTCAGTTATCAACAATTGGTATCAGAGCTAAGTTCCTCCTAATAGAGCCTAATAGCTTGAGGAAGATCTGGGAATTCAAATGGATGCATATGGTTTAAGGGAGCAACTCAAGACTGCCCTTGAGGATCTTGAACAGTCAAACTCTGAAGTCAATGAATTAAAGGAAAGACTCAAACAGGCTGATGAATTCATGACAGAACTAAAGGACAAATTAAGTCTCTCTATGAAAAAGAGAAAGGAGCTGCTCCAACAATTGGCAAGACAAAGTGAAGAAAGCAATACAAATGAAGAATTGACTGAGAAAACCAAGTTATGTGAAAAGTTATCAAAAGAAGTCATTATGTTAAGACATGAAATGGAATCAGGAACTATAAAGTTTACTCAAGAGATTGAAGAAAAAAGAAAAGCTGAAGACAATCTAAGACAATCTCTTAAAGAGAAATCAGAAGAATGCCACCAGATGGACAAGATTATCAGACATCTTGAATCTGATCTTGAAGATGCTAAAGATAATGAAGAAAAACTTGAGGATCAAATTGTCTCTCTCAAAAGAGATCTTCAAACAGCAAATGAATATAAAGAAAAATTCAAGATAAGTTCTGCCCAACTTGAAGTACTTCTTGGAAGTCAAAAGAGGATAGATGACAAGTATGGTTTGGGATATGAGAAAGGAGAAAGCTCTGGATCCGGTCAAAAGAATTTTGGATCAAAAAATCCAAGGAATAGGCCTAGAAGACCTCCGGTAAGACAGCCCAATGCTCAAAGATATCCATCCTTCAATGGATATTGCCACAGCTGCAATCACTTTGGTCACAAAACTAATCAGTGCAGAAAGAAAATGAATCAAATTAATTCATCCTTCCTCGGACAGTGCTTTAACTGCAAAAGGTATGGACACAAGTCTCATGAATGCAGAAATATGCAAATAGACAAATCATTCAATGGTAGATGCTTTGCATGCAATAGAGTAGGTCATATGGCTAATCAATGTAGATCAAGAGGTTATCAGTCAAATATGCAAAGAAATGTTATTTGCCAAATCTGTAATAGGTCCAGTCATAATGCAAAAGTCTGCAGAAGCAAGAATCAGGACAAAAGAGGTCTGGTGTATAATCAGAATCAAGACAAGGGTAAACAAAAGATGAATGCGGATGAAGTTAGGAATCAGATGAACAAGATTTGGGTGATGAAAAGTTCAGAGAACATAGAAATTGGATCCGCACCAGACTCTAGTGCTGATATTCCTTCCGGAAATTAAAAAGTGAGCTCTGGCTCAAGGGGAGACTCAAAGAAAATCCTGTTCCCCCAGCCAATCAAGTGGTGCCGGATGTGGCACAAGATGCGGAGTAAAGGGTTTGAAGATATAAGTCTTAAGAAGATCTAGATAAGATTTCAGAGGTCCGCATGAAGAGGTAAAGAAGTTGTGATCGATCAAGTAAGACCTGTTCTGGGAGATGCTCTGGAATGACAGAGGATTACAAAAGGGTCCGGAGAGATCCGGAAGTGCATTATCTTATTCTGCGGATTGGACAGAGTGTTTGGGATGTTCTTATAATGTGTCATCTCGATTTGTTCATGATTGGAAGATCTGCATGATGTTCATAGATCAGGACTGATCCGGTACTCCAAGCTATCTGAATAAGGCAAACCGGAATAATATAGGTCGAGCATTTATTGTCATCAGATATTAGGGTTTGCAGAGCAATATAAGGGATTTCTCATAAAATCACTTGCTCATTCTGCACTCAAGAAGTGAAAAGTGGAGCTCTGTAACAAGATTCATTAAGCTCACCAAAGATCTCTTGCCAAAGTCATTACATACTGAAATCAATCCAACCACTCCGTGTAACCGAAGATGCATAAGGTATTTTCTACTTTCGATATCTTTTGAGAAATGGCTACTCCAAATATAGTAAAGATCTCAGATAGGCCCCGACCTGAATTTAAGAAACATCCATACAAGTCATTGGAGGTAGATCCCTTAGGAGCATTCTCTAGTGTTCCTCATGGCGTTTTACACACAGAAGATGTTAGGGTTTACATACATGCAAGCATTGAGGAATTCGAGGAATTCAAATTGAGAGATCTCTATCACAAACAACTGATAGACAATGCTTTTGAGCTTAAACCAGAGTATAAGGGTATCTAGAAGAAACAATTTGATCAATTCATTCATTTCCCCTGCTTTGAAGAAGATGAATGGGTCTGGTATGTACTGAGCAGGATGCATGACAACTTCCTATGGCTGGATAGACCCTGCAAGATCACAAAAGAGGTAATTAGGGCAGTAACTGGTCTATACTCTTCCGGAGGGATACCTATCCTCAAATCTGTCAAAAATAACATTGTAACTGAGGCCATCGGATCAAAATTTGATAAGAGGGCAATGACCATTGAAGATATTTCTGATCCGGATATCAAGTATGCATCCATGATAATAGGATACAAGATCTATCACTCCAATAGGGAGAATTCTGTTTCTGAAACTGCAGTATATACTGCCTATGAAATGCTGAGGAAGAATGCAGATTATGATCTCTGTGAACTTCTCTTAAGCCAATTAATGGAAAATATACAGAAGATCAAGAAGGACAAAAAGAATTCTTTTAAGTATGGTACTCTTATATTATGTCTATTTTTCTACTTCATGAATGAGCTGCCCAGATCAGGTGGATGGGCATGGCAGAATAACAAACCTGTTGTAGTCCAGATAAGAGATTATTTACATGGGCTTGGGGATGCCAAAGCAAGAAATACAGCCCTATGGGGATACTTCAAAAACTTCCAGAGCACGATGCAAGCAAGAGAAAGAATTCCCCAGTCTCTTGTTGAAAAATACAAAGACTTAGTTTGCTTTATGGTGGATACTGATCAGTGCCTAATGGAGGCAGTGGAGCCAAGGACTGTCTGGATCATGCCCATGGGGTATGAGGTTGATGAACAGATTGTGGAACTGCATGTTCAACACATGCTTAGTCAGCCCAAAGATCCAAAGGCAGAAAGGTTTGGAACCTTTGAGGAGCTGAGTGTGAAGATCTATGTAGAACTCAGGGAACCTGAGATAAAGAGGAAGGTGAGAAAAGAAGTAGAGCATATTGCTCAAGGCCTAGGCATCCCAAAGGAGGCACTTGATGCCAACCGAGAAAAGAGAAGAAAGGCTGAGGAAGAAAAGAAAAGCAAGAAAAGTGCTCCGGTGGAAACCTCAACCCGGACCAGATCATCAAAAGGATCTACACCTGTCAAAACCAAAAGCTCAAAACTGGAAGTCCAGGCATCCGGTAAAAGATCTAAGACAAAAGCCACGAGGGCTTATGAAAGCCAAAAGGATGAAGAGGAAACTGACTCAGATGAGGGAGTAAAAGAAATAAAGAAGCAGAAGAAGAAAGGATCCGGTAAACCCTCCACAGGCCAAGACAAGGAAGAAATGACAGAGGAATTTGTTGAAAAGCCCACCCTGTCTCTAGACAGTGTAGTCAAATCAGTCACTGTGGATGGGAACCTTCAACCAATGGCTGAATTCTATGATGACTACAATGAGGCAGATCAAAAGATCCTACAGGAAGCTACAATCAGGTACCTGAACATTTACAATAAAGCTTTTATTGAGATTATCTCCGAAATTCCTAAGAGTCTAGAGAAGGAATTAGAAATAAGAAAGAACAACGCCATGGCAAAAGACCTTGAGATCAGGGAACAGATAGCTATTCAACTATATCCTTCAATTGATCACAAAACAATGAACATGGTATTCAAAGACTGCAAGGATGAATTCAGAAGCAAAGCAAGGATGAATCAGCTTATGCTTGGTGAGACTGACAAGGTAGCCAAGGACACTGAAGAGATCCTCAGGAATACATTCAAAAGGTTCAACATTCCTATTGTAGAGGACTTAGGTGCAGAAACAGCTGTGGACTTGGAATCATCTGCTCCGGAAGAAGTGGCCCTTGAACAGAGTAACATCTCTCCTCCGGTTTCCCCTACAGTCTTCGGATCCCAAGAGAAATTACAGGAGAAAGAAGCAACAGTAAAAGAAAAAGAGGTTGACAGCACCAAGGATGCAGAGAAAGAGAAGATTCCAACAGAGAAAACCACTACTGAAAGTGGTAAGAATGTGGAAGGAGGAAAGACTCCAAAGGACAAAACTGTAGAAGAAAAGAAACATCTGTCTCTAGCAAGAGACACTGCACAAACTGTTCAAAAATTTCTGAGCCAAGAAACAATAGAGATTGATGAACCAGAGCTTCTAAAAGGCCCATTCAACTTTGACTCTCTCTCTCCGGTACAGACGATGAAGATAGCTTCATTTGCAAATGCTAAGGCAAATGAAAAACTCCTAAAGTCTCATATGGAAGACTATGAGTTGATAGAGGCGGCTTCCAGAGTGCTTGAAAAGATTATGCCATTAGTCCAGATAGATCCGACAGCCTCCTCTTCCGGTAATCTCAAAACCTTAGTCAGCAGTGTTGATACACATTTTGATTCTCTAGAAAAATCAGCTGAAGAAAAGGTCTGGAAGGAGTTTTTGGATAAGAGATTGTCAGAAGTACTAGGATTAATCTCTAATGATAGGAGAAATATGAGTATTGGAATAAAGAGCTTAGAAAATGCTCTTAAGGATGGCGGTGACATTTACAAATTTTGTATCTCCTGGTCAAAGGCAACAGTAGAAATTGATAAGAAAATAAAAGAGGAACAGGACAAACTACAAAGTCTGTCTCAAAGTTTTGATCCTCTCTCTTCCTCCATAGTGAATCAAGAATGTCAAACTATTGCAATCACAAATGCAATAAAGAACTTTGAGAAGGAAAGGAAGAATATAACTAACCGGATGGGAGAACTTAGAAGGATTATAATCCCTAAGTTAGAAACTATGCATGAGGCCGTCAGTGATGCTCAAACTACCGCCCAAACAAATGATCCGACAGATCTCAAAAGGACAGAAGTTTTTGCATTTTTGTTAAGTGGTCACATTTCAATTTTGGACAGAATGAAGCAAAGTTGGGCTACAGAACTGGTCCAATTGAAGGCATCCTTTGCAGACATTCTTCAGTTTATGTGAGTATGTAAATATGTGGCTATGTATAGTAAATCTTTGAAAATTTTGGTGTACGGACCCTACCCTTTGCCATTGATGTCAAAGGGGGAGTGAGGAGCAGTGAAAAATGAGGAATCCAACTAAGGGGGAGTTCCGGAAATTGTATATAAAGATAGAGCATCAGCCAAGGGGGAGCATAGTGTAAACACTTAGTCATTTTTCACTAAGTGTTGCCATCAATGCTAAAGGGGGAGATTGTTGGCAAGAGACACTATATGGATTCATGGTTGTTGTCATTGATGGCAACAAAGGTCATCCCACATATCCGCAAGTCATGGTGTGTCTCTACCGGAAGTCAGAATGAAGACTGTTGTGGTCCGGTGAACAAGATTAGAGCATATGGCAAGGTCCGACAGATTGGTCCGGATCTCTCAGAGGAAGTGTCTTGGTGCAGTGCGGATTTGGGGAAGTCAAAAGGACTACCTTGAGTAGTATATTCCAAGGATTTAGCCTCCGGTAATGGACAAGGAAGAAGATATGAATAGTTGAGTACCGGATTCCTGAAAGACAATGAGAACAAAGGAAGAACTGACTGACAGAGTATCAGACTATTTCTGGATGTGTTACTGTTGATGGTAAAGGTTGTGAAGGCATGAATCATGTTTGGCCGACATGATTAATGATATCTACAAGTATATGCTTAATCCGCATTACCTGATATGCAAGGATTTAGCTGACAGAACAAAGTTTGTGAGAAGATAGACTATTCCAGGTGCCGACTAGAAAGATAATGAAATCACTAGTGCAGATATAAATAGAGGATGGATTTTGTTGTGAGAACTGTAGTTGAGTTATGTGGTATGTGAACAAGTGCAAAGCAGAGCAGAAGTAATAAGAAAGATCTGGTATGTGAAAGGAAAGCAGAATAAAGAGCAGAGGAAAGATGAAGTGCAGCAGATCAGTATACTGAGCCTAACCGGAACTGAACTCCAGCATATGTAGATGCTTCCAATCAGTTCAAGTATTGTATAAACATTCTTTTGTAGACAGTGTGTCTCCTTGTAGGTAGTGTACCTCTTTGTGAGCAGTGTGCTCGGGCAGTGAGCCCTAATTGGCAAATGCCATTTTGTAATTCCTTATTCTTCTAACAAAGAATAATCCTTGGGTTAATCACCCCGTGGTTTTCTCCCTTAACCGAGTTTCCACGTCAAAAATACTGTGTCATGTGTTTCTCATTTCATGGTAATGTTTGTTTGTTTGATTCAATGCTGCTTTGATTAATAAGAAAGTTCAAAAGAAGAAATAATTAGGATAACTGATTCACCCCCCCTCTTAGTTATCAACAGCATAGACAAGGCACATGAACTATTTGGCGTGATGCCCCAAAGAAATGTCACCTCACTGAATGTAATGATTGGAAGATATGAACAAAATGGATTTTTTGATAAGGCATTAGAAACTTTCAAGCAAATGCGATTGGCGGGTGTAAAGCAAAATTACACAACCTTAGCCAATATCCTCCTTGCCTATGCCAAAATGGACATCCATCAAAAGGATAAAACATATGGGAATTTTGTTAGATGTTGTAGTTGCAACTGCCCTTAGAGACATGTATGCAAAGTGTGGAAGCATAGACAAGGTACGTGAACTATTTGGCATGATGCCCCAAAGAAATGTCACCTCATTGAATGCAATGATTGCCAGATATGAACAAAATTGATTTTTTGATAAGGCATTAGAAACTTTCAAGAAAATGTGATTGGCGGGTGTAAAGCAAAATTCCACAACCTTAGCCAATATCCTCCTTGCCTATGCCAAAATGGACATCCATCAAAAGGATAAAATATATGTGAATTTTTTTAGATGTTGTAGTTGCAACTGCCCTCAGAAACATGTATGCAAAGTGTGGAAACATAGACAAGGCACATGAACTGTTTGGCATGATGCCTCAAAGAAATGTCGCCTCATGGAATATAATGATTGCAAGATATGAACAAAATGGATTTTCTGATAAGCCTTTAGAAAGTTTCAAGAAAATGCAATTGGCAAGTGTCAAGTCAAATTCCAAAACCTTAGAAATGGTATGTTTGGAGCACGGTATAGACATCCATCAAAGCATAAAGGATATAGGAATTTTGTCAAATGTTGTAGTTGTAAGTACCCTATAAGACATGTATGCAACTTGTGTGGAAGCATATACAACGAACATGAACTGTTTGACACGATGCCTCAAAGAAATGTTGTCTCATGGAATGCAATGATTACAAGATATGCACGAAATGGATTTTTCATAAGGCTTTAAAAACTCTCAAGCAAATGCACAAAAATAAATTTCAACCATTTACGCAAGTTTTGGCACATCTAAAACCAAATTGCACAACCTTAACCAACTTCCTCCTTGCCTATGCTATAATGGGATCTAGAGAACATGGTGTGGACAACCATCAAAGAATAAATGATATAGGAATTTTGTCACATGTATTTTATTTGCAAAGTTGCCCTTGTAGACATGTATGGAAAGTATGGAAGCATAGACAAGGCATGTGAACTATTTTAAATGATGCCTCAAGGAAATGCACAGTCCCACATAATTCAATGATTGCAAGATATGCACAGAATAGATTATTTGAAAATGATTTATAATCTTTCAAGCAAATGCAATTGGCACTTGTAAAACCAAACTCCTGTAACAATAATTGATTATCATATTAAATATTTAATATAAACTATCATATACATAATGTCATGAACATAACATCTAGTTTATATAAAAAACCATATAGGCATGTCCAAACAAAGCCATACAGGCATATATTCAAAAATATACATCAGTAATTCATACAAAAGTATGTATACAAAACCATCTAGGCATACAAAAAATATCACAAAAACTAGTTTCCTATGGACTTTTATGAAATAATTGGTGGCCCTTGCTTGACCATGAAGATGTAGAGCCAATTATCGACTCATCCTCTCTCTGTCGTCGAGTAGACCTTTTCGACAGAAGTCGATCTGGCTCCACTTGTTAATACAATCAAACAATATATGCACATTAATATATAACATCACATATATAACATGAAATATATAACATCACATATGTAAGATCGATCACTTACTGCCACCTGATGATCACTCTCCATCATCTTGTTTCTCTCTACATTCGTACTTAGACGGACTAGAGTTGTGACCTCCTATGAGAAGCATCAAGAAGCAAAATTGACCAAACATAAATATCATTTATGTACATCAAATGACATGAGATAAAACAAGAAATACAAAATTATGATATTTTCATGTTATTGGCTCATACCTCAGTCAAAGGATTTGCAGACATCATGGATGCAGCAATGCCTTTTTGCACTGACTCACGAAGATCAGGAGGAGTCTCCATTGTATTCAGCATCTGAAAATCAAGTTCAAGATTATTTAAAAAAAATAAATACATAACATTATTTTAGAAATGCATAATGATTAGAAATGGTTAAATTTACCTTCGTAAAAGTGGTGGTTTGGTGTCCAGGGGACCAAGGAAACCGTGGAGGTGCCGGTGACCGTTGAAATCATCAATTGTCACAAAATAATATTACCATTGACATATCTACAATAATTACGATTATGTGATAAATTACATACCTACTAACTTGACCTCCTCTCATAACCCGCCAATGGATGGCTAATGGAGGCAGGATGAATACTCTGACCCTAGAATTTCATTGCGCAAACAATTACATAAATTATTTTTGACTTATAATAGATAATCATATAAAATTAATTACAAATTTCAAATAACAATATACTAAATCAAGATGAAACTTGTAACAAATTACCTGAGAGTCAATACCAAATGTATTCTATAAGAGATTGTCACTGAGAACATGATCATCCAATATGTCATGCCCCTGTGTCGTAGCATCATGCCCCTGCATTGCAATATCCTGTCAAGAGTCCTATTGTACCTCCTCTGTCCCATAATCACATAGGTTCCCACATGCACTGCACAAATGTGGGGACACATGACACCTACTACTCTCACCCTCATTGGCCTGGTTAAGATCATTGGCATGCTGTGATAGAGTTTGGGTGAGAGTAGTCAATGAATGTAAATTCTCTAGCTCAACACTCTCATTCAAAGCCAAAGGGAGTGACCTACGTTCTGGCCTCGCTCAGGGTATAGGCACATGGTCTTCATCTCGTTAAGCCCCAGGTCTATCTTGGGTAGAGCAACCACCTCTATCCTAGAACTCACAAATGTCAAAATAATTTGGAATCTTGTTGAGGACGAACTTGCAATAGAGTTTCCTCAAGAAATATTGTGGTACCTCATCATTATTGCATGGGTGCTCATCGAAGACCATGTACCATCTATCTCAAAAGTTTTGGGATATTTCTTCATTCCTACACCAGTGTATAGGAAATTGTTTGCAACTTTCTTCTAATCTTTGGTCTGTTTTGGGATTAATAAAGTGTGCACATAATTGAGATTTTATAATTTTTTCATTCTTGACTTGTTCATATGACAACTTGTCAGCATAATATTGCCGACTCCTCTCCCTATAGTTTTGGAATTTGGTGATTTGTTTTGTCACCAAATCTGTGTGGGAAACAATCTCTTGTAGTGATTTTGCAAGTGCCCTCCTACAATCAGTGGTTCCACTTGGATTGTTTAGGGTTTGAATAATAGTTTGAAGATGTTTCTTGTTTTCTTCTATTATCCCTAGGTAGTGTTCTTGATTATCCCTTACATGAAAAGAAGGTGAAGGTGGGTTTTGAGGGTTTGGAGGGTTTTGGGGGTTGTTTTCACCCTCCTCAGTTGGATTTAGGTTTTTTCTTTCTCCAATAACTGTAAATGCAATATAAAAACAAATCAAACATTGCAAAACTCAAAAATTGTTCTCAAGCTAACAAAATTAGTCAAACCCTACCTTCTTCCTATGCTGGAGCCTCCAAATTTGCACGATGATGTCTTTGGCGATAAGGTGACATTGTGAATTTGTTGTGTTTCACTATTACACTTGATTCAATAGCCTTTTCTTCAACACAATCATGTTTTTTCTTGTTTTCTTTGCTGCTGTGAGGAGAAATGGTCACAACATGAGTGAGTAGAATTAGTTTTTTTTTTCTTTTATGCAAAACAAAACGTGAGCGCGTTATAACTCACTCACGTTTTTCTTTAATTTTGGAGATGGTGGCGACTTTTTGGTCCCCCATCTCCTTGCATTTACCTATATATATGTATGCATATGTGTATGTATGCATGTATAGATAGGTTCATAAAAATCTATATATATATATACACACACATATGTGTGTGTATGTATATATATGTATGTATATATATTTATATGTATGTATATATACGTATGTATGTATATATATGTATGCATATATATGTATGTGTATATATGTATGTTTTTATATATGTATGTACATGTATATATATGTATGTGTGTGTGTGTGTGCATATATGCATATATGTATGTATATAGTGTATATATGGGTGAAGGTATGAACCTATTATTAATGCATAGCTATGTGAAACAAATACTTAATAGTATTAGCCATTGAAATAAAGAAACTATATGGAAAGTTGTTTTAGAAGATGTTACATAAAACCAGTGCATAATGTATATTGTCTATAGCCACATGTCACATACACACACGGTGTTCAAGGCACATTTATTTAGAGGCATGACATAGAGTGTTTTGCATCGGTCCTTGATTTTGGAGGTGATTATGCATCTACTACTAGAACAATGTGAAAAGGTATGTTCTAAACCAGTTTATGCAATTGTGGGTCCTTTGACATGGTATCTGAAAGAGAGAGAACATAATATTTTCTGCACAGTGATTGTTCTAATAGCTTTAACAATTACATCAATAGTAAGTATACATGATACTTCATTTCAAAAGTTTAAAATCAGTTATATGTGCTTGAAGCTTAGCTTTTGTTATGGTGTCATTTGATTCGTAGGCTTGTCGAATTGTGCCATGTATTTGTTTTTCCATTATATGATGCATTAGTTTTACATCTTCTAATTTAATTTATCTTTGGATTATGTTTTATTTTACTTCTAGTCTTAGTGTTGCACAAATCAGGCTGCCACAGTTGCCGTCATTTTTCATATGCTTACATGTGCTAAAGACAATGTGTCTATTGGGTCCCTATTCTATTTGTGTGTCAGTCTATGTTCGCAGCACTCATAGTCATCAAGGCCTCTTATATCATGGTGCATAACAGTAAGTGCCACAACAAAATGAAGGCATGTTGGAACCAGTTTTGTGGCTGGTCACAGATAGAGAAATTGGAATTGCACAAGGATTTACATCTGTGACAATGTCCACTGGTAAGAAAGTAGAGATAAGCATTGAAAAGTTCAACTAGTATGTGAGTAACATTTTTATTATTTTTTCTTACATATTAATTTTTAAATGTTCCTTGAATCGTATGGAGTATGAACATTAAGATTAAAGCTAAAAAGAACAATGCAGTATCTTTTTGCCATTTTGTGTTCATTCACTCTTCTTATGCTTCTTACAAGATTGTGAATGTCTTGCAATTTATCTAATGAAGCTTTTTAGATTTTTCAAATGCATGGATTGAGTATTGGATTTCAATTCATATTTATTTTGGATCATATTCTATGATTAGAATACAATTCATACTTATTATTTGTTATGGATTTATACTTGTTAGCTGTTATGTAATGAAATTGGTGCTATTTGTGTGGAGTGCAATAGAAATTGTTTCAATTTTTATTCTAATATTGGCTGGGTATTAGTGAGTAATCATGGATGCAAGAGACAATGTGTTACCTCATTTGCTGGTTGTTTCTTCTTTTGGACTTATAGTTATGATAGTGCTATATACTATGAGACATATTTTCTCTACTGGCACAAATCTAGTTGTTAGTGTTGCTTCCTCAAACATTGGCAAACTCTGCCTCAAACAGGTAACAAAAATGCTTCTATTATCAAGGAACCTATCAATCTTAATGGTAAATAAAATCTATGTGAAGATGTATTCCAATTTCTGATCAGACATGTCAAGTAGTATCAACAATGTGACCTGTCCACCAAAGATATGAAGAGAACAACAAACAATAGACATTCACCCAAAACAAAGGCCAAATTTCATTTCAATAGATTGAAATAGACATCTTGAATAGAAGTTTAATTTGTGCAAGATATGCATCATGTCCATGGATCAAAAGATACATGGAACATTAGATATATCTTGAACAGATAGACATGTTTCAATGACTATCACTATTTCATGGACACACAATTAATATGGATCGAGAAAGTACAAAACCATGAGAGAAATATGAAGAGTCAATGAGAGAATTGCAAAAATAAGACCGAACTCCCTTTTAAAAAATAATGCCACAAACCATAGGATAATCATTAGGAGCACGGTTTCAGGCAAATGCATGAATAGGCAATAGTGCAGAGAAACCACTAGTTTTTGCACTAGTAATTGTTACAAACACCGTGAGTAAATTATGAAAATCATTCCGAGACCCAAAACATGATTAAAACAACACAAGTGCTTTAAAATGATGTAGATATGTTTGTTACAGTATACATACCAATAGAAGATATTATTAGTTGACATTAATGGATTATGGTCTTAAGCCTTTAACTAACCAGCAGAGCTTAAGGCATAAAAGCATAACCTATGATACACAAACGCTAAACTATGACCGTAATATTTGCAATGTAAACCATAGGGAAATAGAAATCCTAAACTATGACTTTAATATTTGCAATATGGAAGCTGCTAGATAGGTTGGCATTTGTCTTTCCCTAGGGTTTATATTTTCAATATAAACCCTAGGGAGAGACAAATGCCAACCTATAAATGTAATAGCTACAACGAAGTGTTGTTATATGGAGCCTAATCAGACTCGAAGGTTAAATTTTCCCCACTTTTATCGACGCGGTTTCCCCCCAAATTATTTAACAGGGGTGGGCAGGGGGGCAAAGCCAACATCAAAAATTGCAAAAAAATTACCTATTATTTTATAAAGGCATCAAGATTTATTTTTTCTATTAGCCAACATAAAAAACCCTATTTTGTAACTGACATAAGTCTTGATAAAAATGGCTAAGGTTTAGGGTTTCCATTGATATTGTATTGTAGCATTTACAGCGGTATTGAGTTGCAGGGATTGCTGGTAGTAATCGGTTTGATTTACTAGATAATAATATTGGACTCTGTTGGTGGATGTAGCCTAAGTTTGGGTGAACCATGTTAAAATTGTCTCTCGCTGTTATTATTTCTGTGTATTTTTCATTCCTCTATTTAATCGTTATTTGCATTTAATTGATATCTTCTACTGGCTAACCCTAACATGAAGAACAATATAAAGCGTGTGAATGGAAAACAGTAAAAGGAATACCTGGTATTTTTAATATTCTATTCTTCCCTATCATTGAGTGTTTTTATTGTTTAATGTCTGTAAAAAATCTTTGCACTCATACAAACACTCGACGATGGGAAACAAGAGAAATTAGGCCATTGCAAAGATAAAAAAAAATGGAGAAAGAATTCTGATGTAAAACAAACAACAGAGATTAAGCCATTAGAGGGACTAAAAAATAAATGAAATGACAGTGTAAAAGATATAGGAACTTTCAAATGTGTCATTCTTCACTTACAACATGATAGATATAGGAATATTAGATCTAATTTTCATTATTGTGAATACATTCAAGTACAACCATCATTAATGCATTATTTACTGTTCCCTATCATTGAGTTCTTTTATGGATTAATCTCTGTTGTTGAGTTAAAGACTTAAAACCCTCTCAACAGACACATATTTCACCCTCATCAAACAATATGAGCAAATGAATAAACAAGACAAAAATAACAGTGTAAAAGATATAGGAAATTACAAATGCTTCATTTTTTGACACATTTCACTGTCATCAAACAATCTGAGCAAATAAATAAATGATGCAAATAATATTTTGCTTGACATTCTTAAAACTTGACACCATAATTCATTAATGGTGATTGCACTTTAGTCTATTCATAATAAATGACATTAATGAATTGTGGGTTGAAGTCTTTGACTCAGTAGTAGAGACTAATGCATAAAAGCACTCAAAGATAAGAAAGAGTACACACTAATGCATAAAATGCAAAATAGAACAAAAAATAGACATTAACCCATTAAATGACATTGTAAAAGTTGTAGTAAGTTACATACGCCTCCTTTTTCACTTCAAATACAATAGATATAAACCCTCTCAAGAGACACAAATTTCACCCTCATGAAACAATCACTACAAAAGAATAAACAATGCAAATAATCTTTTGCTTGTCATAGTTAAACCTTCACAACATAAGCCATTAATGATGCCTACACTTCAATCTATTCACAATAAATAAAAATTAGGGACTAATAAATGCAAAAATGTCCTTGTTCAACTGCTGCGTTGACAGAAACACTGGGTGCAAAGACACGACAAAGAACATCACAAAGTTATGAAATATTTCCAATTGAAACAAAACATTAGGAATTGATGGGATTTTTGCCTTCCTTGGTCGGAAGAGTAACTTGCAAGTAGGAGAATACAGAAGCATGAGCAAGAAATCCCAAATCCCATCTTCAAATAGAGAGCCTAACTAGACTATTTTCATGTAACATATTTTTTCTTACCCAATTACTTTTAATTATACTGTTCAAATTTTGTGATTGTGAGTATCTCATTGTTTCATACCAAATTGCAATAGGCTTATTTGTTGCTAATGTTTTGTTGCTATAAACGTGTCTTCACTGCAAATGTTTCTGTACATAGGTAGTGTTGTCAATAGTAGATCTCTATGTAATCATGACAGTGTTGTCATTGATAGCAAAAGCCCAACTGCTTGTTCAGTTACACTGGAACAAGGTAAGCTCTAGTTACTATTAGTAAATCTGAATCTTAAATTGGATCTTTCATAGATCTAAATGACATTACAATAAGCATTACAGTTTTAGAACCCTGATCAGTGTATTGCTTTCACTTATATTTACAGTTATACATAAAGAGACTCGACCATTTGCTTTCTACTACTTCTAATGGACCCTGTTTTGCTATAGGCATCAAGTACGATAGAGGAAAAACATAGATAGTACAGTTTTCACAGTCGCAAAATGCAGACTATTGACTTTGACCAGGCTGACAAAAATTGGAACCTCTATAATTATCTATCCATTGATGTTGGTCACAGCTACTCTGTTCTAGTTACTACTAAAGAGTCACCAAAATTTGTATTCCAAAGCTTTGTCTCTATTTTTATTCGTAACAAGGAAAATTTCAATTTTGTAGATACAATTTTCTTGCAAGAATTTGACAAAACATAGTCTCCATGGACCTTGGAACATTGTTCCTAGTTACATGTTGACAGAGTGCAATTGCGTTGGACATTTCAAAATTAGTGCTCCTTAGCAATTGAGAAAACAAAATTTCCTTGCATATTGTGCTTCATGCTTTCACTTGCCACAACAAATAGATATAGCATAATACCGATATGTTCTTGGATGTTGCGCATTGTTCTTTTGTTTGGCAAAGCCTTTTCCATGTAGAGATTGAAAATGCAAAATTTGCTTGGAAGTGCCAAGGTTACCACAACATTTATACATATATGTGTCTATATATATATATATGTGTGTGTGTGTGTGTGTGTGTGTGTGTGTCAAAGCTCAAACCATACATGGACTTAAAGGGTGTAATGAAATTAATGCCAAAATTGATCAGATTATTTGCTTTTGCTTAGTTTAATTGCTTCTGATCGATTAATTTGTTTCTGCTCAATTAATTTGCTTTTTTGTTGGCTCTGGACAAGATAGGATTGCTAGTTGTGTGCAATTGTAACACATTTTGCATTGTTGTTGATCAATGTGAGTAATAGATTATGATGCTTGTTTCTCTTTTCCCTATTTTCAAATATGCACTATCCTGCTCAATAGTACCGGAACAAGTTTCATTTTAGTCAAATGAATCGATATTAAGAAATTGTTCTTGCTTTGTAGGGTTTTTAGTGCACAATAGTGAACTGAAGGCTATAGTTACAAATTCTGTATTGCTGCTGATGACGGTGAGTAATTGCTTGTTCAATTCTTCTTTCTGTGTATTCAATGTTTGGAGCTTGACACATTATTTTACAGTCATTACTGTACTAAGTAGCATCAATACAATTTCTATCTTTTGTGGTTTGACACGAAACCTAGCAATATGCTTACAAATAATCATCTTAAATGACAAAAACTGTCACAACAACCAATTGTAGTAGAAAGCTATAAACCAAGTGCCAACACACCTTCCATGTCAATTGATGAAGCTCTCCATTGTGCACATTATTTTTGTATTCACTCCCTCAATTACAAAGTTGGTGATTGCCTATTTGACACAGTCCATGTTTTGCTTCATTGCTGCTATACATCGAAACAACTACGCATCGATGTTGTGGATCATTGCTTAGATTGTCTTCACAATCATTGTGCTATAGCTTTAGCCTCCTATGAAAATGACTTGCACCCAACAATCGTAAGGGATTTGCATAATATACATGAAAAAGACACATATCTAAGAAGAATGAGGCTTTCAGCGACAGAGATCAACAATAATGGTGAAACTAGGCTTTGGGGTGACACATTCTATCTAAAATGGCTAGCATATTGGCTAAACATGCCAATATGCATTTGGTCTTTAACATACAAAAGAATATACCTACATTTCGACAAAGATGCATGTAATCCTATAATATCAATTCTTTTCCATGATACAAATCCTACTATTGGGCACTATGAGCCTGTGTTTTCATGGCTGAATACATGCAATCACATCCAAAACATCCAACCACATTTGTAAAGAACTTATTGCAATTTGAACAATACTTAGAACATGATAGAAAATGCATTTGATGCACTTGGGCTTTGAGACTACCTGCATTTGTCACTACATGTGGCAAAAGCATGTTTTTTGCTATAGCTTTTCTACTCCCTAAACAATTTGATCTAGTTGCTTTGCAATTATTTATGGCGCAGTAATTGGAAAATGCATTGACATTTGAAAATAAATATGCATTGGCTTTTTTTGGCACCTCTGATCAATGTAGCATACGAAGCAACAATCGTCTATTGTAGTTACAGTCATTGGTTTCCAGGATTGGAATGCCGTATGTTGAAAGTGGCATTAAAGGATATGAGTTTTGTGCACTATGGTTATCCCACATGTTTACTGCAAAAATACACATATGGCAAGCATGTCCATACCTGAGAGCTAAAACATACTATAATTAGATGAATCTGAAAAAGAATCTAAACTTGGTTTGCTTTGCAGGTAGCCTAGGCCATTGCCATTATGAACCACTTCAACAAAAAGAACAATTGACTTAGAACATGCATATTAAGGATCCACTTTCTATTCAACATATGACAAGCACCTCCAAAGAAGAAACAACAAACAATATCATTAGTTCTCATAGACAACAAACAACTACAACAATGCAAACACCAACTGTAACAAAGTTAAAATCACATGAGATATTGTGTTCTCTAAAAGAGAAAATCTGCAATGCGCAAGTGTCTAATGCAAATGTACCATAGACTACAACATCGACTTCCATCATTCCCACTACCTATCTCGCAACAAGTATTCAGTCCCAGAAGGCTACGCCAAAGCAATTGCATCAATAGTCATTACATTTTTTAAAAAAATAATTGTGCAATGCATAAACAAATTGCAATTTGCATGCACAAAATAAGATTTGATGCTATAATCAAGACAAAAATCGAACACATCAATAATCTTTATGCTTTTTGAAAAAAACAAATGCGAAGTGTGCAAAAGGATTTTTCTTTACACTTGCCAAAATTAAAACATATGACATATACATATTCCATGGTCCAGAAGACAAATACCAGTTATGAACCACCAAAAGAAACACCCATTTATAGGAAGAATTATACAATCCAAAAATCTATTAACTCATATTTGCGAGCAATAGACGGCACACCCACTCAACCATGTTCTATTTGTGACATGCTTCATTTCCATCACAACATTCGTAAAGTTGATGCTGCACTTTTACAAGCTTTGTCCCTGCTTTGTATTCAGATGGTAAGATCCCATATTTTGCCGCACCTTCAAAAATAATATGAAATGCATGAATAGAGATTTTTCATTGTTTGACTGCTCTAGAAGAAAGGCTTGTGTCTTTGCGTATAGCTTTTGCACAAATTAGGCAATTAGGATATAAATGAGCACAATACGACTTGCTTGGGACAATCATCAATGTTCTTGTGGATTTTGATAAAGTACAACAAGCATTGCCTAAGCACCCAGATGAAACAACAATAGTTGCAGTTAGATTGAAGCGAAAGCTTGAATACGATAATGCATATGTGCAAGGAAATGTCAGACTTGCTATAGTCATGAATGCTTTAATTGCACTATCGAAAACACTATTGTACACAAAAGAGAACATCTCTATAAATGAAGAGTGGCATAGGTTGTTTCCAAAGAAAACATCACAGATGCAAATAGATTTTGAAGTAGAACCAAGTATACAAGATGAGACATCCGAAGATGATGAAGAACCGATAACTGAATCAGTTATACATTGGTTTAATGAAACACAGTCAATCAAATACCTTGACACAACAATCATTGAAATTGTACCATCAGAAGGGTTTAAACCTCTTGGTATCTTCCAGGACATGTATGCAGAAGAAATAATTTTCTTGACTTTGTTTTATGGTTCGGCTCGACCAGCTGACATTGTTAAAAATTTGACATACCAAAAAAATAGCCAAATGGGAGATTATGCATAAGGACAATGCCTTTGCAACACACATAACAAATATTTTTTTTAAAGCTATTAAAATTATTATTTACCAAGTTTCCTCACTGGCATGGATTTGCATACAGAAAGTTGAATTGAAAGGTGAAAATTTGTTTGCAAAAGATGTGCGCAATCCAGCAAAGCTCAAAAAAATATTGAGATCTCCATTGGGCTATAGAACATTAAAAAGCATTCGGACATCACCAGATTATCTAGAAAATACTAAAAAAAACATTTTTACAATGATAAGATAGTTGGGACCTCTAACTTTTTTTGTAACATTAACAAGTGTTGAGCATTTCTGGGAGCCACTATGCAAAGCTTTGTACTAAATGTCTATCTCGCAACAATCCAAGCTTAATGAAACTATAGAAGATCAAGATTTGGACTATGAAATCAGAAAGAATCTAGTACTTTGTAGCCATTATTTCAACCATAGGGTCAACACATTCCAGAAAATGATGCTAAAAAACCATGAGCTCTTTGGCCAAGTCATGGACTATTCTTTTGTTACAGAATTCCAAAACCGAGGCAATGAGCATGTTCACTCTTTGCTATGGATAAAAGATGCACCTGTATATGGCAATTGCTTGAATACTGAAATAGAAATCTTTGTGGAAAAATATATTTCATGTGACTCATTGCTACTTGATACAAAGCTTGTCAAAATGCAAACACATCACCATACAAAGACTTGCAAGAAATACAAAAACTCAAGTTGTAGGTTTAGTTTCCCCTTGCCTCCAATGAGCAAAACAACAATTTTAGAACCACTTCCAGTGCCTGATGCTACAATGAAGGAGAGAGCAAAAACGTTTTTCAAGCAACTGGAAAGCAAACATTACATAAAGGAATTTTCATTTCAAAGTTTCTTGCATGAATTGGAAATGTAAGAAAAAATCAACTACATTAAAATGCTTCGATCAACATTGACACGCACAATTATCATGTTGAAAAGAAACCCATCTGACATTTGGATAAATGCCTTTACAAAGAAAGTGCTCAAATTATGGTATGCAAATATAGATACACAATTTATTTTAGATGCATATGATGCTGCATCTTACTACAGCTCATATATGATGAAACAAGATACAACATTGTCTCTTGCATTTCACAAATTGCAATGACAATGCACTCCTGCTTATGACAGAAAGGTACAATTTATATGAAAGCTTGGAAACACATTGCTGAACTATCAGCAAATGTCTAGTCGCCAAGCTATTCATATCATTCTCTCATTGCCATTACGTAAATATTCAAGGAAAACTATTTTAATCAATACTGCACCATTAGAGAATAGAGTTTACATGCTAAAAAGCCCTAAGCTATTGGCAAAAGAGAAAGACAATTATGAAAATATCATGTGTGCATCTATAATAGAAAAATACACACAATGGCTAGAAGCTTTTGACAACTTGTCACTAGCTAAATATGCTACTTTTTACTCCAGTCCTTTCAAAAAGCTGCAAAAAGGGGAAACTCCACAAATCATACGCTATGTAAGATACAATCTGCACATTAACCTTGAGAACTATTGCAGAGAAAAGTTTATGATGTATGTGCCTTTCAGGTCTAGTGAGCAAACGTTGTTAACTAGATATGAAACATGGAATGCAGCATACAATGCAAACAAAACTGATGCAGGAGCATCCAGTGGCGTAAGGGCAATCTTGCATCACCCAAAAAGATGTTGATTCAAATTCATTGAAGTTCTTTTCATTTCTTTCCATAATTAGTATTTTTGGTTCCATAATCACTTGAATAATGATGTAGGACTTTCAGTTTTTCCAAAATGCTAAAAATAACAAACTGTTATTTCTGGAAAGTTTAACTACCATTTCAGGAAAGTTTGCATTTGGGCACGGATTGAAGTGAAAATTTATAGGAAGCTTTGTAAATTAAATATAATACCTTTGGCTAAGGAATCAGGCAAAGATTATTTGTGAGCTAAAAGATATTAAAGTTTCTATTTTCTGAAAAGCCACTGAAATTTTTTGAAACCAGATATGAGGCACTAAAACATCCCATAACATCCCAAAAAGTTGATAGAAATATGTTTATGGATTTCCAAAGTGATAGTTCACTTCACAAGCTTTCCGACGCTTAAAACAATTCATCAATCGGACACCCGAATCAAAAGTTATGCTTCCCAGAAGTTGACCTACTTTTGGCGGGAGTTGCAAATTTTGAAATTTAGCCAGAGGCACCAAAAAGGGCTATTTATGACTATTTTGGGAACCCTGGGCAGTAGTAGAGTTAAGGGGGAAAGTGTAGAGTCAAGAATAGGCAGGAAAATAGAATCCCTAGCTGATTTGGGGTTACAAAAGGCTAAAGATTCTAAAGTCTTGTGATAGGGAAGCTGTAGTGTGTTGCAGCCTGTAGAGGATTCATCCTCTGATTGTATTTGAGCTTCTATGATGTAATGAGTTTCCCAAATCAATAAAATATCATTCTATTTTATGTGTGCAATTTCTATTGTTGTGTGTTTTATCATTTACCCCCTTCATCAAGTGGTATCAGAGCAAGGGTTCTTGAGTGTGTAGATAGATCATCGACCATGAGGTAGTTTGCACCAGGACCTGAGGTTGTGGGTTTGCTGTGGAGATCAAGATGCCTCCACAAAGAAATTGTATTGGGAGGAATGCTTTGACCAAAGAGGGTTTTAGAGCCCTATAAAGGCAAATCGATGCATTGCAAGAGAAGATGCGAAGAGGGTTTGAGCTGAGAACAAGAGAAGAAAGTGAGGATGAAACTGAAGAAGAGCTATCTGAGGAAGAACAAGAAGCTGCAGGAGATGTTACAGAAGTCGAGTTGTTGAGGGCCATTTCTAAGATTGGAAAGAGACCCATGATCGAAGTTTCTACATATTCTGGAGATTTGAATCCAGAACAACTTATTGATTGGATCAATAACATGGAGAAGTATTTCAAGTATGAAGACGTGGAGGACCCAGATTGGGTCAAGTTTGCAAAAACAAAGTTGAAGGGCCATGCCAGTATTTGGTGGAAGGATGTCTAGTTAGAGAGGAATAGAAGAGGAAAAGGAAAGATCACCAGATGGGATTAGATGGTAGAGAAACTGAAGAAGCAGTTCATTCTTGTGGACTATGAGATGGAATTGTTGAAGAAGCTGCAAGGACTGAAGCAAGGTAATAAGTCTGTTAAGGAGTATACAAAAGAGATTTATAAGATTACTATCAGGATAGGCCATGCAAAGGCCAACGAGGAGAAGGTAGCCCATTACATTAATGGGTTGAGGCCAAGTATTCAAGAGGAGCTGAGCCTGGTCAGAATGACTACCATAGAAGATGCATACCAGTTTTCCTTGAAGGTGGAGGAGAAGCTAAATAAAATATTTAATAGTAAGCAAAAAGGAAGAGGCCAAGGCAGAAGGACTGGTGGAAGACCCTATGGAGGTTGAAATAAAGATCTAAAGAAAAGTGAAGAAGCTGGCACTAGTTGAAATCAGAGAGGAGATGAAAATCTATTGCCCTCGTGACCCAAAAATGGTGAACAAAGAGGAAGAGGTAGACCTAGGCAAGGACCTAGAAGAGGAGGTTTCAGGGGAACCTGTTTCCAATGTGGAGAAGGGCATCAAGCATACGAGTGTTTGCGACATCAAGGAAGGATGAATAGAAGACCTGAAGGAAATGCATGAGTTACACATGTAGATGAAGATGTACAGTCTGAGCATTCTAAAGATACTGAAAGGGGAGAAACCCTAGTTGTCAGAAGAACTTTGTTGAATGAGGAGAAAGAACCCAATCAGAGGAAGAGGTTATTCCGCACAAGGTACAAATGTGAAGGTAAGTGTTGTGATATTATTATTGACAGTGGAAGCACTGACAATCTTGTTTCAAATGAGATGGTTGACAAGTTGAAGTTGACAAGAAGAAAGCATCCACATCCATATCGGATTGCATGGTTGCAGAAGGACCATAGAGCTTTGGTCAATGAGCAATGTTTAGTGAAGTTCAAGATTGGGGACTACCATGATGAGGTGATGTGTGATATCATACCGATGGATGCATGTCATATGCTATTGGGGAGGCCATGGCAGTATGATAGGAGTGTTGTCCATGATGGCCGTGCAAACACATATTCCCTAACAAAGGATGGAGTTCATCATAAGTTGAAGCCCTTGAAGGAGGTGGAATAAAAGGTATGTAGTACTACTAGAATTTTATTGGTAGATGGTAAGAAATTTTTGGAGGGTATGAAGCATGAGGGTCATTGCTTTGCATTGATTCCTAAGATTAGTCAAGAGAAATGTGAAGATGTCCTTGCAGAAGTCTCAGATCTATTGGAAGAATTTTAGGATATTATCTCTGATAATGTACCTAGAAGGTTTACCCACCAGTGAGGAAGATAAGTCATCAAATGGATTTGATACCAGGAGCTAATTTGTCGAATAAGGAAGCCCACAGAATGACCCTTGTAGAGAAAGAAGAGTTGAACAGACAAGTTCAAGAGTTGTTGAGGAAGGGACTGATAAGGGAGAGCCTAAGTCCATGTGCGGTACCTACAGTACTAGCACTAAAGAAAGATGGAGAGTGGAGAATGTGTACAGATTCTCGAGCCATAAATAAGATCATGATCAAGTATAGATTTCCATTGCCTAGAATGGATGACATCATGGATTGTTTGAGTGGAGCCAAGCACTTCACGAAGATTGATTTGAAGAGTGGGTATCACCAAATCTGAATCAGAGAAGGAGATGAATGGAAGAGTGCCTTCAAGACAAAGGAAGGTTTGTATGAGTGGTTAGTCATGCCATTTGGGCTAACCAGTGCACTGAGCATATTCATGTGGCTCATGAATGAGGTATTGAAAGAGTTCTTGGGAAGTTTTGTTATTATAAATATTTATATGACATTTTAATTTTCAATAAGACTTGGGATGAGCATTTGATGCATATCAGAAGAGTTTTAGAGAAGCTGAGGGAGGAGAAGTTGCTGATTAATCTGAAGAAATGTAGTTTTGCAAAGAAGGAGTTGGTATACCTAGGATTTGTTATCTCAGAGGAAGGTCTTAAGATGGACCCAAAAAAAGTAAGGGCTATCCTTGAATGGCCCACACCAAGGAGTGCTATGGAGGTACAATCTTTTCATGGTTTGGCAAGTTTCTACAGGAATTTTATTAGGAATTTTAGTAGCATTTGTGCACCCCTAACTAAGATAATGAGAGGGGATAGAAAAGAGTTTAGATGGACTAAAGGAGTAGAAAAAAGCTTTGATACATTGAAGTAAAAAGTCACAGAGAAGGGTATGTGCAGGATCATGATGGGCCAAACTATACCTCTAAGTGGCAATGAAAATACAAAAAATTAGACTTTATCAAGTTCATGTGAAAATTTGAATGGATTATCTACACAATTTGAAAAAGATGTAAGAATGAAATTTGTGGAGAATTGAATCTAGTTTATAGGCTACTATTTTAAAAAAAAAAACTAAATTTAGTTAGTGAAAATTGAATATTTCAATGAACAGCTATTAAATTTTTCAGAGAAAAAATAAAAAGTGGGTGTCATTCGAGCCAACCTAACTATGAGTATATATATATATATATATATATATATATATATATATATATATATATATATATATATATATATATATATATATATATATATATATATATATATATTTGAAACTTTCAAAATAAGTAGAGGACTCATGTCCGGATGTGATGCATGTTTATTTGAAATTTGTTTCCAATAAAATAATTAGTTATGATTTTTTTACTATGACTTTTTTTAAAAACTAAAAAGTAATTTTCTAGCCAACCTAACTCGATAAAAAAAAATTGAAATTCAATTTTTTTTTTAACCTATAGCCAGAATAGTATAGAGTGTGACTAAGGTTTCGGATATGAAAAAGGTGAAACGGTTTGAAAGTTATTGATGTTTTTCAATCAGTGTGTCCATCAGGAATTTAGACACACAATATGTAGAAAATTATTAATAATTATTTAACAAAATGATAATTAATAAAATCTTATATTTTTAGAAAGCTAACAATTTCCTCTATAAACCCTTTTCGTTTTATCAATTTCGCATAAAAAAAATCGTCAGCACGAAGGGTGAAGTTCGAAGAAGAGACTGAAACATGAAAACACATTAAAATCCATGAAAAGTCAACAACCAAAATGGATATTTGTCTTGCTTTATAACAAAGCAAAATCGATATCCATTTTGCTTCGGTAAAAGAAAAATGGATATCCATTTTCACAAAGACCCTTTTTCGCTTTTTATGTTTTTCAAAACGGATATCCATTTTCTTTTTCTCAATTGTTTTCATTGTTTTTTATTTTAGTTTTTTAGCATTGTAGCATTTTAGTATTTAGGCATTTTAGCTATAAAATACAATTCAAATTTTAGAAAGACTGTATCATATGAAAAGAGAGATTTTGGACAAAATATCAAAATTTATATAGGATTATGATATATATATATATATATATATATATATATTTGATTTTTATATGATTTACTTATACTAAGGTATTTCATAGTATTTCAAAGGCACTTTTGAATAGATAATTTTCATAAAAAAATTGTAAAAGCAAGTAGTTTTGGTGTAAATTCTAACAAATCATTTCATGTTTAACTTACATATTAGATGATATTTGTGTCAACAATTGAGATCAAACTTGTGACACTCGGGATCAACCTCTCATTTTTTTACACCTATTCAAATTCCAAGACAATCATTGGATTGATGTCATTTATTTTCTAAAGGTGGCAAATCAATTTCATACATCCTCAACATCATTGGATTGATGTCGATAGAGAGAGCAAGATAGAGAGAGGGAGATATCTATAGAGAGGTAGATACAAGAGAGAGGTAGATACGGGTTAGGGGTTAGGGATTAGGGCCATTATTTAGGGTTTATGGATTTAGAGAGAGACTGCTTTTGACATGCAACTATAAACCTTAAATAATGCCCCTAAACCCTAAACCCAAGTAATCCTAAATAATTCCCCCAAACCCTAAACCCTAACCCCTAAACCATAAACCCTAAATAACTCCCCTAAGCCCTAAACCCTAAACTTGAGAAAGGAAGTCCTAGTTTTCTTGTTTCCATTTCCTTCATTGATAAGGGAGAGGGAAAGATAGAGGGGAGAGATAGGATATATAGGAATGATAGGGGGAGAGATGCAAGAGATAGAGAGATTGGGAGAAATGGCTAGGTACAGAGAGATAGAGAGGAGACAGATAGGAAGAGATAGAGGAGACGAAGGGGAGAGATAGGGAGATTGAGAGTTAGAGAGATGTCCAAAGAGATAGGGAGATAGAGGAATGATAGAGGAGAGAGAGGCAAGAGATAGGGAGAGATAGATATAGGTAGAGAGAGAGAGGAGATAGATTGGGAGAGATAGAGGAGACAAAGGGAGAGATAGGGAGATAGAGAGTGAGTGAGATGTCTAGAGAGAGGGATAGAGATTGAGAGGTGGAGGGATGATAGAGAGAGGGAGGTAAGGGAGAGATAGGGAGATAGAGGTAGAGGGATATTAATTTTAATGGCCTCCAAATTTTCCATAAATTCTTCTCCACTAAACCCTAGACCATCACCCAAATCCTTACTTTCCTAATAAAAGCCCTTCCCCAAACATCATTTGATTATGTGACTCCTTCCATCACTAGACAAGTGCCCAGGTACTTTCCATTATTCATCTAATACTGTAATCCCAATGTCATAGCTCACATTCCCACAACTACATTCATAGACTCCATTCCCCCTATTGACACCATCGTTGATAATCATTATACAAGGAGACTCCCTTGAATAATAATTAAACCATGGATTACCCCATATCCCCATCTTACACTTTCCTCACCTTTGAACCCTTAGAAGATGACATTTAGCTATCCCCACCATTACCAATCACACTTTCTAGCAATCCCAAATAAGACACCTTACCCATCACTTTACCTAGGTCATCACCAATTAAATCACCTCATTACTCTATTCAATCATACCCATACCACCCCTTTCTCACTCCAGAACCTATATTAATGCATGATTAAACCTAACCCCTAACCCCTATTTCCTAACCCCTAAACCCTAAACATGAGAAACCATAAACCCCTAAATCCTAAACACTAAACCCAAGAAACCCTAAACCTCTATCTCACTATCTCCCCATCACTATCATTCCTCTACCTCTCAATCTCTCTCCCTATGCTTTGGCCATGTCCCTCACTCTATATCTCCCTATTGGTCCTCTCTCTCTAAACACTAAACCCTAAACCTCTAAACCTTAACCCCTAAACCATAAACCATAAACCCTAAATAATGCCCCTAAACCTTAACCCCTAACCCCTAAACCCTAAACCCTAAATGTGAGCAACCCTAAACCCTATCTCCTATCTCTCCCTTATCTCCCTATCTCTATCATCCCTCTAACTCTCAATCCTTCTCCCTATTTCTTTGGACATCTCGCTCACTCTCTATCTCCCTATCTCTCCCCTTTGTCACCTCTATCTCTCCCTATCTGTCTCCTCTCTCTTTCTATCTAGCTATCTCCAAAACTGAGAAACCCTAAACCCAGGTACACCCTAAATCCAGTCAAATCTAAACCTATCTCTCCTCTATCTCCCTATCTCTATCATCCCTCTACCTCTCTTGATCTCAATCCCTATGTCCCTGGCCATGTGCCTCACTCTCTATCTCTATATCTCTCTCCTCAGTCTCCTCTCTCTATCTCCCTATCATTCCTCTCTCTTTATAAACCCTAAATCCAAAACCCTAAACCTCTAAACCTAACCCCTAACCCCTAAACAATTTAAATCCTAAACCCTAAATAATGCCCCTAAACCCTAAACCCTAACCCCTAAACTTGAGAAACCCTAAACCCTAAACCCCAAACCCCTAAACCCATGTAACCCTAAACCACTATCTCCCTATCTCTCCCCTATCTCCCTATCACCTCTGTCCCTCTACCTCTCAATATCTCTCCCTATGTCTCTGGCCATGTCCCTCACTCTTTATCTCCCTATCTCTCGCCTCAGACTCCTCTATATCTCCCTATCATTACTCTCTCTCTATAAACCCTAAATCCAAAACCCTAAACCTCTAAACCTAACCCCTAACCCCTAAACAATAAATCCTAAATCCTAAATTATAATGCCCCTAAACCCTAACCCCTAACCCCTAAACTCCAAACCCCTAAACCATAAACCATTATCTCCCTATCTCTCCCTTATCTCCCTATCACCTTTGTCCCTCTACCTCTCAATCTCTCTCCCTATATCTCTTGCCATGTCCCTCACTCTTTATCTCCCTATCTCTCCCCTCAGACTCCTCTATATCTCCATATTGGTCCTTTATCTCTCTCTAAACCCTAAACCCTAAACCTCTAAACCTTAACCCCTAACCCCAAAACCATAAACCCTAAATAATGCCCCTAAACCCAAGCAACCTAAACCTCTATCTCCCTATCTCTATCATCCCTTTACCTCCCAATCTCTCTCTCTCTCTCTATGTCTCTGGACATGTGTCTCACTCTCTATCTCCCTATCTCTCCCCTCTGCCTCTATCTCTCCCAAACTCTATCAATCCCCTCTCTCTATCTCTCTTTAAACTGTAAACCCTAAACCCCTAAACTCGAGCAACCCTAAATAATTCCCCTAACCAACCTCTAAACCACTTCTCTATATAGGTGCAACTAATACCACTTTTTCATTGTTTTCCACATTTAATTATATTCTTTTCCATTTTCCAAGTCCTACATGTGTCCAAGTTGTATTGTTTGTCAAGTTTTTAGTCTAATTGTTAGTCCTAGCTCTCATAGTTATTAAAATGTTAGTATAGTTAGATTTATCCTTAGGTAACATTAATTTACACATTGTTGAACAAACAACCACACTGAAACATAACCTTACCTAATTAAGGTTAACCTTTAAGGTTCTTTCATAAATGACAAGCTTAATAGATCCAACTAGTTCAATGTTCTTATAGTCCATGCTTACCCTTCCAAGAGAGTTCATGCCATGTTAACTTTGTATTATGTCCTAACATATCACATGAAGGATCATCATCATCACAAGGAATAACAATGTCATGAAGGATTAACGAAGGTGTAGCTCCACCACATAAAGTATCATTCATAATTTTATCACTAGAGGGTAAGGGTATATCATGTGTATCCTTTTCAAACCATGTATCATGAATCAAATCATATGAATGATTGGGTAAAGTAATTTAGGGCATGAAATCCAAGACGGATATCTATTTCTAGAAATCCAAAATGGATATCCATTTTGGAAATGGATATCCGTTTTGAATTTCTAGAAATGGATATCCCTTTCAAAACATATGAAAGTCAAACTTTGCCAAGTCGCGAATTTGGCTAAGTAAAAACATGATTTTTTTCCTATTGCCACTGTTTGGCCCGCGATGATCCCGCACATACCCAGAAACCTATTCTGGCACTTCCAGGTTTCAATAAGGTATTTCATGTAGATTGTGATGCTAGTGGCAGTATAAGAGTTGTTTTGAGTCAAGAAGGTAAGCTCATTGCCTATTTTAGTGAGAAGCTTAATGATGCCAAGAAAAAGTATTTTGTTTATGATCAGGAGTTTTATGAAATAGTTCAAGCTTTAAAGAAATGGAGACATTATTTGTTGCCAAAAGAGTTTATTTTATATACTGATCATCAGGCTTTACAATATCTTAATAGTCAAGGGAAGTTAAACCAAATGCACTTAAAATGGGTTGAGTTTTTGTAGAGTTATACTTTTATTTTGAAGCATAGGAGTGGGAAGTCCAACAGAGTTACAGATGCCTTGAGCAGAGGCAAAATTTGTTGACAAAAATGAAGATAGAGGTTGTTGGGTTCAAGGAGCTCAAAAGTTTGTATCCTAAAGGTCCAAATTTTACAGAGGCTTGGAAAGCTTGTTTGGAACCTATTACTTTGGACATGACAAAATGGTTGGATTTCATAATCCAAGATGGCATGTTGTTTAGAGGAAGCCAATTATGCATTCCGAGGAATTCCATGAGAGAGAACCTGATTAAGGAGAAGCATAGTGGGGGATTATCTAGACACTTTGGTCAAGATAAGACCATTGCTATTATTGGTGAGAATTATTATTGGCCACAGTTATAGTAGGATGTGAGGAAATTTGTATAGATTTGCAAAGTGTGTCAGATGGCAAAAGGAGGAAGTCAGAATATATGGCTATATCAGCCATTACTTGTACCAGAGAAGCCATGGGATGATATTAGTATGGATTTTGTTCTTGGTTTACCTAGGACACAGAGGGGACATGATTATATTTTTGTGGTGGTGGAAAGATTCTCAAAGATGGCACATTTCATTCCTTGTAAGAAGACTAATGGTGTTGTTCATATTACAGAGTTATTTTTCAAAGAGGTGGTGAGACTACATGGTCTACCTAAGAGCATAATTTCAGATCGAGGTGCCAAGTTTGTTGGGTATTTCTGGAGGATATTGTGGAAGAAGTTGAAGAGTAATTTGAAGTTTAGTTCTGCACACCATCCACAGACTGATGGACAAACATAAGTGGTGAATAAGAGTTTGGGTAACCTGCTACAATGCTTAGTAGGAGATAAGCCCAAGGGATGAGATTTGATTTTACCACAGGCAGAATTTGCTTACAACAATTGTGTCAATAGGAGTATTGGCAAATCGCCATTCTAGATTGTATATGGGAATAGTCCAAGAAATGCTTCAGAGTTAAGGAAGCTAGACAAGGGAGAAAAGACAAGTGCTAATGCTGAAGACTTTGTAGAACACCTGAAGAATTTGCATGAAGAGGTGAGGAAGCACATTAATAAGATGAACATTTAGTACAAGGCTAAGTCAGATTAGAAGAGGAGATATAAGGAGTTCCATGTAGGAGATGAAGTCATGGTTCACTTGAGAAAAGAAAGGTTCCCAATTGGAACATATAATAAGCTAAAAATAAAGAAATTTGGACCATGTAGAATCCTGAAGAAGCATGATTCAGGAAATGCATACGAGGTAGAGTTGCCGAGCGGGATCAACATTTCACCTATGTTCAACATTACTGATTTAACAGAATATCATAAAAGTGGCACAGAGGATGGACCAACAGAACAACAGTGGAGTATTCTGGCATCTACTTCAACAGAGGAGATAGAAGAGATCTTGGATAGCCGTGTGGGAAGAAGTACTCGAAACAGGCAATATGAAGAATATCTGGTGAAATGGAAAGGAATGCCTATTAAAGATTCTTCTTGGTTGTCTAAGGAAGAGGTTGACCATTTGGGTTTTCCTCAAACAAACATATGAGAAGTGATAGGCTCACTTCTCAAATTACCCTGGGTGTCTGATCCAGGAGCATCCAATGGTGTAAGGCAATCTTGCATCACCCAAAAAGATGTTGATTTAAAATCAATGAATTTGTTTTCATTTATTTCCATAATTAGTATTTCTGGTTCCATAATCACTTGAATAATGATGTAGGACTTTCAATTTTTCCAAACTGCTAAAAATAGCAAACTGCTATTTATGGAAAGTTTAACTGCCATTTCAGAAAAATTTACATTTGGAAACAAATTGAAGTGAAAATTTATAGGAATCTTCATAAATGAAATATAAGACCTTTGGCGAAGGAATCAGGCAAAGATCATTTGTGAGCTGAAAGATATTAAAGTTTCTGTTTTCTGAAAAGCCACTGAAAATTTCCAAACCAGATATGAGGCACTAAAACATCCTATAACATCTTAAAAAGTTGATAGAAATCCATTTAGGGATTTCTGACGTGATAGTTCACTTCACAGGCTTTCTGACGCTTAAAACGGTTCATCAATTGGATACCCAGATCAAAAGTTATGCTTCCCAGAAGTTGACCTACTTTTGGAGGGAGTTGCAAATTTTGAAATTTAGTTGGAGGCCACCAAAATGGGATATTTATGACTATTTTAGGAACCCTGGGCAATATTAGAGTTAAGGGGGAAAGTGTAGAGTCAAGAATAGGTGGGAAAACAGAAACCCTAGCTAATTTAGGGTTACAGAAGGTTGAAGATTCTAGGGTCTTGTGATAGGGAAGATGTAGTGTGTTGGAGCCTGTAGAGGATTCATCCTTTGATTGTATTTGAGCTTTTGTAATGTAATGAGTTGCCCAAATCAATAAAATATCATTCTATTTTCTATGTGCAATTTCTATTGTTGTGTGTTTTATCATTTACCCCCTTCATCAAAAACACAGATTGCAAGTATCGAAAACATGTTTACCACACAAACAGTTTCTAAATGGGGCGACATTGACTAGGCCTCCACAAAAGTTGACAACAATAACTGCCCAACAATAGACATTGCAGATGAGATTGATAGAAGCGAATAGGAAAATGGCATAAAAAATATGACATCATGAGTGACTTGATCTATATGAAGAATATAAAGGTCAAGGATTCTATTTGCAAAAAACTATTCTTTGAGATTGCATATCCATTTCTGCTAAGCAATGAAGAATATTACAATCTACGAAGACAATTGAACAAAGAACAATAATCAATAGTAAAGGATGTATTAATGACAAAAAGACTTGCTCTAAAAAAGTCATTTTACTTGTTCTTGACAGGTGGAGCTGGCACAGGCAAAACATTCATAGCCAAAGCAATTTTTGAAGCAATGATTTGATTCTATGATAGACAACTAGACTTTGATCCACTAAAGCCTAAAGGCATTATCGTTGCCTCAATAGGAAAATCTACATTCAACGCAGGTGGCATTACTACACATTCAATCTTCCAATTACCAATGAATTCTTCAAAAATGTTACCTCTAGATTCAAGCACAGCCGATGCTTTGGGCAAAAAAATTGACCAATTGCAAATTCATCTTGTTGATGAAGTGTCATTGATTGGTTTGAAAATGCTTTACAACATGGATAGAAGGCTTTGCCAAATTAAGCACACACCAACAACACATTTTGGCAATATAGATATCATATTTTGTGGTGATACCAAGCACAACCTGTGTGCAATACTTGGATATTTGAATAACCAATAATAGATAAGAGAAAATGCCATATACGTTTTGGATCGACAATGTCAATTGCTTCGAATTGCATGATGTGATTGGACAAACAAATCAACAGTTCATTTCCCTACTTAATCGTGCATGGATTGGTCAACAAACCAACAAAGACATTTGCTACTTGAATGCAATGTGCTATAAGACACCTCCAAATGATCCACAATTTCCCTACTTGTTTCATAGAAATATAGCAGTTGACATGCACAACAAAAAAATGCTAGACTGCTTATCAACAAAGCTTTATGTTTTGGAAGCAATTGATAAATAGGACACATCAATTGATAGCATGCAATTCCAACCTGAAAAATCATCATTGCCTAGTACGATTATGCTCAAACAAGATATTTTGGTTGAATTGATTGCTGGAAACATTGATACACAAGATGGACTAGTGAATGGTGTAGATGACATCTTCAAATTGCATACAACTGAAGAAGATGACATTGTTTGGATACAATTCAATGATCCCATAGTTGACAAATTGTGTAAACAAAGAATGCAAAGTCTATACACAAATTCTATTTTGTCTTCTTGGACACCTATAATGAGAATCATTAGAAAAGTCAAAATAGCTACAAGAATAGTTACTCAGGCAAAATTTTCTTTGCAACTTGCATGAGCACAAACTATTCATAGAACACAAGGTCTCACTATGAATGCAGTTGATTTTAACCCATGTAAGGTCTATAAACATGGTCTTGTCTACACTACCCTATCACGTGTAAGAAACATCAAGTCACTGTATCTCATGCATAGGCTACAAGAACAAAACTTCAAAGTCTCAAAAAAAGTAAATGGTGAAATGAAATGCCTTATGGACTCGGCGAAGTGGAAAGTGTAGCATAGCCTTTTGTCTATTTCTCGAAGTCATTTTACCATATGCTCTTTGAATACATGTATCTTTGCATTGTATGCACAAGAGATAGCCCATGACCATGATATGCTCAAAGCAACAGTCCTTTGCTTCCAATAAACCAAACACAATGTGTTCGACCACATTGGCTTCCTTGACAAAGCATTCAATTGATATACTGCAGTAGGTATTCATGGCCTATTAACAAGCTGTAAGAAATCAGTTCCTGTGCAAAACGTTCATAGTTTCTTGACAAAGTATCTAGAATCAATAACCATTGACCTATTGCATGTGCACATTACTCTATGCATCATAAATTTGTACTTGACACCAAACACACCCATTCATGATCTATTTAATTTTATACAAACTGATGTTACCTCATTGCCACCTAGTTTGAAATTGATTATTGTTGGAGACTTTAACATTGACATGCTACAATCCACAAGAACAAAAGCATTTCTTCTTGAATTTATGCAACAACACAAACTATCACTTATTGTTGACAAACCAACAACACATGCAGGCAGTCTGTTGGACCGCTTCTGGATACATAACATCGAAGTTGCTATTGTCAAGTTCATAATACTAGATACATAATGGTTTGACCACTTTGCAATATGCCTTCAACTCTATTTGTAGTGAATGCATTTCTGATCTATTTTCACATGTTGCCATGTATTTACATCACGTTAAGTGCTATTACACAGTCTTTTCACAAAAAAGTATACAATCTTCCAATTGCATCTGTTTACTTTCAATATTCTTTCTGCAACATGCTATTACCATTGCTTCTCGTACTTGCATGAAACCAATGTGCAATTTCTATAAGTATAAATGAATTGTTGGATTAATTGTTCTTCATGGTGATCATGCCTCTAACTAGAATACTTGCTTTTCCACTCTTCTACCTATGCAAATATCAGCTTTTCTATTGTTCTTGATGATGACTACCAATCATGGTCTTGTAAACTAGTCACATGATTGTGCTATTGCAAATGACTATACATCTATTCTAAAACAGGTATGTTTTCCTGCATGATATTACTAGACCTTTGCAAAATTTCTTGATGTAATGTCTACATCTATTGAGAGGATTTATAACTATCATAATGGTGTGCTTACTGTAACAAATATATCTACATCATTTTATAGCACTTGTGCTGTTCTAACCATGTTTTTAGTCTCCTAACCCTTTTTCCATAATTTCCTCATGGTGTTTATAACAATTACTGATGCGAAGACTAATGTTTTCTCTGTGCTATTATGTTTCAATGCATCCCTCACAAATCATGCTAGTAATGTTTATCCTCTGTTTTGTGGCATTATTTAATTAAAAATGAGTTTGCACCATTTTCTTGAAATTTTCTCATTGGCTCTTGGTATGTTCTTCCTACTTTTGTATTTTCCCAATGCAAATTAATCGTGTGTCCATGAAACAGTGATAGTCATTGAAACACATCTATTTGTTCAAGATATTCCTGATCTTCTGTGTGTCTTTTCATCCATCATCATCATTCATATCTTAACAAATAAGATTTTTGTCCAAGATTTGTATTTGAAACTATTAAAATGAAATTTGACCTATTTTTTGGGTTAATTTTTATTGTTTATTGTTCTCTGCATTTTATGGGTTAGTGTCTACTATTCACTATTTTTGAGTGCTTTTATGAGTTGAACTCTATTGCTGGGTTAAACACTTAACACCATAGTTCATTAATGTCAACTTCTTTGCTCGCTGTAATTAAGAATGCAACTAATCTTTTCTCTGCACACATGCATTCCAACTGCGGTCCAGTCTATTTAATGAAAATGAAAATTAGGTCTGCATAAGCACAAAATGTCCCGATATAAAATCATTTCATTGACCAGTAATGTTCTGTTGCTCCTGAATATATTTCATGCCTTTGTCATGTTCTTTGATATAGTCGTGTCTTTGAACCAACTATTTTTGTTGACGCATGTCATTTCAATGATGACATTTAGCATTTGCTAGTCCTTGTTGGAATAATAGTCATATAGTATTACATTGTTAGTTAAATAAAGTAATAGTTAGATAAATGTTAGTAATAAATTAGTTTTGGGAAGTTAGGAAGTTATTTCTTGTAAGAAGTTATATACGGGAATAATAAGGCTTTAAAAAGCCATTGAATTGTATTGCAACATCATTCGAACACATTAATATATTATTCTATATTTCTTATATTTCTGTGCAATGGTTTAATATATTTGTTTGATCTAGCATTTTTTATATGGTATCAGAGCAATTATGGATTCTGTCCCCATGGAGTTGAAAGGAAATGAGAAGGCCTCCCAGCATGGTAATGGATTGTGTTTGACGTGAGATAGTGGTTTCATAATCTTTGTTTCCTACATTATATGTTGCATTGTATGTTGTTGGGTGTTTTACATTTTTGGGCCTCCAATTTGCTGTTGGGTGTTGAAATTCATTGTTATGTGTTTATGTTTTTTTTTGCCAAGCGCCACATATACATATGATTATTGATTTACTTGAGGATAGCAAGCACGAAAGTGTGAACAAAACAATAATCCATTTATTTACATGTGTGTCAAGCGAGGAAGTTTGATGGAAGCCGTTGAGCATCTGATCATGTGAAGAAATGAAATAAGTTCTTAATAATTGTTGTCAACAGCGTTCTCTGTTAGGAGCCGCTGCCATCTTGAGGAGTTGTTTACTGAAAAGAAGATGTTACTATTACTATTGTTAAGGCTATGATTCGAGGAGAAAGCCGCAGATTTTTGTATGAGAGTATTTAAAGGGAATTTGGTAAAGGGGCTAAGGCCGCTGCTACTCAAATTGAGTATATGAAGGGCGAATTAGGTATTGTTTTTGCTGTCTCACAGATTGGAAGGGATCTTAAATTTTAAGACATGGAAGTCCACATTGTGGAATGCTGTTGAGGATAGGAATTTTGGAGAAATTTTTGAGGAAGATTTATGGTGATGATATCCTAATATAGGTATGGTTTTTCCAAACTGAAACAAGAAGAGTTCTAATTTGAATATAAGTGTTTCACATGTAGCCCTAATTCCTTGTTTTGAAGTTCAATAATCTTAACTATATTGGAAACGATGAGTGAAATTTGTGTGAAGTATGCAAGAGTTAGTTATAAGAGATTCTAACAACAAATTTTGAATGTGAAGTGCATATTTGTTTTGTACAAATTTATATGATATGTTTATTTTGAAAATGATGAAATAATGGGTTTTTGAAGTTGTAAGGAGTTGATTTGGAGATATAAGGCGTGAAATGAGAAGAAATTTGAATTTTCTTTGTTGATTTAACTTCTTAAATTTTTGGAGTAATAAGGTGGAAAACATTGGAGTTATAAGGATATATTTGTTTACACTATATTGTAAAAGGTGCACTTTTGGTGAAATCTGATACTTTGTTCATTTTTATTTTATCATGGCTACATCAAACATTGCTTGTGCTCTCGGGGCTATGCATGCTACGCTTGATAGAGCTTTTGAAGGTATGAATGAACATATGTCAAAGATCACTTATGCTTTCAAGGACATCTTTTCTATTCCTGATGAGGCCTCCAAAGACTCATCCAAGACATCAGTTGGTTAAAGTGTAACAGGGTCATATTGGAGGCAGGCGGCATCGGAGGATGGAGGATTTACCATCATCTCAAGTTAGCTTCTTGCTTTGAGATGATGCTTTGCATGAGAAGCGTTTTTGGTTTTGGTTGTTTTTCTTTTCTTTGTTGATGCTGACGGAGCTGATAAATTTGAAGAATGTATGTTTTGTGAAGATTTTGTTTTGGAGACAGGTTTGGGGTTTGGTGTTGAGCTCAATATGGATTGTTGTCCAGCGAGCTTCAAAGAGTATATGATCTTGAATTATACCCTTTCGTGGTCACTAGACAACATGGCAGAGATCTGTCGTATCTCTTAGGGTCCATTGTCGAATAATTCAAGACTGTGATTTGAGAGCTTGGGACTAAAGAGCTCAAGAACATAGCTTGAAGCGACGCCTTTCTGAGGGTAGATGAGATAGCATGATGGAGCCTCGCTTGGTTCAGGATTTGTTCTTTGGGAGAAGATCTTCTATAAAATGTATTCATACTATGTAATCAACTTTGTTGAGTATTTTAGCATTAAGGGGGAGGTTCCTTGGTACTATTGCAGGAACAAGGTAAAAGGGGGGAATGTTGGAATAATAGTCATATAGTATTACATTGTTAGTTAAATAAAGCAATAGTTAGATAAATGTTAGTAATAAATTAGTTTTGGGAAGTTAGGAAGTTATTTCCCGTAAGAAGTTATATACGAGAATAATAAGGCTTTAAAAAGCCATTGAATTGTATTGCAACATCATTCGAACACATTAATATATTATTCTATATTTCTTATATTTCTGTGCAATGGTTTAATATATTTGTTTACTCTAGCATTTTTTATAGTCCCTGATTTTCATTTATTGTCACTAGACTGAACTGTGGTTGTCATTGATTCAAAGAAAATGTTTGTTGTTATGGCTTTTTGGCTTTTTGGGAAATTTTGTCCAATTCCTTTGTAATTATTTATGACGCAGTCATCAACCAGTGAGTGACATATGCATTGACTTTGCCGCCATTGACCGTTCAATCATGCAAATCACCAATTGCCTATTGCAATTAGAATGATTGGTTTCTACGATTGGAATGCCATACATGCAAAGTGGTGTTTAATGCCTTGATTTTTGTGTACTTTGGTTGTGTAGCATGTTTGCTGCAACAATCCACATATGTCAAGCATATCTATATCCTAGAGTGAAAACATTCTCTAATTGCATTAAAAAAATATTAACATAGTTTGCTTTCTCAGTTCTGTTTGATGCATTGTGGCATTCTCAATGTTGCATTGTTTGTGCCATTGTCATCAACATACCATATTGACTTTGATAGTTTGGTTTACTCTTTGTAACTTGTCAGATGCATGCTGCTACATGTTGACTCCTCAAAAAGATGGGTGTTGGCTATTGTTTTTTCCTTCGGGGGTGGATAGCGATATAGGTGAGTAAGGCTAGGTTCTAAGGCATGTCTCTCTGCTCATTTTTTTTGTGCAGATGGATATGTGGTGTGTATGAGCTTTACAGGTTCCAATTATGTTTGAATAAATTATTTTTGTGCTTTTATTGTGGTTTGTGTTTTGGACGTACATCGTGGATGTTGTTTTAGATTATGGAGATTTAACTTGCTATGTCTACTTGCTTCTATACTACATATTTTGTTTCCTTTTGACTATGGCTAGGCATTCTTTGAATTCCAGACTTATGTTTGATTCTGGTGTTGTTGTGAGCTTGAGCTTTATGGGTGTTTTCCAAATAGGTGTCTTTGTCACCTTTCAACAGTGGCATGGAGTTAGGCTTGCAAAATGGTAGTGTCCTTGAATTTGTGTAGGCTGTGAGAGGATGGTGTTTGTATTTGTCAAGCACACAATAGGCTAGTTTCTCATTGTAACAATAGTTAGGATTTTGTAATGGATTTTCTCTATTGTGTTCTTTGATATGTCTTCACACATAGTGTTTCTATTCATATGTGTCATTTCTACATTGATCAGTCCTAAAAGTTAATTTATTGTAAATAGCCTCTAGTGCAGGCGTCATTGACTGCTTATGGTGTAAAATTTTAAGTACACCAAGCATAGGATTCTTTGCATTGCTTTTTCATTTCCTGGATTTGTATAATGAGAATAAAAAACTATCTCTATTGAGAGAGTTTATATCTATCGTATTGGAAGCTAGAAAGGAGTTGTTTGTAAGTTCCTATATCTTTTGAACTGTCATTTTTACATTGATTATTCATTTGCTCAGATTCCTTGCTGGTGGTGGTAGCTATGCCTATTGGGAGAGTTTATGTCTATCATATTGGAAGCAAGAAATGAACCATTTGTAAGTTCTTATATCTTTTACATTGTCAATTTATGACTCTCTACATCTATGCATTTTATCGGTTAATGTGTATTATTTGTTCTTCTCTGCATTTTATGGCTTGATGTCTAGTGTTCCCTATCTTTGACTGCTTTTATGGGTTCTATTAACGCGTTGCATTTCAAGATGACATTATGCATTTATCAGTCCCTAATTTCCAATTGTTGTGAGCAGTTTGAAATGCAAGTAGCATTAATGGCTTGTGGTGCAAAGTTTAAAGTCTCTTGAGAAAAATATTTCTTTACACTATTTATTCACTTGCTCGACCACTTTAAAGAGAGTGAAATCTGTGTCTATTCAGAGGGTTTATATCTATCAAATTGGAAGTGAAAAAGGAAGCATTTGTAAGTTCCTACATCCTTTTAATAGTCATTTTTGTGTTGTTTAAGCATTTTATGGATTGTACGCACAGGTGTAATGCTATTTGTAATGATAAATGTTTATTTATTTTAGACATGACTTGTATTTTTTGCAGTAATGGGTCATGGCAAGAAACATAGGCTAAGGGCTGGTAAAAAATAAAGCTCTCAAAATAAAACTACTCGAAATGGAATAGAACTTGCTGAACCTAATGAGCAGACACAGGTGGATGTAGATGGATCAGAAACCCTTGCTTCAATCATGAAATAATTGAAGTTACAATAGAAAAACTACAATCAATTGTAACCTGTTGCTGAATCATTTGCAAATGTTGAATCATCTAGAAAGGACACACAACAAATTACTCATTTCATATCCAAGCCTTCAGCTATAAGGGACTTTCCTTTTGGTTGTGGCTGAAATGCTCCAATGATGTGTAAGGAAATACTTGATGAATATAACTGTGTACATCCTACCACCATTGTTTCCCAGAAACTGCCTGTCAAAGAAGAAGAATCAGAGGAGTATTTGGAGGTGTAAGCAAAAATGAAATAGGCCAATTCATTGAGCTGGAAACAAAAATGTCTCTCAATGTCAATACTTTTTGTATAGGACTACAAATTCTAAACTCTCTTCATATTATGCAACTTTTTGGCTAGAAATGTTGAAGCAATTGTGTTTTCAAGTGTTTTGGCAATAGCCATAATTTATAGCTTTTTTGAAAATAGTTTCCTTGTATACAATAGGCTAGCTGCTCATTGGAACTACAACTAGACTCTTCTAATGGATTTTCTCTATTATGTTCTTTGATATAGTCATTCCTTCGCACCCACTATTTATGTGGACACGTGGCATTTTTGCAGTGGCATTGAGCATTGATTAGTCCCTAATTTCCATTTATTATGGATAGCCTGAAGTGCTCACATCATTTATGGCTTGTGGTCTAATATTCTAAGTATGCCAAGCATAGGATTCTTTGCATTGTTTTTCATCTCCTCAGATTGTTTGATGAGGATAAAATATGTCTGTTGAGAGGGTTTATATCTATCGTATTGGAAACGAAAAAAGAGGCATCTATAACATCCTATATATGTTACCACTATCATTTTTACATTTTATTCATTGGCTCAGATTCTTTGATGGTGGTCTCATTATTTCTGACTCTGAATTACATCATATAGATTTAGATGAATCATCAACAAAAATTTGGGATATTCTGAATAAAATGTTTGGAGCAAAAGCAGTTAATCCAAAGTTTTCCTTAAAACTTCAACTATTCGGGTTCAAAATGGAAGATAGGATCACTATGTCAAGTCACATAAGTAATTTGAGGTCTCTCATTAGGTAAATCATAGAAGTCAAGGCTCCAGTAGATGATGACGATGCTAAAGCTATTTTGTTAAATAGTTTGCCTTCAAAATACAATAATGTTATTTTTACACTCAATCAAATAACTTCTCAAACCTTAGAAGATATGGTTCCAACGCTTTTAGTAGAAGAAAAGAGAAAAAATGCAGAAGATATAGAAGTTGATTCTCCACAGGATATTGCATTATATTCTTGATGCAATAATAAAAGGTCAAGTACAAATAAAGGGGAAATTGAATGTTTTTACTATAAGAAAATGGGTCACACAACTTGGTCTTGTAGAACTTGAGCTAGTGATATTCTTAAAGGAAAACTCAAAGATAAATCAAATGAAGTTAACTTAGCTTGTGTTGAGGATGAGGATCCACCAAATGATGCTTTTAAGTATTGTGGATACATACTTTAAACCTTCACTATTAGAGGTTGGCAGCATCGAAGGCTAGAGAAGCTTTCATCATCTCGAGTTAGCTTCTTTCTCAGAGATGGTGCTTTGCAAAACAAGCATATATTTTTGTGTTTTCTTATGTGTTCTTTTTATGCTGACAAGATTGAAAGAATAAATATATTGTAAGTTTATTTTTGAAGACAGGTACTTAGATTTGGTGAACTCAATATGGATTGTTTCCTAGATAGTTTGAAAGTTTGTGATATAGGGAATTATACCCTTCCGAGGTCATGAGATAACTTGATGGAGCCTTTTGGAGCTCAGCATAGATTGTTGTCCAATAATTTGGGGGATTTGTGATTTGGGAGTTAGGGGAGGTGGTAATCTAGGAACTCAGGGATTTAGGCTTGGCTACACCCTTTTGAGGGTTAAGAGGTAGCTCGATGGAGTTCCACCTAATTCAAGATTTGTTTCTTCAAAGAAAAATCTTCTCAAGAATATGTATTTATTTTGTGTAATCAACATGTTTTTGTTATATGTTCTATGTGTGAAATGTACACCTTACGGGAGGTGTTCATTAGAAATAAAGTCACCTTAGTGACTTGTGGATTGTTTCCTAGATAGTTTGAAAGTTTGTGATCTAGGGAATTATACCCTTCCAGGGTCATGAGACAACTTGATGGAGCCTTTTGGAGCTCCGCATGGATTGTTGTCCAATAATTCATGGGATTTGTGATTTGGAAGTTAGGGGAGGTGGTAATCCAGGAACTCGGGGATTCAGGCTTGGCTACACCCTTTTGAGGGTTAAGAGGTAGCTTGATAGAGTTCCACCTAATTCAAGATTTGTTTCTTCAAAGAAAAATCTTCTCAAGAATATGTATTTATTTTGTGTAATCAACATGTTTTTGTTATATGTTCTATGTGTGAAATGTACACCTTACGAGTGGTGTTCATTAGAAATAAAGTCACCTTAGTGACTTGTTATGTAAGAATAATTTAATAAGGGGGGAATGTTAGTGTAGCAGTTATACACTATTACATTGTTAAGTTTAAACAGTTATGTAGTCAGTTACTACCAGTTATTCAACTGTAATTTTCCCTGTATTTATACATTCACTATTATTCATTGTTCATAAAATAAAGATTAAGAATTCATCTGTCTCAATTCCATCTATATAATTAAGGTCTTGTAGGCTAGGTTGTAGAAACCAATATATTATGAACTTAGGGACAAATCTTAGGAGTTTATCATACAGTAGGTTAGTTGTTGATGCTCTAATTTTAGTTTAAAATTTCTCTTTAATTTTCATGCCAATGACCACTAAGAACACCCTCCTATTTTAACAAAGAATGAAGTGAAGGGGAGTAACCCATTGTTGTTGATTGGTCTTTATTGCCTAGTGTTTGATGATGAATTTTTGCTCCATTATTAGGTTCATAGGCATCCCCAGTCTTGAGTATTGAGTCTACCCTCATGGATTAGAGGAGTACTAATGAGATCACCAACAATATTCTTTTCATGGTAAGAGGTGGCCTTTTGAAGTTCTAAATATTCATGTAAAGATTATTAATAACACTTTTTAATTTCCTTTGGAGATAATTAATGTTGTAAATGTTACTTCAAGTTTAACCAATGTACTTTCTCATCACACAAACAATTAGAGATATAGTTGTACTAAAATTTGGTTTTATTTTGTAATGTGGTGCAAGATGAGATGGTAAATGTGTTATTCATTAAAGGGTTCTTTCACCCTCATCTAGTGAGTCTAATCTTCTAGAGACCAAGAGCTCCCTAATTGGGAAGGTGTCATCAAAAAATGAAAATGATTTTATGCTTATTGTTGTGTTTTGGGATAGATGACAACTACTTGAATGTTGCAGTCTGTTTAGGATGGTATGGTACATACATGTACAAATTGCAATATGCATGAAGATCTTTAAAATAGAGTATTTTATCCATTTTGGTGAAACTGTCAATGTCCAAAGGCAATAAAAGTGTCATTGGCACAACAAATTCACCATATATTACATCAAGGTCTTTTGTACCATGGTGAACTCTCATATACTATGATGAATGTGCTATTATCTCTCTATCAAAAGCATCAAATTTGGTACATATAGTTGTAGTGTCAAGTGACATTCCCAATCATGAAAATTTTCACTTTATCTTCTTCTTTAATGGTCATTTTGAAAATTCTAGATGGTAGGAGAGTCTATTTATATCATGTTTATGGTTAGATTTTATGTGGTCAAGTTGTAATTCTCTTGTTGCAAGATGTAGTGAGTTTTCCTCTTATAGTTTTCTTGTGTTTCATGACTATTATAAGAGCAAAGGGGTCCAAGAGTTTATTTGGGAGATTCTCATTGATTCTTGGGGAGTTGACACCTTGTTGGGTCTCCTGTAGAAGGCCCAAGGGGCTATTAATCAATCTTTGCAAGCCATTTTCTAGCAACAAGTAAGTGATACTAACATTTTAGTTGGAGTGTTTACCCACAAGGGGTTTCTCCAAGGTTTCTTAGTTCGCATTTTTATAGTTTTTGAATTCCCTATTAGTGTCTCTTATTTTCAAATTTATTTCCTTGTGTTTGTGGTCATTTTCTCTAAAAATTCTATCACAAACAAATCTATTGTTGATAGATTAGTTAAGAAAAATCCTTCTAGTTTATGGATCACATGGAAATTCAAGCCAATATCATGCTTAAGGGCACTAACATTTTGAACTTTGATGTTAGGAGATATGATCCTGCTATAGTGCAATAGTGCTACCTAAAAATTCACTAAAACTTGAAAAAGAGGATCCTATTTTTTATTATTTTGAAAGATGGAATATAGTGCATATTATGGCTTAGGTATCACTAAGACAAATAATGATTGTGAATTTCACTATCATGATCATGTTCCTACTTAAATACTTTCAAATGTGTTTTGGGACTTTTTGGAGCAATCATCAAAGAGAAGAACAATGCCCTCAATAGTGTTATTAATATCCTATAGAAATTTATGAACCTATTGAAGAGAGATGAGAAGCATTCAAAGAAGCTATGATCTATAGAAATAAGATGATGAATCTTTCTAGTTGTCTTTGTAATGTTAGTGGATGCAAAGTCAACCTAGGGAACATCATAAATGGATGTCCAAGTTCAAGTGAATCTCAAAACAACTATCTAATTATGGTCCAAGAAGTATAAAAACACTTACCATGCTCTATGTGATGTAATATTTCCTAAGAAATAGTAAGACAAATTAATCCATAGACATGTTCTTGTTTAACCATTTATAAATTTCTGCTAAGAATCACTTGGCTCAGAAGTGAGTCTAAAGAGACAAGGTAGTCAATCATGCTATGTCCAATTTAATTATTAATCATTTCTCACTAGCACTCATAGTTCTAATGATTTACTGTGAGAACATAAGTAGTGAACTATAATTTAAAAATATAATGGAAGCTCCCTAAGAAAGTTGATTGGTACGCATTACTTAATGTGATTACTAAGCACTCGTGCTTATAGCTTCACAATGAGTTTGTAATTTCAAAAAAAAGGCAAAGGATAACTATAATATAATATAATATTCAGATTCTACATGAAACTTTGTGTAAAATATAAAGAAATACCTAAAACTTAACTTATAGATCAAAATATATGTTCAATTGAAGTTTTCTCTCTTGGCAAGAAAAAGGTACTACTCTTGTAGCACTCAAACAATACCTATGCAAAACCATGACACTAATTGCAAAAATAGTTAGCTACTTGCATGGCACTATGCCAACAATTGATATTACAAGAGTGACATTGATAGTTCAATTGACTATGATGACAAGATGGTCATTGAGTCATGATGTTGACATGTCTAACCCCAAGTACAAAATGTGGACTTAGATAATAAAGGATAGTTGGCATGGATTCCACTAGGGTAAGTTGGTTGAACTACATAAACACCAAAAGAAGATGGCTAAAATTTTAAAAATGCCCTAGCAATGGAGGAAAGTAGTCCCTCCACCCTAAGCACAACACAACGTATATGTAAGCATTGGTGTAATGTTTATATAATGCATTACAAGCAATTATGTGTAATACAAATGTTTCATAAGTGCTTTAAACTTTTTAAACCTTTACCTATGCCTCGAACAAGTGCCATACAATATAATTGAATATTAAAAAATTCAAGAAAAACCAAGAAAAAATCATTGGAAGAAATTTTTAACCGCATCTAATAAATCACCAGTAAAATTCTGAAATGTAATTTAAATTTATCATGTAACAATTGTTTCCTAATACCATAAAACATATCACTCTATAATTATAAATCCTAAAATACATAAAACCACTTCCTAAACATTCCCTATCTTTTATATTTATCAAGTGGTCCGAAGATTCCAAAGCTGACTTTGTCTAGACGACCGTGCAACGTATCCACATTTTGTAAACCTGACCCTTATGTAGTAACTTTTCATATTGGTCAATTAAGTGGCTTCAAATTTAGAGTAAAATGGTGTGATATATCTAGTGGCTAACTGTTGGATATGAAACCCAACGGTCACTTCTTGTCCTCTCTCGGTGACTCTTCATTGTCTTGGCTCTTTCTATCTTATCTATATTGTATTCTATATAAGCATATGTACATGCTTCTGTAAAGATATATCTGAGAACACATAATAATAGAGTTTTCCTCTACTTTGTGGACGTAGCCATACATATGGTGAACCATGTTAAACTGAGTTGTGTTGTGTGATTGTTTACTGTTCTACTATTCTTTTACTTTCTCTATTCCTTTATTCTAACACTAACATCATGTGTACCTTTGAAAACCTATCTATTCTAGATTTAAAAGAAAATTTTATACCGATCAATATAGCGGGCAACAAATATACCTTGAAAGTCTGTAAGTAAACATCAGAGATAATCCTAAGAGGTCATGAGGTATTTTAGTTTTAGTCATGTCTTTCTCTATACCCTGTGAGAGCATCATACAACTCACCCACTTTGCCTCGGGAGAGAATTGACATGTAGATTAGAGAAACAATATAATTTATTTGAAATGAGAAAAATCCACGGGAGGAGGGCCTGCCTAAATTCGTAATCTATACGAATAGTAGGTGACGTTTTAGGCTTGTTTGGGCAATGGCCATGGCAGATGTCCAGGCTCGCAGTAGAACCTAAATTTTTGGAAGGCTTGAATGCCATCCATTGAAACATTGTAGCGACTCAATGTTTCTCTCAGCTTCCTCCATTCTTCTCGCTCCTCCTCTTCATCCTTCGCCTTACTTTTGCCGTTATTTCTAGCTTTACGTGAAGCTTCCTTAACTGTTGTGTCCTGCTGCAAAGAGCTTTCTCCTTTGTCTTCTTCTTCACATGAAGTTGAAGAGTCCCTTAGCTGTTTTTCTCGCTCCTTTTCCTCTTTAAAAACTTTCTTGATGATCACTTTCAGCATATCCTCCACCTCCTTCTCCTCTTGTAAAACCTTTCTTATCGCTAACTTGAGGCCGTCTTCAAGATCGACCTGTTCCTTGTGCTTCCCCTTTCCTTTCTTGGACCTCTGAAGCCCCTTTATTTTTAGGGAGTACCCTCGTTTCTTCTCTCTTTCTTCTTTCAAAACCTTTCTTATCACATCCTTGAGATAATCCTCTCCCTTTGAATCCTCGTCCTTGGAAATTGCTCTTTCAGGCAGGCTGCCACTTGTCTTCTCCTCTACTTCAATGCTGTTACTGCAGAAAATACCCACTTCGCTAGCAATGGTGTCTTCCTTCTTTTTTGTGGCGCTATCTCCCTCAAAACTGTCGCTCTTCTTGTCAGCTGGCCACCTCTCATCGATATAATGCTCAACAATCTCTCTCAGCGCAGGCCCACTATTCTCCTCTATAACTTCCCCCTTCTGAATATCATTTACCATAATCCACTTTCTTAAAACCCCAAGATCGTGCCAATTCTGTATCAGTGCATAGTGCATACAAAGATTATTTATTTTTAGTTAATCAAAACTAAAATTTGAATCTTAAGGAAATAAATAAATTACCACTAGCAGTTCAAGTGAACACCGTTGAGATAGTAGGATTGATAAAAATTGTGACGCTATCTTACTTGTACAAGAATTGTTATGAGGTGCTTCCATTGCCAGCAGACGAAAATCCATGCAATCAGTTGCACCTACCATCCTGCCAGTGGGATCACTTCGGGGCTTTTAGATAAAATATTCCATGCTAGACTATGGTATGTCAGCAAACATTTCCACTCTCGGGGAAGTTTTCTACTGCGTGTGGATTGAGTATGAAGAAAACAAACCGCATTCTTTTCTCCTTCGCTATATTTCAGTAGTTATTGGGGACAGATCCATAAGCCTTCGCCCACTCTCACTGTCTTCTCGCTGCTTCTCAACACCTGCATTCTGATCATTCTCACCAACATCTGCATTCTGATCATTCTCACCAACATCCGCATTCTGATCATTTTCACCTGAAGCAGATATTATGTCATCATCTTAAATACAAATCAACGTATTTACTTTGAGACTGATTTGTTCTTAGCTGTAATACTAACTATTTTGCCTTGATGGCTAAATGTCATAAACAAACAGGATTCGAAAACTCATTAAAAAACAAAAATTAATATAATAATATATAACCAGCTTATTGAACTTGAAACCTGCAGCTAGTTCAATGTCGTCATTGTTTTGGAGTCGAATAAAGTGGCGCCGATTTCCAAACAAATCTCGGAGTGCATGTACAAAATCCCATACAATATATTTGACACGAAATTTGCGCCACAGACTATCCTGAGGCTTTGTTTCTTCAACTATGGAGCCTGTTGCAAGCAAACATTTTGAATTAAAATGATTGTGAATAGTGTGATGGAACATTGCACAAATATCACCCAAAATGCTATGTCTTTGAATGATATACTCACCTGGTTTCTGAATTGTTTCTTCCCGTTCCTTATTTTGAAATCCTTTTTGGGTTCTATCTGTCCGTGGAAGAACGTTCTCTAGTCAACGACCATATTGAATTCATTACTACAGTAAGGCATAGACCATCAATTCCATACTTTCTGTTCCAACTTAAAAGCATTGCAACTGGACTATCTTTACCTGAAATGTTGCGGGTTCTTTCTTGTTTAGCTCCAGTTTCTGCCTGAGAGTTTGTTGTTTCTCCCCCAGCTACAACAACGTGTGTAAGAAAAATAATTTCATTTGTTAAAGTGATGCATACAGAACCTTGACGCAAAATTCAAATGTAAAACGTGCTTAATCCCACTTGTATAGAGTCAGAGGTACTCACTTAGTTTAGTTTTCGGTGGATTTGAAGTTCCCATTTGAAACTTTGGATTCAGTTTTCTATGTCCATAAGTACGGGGTCTTTCTTTTTATGCTTCTGAATCGTTAGTCCCTTTTCTGCTCTCTGGCATTCCTAGCTGGCCCTGTAAAAAATGCTGGGACTCTGAGTTACTAGGGTCGTGTAGATCTAGTGGCAGCTGAATTATCTTCCTTAAATATTTGTCTGCTAGGTCCTGACTGGACTTATTAGGTTTGGTATTCTTGTCCCCAAACTTTCTTATTTTTGCCCTTTCGATCATGCTTTTATCCATGCCCAAAATAACGTTGATCTCGCAAGCAGCCAAAACCAGATTCACTGCTGATAATATCTGCCATGTAAAAGTACTTTAAGAAATTTAGAAAACCGGTGATTAATATTTGAGAATTAAAATAATTACAAATAGACGTGTTTTATAAAGTTATACCTGCAGAATCACATTTTCTTGGCAACGATCGAGTTCGTCGACGAACACTACTATCCTAAGATTATCCTTGAATGCAGGGGGCATCTCAGGAATCAGTGTTCCTGGAACATAGTTCTCATCCCAACTAAATGTAATGCAGCACCATATAAATGCAAACACTTTCCACAACCAGGAGGGTCTATAACCGAGTTCATCTTTCAAAAAATTGATATCAAAAATAACCTTCTGATGATAGCCAAGCTTTTGGCTATGGTCTGGGAGACAGATGTAATCCACGATTTGAGCACTGATTGGCTTCACGGCAGACACCACTGACTTTACCACAGCCCAAACAAGTACAATCCCAGATGCAGGTAGACTTCCGTATTTAAAAACTTTTAAATCTTTACCTTGAGCTCTATCAAGTAGCAACCATACAATTATAGTGAACCAGATGGCCATAAATACTGCAAGAAAGCATGGGAGTATCACTCCAAAGCAGATGCTGTTTCTACGGGTTCTCCAATTATATCTGCAACTAGTCCTCAGCTTGTGCGCCACCGTCATTGTTGCTTCCAATTCTTTAGTGATTTCTACTGCTAGACCCGCCCATGCCTCGGATTCATTCCTGTATTGCCAGGCATTATAACGTACAGTCAAAATGGAAGGTGTAGTCCCCTGCATCAAGTCTTCCTCCAATGGCATTCCACCGAGTCTTTGATTTGTAGATCCACTTTCTTCCTCTTCTTCCTTATATTCAAACTGAATCTCACCAGACCCAGAACAAATACGAATTTCAAGTTAAAAATTGCATAGAAGGTAAGATGGAGTTGATGATCTACTTAAGAAATTTATAAATTTAAATGTTTTTAAGAAAATTTGTTAGAATATCCAGGTTAAGTAGGTCGAACTTTCTATTAGTTAGTTTTCGGTCCTGCGGTTGGAGACACATATTAGCTCTTTTAAGTAGCATATCATATCAAACTTTTAATTCTATAAAAAGGAAATTTAATGCTAAATACTAAATAATATAAAATTGTAGGAATGTATAGGAAACAATGGAATTCCGTTAGCATGGGTGAGTAGGAACATGGGGAGGGAAAAAAGAATCAACGAGCAATACAATTAATGTAAGTCTGCTTACCATATCGCGCCGGTCCATGACTGCCAGGGACTTGAAAATTTCATGATACTTAGGTTGATAATTTCCTAAAAAATTACATAGGGGATCTCTCACCTGCAGCAATCCGTACAATATAGTCTGTATTAATTCAGGAACCCATTCTCATACAAAATACAACAAGTATTTAGAGGTTACCAATGGTTGTGATTGTATTGGAAATTAAGAGTTACTCAACGGGAAAAGTTTTATATAAATTAAATATTGAACTGGCATCGTATATATGCAAGTAGAATTAATTTATTAGAAGCTGTATATGTGTAAACAAGAGTGTATTATAAGGAATATAAACTTAAAGGGAAAGAGACATTAAAAGCCATAACAATTTAGATATGATAATATTGTCAATCAAAACCTTCGAGGAAGGGTGTTAATTGTAGAGCAATTTTTTTGTATTTATCATGGCTGAAGGTAAAGATGGAATTATACGATATAGAGCAGCATTTTAATCTGAATACAAGACGGGTAAATTCAGAAAAAATAAATCTGAAAATTAGAAATTGGAAAAGAGGGAAAAACCCTAGGGCAAAGCACAAGAAGGATTCAAAATTGAAGGATCGTCAAAATTTAGGAAAAAGAAACACACCCTATACTAACTTAGTCTAATAAATGACAAATCAGTCACAACTAACCAAACTTAAATTAAATGAGAGATGAGACAATAAATGAAAAAGGAAGTGATAGAGCTCTGCTAAGGTTTGAGTCTTGGCCTTACTTGTGTCAATTGGTGTCCTCCCTTATGTCATACTACTTCTTTGATGCAAGAGGAGTTTGCATTGTTTTTCTATATTTATTGAGGCATTTATTCACTTTCCATACTTGTAGGCATCTTTCCCTCTTTAAATAGCCTCAAACTTCATTAAACCAACTACAATTAGTGTTGAAGATTTGATGGCACATGAGGATGGCACGACCAAAGTGAACCAAGAAATTTGTCCCCAAGGTCTTCCATGAGGTGTGTCTTCTGAAACATCTTTAGACGTGGTTGTTTCCATTCTAGAATTTTATAGTGCTTGTCAATGGCTTGAAGTTTTTTTTAATTGGTTATTCAATGGGAGGGTCCCCATTGAAAGCATAATTCAAGAATGGATGACCAAGGCTTGGGTCTTGCATGGGATACATCTTGATGCTGTTCAAAATCTTATAAAAGGGTTTTTTTTTGCTTTGTTGAAGCGAGTCACGTGGAGGCCATTCTCAAACATGGCCCCTAGTTCATTTATGCATCCCTTGTAGTTTTTACACCCTAGACATGAGACTTTGTGGTATCTAAAGAGAGAGCTCTCCACGTCCCTATTTGGATGGAGTTTCTTGGGTTCCCCTACCAAGATGGAATTTCTTGCCAAAAATAGCAGCCTCACTAGGGAATGTCATTTGTGTTGAGCTCAACAAATTTTTCTTGACTCCACCACAAAACCATGTCTATATTGAAATTAATTTCTCAAAGGACCTTAAGAAGGACATTGACATTCAGATTCGCCAAATGTGGTCCACACAATGTGTACTTTATTTGAATTTACTAAACACTTGCTTACACTACCAATCCTTTGAGCATAAGATTAAGGAGTGCACACTAGTTACTTCTCACAACAAACCTACTCATCATCCAACTACTAATGCTCCTCTTGTAAAAAAGAGGAGGGTTGGTCAACCATGGTTAGTCAGAAAAATTATAGGAATGCTAGCACCAGTAATGATCCACCTAAAACCTTAGTTGGTAATGGTGGCTAGGCATCAAAATCTGAAGGTGGTGCAATTTCAAAACCTCAATACATAAGGAAAGTGATTGTTCCCTTACTTGGTGAGACATTTGATGAGATGAGTAAGATAAGTTCACAAAAACATTACAAGTAGCTTCTATGTTAACTTCTCAATCATAAATTATTACTTGCTCTTCATCTCCTCCCCTAATGGTTCTCACAGTCCATCTAAGAATTTGGAAGAGTGCAAGTATGTTTTAGATAAATGACAGCATATTAAAACTAGCTAGTCATTTGCATAGGCAATTTTAATGCAAAGGAAGAGTTTTTGCAAAATAGCTATGTAACTCTTAACGATAAGGCTTGGATAGTGAGGACATGACTCTTGACTCTTCTTAATGAATTTCATATCTTCGAATGTTCAAGGTTTGATAGACCTCACAAGAAAATATTTTGTATGGGACACTCGACAAAGATTTACAGGTTTGGACATTCTCTACTTGCAAGAATTTAAAATTTATAATATTTTACTTTCTATTGTATGCCATGTCCTATGGCCAACTAGGCACATTTTGTATAGCAATCATGAAGTAGGTCATGGTGGCATTGTCACCTTTCTCTCTCCCAAGTGTCTTCAACATTTATTTGACCAAGGATGTGACTCAACCTATAAAGTGTTATGGGCTCTTTTCAACATTGATAATCATTCATTTGGTGTAACTAATGTTTATGCTTCTAATGATGTTGTTGAATGATCTCTTCTCTAGAGATGGATTGCTTATTCAATTCCTGCCACCGCTTGGATTTTATGCAAGGATTTTAATATGATTGAAATGGCTTGTGATAAATATGGTACCTTATCTATGAGGTGGACAATTGGCAAAAGAGAGGCTTAGTACTACATGTGCAATAAATTGGAGCTATTCAATCTGAATCTTGGATGCCATCATGATTGAATATGATATGGTATAGAGTTTTCAAATAACTTGATAAAGTCATGTTCTCAACTTAGTCCTTTTTTTCCTTTACCAACTATTATTCCTTACTAGTGAAGCCTCTACTAGATGTTTGTCCTTTCAAACCACTTCCCCATAAAATTTTGCATTGAATGGTAATTTTCTAAACCCAAGGCTAAGAAGACTCAATTTTTTCTAAACATGTCACTACTAATGTTCACATCAAGCCATGTTGGCCCATAATCAACATGTTTGGAACCTAGAGACCAAACACATGCATTAGATAGGATGTATTGATTGGTGGAATGATGTCATCGAATGCACCTTTTACTTCCTTTACATTTATGGGTGCCAACTGGCCCACTTCTAACACCACCTTAGATCTTCACTAAGCCACCACTATTTTAGAAGCTCGACAATTTGCTCCTACTCTATAACTGTGCATTGCCAAACTTTGCCACTAAAAGTAGGTTGCAAATAATCATACAACAAGAGGTGCTCAAATTAAAGCCCATCTTCACTGGCTAAATTTTGGAGACAAAGTTTCTACAAAAATTTTCTAGGTGTTGTGTGTTCACCATACTTCTCAAACCATCAAAAAGATTAAAGAAGCCCAATAAGTTTTAATTCAGATTTTAGACATTCTCCAGGCCTTTGCCTGGCACTATGAGCATTTTTTTATAGCTCAAGAAGACATTCCTAAATGAGACATTGCTCTACAATAATGCCTAAATGAGGTTCCTTACTAGGTTTCCAACTCTCAATAAATCCTCTTTGACTAGTTTCTGACCAAAGAGAACCTTTGTGAGGTTGTTTTCACCATATCCAATGACAAATCTCCTAAAACTAATGGATTTTCATGTGAATTATATAAAACCCTTACGAATTTAGTGGGTCAAGATTTTCATAATTTTTACCTTGAATCCTTCCATTCCAATTCATTAGGGAGTTTAATAAATAAAGGTAGTATTAAATTCATACCTAAGGCTGGTGATCTAGAGGATATCTACAATTGGAGATTAATCACTTTGTTGAATTCCTCCTATAAGATAATTGTCAAAGCTTTTTCCCTGAAGCTACTCCATCTTCTTCCCTTGTTGGTTCAACCTAAGAAAACTAGTTTTATAAAATACAAATATATTCTTGATAATATTATTATTGTTTGGAAAGGATAGAGTTGTATCAAAGCTGGTTGCAAGAATTTTATTGTGTAGGTTAGTAGTTCTCCTTGGATCAAATCATCAACATGACTAATGCCAATAGCTTCTCATTCTTTCTTCCTCAATTTACAAGAGCAAACTATGAATATTGGAGCATCAAAATGAAGACCCTACTATATTGTCCCAAGGCCTATGGGAATTAGGGGAAGTAGGATATAATGAACCTACAAATCAAAATTCTCTAAATACTTTGATAGTAGATTAATGAACTTAGCTGAAAGATAATAAGAAACAAAACAATTAAGTACTATCTACTATTCAATCTAAATTGAATATTTCAATTTCCCCCATATTACTTGCATGACAAAATCAAAGGATGCATGGGAGGCTTTGTAAATTGCACACACATGATCTGACAAAGTTACTGTAAGATCTCAAAATTGTAGAAGAGATTTTGAAAATCTAAAAATGAGAGAAGTTGAGTCCATTCAAGATTTTATCACAAGGACTCAAGATATAGTGAATCAACCTACGACTCAAGGGGAAGTGTAATAAAGAAAAAAATTGTAGAGGAAATTTTATGATCTCTTCTTCTAAAATATGATCTAGTGGTGATTACCATTGAAGAAAACAAAGATCTAACCACATTCAAAGTGGTAGAGTTGGTAAGTTCTTTGCAGTTTTATGAGGAACATATATTACGCTCTATAGAGAACTTGATGCAAGCTTTCTAGTCTACAATAAAATTTGCAAAAAAATCTACAACTCCTCTTTCTCAACCAATAAATCTCAAGAGTTACTAGTAGATGACATGGTAGATGAAGAGGATGAAGTTCTTTCGACTGTAAAAGCATCTAATGAAGGTATTGTCAATATTATGAGTGTTATGAGTCTAAGTGTAGAAGAAGAAATCTAACTTAAATAAGTCAAAATCCAGCTATACTGAGGGTTCTCTTGAACACATAGAACACCCCACATTCTTCATGTTAGAGTAGTCTTAAGTTTACTTAGGCTACCCGATAGTTACATTATTAGATTAATAATGTTTTTGTTTCTTTTTCTGTTGAGGTAGTTGGGGTTGGTTGTTCCCGCTCCTCATTACATCTGGACTATTTATATATGGAGTTGTACATTGTATTATATCTCATCTCAATGTATATTTTTTATTGTCGGTGAAATAGTTTCTATTGTATTGCTTCTCAGTGTTTGGTGAAGGTTGTTTTGGTTTGCAGTACACTCTCCTAGGTGTGTTAACACTTCACATGCAACACAATATAAGAACATCATAAAGATGTGTCATTCCCAGATGGAAGGCACAAAGCAATGGAGAAGAAAATTCAGCAGTTCATTTTTGTGGCTATTGTGAGGATGTGAAAGGTTATCATTTGTTTGATCCTATCACTTGAGAGGTACATTTTCATCATTATGTTCATTTTGATGAGTCTTTCACTCTGAAAGACTCTCCATCACAAGCCCCTTCCTCTCTTCTTCCCAGTTCTTCTTCAGATGAAGTTTTACTTCCTATAGATGATGATGATGATGATGATGTTCCTAATGATGGTATTGATCTTTTTGTTGACATTTCTCCATCTCCTCCTCCACCTACACCCACAAGACCGTTATGGCCTCATACACTTCTTGAGGATGCTAGTTCTCTTGCAAGTGATCCTAGAGCTACATGCTACACTCATTCCTGAACTTCAGGTATCAGTCTTTTGAGCCATGCAGTTTCTACTGATCCTCAGAAGTTTTCATATGCTTCAGATGTTCTAGAATGGGAAATTCGTATGATTGAGGAATATTCTTCTTTAATGAAGAATCATACTTGGGATCTAGTTCCTCTTCCTAAGGGAAAAAAGTTGGTTCGATGCAAGTGGGTGTATCATACCAAGTTTGCAGATGATGGTTCTATTGATAAGTATAAGGCTCATCTAGTGGCTAAGGGATTTTCTCAGATTGAAGGTATTGACTATTCTGAGACTTTTGCTCCTGTAGCCAAGATGGATTTTGTTCATCTTGTACTTTCTATTATTTCATCTCAAGGTTGGCCAGTATATCAAATGGATGTGAAGAGTGCTCTCTTACACGGTGATATTCAGGAGGAGATCTACATGGAGCAGCCACCAGGGTTTGTGCAAGACCCTTCACTTGTTTGCAAGGTGAGGCAATCATTGTATGGTCTCCAACAAGCTCCTCAGGCTTGGTATGAGAAGATGGATAGTTTTCTACTTGCTTCTGGATTCACTAGATGTCACTCCGATCCTATAGTTTACATTTAGAGACATGGGGGGGATCTTCTCATTCTTGTTCTTTATGTGGATGACTTGATTCTAACAGGGAGTTCTCCTGCCATGATTAAGGATACTCATAGAGCTTTGATGGAGCATTTTGATATGACTAACCTTGGTCTATTGCATTACTTCCTTGGTCTTCGAATTCATCAATCTTCTATCGGTATTTCTATCTTTCAGCAGAAGTATGCTCTTGATTTGCTTCACAGATTTGGGACAACTGACTGTAAGCCAACCCCTACTCCTTTTCAGTCAGGTGTTGTGTTGTCTACCACTTACACTACTCCATTAGTTGATGCTACCTTGTATCGGCAGTTGGTTGGTAGCCTTCTGTACTTCACACATAGTCATCCTGATATTTCCTTTGTAGTTGGACTTGTCTCCTATTTCTATCAAGATCCTCATGAGAGTCATTAGAAGGTAGCCACACGTATCTTGCAGTATATTCAAGGCACTACACAATTTAGTATTCACTACACATCAGGAGCTACTGAGTTTGTGGGCTTCACTGACTCAGATTGGGTTGGTGATGTTAATGATCGAAAGTCCACTTCTAGCTTTGTTTTTTGTCTTGGTTCTAGTCCGGTTGCTTAGTCTTGCAAGAAGCAAACTACTATTACATTATCATCAACTAAGGTTGAGTATTGAGGAGAAATCTTGGCTAGTCAGGAGGTTCTTTGGCTTTGACAATTGATGGCTAAGTTTGGCTTTCCTGCTGATCATCCCACTACTCTTTAGTGTGATAATCAAAGTGCCATTCATATTTCTCACAACCCAGTGGAGCATTAGTGATCTAAGCATATTGAGATCCACATGCACTTCATTAGGCAACTCATTCAGGAGGTTGTTCTCAGTTTGGAGTAGTTGCCTATGGAGTAGCAGGTTGTAGACATCTTTTCTAAACCTTTGGCATCTCCTTCCTTTCACTTTTTGCTTTTCAACATTTTCTATTTTTCTATCTTTTGGAGAGGAGTTTTCTCCCACAATTGTTTTCTCCTTTCCTCTAGTTGTGAGAGATTGTATTTCATTGCATTGTAGTTGTACATGGGTACCTAATATGGCCTTGTTGTCGGGACCCATTTTGCCTCTCATATTGCATAATAATCTCCCTAAGTTGCACTTTAGGGGGGGTGTTAGAGTAGGCTTAAGTTTACTTAGGCTCCCCGACAGTTACATTATTAGATTAATAATGTTTTTGTTTATTTTTCCGTTGAGGTAGTTGGGGTTGGTTGTTCCCGCTCCTCATCACACCTGAACTATTTATATCTAGAGTTGTACATTGTACATTATATCTCATCTCAATGTATACTTTTCATTGTCTTGGTGATATAGTTTCTATTGTGTTGCTTCTCAGTGTTTGGTAAAGGTCATTTTGGTTTACAATACAGGCTCCTGGGTGTGTCAACACTTCACATGCAATACCATATAAGAACATCATAAAGATGTATGGTTCCCAAATGATATCTACTCAAATGACATGATAGGTAATTCTGACATCGTTATCAAGTTGGATAAATTTGTGAGAAGTCAAATAAAATTTGGTGATGACAAAGAAGGTGTAGTGGGAAAAGGTAGCCCTACTATAGAGGTCAAGTAAGGATAAACTACTTATATTCATGATACTTTGCATGTGCCAAAGTTACAAGGTAATATTTTGAGTGTTGGGTAGCTTATAATGAAAAATTATAAAGTTATGTTTGAAGATAACTACTAAAAAACTTGATAAATCAAATAACTATCATCTCAAGTATCAAAGGCTTCAATGATAGGGAATACATTGTCCCCTCTCACTTCACTTTTCAATAAAGTGCATGCCCTCAAAGAAGCCATAGATGATTTGTTGTTGTAGCACAAATGCTATGGGTATTTGAGTTTTTTGGGATTTAGTTTGTTTTGCAAGAAGAATATGTTGAAAGGAATACCAACAACTTAGACAATAGAAGAAATTTGTTCAGGCTACGCACTTGGAAAATAACACTAAAATAGCTTTTCAATGAACAAATCATGGAGAGTAAAAGCTCCTCCTGAGCTTCTGCATTTTGACAATTGTCAAGACATGCATAAATAATCCTTAAGTAATAATTGTTACTTTATTTTTATTGATGATTTTTCTTACCACACTTGGATCTATTTTCTTAAGTAGAAATAGAGGGGAGAATTCATTTCAAGGTCTTGTTTTTGTAACAATCATGGATTCAAGAGACAATTGACTACAACCTATACCATCCAACAAAATGTTTTGGTAGAAAGAAATAATCATGGCATCATGGAAATATCATGAAGCATGTTACAATTAAACAACCTTGCCAATAGTTATAGGGAAGAAGTAGTGGTCACAATAGTATGCATCTTGAATCATAGTCACACAAATCAATGGAAAACATCACTCTAAATGAATCTTGGAGTGGTCATAAGCCTTATGTAGTGTTGGAATATTAAGGTTTACATTAATAAAGTCACCATAGTGACTTGTATATTATCAAGTAGTTAAACAATTAGTTGTAATCCCATAAGATGGTAGTTTGGAAAGTTATATTTGAAAGGCTTTATACAAGCCATCCTTGAATGAATGTAATATCATCCTGAATTCAATAATATAATATTATTCAGTGTTATTATTATGCAACTATGATTTAGTTCTCTGCAGCATTCTATATACTCTGCCATTTCCATCATGGTATCAGAGTAATAAATTCAATCCTATGTTGTAGAGGAGAAGATCACCAATACTGCATGTGGGAAGAACCAAACCAACAATAAAGGCATGAAGATACACTTGGACTATGGTGTTATTTCTGTAGATTCTTGTAGCATTATGTAATTCTGAGCTTGTGAAAAATCCCCAAGGTGATATCAAGACTTAAAGGACTAGTAGTGGCATAAGTGTTGCATAAGAGAATGATATAGGAGAATGAGCATATAGGAGTTTATTATTCTGAAGTGCACAAATTTTGTCTTGAGACATCACTGTTTACTGCACAAGGATGAAGATAGGCATGAAAATTTTAGTTTAAATCTGTGGGCATCAAAATCTAGGTCTTGTGATTGAGTGCGATGTTGTTCCCTTCATCTATTCCTCATGCTTGTGAAATTTGTGTGAAGCCATTTTATGCAATTTGGGAGTCATCCAACAGAGGGCTGGACTTCATTCAATTTGAGAGTTGTTCAAAAATATTTTGCATAGAGCATCTATTTAGGGAAACACACCTAGTAGTATTTGTTTAGTTCACAGGGGATAATGGGTGGTGCGGACACCTCCCACTTTTATGAAACATCACAATATTGTCCACATAAGATAAAAGGTGTGAAATTACAAGTCGCCACTAAAACCTTTCGGATTTGGAGTAAGGATTATTTTATCTAGAAGTGGCTATTTTTATTTCTACTATTTGCATTATATGTTGTTGACATAAGATTTTGGTATAAGAGCAGATTTTTAGTAGTGTGTATCATTTGAATGGGTTATATGAGTTGTGTTCTAAAAAAATAAATATGTTAAAGAGAGATATAAGGAGTTTTGTTTTGATTTTGGAGTGATAAGTTGTTTTATTCAAGAAATATTGTGATTATCTTTGGTGAGAGTGTGCAACATTGTTGGAGAGATGAAATATTGATATCAATATTTATGGTCATCTTGTATAAGTTTTGATATAGATGGTTTGTAAGATCAATTTTTTGTTAGAGATATTTTAGATAAAAGAACTTATCATGTCACCTTATGCTTGGGCTTTTAGGGACATCTTTGTTACACATGACGGGGCCTCCAAAGAATCACATGCAATATTAAATGGATAAAATTTGTAATAGGTTTATTGGAGGTTGGAGGCACTGGAGGTTGGAGGAGTTTTTGTCATCTTGAGCTAGCTTCTTGCTCAGAGATGGTTGTTTGTAAAAGAAGCATATGTTTTTGTATTTTCTTATGTGTTCTTTTGAAGTTGACATAATTGAAGAATGCATATATTGCAAAGTTTGGTTTTTGAAGACAAGAAGGGATTTGCTCAACTCAATATGGATCATTGTCTAGATAGTTCAGGAGTTTGTGGATTTGGAGAATTATACCCTTCCAAGGGTCATGAGACAACTTGATGGAGCACTGTGGATGTAGCTCGACATGGATTGTTGCCCCATAATTTAGGGGATCTGTGATTCAGGAGTTTGGGGAGGTGGTAATTTGAGAACTCATGAATTCAAATTAGGAGCTACACCATTTTGAGGGTTATGAGGCAACTTGATGGAGTTCCACCTAATTCATGATTTGTTTCTTTAAAGAAAAATCTTCTTGAGAATGTGTATTTGTTTTGTGTAATTAGAATGTTTTATTATATGTTCTATTTGTGTAATGTAAACCTTAAGGGGGAGTCATGTTGGAATATTAAGGTTTACATTAATTAAGTCACCATAGTGACTTGTAGTTTATTATCAAGTAGTTAAAAAAGTAGTTGTATTCCTGTAAGATGGTAGTTCAAGAAGTTATATTTGAAAGACTTTATAAAAGCCATCTTGGAATGAATGTAATATCATCCTAAATTCAATAATATAATATTATTCAGTGTTATTATTATGCAACCATGATTAGTTCTCTGCAACATTCTATATGCTCTGCCATTTCCAACATGTTCCTAGCTTTGTATTTTTATACATGATATTCCAATAAAACTAAAGGGTATGAATTTTATAATCCTATCATAAAAAATGGATTGCAAGCTAGGATATGTTTTTGTATGAAGGGGGGTGTGGTAGTGATAAAAAGGTGCAGAGAAAAAATACTAATAATTATGGAACTAGAAAATGGAAATGTTCCTCCTCTCCCCACAAGCTCTAGTAGAAGTTCAAGTTCTAGTAGTAGCATAGTTTCAACTAAGTTCAAGTAATTCTAATAACACAAATTCAAGTGGTAGTTCAACTTTTTCCTCAAGAAATTCTCTGTCCAATCCTAGTGCAAGTCTACCATCAAGTTTATTTTCTTTAAGAAATGTAAGAAGCCTAAGTGAAAATTTACCAAAAAAGTACTAATATGAACCAAGTTGTTAATTTTTCTTTACTTAACCAAATTCAAGTTGAACCAATTGTGTTTGAAGAAGCAATGAAAGAGAAAGTATGGTTTGATTCTATGAATGAAAAAATTGTGTTTGAAGAATCAATGAAAGAGAAAGTATGGTTTGATTCTATAAATGAAAAGATAGAAGTAATTCACAAAATTAATACATGGGAATTAGTTTAACTTCCAAAAGATAAATAGATGATTGGTGTCAAATGAACCTATAAGGTAAAACATCATGGTGATGGTTTTGTGAAACAACATAAGGTAAGACTGGTTGCCAAAGCATTTGCATAAACACCTAGAATAGATTATTAAGAAACCTTTGATCAAATTATAAGACTTGATACCATCAATATTATCTTAGCAATTGCTACACAACAGAAGTGGATTCTATGTTAGATGGATGTGAAATCAACCTTACTTAATGGATATATAGATGAAAAAGTGTATGAGAAACAACCAATGGGCTATGAAACTCTAGGCAAAGAACAATTAGTTTATAAGTTGAAGAACTCCCTATACATGGGTTGAAGCAAGCCCCTCATGCTTAGTATGCACTTGGATTGACAGTTATTTTTTAAAGAAGAGTTTCAACAAAATCCATTCAAACCCAACCTTGTATGCCAAACATGTTCATAATAAAATTCTCATTATTGTCTTTATGTTGATGATCTTATTTACATATGTAATAGTGAAACTCTAATGGAGAAATTTTAGAAAGAGATGAAACAACAATTTGAAATGTGAGATCTGGGACTAATACATTATTTTCTTGGTGTGAAAGTGTAACAACAAACAAAAGGTATATTCATTTATCAAACCAAGTATGTAGGAAATTTAGTGGAGAAGTTTAGAATGAAGACATGCATGACACACATAGATCATACATCACTTTATTCAAGATTTGGTTCAAGATCCCCTCAAGTAGAATTATAATTTTTTCTACATCTAATCAAATTGCTAATATCTTCATCAAAGCTCTTCTAAAGGAACATTTTTCCAATTTGAGAAACTAATTAGGTATCACCCTATTGATCATCAAGGAGGAGAATGAAGACGTTGTTGATCCACAAATGGAACTGCAAGCATTTATTAGTTTTTAATTAGTCAATTCATGTAAATGCATGTATTCCTTTTATTAATATGTCTTCTTTTAATTTAATATACATGTACTAGCAGTAGCCCACGCTTGTAACATCTAATTAAAGCTTGCTGTAGTAGCAATTGTGTAGATATAAGGAGATTATATATTTTTGGTGTTTACAACCAATGAATATTATGAGAGGAATTTATAGAGCTGCATATTTCTGTTAATTGATTTATTTTTTATCTCTACAACTATAGTGTTAGATTTTTCTAATTTGTATAAGTGCTTTCAATTATCGTTTCTTTCAAGCTCATGGGTTCAATTATGTCTAGGGGACATATTTGCATATGCAATCTAGTATAGGATGCATAAATCATTGAAGAGAGAGTTTACCTAGACCATTAGAGACTAAAATAGGCTATTGGATGACTTAATGATAAGAATCCTCCTCCTTTTTGGCATTGCTTTAGCGGCTTAGTTATGTTTGGGCTAGGCCTTATTTAATTGCCATCTCTATTTTAGACTATATCCTCTTTAGACTATGTGTGCCTCTCTGCCACCCTCCCCCTTTTTTTTTAATATTGTACTATTACTTTTTTAATATAAAATTAAATAGGAAAATATTCATTTAAAAAAAACTCAAACTGCTTTACAAAATCACTTAAACTAGATTTATGTCTCAAATTAAATTTTAGGTTGAGCACATACTATAATGTTACTATACAAAATAATTATGCAACTGTATATAAGGGCATCTACTCTATGAATGTAGGGTGTGCGTCTACCTTTGCCGCGAACTTCTTTCCGTTACCGAATACTCGTTTAATAAACATTCCAATCTTCTGAATAATGGTAGGGCCATCCCACTTTTTTGCATCTAACCGTTGCAATACTGGTCTAGTTTTTCTCTCTATACTTTTCTTTGTCAGTAACCTATCTAATGCATGTGCTATTTTCTCACGCCTGGCTTCCCCTTTTGCAGATAATTTGGATACGACTGCTCCGGGAAAATCTTATTTTTGAAATGAATTTGAGAATGCTAACTGAGCCGTTGTCTTTATAAGAATAGACTCTGTCTGGAAGCACAACTATTCGGATTAATGCCAGATCTAATAATGTGAAGTAAATGTCCTAAAATATTTAGAAAGGATGATTACCTGAACCATAAGGCTTGACTTTCCCATTCCCCATTCTCCCGAGATTCCCACAGTAATGGGAGATTTCACAAAAGGATTAAAAAATAATGCAGCCAAACCATTGGCGAAGGCACTTCGTCCTGCCCGTGTCATAACAGAAAATGTGAAGAAATTTCACCTATGAATTTATGTTTAAGTAAACGAGATTATAGTTACACCTACCAAGCTTATCCCACAGAGCCGGTTTGTCGGTTCCTTGTTCAACAATATTGTCGATTTGCTTGAGAACTGTAAAAGGAAAAAATATTTATTGACAGCTGCACAGGGCACTTGTTTGATAAGGAGAAGAACCAAAAGGAGAAGGTATAAGCAAGCATACCATCTTCGACTTTTTCATTTTCTTGTTTTGAGAGCTTGTATCTCCATTTCTGACTGCGAATGAGAGCAATGTTTGCGCCCCTGGTGAGGAGCTCCCGTGTCATATCTATATCGCTTAAACTTGCCGCCACTCTTAGCAAATTCTCTTCGCCCAATGTTGTCTTTATTCTACCCAAATCCTCGGTCAAACCCATTTCGTTCCAATACTGATCGCCAATGTCCACGAGCTCCGTCGAGAATAATGCCTCTCTCAAAATGTTGTTTCTAATTTTTCCTCCCTCAGACTCTTGATTGTCGATCCTCAAGGCTTTCACACACTCTTGAATGTCAATCGTCAAGTTTCTCATAGAAGGGCACGAAAATTCCGGTTTTGGCACTCTGCTCTTTGCACGCACACCATGCAACTCCCTGGCCACTGCGCTTACTAGTTCACTTGCTTCATACCTACACTTATTGCAACACCGCTCGTGCGACCGTCTTCTTTCTGGCCCTGAATCAACCAATGAAGGACCTCGTAATTCCAGTCTTCACAGCACAAGAACAAAGCAGCACTCCTTCCCTCTTTACTCAATTTAGGAACCTCGGAATATAGCAACGGATTCCTGTCATCTTTTGTGAATATTAATGTACAAGCGTCAGCCTAATGTTTACACTGCAACATTAACACAACTTGAAGCTTTGAAATTTTCAGCAAACATATTTTGTCACCTGCATTCAACTACGTTTTATCCTAGTTAATCATGCTAAGAGATATTATACACACCTGTGTTGCATATTTCGGGAACTGGTGACTGAACGACTAACATGTATCCAAGACAGCTTCTGAAACCCACTTGGACATGGAAGTCATAAGCAGAGCCTCCGATCCAGCCATCTAAAAGACGGGCTCTGTCCCAATGGCTAATGCAATTGGGTGTCACTTTTCTACACTGACTTTATAGTACAATAATTAGGGGAGACAGTTCAGAACCTCCTTCCAACGCCTTTTAATACAATGACATTGAAATCCAAAACGCTATAGAATGAACGAACCGTCCAAATGCTTACCTGCTATCTAATTCACTGCTACGAATGACAGCTCTCTATTTCTATAGAAAAAGTAGGGGAGGACCGATAAAGGTGGGGGTCCTATAGTTGGTAAACAAGTTGACTGGTAAGTAGGATGTTTATTTTTTATTCAACTAGGGAAAGGGGTCAATAGCCGACCACCTCAACTTCGTGCACGTCAAACTCATAGCTAGACATATCGGATTTCAACGATTTTTTTGAGTTTCTCCATATGCGACCGAACAGCTTAAAGCTATTCTTTCAACTTCTGGGCACTTATACATTTCATTGTACGATGCGTATGTGCATAAGGGTCGAAAAAGTGTCATTTCAACATGTCGCCCCATACATGCGCAATGATGTGTCAGTCACCACTCGCCATCACATTTGTGCACTTGTCTTAATTTCGTTGGTTAATTTATTGGAGTTGTGAACATGTATTGGTGCATTTGTGAACATGTACAAATGTTGTGAACATGTATTGGTGCATTTGTGTTAATTTATTAGGTTGGTATTTTACATGTATTGGTTCTTTTTTAAAATTTAATTGGGGGGTCAAGTGATAAAAACATAGCGGTTATTGGGGCGTGGGCGGCAACTGGTCCTTTTCCCCTACAAAGAATTATGTAAGGTTCACATTTTTATCATAATAGATGTCAATATTGTGTAGAGCTAAAATGTTTAATAACTATAATTGCACTTTAGTGTGTAATGGGTACGTTTAAGAAGTTTTAAAGGTGAATTATCGAGTCCGTAAATAAATGATGCATTGCCCTTAGCGTAGTTTCCCTTGGACACGTGTCATCTTTGGATTGTTGGCATGGAATGCGCTCTCTCTCTCTCTCTCTCTCTCTCTCTCTCTCTCTCTCTCTCTCTCTCTCTCTCTCTCTCTCTCTCTCTCTCTCTCTCTCTCTCTCTCTCTCTCTCTCTCTCTCTCTCTCTCTCTCTCTCTCTCTCCATGGAAGGTTAGTTAAGCTATTAGATTTCTTATAATTCATATTAAATAAAATATAATATATAATAATAAATATAACTATAATATAGATTTTATATATAAAATAAATATATAATTAATTAACAAATATATATAAATATTGAATATAAATATACAATTTTATAATATAATATTATTTTAAAATGTATTTACTAATTTAAATTATATAATATATAGTAAATAAATATAATTATATTATATATCCTCTCACACACCCATATCTAACATATGGTAATTTTCCACAAAGAACAAACAATGTAGCATGGTAGGCAAAATCTTTTCAAATAAAATATAAATATTTTTAAACGGTTGTTCAATCAATCGAGGAATACAAAGCTCCCATACAAAAAATATTATCATTGGAAAATAGGTCCCAAGGTCAAGTTCTTAGGGATCCATTCACATTCGAATTGAGCTTGCCATAAATATGTAATGGCTTGGACTCTAGCCCAACCATAGCAAAAGTACTCTCATCACCTCTAAAAGCACCCATTTGGATAAACAAGTAGGTTGCATTCGCATACCCCTTAAAAACCCACTTATTTCTATTGTTACTCTCATCTTCCTCTGCCAAACTACCAAATTTAGCAGGCTCACTAACATTAGTTATGTCATTAATTAGCTTGCTAGCATTAGCTATGATATTATTCACTACAAAAATGTCACATCAAGCGCTGCCCACCACCCACCTGTGTGTGCACAAATAAGATGAAATCTGTAATCTTGCATTGGTTATTAGGACCTCTCAACCATCAATTGTAAAAGTTAGATCTAACAACTCCAATCATTTCGATCATCTTGCATGCTTCTGCTGAACTTTGTGCCATCAATCACCCCAACCCAAGTTAGTCCCTCTCATAGAGGGAATGCCTTCGGCATAAATAGTATATGTTTTATCAAGATAGGTGGTAGGGATATGACAATTATAAATCTCATTGTCAATATTGTAATATGAATTAAGCTATACATATTCTCTCTCTACAAGACATGACACCACATATGCTAATATAAAGTCTATATATAAAATATTTGCATATTAATTGTCCCAATACGTATGTAAGTATAAAACAATTGCATATTAATTTTCCCAAATACAAATATATAATCCCTTTATAACAAAATGGATTTTTAATTGTCTCATCAAAGAAACTTAATTGTTCCATATGTCAACATGAACATAACATCTTCAAGCCATATTTGTCCAACAACTAGTCATTTCCACCATTCCTATAAGCATAACATCAAATATGTAAGGCTCACCAATCAAGCCGTCAAAATAATTTGAAAGGATAAAACCAAGAAGAAATAACGACATTAATAAATGCATGCAAATTTGTGAGGATAACTCAAAGATTTTCAAATCCATCAAAATCCATCCATTATTTCCTTTGTCTTACATCCTTTAATCCTAACTTCATGACATTGGCCAATGAAATGATGCAACAGAATCGGATATCATCGAATTAAATGAAAGTGCACATATCACCAACAATTAGTTTACTAGACTAGCTTTTCTATACAACTCCATATATAAATTTTGTACAAGATGCTATACATTTTCTAGTTTTCTATCTAACACAACATTATCAATAAGCTACTATAGTGTTTCTAGTCTGCTATCTATTGCACCATTATCAATTGTAAGTTCGTGTTTATAGTTGCTTGTAAATGATAAATATTGTAGGTTTAGATTACATTTCTATATTTCCTTAATTTCATGTTCATAGTTTCTTTTACATGTTATATTTATTGTAAGTTCAAATTATATTTCTATAACTGCATTTAATGGGAATTATAATTCAAATGGTGTATTTGGTAAAGGATACAGATGTTTGATGAAACTATAAATTTGTTGATAATAGTGTTTGTTATAGTGGATGGTCAAAGGCTATATTTTAACTAATATATCAAAATAAAATGGTTGATACCAATAACTAATATATCTTGATAATATATTAGAACTAAATATAGCACACAAACCAAATCATATATGAGTTGCATTTTGTTGTTTCATATGTGTTACCAAATTTACAAGTTTCCCTTATCATATTCACCCTTATCATATGTTGTCTGTTACCTATTAGTTTTATAGTAGACATGAAACAACTCCTATAACAGAGATCTCCCATAGAAAATATGATAATAGAAAACACAACTCCATATGTTGAAACTTGAACAAATATGAAACAAGAAAATGCAACTCATATTTAACAAATATCTTTGATAAGAGTTGCATTACCTCCTAGGATATTTACTAGATAATAGATAACATAATTGATTCTTTCCTAAACTTCATATTTAGTATATAATAGATAGCATATTTACTAGGTAACTAGATAACATAGAACATTTTTTAAGTGAACGACAAAACAATCAACTAAGTATGTAGCCAAAGAAGAAGTACTATAAAATGTGACTACATTAGTATAATTTATGAAAGTGAAGTTATAAACTATTTTTTATATTTGTACTCATGTATTGACCTTGGCTAATCTTTTATTCCATCATTATTGTGAACTATCAAACTCAAGTTATAAACTCTTATTCAAATTTCAAGTCAAGTATTATTATATTTTTGTAAATTAGACTATTAATTGAATGGTAATCAGGAGGTTGATTGTTTGTGAAAGATGTTGTAAAGTTGTTTTAGTGGTGGTTAGCTTGAAATCCTTGAGAAGGGGCACTACATTGCTGAGTTGAATGCTTAAGACTTGCAATAGAATTTCATTAGCCCTTAGTTGATTACATGTCTATCTCTTCACTTACTATGCAAGAAAGAAAAGTTTCATTAGCCCTTACTTGAATACACTTGAACAAAATATTTAAACTACCCAAGTTCTTGCCTACATAGAAACACAATTGTTTATTGACAATATGGAACATATAAGGCCATGTCAACCCCACAAGTTAGGGAGCACCACTCTCGATCCCACTCTCCTAATCAACACGTTAACTATTTGGAATGATGTTGAAATTTTTTTGTTCCAATAGTCAATGCTTTTTGGAATGATGATGATTCTATGCCATTTTATGTTTGTAACAGTTAATGATGATGATTTTTTTGCTTTTAAATCTTTGTAGATTAAGAATAGAGACCAAACAAGGATCATACATAGTACAAAGAGACCGAGGACAACACTCCCTCCACATAAAAGAGGCATACAATTCCCATCAAATGAAGAAATTAAAGATGTTTACTTGGCCACTACACAACCAGTTGAGGCAGTAGTTCAATTGAATGTAGGTGTAAGAAAAAAGAAGATTTTAGTGAACAGAGAGTGGACCACAGATGATATGAAAGGAGCGCTAAAAGATGTTGAGGATATAATAGATTCTCAACAAGGGGTATGACAAAGAAATGGGTACAACATTATAGAATGAATGAAGTATCCAAATGCTTACTTTCTATCCAATTCACTACTACAAATAAAAACTCTATTCCTATAGAAAAGTAAAGATTGTGACGTCGGCTCCTAGAATTGAACTTGGCAATACCTGCACCACTTAAGAATTTGTGGAGAATTAGATATCTCTCATAAAAATTCTCACATGGATTTTAACTTGACAATGATTGTCTATTTAAATTTTTATGAATTAGTGTCCATATTACCATTAAGAGAAAATAAGATTACATATTCACAAAAAAAGTGGGTGGAAGAAATCACACCTTGAAGTACAAATGGGGCCAAGTCTAGAGAAAAAAAAAGAAAGACAAAGCCACTAAGTGGTGAGAACTATACCACTAGAGGGTGGAGGGGGGGTCCCTATCATCTAGTGTTCCCCCATACATTAGTGAGGTCTTGGTCATTTATGAGAGGCTCCAACCTAGAAATCACACCCTCTTCTTTTCCTTCTTCTTGTGGCCAAGTATCATGAGTAGGTGAAATAGCCAAAGTAAGTTGAGAAAACTTGCTAGAACTTGGTGATCTAGCAAACCCATGGTCACATGATTGGGGAGAGATAAAATGAGGGTAGGAGGGCTAAGGCCACTAGTGAATAGACCTATCCTTGGTTCATCATGTAGGAGTTGAGAAGCATGTGAACGAGAAACCTATTCTATATGAGAAATCTAGCTACATCCACAGTGATGTCCACTAGGGGGAGATTGACCATTGCTAGGGGTTGAAGTTAGTGAAAACCTAGAAACTATATAAGGGGCATTACTCCAATGATCAAGCAGCACCTATAGATGTGCTACTTCAAGTGCAATTTTATTAGCTTCCACCTAAATCTACATAAGCACATTAGAACAGATCATAGGCTTAGTATAAAGTGAGAAATGTATATCAACAAAACAACTAGAAAAATAGTTTAATTCCTATCCTTTCAGATGCTAAAAATGATTTCCACCCTAAAATTATGATAAATCTAGGTAAATTTGGTAGGGATTTTGGGCCAATCCCCCAAAAGGACCATATTCCATGAGAAAAGTTTAGACCTAAAAGGCCTAAAACAATCATGAATCCCATTCCAAGTAGCCTAAGCTTTGGGACTAATTACGAAAGGTGCTTGAAAGTGTCCTATTGACTAAAAAATGGGTAACAAAGATCCCTAACACCCAAATAAGACATATACAACTTCCACGACATCCTGCATAAACTTCGAGCCAACATCTATTCAATGCTCCCAGTGCCTCACACAGCTAGCCAACTTTAGAGCCTTTCCATCTACCATCCTCTCAAATTTTCTTCACATTGATGCCATAATGTGTTTGTGGGTGTTATCTTTTTTATAGGTTAGATGCTACATCAATTCATTCATGCAACTATTGTAGATTTGTTAGGTGCCATTGACTAATTTGGGGGTGTTCTCTTTTGCATAGGTTCTACTTCATCAATTCAGTCCTACAAGTATTGTATTGTTTTTAGGTACCATTGATAAGTTTGGGGGTGTTATCTTTTTTATAGGTTCTGCTACATCATTTCACTCATGCAACTATTGTAGCTTTCTTAGGTGCCATTGATTAATTTGGAGGTGTTCTCTTTTGCATAGGTTATGCTTCATCAATTCAGTCCTATAACTATTGTATTGTTTTTAGGTGTCATTGATTAATTTGGGGGTGTTATCTTTTTTAGAGGTTCTGCTACATCAATTCACTCATGCAGCTATTGTAGCTTTCTTAGGTGCCATTGATTAATTCGAGGGTGTTCTCTTTTGCATAGGTTATGCTTCATCAATTCAGTCTTGTAACTATTGTATAGTTTTTGGGTGCCATTGATTAATTTGGGGGTGTTATCTTTTTTATAGGTTATGCTACATCAATTCACTCATGCAACTATTGTAGCTTTCTTAGGTGCCATTGATTAATTCAGGGATGTTCTCTTTTGCATAGGTTATGCTTCATCAATTCAATCCTGTAACTATTGTATCTTTTTTAGGTACCATTGATTAATTTGGGGGTGTTCTTTTTTTTATAGGTTTTGCTACATCATTTCACTCATGCAACTATTGCAACTTTCTTAGGTGCTATTGATTAATTTGGGGGTTTTCTTTTTTGCATAGGTTCTACTTCATCAATTCAGTCCTGCAACTATTGTATCTTTTTTAGGTGCCATTTATTAATTTGGGGGTGTTCTCTTTTACATAGGTTCTACTTCATCAATTCAGTCTTGCAACTATTATGTGTTCATCAAACATTGATAGACATTGAAAGATGTCTATTTGTTCAAGATAAACGTGATCTATCGTGGATGTTTTGATCCATGGACATCATGTATATCTTGGACAGATAAGACTTCTATTTGTGTGTTCATCATTGCACAAACTTTCACACTGCAAATTGTTTTTAATATTTGTATGGATGAAAGTTAAAATTATTTTAAATGATGGTTCCAAGATTAAGGTCTACAATACAACCACCCCCAAAATTATCTATGGCACCATTAAAGAGTATAAGTTGGCAACCCTTTCACTCCACTGGCTCACATTAATCTCTCACCGCCCCTGCCAATTCTTCTGTAGAGTCCTGTTTAATGTACATCCCCTCCTATTACCTCCGTGACATGCTATGTAAATTAGATAGGAGATTTGTTTAACTCTGACTTACTATTTTTTCATCCCTTTGAGTTTGCAACTATATGAATCACTTTCACATTGTCTAGGCATTGGCACTACACTGCTAATAATTCATTGCATATATCGACATGTATTACCATAGAACAATAATCAACAGTTGGACTTTGTTACAATGTGTATTACCATTACTGAATGTAATAATTACCAAAATCCATTCATCCATGTCACATTGCAAAGTATTACCATAGAACAATAATCATCAATTGTAAATGTATTACCATAGAACAATAATCATCAATTCTACTTTGTTACAACATGTATTTAGGGGACTTGGTTTTGCGAAGGCCTTTCATGGTTGCCTATGCAACACTTCAAAAATCAAATGGAATTGTGGACAAGTGCAACATAGGTTGCCATTAGAAGAGTGTTCATAAAATCAAGTCTCCCTAAATCATTACTGAATGCAACAATTTCCAAAATCATTTCATCCACGTGTCTGTCATCCCAAACATAAGCATAAGAATTGCACCATATAGGCATGTAATTGTAGTTCCAACAATAGTTCAATTATTTTCGAAATGACTCTATATACAATTGCTTACATGCATTCTTTTGCTTACACTGAACAAACCAAGAATATTTATGTCTCTATTGCTTACTTGACTGAATTGATGAAGCATAACCTATGAGAAAGAGAACACTCCCAAATTTATCTATGGCACTGAAACAACCAACAATATTATTTGTTACTGAAATGAAAAAATTATATATATATATATACACACACACACGCACACACACACAATTGCTTACATGCATTCTTTTGCTTACACTGAACAAACCAAGAATATTTATGTCTCAATTTAAGAACAATAGCAAAATAGAATTGTATAAACATATGTATACATCACATCTATAAAAGTTACAATAGTTGCATGACTAAATTGAATCACAACAGTAAAATAGATATGTATAAAGATGTATATACTTATACATACATGTATACATTGGTTACTTGCATTGTTTTGCTTACATTGGACAAACCGACAATATTTATATGTTTGAATTGAAGAACAATAGAAAAATATAATTGTATAAACATATATACATATTCATATATATGTATATGTATATATGTGTATACATATTTACATGACTGAATAGATGAAGAAGAACCTATGAAAAAGAGAACACCCCCAAATTAATCAATGACACCTAAAAAAGTTACAATAGTTGCATGACTGAATTTTTTTTTTTAATAATGCACCTTGTAAACTTTTTAATGTGACTAATGACGCTGGTGCAACACGCCCTTCGGGTCCATGATGCTTTTGCTCGAAGCTATGAACCAATGAAGCCACAACATGGGGGACCTCATCCCTAAGAGAGAACACTTCAAACCTGTGAGCTCATTGGCCCAGCAAAGGCATACGGCCTGCGAGCTCGTTGGCCCAGTGGGGGTTTGAACTCTGGTGGCCGCCACTACAACCAAGCGACTTAACCACTGAACCACACCCTTATCAGTAGATGCATGACTGAATTGAAGAATAATAGCAAAATAGATATATGTATATGTATATTTATATGTATATGTGTATGTCTATGTATATGTATAAGTCTATGTATATGAACATGTATATACATATGTATATGTATATATATCTATATATACATAGACATATGTATATGTCTGTGTATATGTATATGTATATGGCTATACATATACATAAACATATACATATATGTATATGTGACAATATAAAGAAGCTGGAAGGGACACTGGACTCTGAGTGTAACATGTAGTGGTGGTGGGATTGAATTTGTAGAGACTTTAAGCGAGCACATTCTGGCATCGATGTGAAGAAAATTTGAGAAGATGGTAGATTGAAAGGCTCTAAAGTCGGCAAGGTGTGTGAGGCACTGGAAGCATTGAATGTAGGTTGGCTTGAAGTTTATGCAGGATGTTGTGGAAGTAGTAGGAGGGGACATGCATTAAACACCACTGTATAGAAGAATTGCAAGGGACGGTAAGAGATTAATATGAGGTAGTGAAGTGAAAGTGTGGCGGAGTAATTTTTGGTAATGTGGCAAGGCATTCCACTTTGCATGTTATGTCACGCATCAACTGGCATTCCGACTGAGCATGTTTCCATCACATGGAAAAAAATGGCATTTTTTTAGGATCGACTAATTGCGTCATCCCACGTGTCAAATTCAATAAAAAAATATAACTGAAAATGATAAATTGTCAATTGAACATAGGTGGAAACAAGAAGCATAAATACAACACACATTGCAATCTGATCAGAAAATATTGCAAATCAAAAAAATAATGTTGCATCTGTAGTTATCATAAATTTAAAACTATCAACAATAAGGGTGCATTTGTAGATATCAAAACTTATAAACTATCCAAAACATCAATTGCAAATGAAATAAAAATAAGGCTACATCTAGCTGTTGTGATAGGAAAATTGTGGTTGGCTGGTTGGGGTGCCACTGGCCATGTTCTCGTCCCCTTCCAGTCGATGACGAGTGCTGCTTACATGAATGGGAGTTGGACTGGAAAACTGGGTACAAGTGACATGTGTTGGGGGTGGTGGTGAACACATCTCTACATCTCGAGTGGCAGTCTAATTTGGATATTGAGTTCACCTGAAGTCAGATTGGGAGAGGGTTGAATAATTCATTACTATGGAGAAGTGAGGGATATTGATGTTGACAATATCACGGAATACTCCATTACTTTGAGACAAGGGATTAGCATGGGTCCTTAACCGCCTTTCTCTTTGTAAAGCCCTCTATGCCTCCTAAATCTCTTTTTCCTTTCGGTCATGTTCCCTCTGAAGCCTCTCTTGCTCTTTTTTGGCATCTCTATCCTTCTTCTGTTGTATTTTCTGCTGCTATTTTTCTTTACATTGTATCTCCCTCTCTATTTTGGCTTGCTCCTTCGATTCCTTTGCCACATTTCTTGTTGCCTTTTTCTCCTCATTCTCTTGTCTCTTTCGAGATTTTATATCCTCAACCTCTTTCTTCCTTTCCTCTTGTTGTATTAACAGATTCATGTGGTCATCTGTCATCAACAACTCAGACTAACTGCTCAATCGAATTACACCACCTTTGGATTTTTTTTATGGATAGTGTGCACGGATAGCTTGAGAAATTTGCTGATGTTTAGAACTGTTTCTGTTTGTTGTGTCTGATCCAACTATGAGACAATGTTCTCCTCCACTGCCTATGAGTCCTTAGTGAAATCTTGATTGTGTCCTATTAAATATGAAGTGCAAGAAGGAACATAGTAATGAACAACTTCAGATAGGTCAATTACAGGTGGTGGTGATGGGAGTTCTAGGACATGCAAATCAATGCCTAGATTCATTACTCCCTCCACCAACCAGGATGGTTGGCTACATTGCAATGGAAGACCTAAACTATCACTAAATTTGTCAACGGGGTTGTCCACCATGGGAGGACTTTGTTGATCAGCTACCACTTGTGGAATTGAATCAGCGTGATAGCTATCAGATGATTGTTGTGATTCTGTCGCAGGTCTTGCAATTATCCATCTGGAAGAGTTGACTACAATTGTGCTACATCATCTCTTGAAACAACAACTCCTGAAAGGCTAACAATGTTTACCACTCTAGAAGCATCCTCGCTGACTTCAAATGTGTCGTTGAGATGCATGTCATCAATGAGTGCATCAGGATTGAGTGGCCATATCCCAGTCCTTTTAAATACTTCTTTGATGTTCTCAACTGTTAAAGCTCTTATCAGTGCTTTGCTGCCTAACATTGCAAGTTTTGTCCTCCTCACTTCAATGTTTGGAAACATTGCCAAAAATGTTGTACGTTCTGATTTGAAGTAAGATTTAAAAGGTGAAAGGACACTCACATCCAACAGCTGTAACTTATGTGAGATGTGTGATGACAATGTTAGTAAATCTACACCCAACTCTCTTGCTTCTGGGATGGTTTCAAGCGCTACATGGCTTCCATGCCCATAAAAAATTAGCAACTACCTGTCAATGCGCAACACACCACCTCTAGAACTGAGTTTTTAAAGTGGGTCAACTAATCTATAAACAACTCTTTAGTCATCCATGCATGGAGCTAGGATGCCATGCAAGCACCAGGTTCATAGTATACAATATAATTATCTATGTTATGTTTCCCCTTGAACAAGTAAAAGCCTGGAATACTCTGTCCAGCAGCATTGACACAACATAGAATGGTTATCCATTCATGACTCTTTGGAATAATGTATGAGACATTCCTACTACCTTTTCTTGCTAGCAGCTTCATGGACCCATTTCTGCCTACTTGGATGCCAATTTCATTACAATTCCAAATGTGATGAGGACCATATGGTAGTGCTTCATATGCTATAGACAATGTATTGTAGAAAGTTGCTGCAACAAGTCTAAGGTTGAGTGTCCTATCTTTGTTTAGGCCTTCAACAGTCTGCAACGCAAGTTCAGGATGTCAGTTCTTGAAACCTGTCCACCAGAACTTTCCCGAGAACCCATTGGTCAAAGGGTTTGGCCTATTTTGACAAATTTGGGCAAGCTCTTCCTTAAGATTGACTATCTCAAGACCATGGTCAACCTCATCCAGTTCCTTACACCATTCCAAATCAGATGTTCTTCCTCTTCAGTGAGGACTGTTGGTGGACCTTTCTTAGATGTTGTTGTTAGTTTGCCTAGCCATGTGGAGAGTGTGGTTGTTGGGATTTTCCACTTTTTGGAAGCTCCCCTTATTGAAATGTCATTTTCCTCAACATCATAGAGTGCCCCTTTCATATCCCCTGAAGACCACAGTCGTTGCTTCATTGTTACCTTCTGCGATATTCGAGGTGTAGGAACCCCATTCTGCGGTATTCGAGAAGTAGAATTCTCCTCTACTAGTGCAACAGGATCTACTTCTGGGGGAAATTTAGCCCCTCGTTTGTGGGAGGGCAACCGTGTCATGGCTCTTTTTTTTGTGGTTTTAGTATGGGTCACCACTACATTACCCTTAGCCATTTGCATAGAATAAGTACAATCAAAACCAAGAAGGGAAAACAACATATATTTACTTCTTCTAACAAAAATAGGAAGGCATTTTCATATTGAATGACAATTATCTTTATGTATGAAGAAAATGATGCTTGAACAAAGGATTAATTAGTTTCTATGTGTTTTCTTTTAGTTTGTTGCATTAACATTCATAAATACTGTTAACAGTTTACAAACTTACATTTATTGTGGAGTGAGCGACATAAGGAAAAGAGAAACTTGACAAGCACAGAATTACATTGTATGCAAGGGAGTTAGAGTTTAACAATATCTCATATCTCTTAGGCATGTACAACATAAACATACTCATGCACATCAAACTGGGAACCACACTCATATTTTAACTATGACTGTAATGATAGCGATATAACCCGTATGGAAACACAACTGCTTAACAATGACTGTAATGATTGCGATATAACCTGTATGGAAACACAATGATAAACAACTCCTAACCTATGACTCTAATGGTTGTAATGAAGAACAATTAAAAGCTTACAAATGTAAAATAGTAGGGCTGAGCTTAATAGATCTCATGTCTAAAATGTAGGGAAACACAACTGCTAACCTATGACTGTAGTGATTGCAATATAAACCATAGGGGAACACAACTGTTTAACTATGACTATAATGGTTGCAATATAAACCGTAGGGAAACACAATATAAAGCTTACAAATGAAAAACAATAAGAGTTTAACAAATCTCACATCTTTTGTGCATGACGAACTCATTCACAGGCATAAATTATTGTGAAGTTAAATGATGTAAAATTTTGAACGACTGAATTAATAAAGTATAACCTAGATGAAAAAGATGAAACAAAACCTAATAAAAAGAGAAACCCCCAAATTTATAACTGGCATCGAAGAAAACCTAACTGAATGATAATGCAGAACCTATGAGAATAAGATAACCAGAATGAATGATATTGTAGAACCTATGAGATTAAGATAACCAGTGTGAATAAAATTGTAGAACCTATGAGAATAAGATAACTAGAGTGAATGATAATGCAAAACCTATAAGAGTAAGATAACTAGAGTGAATGATAATGCAGAACCTATGAGAATAAGATAACCTGAGTGAATGATAATGCAAAGCCTATGAGAATAAGATAACTGGAGTGAATGATAATGCATAACTAATGAGAATAAGATAACTATAGTGAATGATAATGCAAAATCTATGAGAATAAGATAACCAGAGTGAATGATAATGCAGAAACTATGAAACACAAATGCTAAACTATGATTGTAATATTTGCAAAATAAACCCTAGGGATACACAAATGCTAAACTATGATTGTAATATTTACAATATAAACCCTAGGGAAACACAAATACTAAACTATGACTGTAATATTTGCAATATAAATCCTACGGAAACACAAATGCTAATCTATGACTATAATATTTGCAATATAAACCCTAGGGAAACAGAAATGCCAACCTATGACTGTAATGGCTGTAATGAAAATCAATAAAAAGCTTACGAATGGAAAACAGTAAGTTTCCTATTAAAAAATATCATATCTTAAAGGCATGTACAACATAAACATACTCACGCACAACAATCTGGGAACCACACTTACATTTTATGACATGGAAACACAACTACTAACCTATGACTTTAATGGTTGTAATGAAGAACAATATAAAGATTATGAATGGAAAATAGTAAGAGGAATACCTAGAACAATATGGAAGCTGCTGGACTAGAATCTGTGTTGCTGCCTCCTCTTGCTGTTATGTTGGTCAATTCTGTGCTCGTCACTCCTCCTTTTCTTATGCCGCTCACTGCAGAATAAGTGAATACTTGAAGGTTTTTATGGCTATTTGAATTGGGAATTATTTGAATCTGATTGATGCTTGTTTGGTGTGGTGAATTAAATCTATGTCCTATTTAGAATTTGAATTCTATGTGATATGAATTGCATATTTGTTTGATTTTGGCCATTAATTCTTGAGTTGATTGGTTTGGTGTATTGTTTGCATTTGTTTCCATAATTTTTTTATGAATAATGGCGGGCCTACAACTTGTATTTTTGGATGCAAGTGGGTTTTTAGAGGAAAGAGCTAGTATGTGCGCACCCTACTTGGCGAGACGGGACAGACACCTGCTAATACGTGTTGTAGGTCTCATGTTTGATGAGGTAGGCAGATGCATTTGTGTGTTGTTTAGGTTATGCTATGGTGAGAAACATGGTTGTAATGGGTTAGCATTTCGGTCAAAGATGGGACACATGGGTTTGAATTGTTTTGACGTGGCACCTCTATTTTGTTGTGTAGTTGTGATTAATCTGTAAGTGATGCCTGGTTTGGTGTGACAGTCGGGTTTGAATGTTTATGGGGAAAGGTGCAAACTTTTATGATATGGTTGTTTTATTTCCAAGTTGGATCTTTACGATGATATGTCAGATACAATTTCAAAACGCTTACATGTGTTTGGCTACCAGCCTTAGCTTGTTTTGTTGACAAATATATATGATTAAATGTGCATTTAATATCTGATTTGTGTTTGATCTCATCATGTTTTTTTATGCAAATGTATTTTCCTTTCTCCTCTCCCCTACCTCATTATGGGTGCTTATTGTCACCTCCCCTGTTTTGCATGTATTAAGTACAACACGACGGTTACAGTTGGTAATAGATGTATAGACCGCCGGGAAGTAATCCAACCCCGCCGAAAAATGTTAACATCCTAACCGCATGGCGGTAACCTCAACTGCCACAGGATTGGTAAACAAAACGTAGTTTCTCATTTGATCTGCAAAGACTTGGAAAGTTTAGTGGACCCCGCTGCTACCGTGGTGCGTTGCTGCTCAATCGTAGACTTCATTGACCAAGTTTTCTCGCACGCAAGAGAGAATGTGGGGAAAATGGGAAGTGTTTAGAACAGTCAGAACATCTTCATTGACGGAGTGCATCGACATTTAAATTACATCAATTTGAACTTTTGTTCAATCTTCATTTAATCCATTTCCACACAAAAACGGAAGAAAGTTCTGAAAAATGGGAGGAAAGTGTTCGGCATCCTCCTTGAGATGTGGAAAGTTAGCCTGCGTGCATTACCTATTATCATTATTATCTGCCCTGTGGAATTAGTCCAATGCAGCGAAAGCCAAGCTCAGTCAAAAATCAAGTGACCCACTCGGAGTAAATGGGGAAATGATCAGGATCCCCCATGTGAGAAATGTGAGAAATCCGTGCAAAATAGAGACGCGTTACAGCTATATTTTAACTGGACCTGAAGAAAAGACAATTCTCATTTGAATGATACGAAAGACCTTGACTTCGTCCTACCGTGGCAGCAGTATCTCAATTGGATTTTGGCAGAGGTGAAATCAAAACGCAAGACAGGAAGACTCTTCAGGGCCTTACGTACCAACGTGCCGGCTGCGCAAAAATATCTGACCCTCTGTGGCGTTTTGATTTTGGTATAGTTGAATTCAGATTTGTTTTTAATTGTGAAAAGTACCTAGTAAAGATTCTTCCCCTGTAGCGTTTTGATTTTGGTAGTTGAATTGAGATTTGTTTTTAATTGGTGAAAGTGAGTGCTACCAAACTCCAATTTAAAAACGTTGTCATTGAACGGAGGGAAAGGGAGCAACTTCCATCGGTTGGCAATCTTGTCATTTGAGCTCTGAAACAAAAGTCAAGTCGTGCAGAGAAAAACAAGTGATTTGACCTGTATACGCCCAACTACGAAGTTCTATTAGATTTTAGTGATGATGTTTTTGTTTGTCATCGTATGGAAAGAGGTATTTGAAAATATTACAAAATTCACACTAAGTTTATAAGATTTGTGTTTTGACTGTTATCTTTTCCCCGTGCTATGTTATGGTAATAATAATCGATTAGTTATGATTATGTGGATGGATAACGTCAGTGCTCTAGCTTTTAATGAGGGGTGCTGGGTTCTAGTCTTTACAAACTAGCACTTGCAACTTCAGGGGTGCAAAGAATGTGCCCATAGGAAATTTAAGGGAATCTAAAGAAGATTAGGAATAATGGGGTGATGACTATCTAGAATACCTAATTTCACAAAATATTTGAATTTTTTTATCTTTCTCACCTAAAAAATTAAGAAAGTCAATAGAATATACATCTGGAGTAGAATTAGTGTCATGTTGGCTATAATAAAATTGCCTAAAGTGACTTAAATAAGTATTATACATGGGGTTTGATTAGTCTTTCTCCCTCTTCATGAAAGGTGAGCTAGGTGAGGTTGGCTGAGGCAAAGGGAGACGATATCACTCTCCTTTCTCCTTGATCTAAGGATTTAGAGTTTGAGTTTCGTGTAAACTAGACAGTTGTGCAAAGAAGGAAGAGAGCCTTTCCTAAATTTGTTGCGGTTTCTCATACCCAAAACAAGGGTGTGTGAGTTGATAGGATAGGTTCACAAGTTGTGTAGGATTTTTACCCTTTGGTTTTGAAGGTTGTTGGGTTGATAGAAATTACTAAATATATTCTATACCATGGAAGATTTCCTTACAAATCTCTTTGTCGATATTCATGATAAATTCAAATAAATAAAAATAATATTGAGTTTGCTTCCCGAAGATAAAGTAGCTAAGAAAAATAGGTATTGATTGTTATTTAGCAGCACTAATACATGTTTCTCCTTCCCCTCCACTCCATTGTAAAAGTTATCATTAGAGATTTCCATGAATGAGAGTCAAACACCTAACCGACCATCAATTTCTACAATAGAGACTTGAATAAAGGTGAAGCAAAACCATAGATTCTAAGCTATTTTTATCTACCTCTAATTTTAATAAAGCAGACAATAAGAAAATACATTTAGTCTATATAGTGAACTAATTGGGCTTTGAATGTTGAGGTCCTAATATAAAGTAACATATGCAATAAGAAAATACATTTAGTCTATGTAGTGAACTAATTGGACCTTGAATGTTGAGCTCTGAATATAAAGTAACATATGCAGATCAAAGCAATTAGAGATCCAAACACCTTCCTTAACTATCCCCCAATGCTTCACCGCTCTACAAATGAATGACTATTCCTACACGAATTCACTACCATTTGCACTCATACAATCTTTTTTTTGTTTTTCTTGTTTTACCAAAAACACCCAAAACCTAGAAAGGCAACAAGAGAGTTAAACTCTAAGTTAAAATCCCTCAAAGCAAATCTTAATAATGTAAAGCATTGTATAACCAAAATACTCACCATAATCAGAAAACAACCAAATTGGTGTTGATATTGTCAGTTGAAATCATTACCTACTTAGACCACAAGTTGAATCTACAGAAAATAAATTTCTCCTTTGCCAACAATGGTGTTGTGCTAAATTTGACTAAAAATATCAGAATTGCCAAGATCAAAAGGCAGGGGAGGCCGTCCAAAGCACCCTACAATAAAGACAGGAAGGCCTACGATTAAGGGCTTCATTTCCCAACTAAAAAAATTGCCTACACTCAAATATAGGAGGGGCTCTTGAGTCAGAAATGCATTGTATATACCACAAGCAAAATTCTTTACACTACAGCAAAGCAAAAACTATTCAAAGGTCTCCATTGTGAGTAGAGAAAATCTTCCAGAATGTCTCTTGCCTTATGCCACGTTTTTTGATTTAAACCTCAAGGTTTAACCGAATTTTCATATTCAATAAATTCCTATACATTTCATTACTCATAGATTGATCTTGTACATGATGATAACGTAAATACAGAGTGATAACGTAAATATAGAATGTTCACTAGTGGAAGGCATTTGAACCCAGTCAAGTCTTCACCGCCCTAGATCACTACCCATAATGTACATAAATACCCTTGAATACAATGATTATGTAGAAGAATACTTACAGACAAAAATTTCACCGACCACAGTTCATTGGGCAGTAATATGCAGCAATCGCACCTACATTTTTTATTTATATTTTTTTAGAGGAAAAGAAAAGGCAAAACAGTTGAAAGCAAATAACTCAGGCGATCATATCAAATTGCAAGATGAGGTAACCTAAAGGGGAGTGCGAACAGAAAACAAAAGAATCGCCTTCTCAGGAATCGATCCAATGCCGTGGAGGATATTGTATCTTTTAAAAAAGTATTTGCATCACTTCTTTCTTTTTATAGCACAAAAACTAAAAATTTGTTTGCTACAATTGTTTTATTTCCTCACGAATATTGTATGGGACATTGTGCACACACTCTGGGCTCTATTGACTGCACCCCAAAGGCAGTTATCTGAGCTATTGAGAGTAGATGCATTTAGTTTTTTTTAATTGAATAAAGCTGATATTTACAAGGAATAAAGCAGTCAGCAAAGACTACTAGGAAGAATAAAGAAATCAGAACAGAAGACCAAAAAAGAAACAGTCAGCAAGCAGGGAAACACCAAAGGTATAACATGAAGCAAAATAACACAAGGCTGAGCAAATCATAACAAAGTCCCAGGATAAGAATGCCCGTTGAAACCATTTCCAGCACCAACAATTAGCCAAATTCCTACGTTCATCGCTCAATTGAAAGCGACCAGAATAAGGGCAAATAAATGAACAGATCCTGCTTCATTAATAGTCTTTAACTCAAACAATCAGACTTCTCTAGTCAAATCCCTCTGGGGCATTACATCACAGCCTCACAAGCCTCCCTGAGCAAACCATAGGCTATTCGCTCCTCTGGTTAAGTTCCCATCCAAGGCACCCTACAACAAAGGTAGGCAGCAACCAAGGCTAATAGTAGCCAAAAACAACACCAGAGGCTCCTCCAAAATGAAAACTAGAGGAAAACCTCAACACAAACTCTAGACAGGCATATGAATCTAAAATGGCTAGAAACAAAGATAGGAGGAGCAAAGGTGATCCTAAGAAGTGAGAGGTAGTCCCAAAAGGGGTAACCTCATGGAGAACATCAATCTTAACCTTGAGCAACTGGTTAAGTGTATACACGTTCTCGCTACAGAAGCCCTATAAAGCCGACTGCCCATTCCTTTATACTCAGTTCAATGGCCGTAAAAGTTGAACAATACAAAATAAGTCGGTGAGAATTTAACGCTAAAGATCTGATATACAGATTTGATCTTTGATATCATAATATCTTATATAGAGATTTGATCTTTGATAAAAGTAAGTTGAATTTTCTCCCCAGAAGATATGGCAGTAGAAAAACATATTTACCGGCTGCCGGACAGGGAAAAAAAATGGCGTGAGACAATTCCGAGCACTATAATGCTCACATATAAAAGCCTATCGGCTAATAAGATAAAACTTGGTTGGGTTCATGTCTTTAAAAATAAAATAATTAGCAATCGTATCTTAGCGTGTAATCGGTACGCCAAAATTGAAAGAGTATTGGAATGGTTGACAGTAACCTTAGTTTTGTAATCCTATGATGGGTAATGATTTTGTGTTTTAGGAAAGGTCTCTTCAATTGTGATAGGTTGTAAAGGTAAAATTTGGAAATAATTATTCATAGGAAGGTTATCTGATGCAAGAGGGTACTCCCCTCTCATAGAGCACATACACAAAACTATAACAAAGACTTGATGCCATCACAATTCACAAACTGATACACACCTCAAAGATTGCAACTACAATTATACTATATTTTATTTAAATCTACTTCATCAACAAAATTCATACATTTGTTTTCAATGGCTTTGATTCTCATTTCAATCTCTCTCTCTCAATTTACTTCTCAGCTGATCTACTCCCTTCACCACTCTGGCTGCACCTTTGCTCTATCTCTGGTAATGTCTCTATCTTCTTTTCTTCTAAGGCAATGCCCAGCCAATCATTGATTCATAGTCCTTCCTTTTCTTTTGGCAGTGCTGTATTTTTTATTGACTTCTATTTTTGTTAAGGGTCGCTCCACCTCTACTCTTCACACGTCCCTTTGTTTGGCCGCTTAGGCACTCTCTTTCCATGTGGCCACGTTTAGACTGTTGATCTTCCCTTATTATTAATGCAGTGCCTCTAATATATCCCTGAGAATACTTTTGAAATCCTTTTTAAATCCCCTCAACAATGCTCTGCCTTCTCTTAAATTTTGCGTTTTACAACGCTTATATGAAGCGCTTAGTCTTCCTTGTGGTGCCTCATTTATGGATTTGAAGCCGTCCAACTTCCATACGTTTGTTTTCCCTTTTGGTTTGAATATCAATTTTGACTCAGTCAAAATCAATCAATTTTATATTTCAGGGAGATCATGATGGGGAAAGTCGATTTCCTCTTCATTCAAACTTTGTATAAGTTCTTTTGGTGTATGGTAGCCAATGCCACATTTTAATTCACTTGTCAATAAACTTCACAGCTTGAGTATACTTTATGCTGCTCATGAAATTTATTCTTTTATGAAAAAAACAAAATATTCCTATCTGCTTGTTTATATTTGTGGTTGGCACTCCTCCATTGAGATGCTTCCTTATGCAAATTTGTATTACACTACTCATTCATGAGGATTTCGTGCACACCCTTTTGGATGTTTACTTTGTCAAATCTAACCCATATGCCTATGTTGAAGTTTTGTCATTTCTTTTTGCCTTGAAAAAAACCTTCATATTAGTAATCTCTTGGTTCTCTAACCTTATATTGTTCTTTCTTCTTTCTATGATCTACTAAGTTTGATTCGATGCAAATGGCTTCCTCTTCTGCAACCAAAGTAAATCAGGATCAACTAGAAAACACATTTCACCAGCTTGCCCCTTACTTTGCACGTACATCTACCTTGCCTATATTTGGTGTTCCAAGTGGCCCAAGATTAGTCTTTTAAAGATGAAATTAGCAGCTCTATCAAAAATTGTAACTTCCTTATACCAGCTATGCATCTGAAGACTTGTATCATTTAAACTGATTTTCCTTTGATTGCACCTACCTTCTCATACGAAGGGAACCAATATAACATCCAAACAATGAGTTTTAATATCAATCTACTCCTATGCATCAAGGTTGTGTTTGCCTCAAAACATGAACAAGTTATTCAGCCAATACCCAACTAAGTTTCATCCTTTGGTGTAGATATTTAGGAATGGAATTGCTATCAAGATAAAAAGAGCATGATGTCTATAGACATTTCGTCGAACAATTGTCATGAAGCTTCAATTCTCCAAACATGAAGACATCCGCGACAACAAAACCAAACTAAAACATCAAAATGCGACAACTCAATCCACCAAAATAGCATATTTTTGGTTGACAGAGGATCACGTATTCACCTGGGATGCTCCTGCATCATTATGCATGTAGCCATGTTCTCTATTTGAAATTGAAAGGTACTATACCTCTCTCTTTTGCTCTATCTCTTTCTCTCTTCCTCTCTTTGTCTCTCTACCTCTCCCTTTTTCTCCATCTCTCTATGTCTGTCTCCCTATTTGTCTCTCTACGTAGATCTATATATATCTCGGTCTTCCTCTCTAGCTCTCTATTTCTTTTTATCTGTCTCTATCTCTATTTCCCTGTTACACACTTCCTCTCTCTAAGATTTCCCTCTCCCTATGTTCCTCTCTCTCCTTCATCTATTATTTCTCACTCTACCTCTCTTTTTCTCTATCATATCTTTCTCTCATCCTCTCTTCTCTCTTTGTCTCTCTACCTCTATCTTTTGTTCTCTCTTTCTCTCTTCCTCTCTTTTGCTCTATCTCTCTCTTCCCCCTCCCCTCTCTCTCTTTCTCTATCTTTTCACCTTGTTATGTCGGAAAAAGTATCCTTGGGGGCTTTTTCCTCTTAAGGTTTAGCTCTCGGGTCCTTTAGAATGCATTTAGAGCATCTCGCATGATTTTGATGATTCCCGATGAGAAAACCCTAAAGTTTCATGGCATTTGGGACTCAGGGGGTGCACTTAACATAAATCCCACCTGAAATAGGGGGGAGGACTTGGGTGCATGCGCCCTAGTCCTACCTTATTTTAGGTCAGGATCTATTTTTAGGTGTCAGTTTATGACCATTATTTAGGTTCTATGTTGACATCCTAAGTTTGAATTACGAAATTCTTAGCAGGAATGTTTGTAGTTACATATAGAAGCATGACTAGTGATTCATTTGTAAACTAGATGGCATTTTTTATCTATTAGCTTATGCAAAAGTGATTCAAGGCATTCATTGTGTTACAGAGTAGTATTTTGTGTTGTTATTGTGTTTGTATTTGTAGATTTGGCATCCATCTCCTCATGGCATGAAGAGCATCTTCCTTCCATGAGATCTTCGCTACAAGGTGATATCAATTGTGTTTTCTATCATTTATCATTTATATTTTTGCCTCTATCCCATAGGGATATGCACTCTTTATCTGAAAACAGTGTTAGGAAGACTTTAATGTCTCTCCGGGGCTTGACCGAGGCAGGCCTCTAAACACCACAACCCCCAACCAACTTTTCTGTGATTGCAAGTTACAAGTTGTGAAAGCGAATGAAGTGGAGTTGTAGTAGAGCAATGCAGACAATCGTAATTGTAGATCAGAGAAGAAAATAGGGACCTGGACTCAGGCACCGGCTCATTAGTCCTCTGGATCCTGCAAGTGTAAAATCTCTGGAACAACAGGAATAGGTTGCAGACAACATTCCCAGATCCTGACAAAAACTGTGACACTAGACTAGGGTGCCTGCTCATTAGTTCTTGATTTTTCTGCACACCAAACTTTGAAATATAGTATGTATTTGGTTGTCATTTGATATCTCTGCGTGTGATCATTTTCTGTAATTTATTCGTTTGTTTACGATTTCACAAAATTAGGGTTTTGAGTATAATTGGGCTTAATTGAACAACAAAATCACACAATTCTAATCTTCCCCTATGTTCCAAGTGATATGAGATCTGTAGTAAAGTTCTCTACTTGGTTGGATGTCCTTGAATGTTTGGTGGTGAAAAGAAGATCAAACACAAACCATTAATATCAATCCTCTTCATTTTTAACCCTAAACACACCTTTCTCTCACTTCATCTATCTTCTCTCTCTTTCTCCCCTACTTTATTTCTCTTTCTCACTTCTCTCTCTCTTTCTCTCTCACTTCTCCCTCCCTCACTCTCTCTTTGTTTCTTTATCTCTATCTCTCTCCCCTTGTTTGTTCCTCTCTCTTTCTCTCCACATAACATCTTAAGCGTAAATTGACTAAGGTGGAAGATGTGCATAATTTGACAAAAGAGAGACTTGATAAAATGATTAATTCAATTGGAGGTTTTGATCCGATAATTTCATACGAAACAATAGTATCTCTCTACATATTTTTCTCTCTCTCTACCTCTCTCTTTTTCTATTTCTCTTTATCTCTCTTCGTCTTCATCTCCCTCCCCCTTCTCTCTCACACACTTCCTCTCTATGAGATCTCTCTCTCCCTATGTTTTTCTCATGTTTCTCTCTTCCTATGTTTTCAAAATGAGACTCTAAGAAGACTATTGGTGCACTAGAGAGATTCCCAAATAATAAGTCAATACTCTTGCATGGAGTTATGATGTTCACATTATTTTCTTCATCACTTATAGGCAAATCAAAATATTGTTTTCAAAACCATTAGTTATATAATGTTATTAATAATGTATATAAATAATAATAAATGACAACACCTAGTAACAAGAAATTTCATCCAATCAACCTATACACTGACAATATTCTACTCTTGTTATTCTTCTAGGTGTGTTGACATGAGTAATGGGTTGGTTCTTTTCCCTTAGCCCATTTGTTGTTTTTTGGTGTATTATAAATCTTAGTTAATTCATTCGTAGTCACACTTGTTTGTATCCCTAGACATTAAGAATCACCTTTTTCTTGTGGGTTTGGACATTTCCTATTTTTCCCCGAAGGATGCTGTTAGCTATGAAGAATTTCTTTGATTTAGTTTCTTTTAGGAAGACAAAGAGTAGAATAGAAGATAATGTAATCTACAAATGATAACCTATGTATCTAGTGCCACCATTTACAACTGGTTGGCCATATATTTTCCTTTTTTTTTAGTGGAAAGCTATATTTCTTAGAAGTGTTTTTCCATGATAATAAGTAGTTAGGAACTGATGGGATCTACTTGCCTAAAGCTTCTACAACTATTTATCCATTTGGATATTTATTGTGATGGAGAATGAGGGCATACACATACAACATTGTATCCAATCAATCATCTATTTGTTGAATCTAAATTTTCATAGAGTCTTTAGGAGGAAGTTTGAATCACACTTGTAAAATGCTTTAGATATGTCAAGAATTATAAAAATACCTAATCAATGTTGTTTTGGTTGAGTGGAGTTGTTGGCTAAGATCATGTCCTTCATAGTGCATGTACTGGTTGATCATCCACTTACAATAACTTTATAAATTAGTGAATGTTCTAGATCTTCCTATCTCCATTTTTTTAGATACAACATAATTGAGTGGTATACCCAAATGATGCAAAGTAACTTTTGCACCCCTAGTTCTAGAGAACAAAGAAAGGATGTTGATCCCCTTTAGATAAATAGCTTCAAAACAAAAAGATGGTATCCTATAATGAACAATTTTACATCTATGGAAGCCATTTTTTAAATGTTTGGTTACAAAGTCTCCTTCATGAGTTGGATGTCCGTAGTTCTAACCCTTGATCATGTTAAATCAAGCTTGTTGTCCTCTGTCATGTGTTTGCCTTATTTATATATAAGAATTAATATATTCAGAAAACAATATAGAATATATCAGATTTTAATACTTTTAGTATAATATTTATTCTAAAATTGAGTATTTAAATTATATTTATATATCTATATATTTTAGAATTATGCATGAGACATAAATTAAGAGTAAACATATTTCTAATATAATATATAATATATTAAATTTACCGTCTCTCTCTCTCTATTCAATCCTTGCAAAATAAAACTAGGGTTAGAATGAATATATGTCCATATCTCCATCTCTCTCTATCTCTCTATTCAGTTCCTTATTTCTTCCCCTATGTCTCCTCTTTCTCTCTCACTCTCTCTTGATTCTTTATTAATTTGTATCAATCTCCCTCTATTATTCCCTCTTCCTCTCTCTCTTTCTCTAGATCATGAATCTAGATCTATGTCCTTCATATTCCATGTATTGGTTGTTCATCCACTTACAATAACTTTATAAATTAGTGAATTTTCTATCTCTTCCTATCTCCATTTTTGAAATACGATATAATTGAGTGGTATACCCAAATGATGCAAAGTAACCTCTACAACCCCAATTCTAGAGAACAAAAAAAGATATTGATCCCCTTTAGATAAATTGGCTTCAAAACAAAAATATGGTGGGTGGGTGCAAAAAGTGGTCAACTTACAAAAAAAATTAGGCATAACGTGCTTGCGTTATGGCTTGGTGTTGCTGAGCCTACACCAAACCATAACATGCTTGTGTTATAATGCGAGCACATTATGTACTATTATATATATATATATATATATATATATATATATATATATATATATATATATATATATATATATATATATATATATATATATATATATATATATATATATATATATATATATATAAAGGTAGCATTCCATTTCATTATTTCATATCAAATTCCAAGAAACCCATGGCTTGAAAAGAGAAAAGAGTGCACTTACGTTATCTGGGATCCAATCATTAGGTATTTCTCATCGATTCATCATCAAAATGCCGCCACGACATTGGGGAAATTGAAGAAGTAAGTTTTATTTGCTTTCTTGTGTGAATTTATTGCTAAATAGGTAGGTTAAAATAGTTTTTGATGTTAATTTATTAAATTTATAGGAGAATATAATGCACCTCCTCCTCCTCCTAAAAATCCACAAAATCCTCCATCACCTAAACAACAAATACCTGCTAAAGAAGAACCCCAACCACAAACACCTCTATTTATTCTTGAATATGCCCCTGGAACACAAGAAAATATAATGGGGCAAATTGGAAACAATAAGAAACAAATTGAGGACATAATTGCAAGGTTCAAAGAACCTGCAACTTCAACCTTGCATAGATCCATGCTTGCTCAATCCCTTGAATCTATGTTATCAAATGTAGATTCAATAAGCAAGCAAATCACTAGTTGGACAAAAAAGAGGAGAGAATTTAGAGAGTATTATGCTGACAAGTTGTCATATGAACAAGTTAAAAATGAACAAATTACAAAACTGGACTTGTGTTCCATTTTCACAAACCCACGAACAAATGAATCTCTACCCCTTACATGCAAGAGGTTCCCTATCCATTGGTGTAACAATCAAGCGATAAGGGACAATTTTGAGTAGAGGTGGTGGATGGTTTTTGACCATCCTCCATGCAACAGTAATGAGGTCTCGCAATATTTTTTTAAGAAACTCTACTGAGTTTGTGAAAAATAAAGTGCCAAATTGTTTTGATATGCGGGAGTTCCAGGGTAGAGGTAGGGGGTCAACATAAGATAGACTAGGGGCACGTGTTGACCCATAGTGGCTAGTGAGATGAGCACTCACCAGACTGTTCCATGACCACATTTATATACCTTCTGTTGTGAAGGAGAGTGTTGAGGTTGAGACACTCCAGTCCATTAGTGCCTTAACCCAGAGCATCTTACATCATGCTAGTCCTACAGCATAGCATGGGTCAGGGGAGAGTTTGAGTACGGTTCCACACCATACTTGTCAGACTTGCGGGTTAGCATGTGGTTATGACCCCACGAATAGTCATGACGCAGGTGCGTAGGCTACATCTGCAGCTGAGCAGATGGTGATGACAGATTCCCTCCTGAGTGAGACTTTTAGGGTTGATACTCAGGTAAATCTTAGCAAGTTCATTGAATGTAATTTATTAAATTTCATTTTTGAAATGCAAGATTAACTAATTTAGTTTGATGATTTTAATGAAGTATCAAGGTCATAGCGTTGATGCAGTTTTTAGTGGTTCTCCACCTACATATTACACTACATCATCTATTGTCGGGGTATGTAACTAGTAAACAATTATAAATATTACATGTGAATAGCATCGTTATATGAATGGTATTCTAATATCTGATTTTAGATGTTGAATAGGTTAATGTTAGGGTAAAATGTGGATTAATCAATTTAACAATAATAAACCCAAACATCAATAGAATAATGAAATCAAGAAAGATTGAACTAAATGAAGCAATGAGTAATACAATGCAAACCTTCCTTGTTTCAAAGCTTTTATTGTTCGCCTATTAAAACCGTCCTTGCTGGTATGAAGTAGGCCCTCAGAGAGTGCACTCCTTTAGCTGTGTTGTAGGATGTCGGTAGTAAATGGCTATATTGGTAAATATTGTTGTGAAGTAGAGCTTCAAAGTAAATGGTGATCTCAAGTAGATTGTATTGGGGGTGCCAAAGGTGCGCTGGTGGATTTCTGCAGAGTAACAATATAAATAACCTGGATGATTAGAATGGAAGAATGAGGTTTCATTTATAGACTCAGAAGAATGAGAATTAATAGTTGAGACGAAATGAGCCGATCAATGGTTGAGAATGGTTGAGAAATGTGCAACCAGTAGAAATATGACAAGTGTCCCACCTCCATCATGAAAGAGGCGATTTGACAAAATTGATTGGTTGGTTAACTCCTTTAACTGATCAGTTAACAAACTTGATTAGTTAGTTGGAAGAATGGATTGAGGGATTGACTCAATTGATTGAGGGATTAACTCAATTGACTAGTTAGTTAACACTTTTGATTGATTAGTTAACTAACTTTGATTAGAGAAGAAATAGGACATGTGGGTGAGGGAAAATTAGATAATTAAATATTTAATATATTTAATTACATGTGCAACAGGGTGAGGTGGACAAGATGAGGTGGAAAAGTGAGGTGGATTTTTGAAATTAGAACTTAGGATAGAGGAATTTACGAATAATTAAATAATTTAGGATTATTTAATTATGTGAGATATTAGAAGAATTTAGGGAATTTAATTAAATAAATTGATTTTATCTAATTATGGAATAGTGAACCGATTAAATAAATCTAGAATATTTATTTAATTGATAGAAGAATGGAATAAATATTTAGAATGAATCGTGTCATTTTTAGGCGTATACATTTTGCCCCTCTTTGATGCAATGCAGTTTATGGCGTTGCCTCAAAGAATAAATAGTCTGATGATGATACATGCCCCAGTTTGCCCCTGGTACAAGTTTAATGACGATAGGATGCCCCCTCGGGAGATTGGACAGGAAACGGGTAGAAGGCGCGAGACAGACAATCTCACGAAGACGAAGGGGTACAGGTGAGGTTTGAAGAAAAGGGATGCGGTTCAAAGAAACGGGAAGAAAATTGGAAGAAAAGCGGGCGCGGGAAGTAGTCACAGTCATCACCTAGCCAGATATAGGGTTTGCAAGCTATAAATAGGAGCTAGGTCCACAAGATAATTCATTTGTACACTTGGTTGATCTGGATTTGAGTTGGAGAGCTTAGAGCAAACTTGGAGCAGCATGGCAGCCAGAGCAGCAAACATTCCACACGAGGAGCACCGATTCGAGCGAGTCCGTTGATTTGGTTGGCCAGCAGAGGCAGGACCTCCAGTATGTGCTTCAAAATTTTTTTCCTAGGGTCGAATTAGGGTGTCATAAATGCTAGGCAAAAACTAGGGTTTTAAATGCACAGAAATGCAGAACGGTGCATATACCACGTGAAATGGCGCATATGTCATTTTGCGGCGCATATGCCGATTTGTGCGGCGCATGCGTGAAAGCTGTGCATATGTAGAAAAAGTTGGCGCATGCATACTATTGCGGCGCATTCATGGAATGTAACGGTGCATTTACCGGAGCAGTGCATACGTAGAATCAAGCGGTGCATACATGTGTTTCTGCAGCGCATATACCAGAAATGGCACATATGTCAAGAAACAGTGCATTCATCGAGAAGCAGCGCATTTACCACCTGTTGTGGCGCATTTGCTTTAGATAGGCAAAAGACTTAGCAAATTGACCTGATTGGTGTCCTGTTTGACATGACAATCAATAAGCTATCTCTGAGATTGTAGGAATCTAGTCAAGAGATGTAGTGTGCTGTTTTGATCAATTTGAAATGCTAAGTTAATTGATATGTTTCTATAGATATGTTGAGTATGGCTTGACGCCTTGCTTTGCGTGCTTGTAGGAGGAGATACGAGAGACATTGCAGTCGAGGGAGATGTTCCTCATGCCCCTATTGTAGAGATACATGCTGACGGAGATTGACAGAGAGGCACTTGGTACCATGGGACTTGACTTTGTATGCTTCATGCCCGAGGTTCAGGTGAACTGCGGATTGTTGACGGCTGCAGTGGACAGGTTCCATAGTGAGGATGGGACCTTCCACCTCCCTACTGGCGAGATGACTATCACATTGGAGGATGTTTACAGGATTCTACATTTTCCGATTCAAGGTGACTTGGTGGAGTATGATCCACAGAGAGGCATAGGACTTGCTGAGTGCAGGCGAGTATTCGATGATCCAGGTTTGGTTGGACAGGTCATCCCATGGCACGATATCTATGACTGTTATGACTACTTCCCTGGGATTGTGGCAAGATTGATCGGAGGCGTTGTGTGCCCCAATAGGAGATCGCATGGATTCCCCATTGGATGGGGTAGGATCATGGAGAGGATGGTGACAGAGGGCACCCGATATGTGTGGGGTGTGTGTGTATTGGCCCACTTGTACCATGACATGCACCAGGTAGTATACCACTAGAGCATGAGCCTGTCATCTGGTGTGTCACTTTTACAGTTTTGGCTATGGGAGCACATAGCGATCACGAGACCGATTTGTGTTTTTCCTAGACAGAGAGGGGAGCCCTACAACTATGGCTACGCAGGGGTGATTTCCCAGCATAGGCTGGGGAAGTTGGAGTACTGGAGGCATGCGTTGGATGGGGTAGATGTGGTCGTCTGGCGACCGTATCTGGACTGTGAGCCGTGGGATGATGAGGCAAATGAGTTACCATACTGCTTTCAGATGAGATGGTTGATAGGACGGACCCGCTACATACTAGAGAGATAGATGACAGGCAGGGTATAGAGATAGTTTGGTAGGAGGCAGGGCATGCCACAGGGGCAGGTTTACTTTGCACGGACACATGCGGAGAGGATCAGATGGGGGCCGATGGCATCTTATGAGGAGGCCCTAGTAGAGTTTTAATAGACACCCTATGTCACCTGGGATATGAGGACGCAGATAGCAGATGCAGGGACGACGTAGGAGTACAAGGACTAGATTACTGCACACCCCTTTCCGAGGTATTCAGGGCTTGGGATGCTGGTGCCTCGCTTAGATGAGGCAGACTCAGATGAGGAGGGCCAGGTTGGCCGGAGGAGGAGGAGGGGTAGAGGCAGAGGGAGAGGAGATGATGATGATGGAGGCTGATCTAGACAGAGGCAGAGAGTTGAGGAGGGGCCAGAGGTTGCACAGCAGGTACCCCCAGAGGTACTGCAGGTACAACGAGGACAGATGCTGCCACCACAATAGGTGGCACAGTAGGAGATGCCCCAGCCACAGGAGTTGGGACAGGCAGAGGTAGCACAGGGGCCAGCGCAGCCAAACATGCATGAGAGGGCCATAGCTAGCCTGAGAGGACAGGTGAGAGAGCTGCGGGCACAGCTTAAGAGGGTAGATGGCCGACGAGAGACAGATGCAGCGGTGATTACAGGGCTGACCTGTGAGAGGGATATGGCAGATGCACGGGTACGTGTCATCCGTGTAGAGCGGGACACTGCAGTGGCGGCTCTAGGGACAGAGGTAGCCAACTCCTTTTTGGTTGGGTAGGTGCAGCAGGCACAGGCACAGTTAGGCCAATCACAGACATAGCTAGCACAGGTACAGGCAGAGCTTGCCCGAGCACAGGCATAGGTGCAGTATTACCGGGGCCTATACCATGGGGCAATGCCAGCGAGCTAGAGGGCTTCGAGCTTCAGGAGTCAATCTGGGGCTTTTAGAGAGCAGGTCCATCACGGTGAGGGGCTGGCAGTGGTGGCCCACAGCAGCAGGGGTAGACTTGTATTAGATTTTGTACTTTTTGGGACATGTATCACCATCCTGTTGGATGCATTTTGTATATGACATGGACTTAGAGATAGAGATTATGATATTGTACATTTGGACCTCTTCTTATGATTTGTATATATGATGATGCAACCTTATGATTCGTGCTATATGTTTATGAAACTATGATGATTCATTTCTATTGTATGATGTGATGCATGTGCAGGCTTAGATGTTCTATTTGACGTTATATGAGATGTTTGTGATATGATGCTATGTGATGCCTATATGATTTAATGCCTATGTGATATGAGTGTTTGATCTGATATGTTTCAAATGTATGCAAATGCAACGTGAGTACTATATGAGAATGCAACTGTTTTGTGCGATGCACTTAGCTATGTTTTTTATTTCTTTGTTGTTTTGATACGATATGATGATGATAAATGGATGACCTGATGCATTTGATTATGTATGCAACTGATTTAATCATTTTCATGACTATCTCAAATGTGATATGATATGCACCTATATGCTTTGTTTTTGTGATGTCCAAATGTACTCTATCAACCCGAGAATGACAAGATGATGGATAGAAGAATTGACGTGATTTAGAAATACTTAGAAGCTTCATTTGATATTGCTACTCTACACAGTTCGAGTATTGTTTATTTGTATGGGGTATGGATGCACGGATGTGTGTATGGATATAGGATGGATGCTTTGCATTTGGAGTGCTTTATTTCATCATTGGGCATTTTATTTTTGGTACTTTTTCTGAAATGTTGTAAGTTATTACAAGCATCTAGGTATAATTGAACCGAGATAACCTGAGTACTGCTTACATGGATTTTGATATAGCAAGTTAATACAAGCATCTAGTCAAAATTGAATCTAGATGACCTGAGTACTTCTTGCGTATCAACAGACAAGGATTGCCCCTGTTCATGTTAGACCTTTGATGTCCTCGATGATCTTTTGCCGATCATGTCTTTAGACAAGGCGTCACATTACTAAAGTTTAATCCACAAACAACAAACAAAGAAAAGAATCATGCCCCCATCATAGCATCTCTAGCTTTTGGCATCCTTGAGTAGCATAGAAAGGCATGATAGCAGAAATCAAGACGCTGTAATTTTTAACCTAGCCAACACAAATCATTCTTGCCTTTGAGATGTGTTTGTTTCTTGCCATATTTTGAGTAAAATCATTTAGAAGACCTTAGGTGTTGTTCTTCTTTGCCGTGGATAGGTTAAGTGCCTTGCATCAAAAAATTTTGCTTTGGGGAGCAGTTCTGCTTGCGCTTGCTTGCTTGGTGAGAAGGTTTCACAATCCTTATTGGAGAGACGAACCCTAAGGGACTGACCTAGTGCCTCGGGGGCTCATTGTTAAATGGCCTTGCCTACGTGACGATGCAAAGGCAACGTAGTTCGGGGTAAACCCTAATGGACCTAAGACCTAGGCGAGAGAAAGTGGAGATGGACTCGGCTGGATAGAAGGATGAGGTATGGAACGGATGGGACAATGGAAGCCTTGGGCGCGCATTTGAGAAATGGCCTTGCCTATGTGACAACACAAAGGCAATGTAGTTCATGTATTTTGACCGTGGAAAAAAAACTGACGAGAGACACTATGCTAGGCTTATGCGATGGATATGGTATGGGACAAAACCTTGGTTGACAAGGCCGACAAAGAGATAGAGTAGCAAGCCATTATAGATAACTGTCAAGAGTTTATTATGGGATAGATATGGGTCGAATGGGATGCAAGTGGAGAAAGAATGGACTCAAGGTGACAGAATTCCCAGAGATGGAGAAGACGGTTTATCACAAGTAATGCCTGTTTACCAGGTTTTCATCACTTGCTTTTATTTGCACGAGAAGCTAGAAAGTAAACATGACACCTTTTTGCCAGGTTTTCATCATGATACCTATCCAAGGCACCTGTTTGCCAGGTTTTTACCAAAGAACGAATTTTTTTGTATGTTTCTATTTTTTTCTGATTTTTTTCTATTTTCTCTTTCATCATGTTTTTGATTTTTTTTGTATTTTTGTGCCCCCTTGCATTGGGGTTCTCCTAGGTATAGAACCAGTGAAGATGCATGCTATTGATTGGGTCATCAAACATCTCACCCTCTGATGTTGCCAACTGATATGCCCCTGATCTGTAAGCTGCTACAATCACATAGGGCCCAAGCCAGTTAGGTTCAAACTTGCCTTTCTTTTCTCTATCTTGTTGATTGCAAGGATTCTCCTTAAGAACAAGGTCCCCAACTTTAAAGATTCTTGGGCGAACCTTGTGATTATAGCTTCTTGACATCATCTGTTGATATGCTTTGAGATGATCGAAGGCTTTCTATCGCCTTTCTTCTAGTAACTCTAGTTCTTGCAACCTAGAGACCCTGTATTCTTCATCTGATATGAGACCCTTTAGTGACACCCTGAGGGATGGTAATTTGACTTCAATGGCAAGGATGGCTTATGAACCATAGACAGGGGTGTATGGTGTAGCACCTGTGGGAGTGCGTATACTAGTTCCGTAGGCCCGCAGAGTGGGATTGAGTTAGACATGCCAATCACGGCCAGCATCATTGACTGTCTTCTTGAGAATTTTCAAGATGGTCTTGTTGGATGCTTCATCTTGACTGTTACCTTGGGGGTAGTATGGAGTGGAGAAAAGGTGTTGGATGTTGAAACGTTCACAGAGTTCTTGGACATCCTGGTTTTTGAATGGTCTTCTGTTATCTGTGATAATGGATGAAGGAATGCCATATCTGCAGATAATGTAATTCAGGATGAATGAGGAAATTTGCTTACCTGTGATGGTGGTGAGGGGAACGGCTTCAATCCACTTTGTGAAATACTCAGTGGTAGTTATGATGAATTTGTGGCCGTTGGATGAGGGTGGATGGATCTTTCCCACAAGGTCAAGTCTGTTGATAACTGAGAGGGGGGGTGAATCAGTTATCTTACTATTTTCTTCTTTCTTAACTTACTTAATAATTAATGCAGCATTAATCCAAATAAGAAAACAAAACTATGAAATGGAAATACACATGACACAATATTTTTGATGTGGAAACCCTGTTAAGGGAGAAAACCATGGGGTGATTAACCTAAGATTATATTCTCTGTTAGAAGAATGGAAATACAAAATGGCACTTGCCAATTAGGGCTCACTGCCCGAGCACACTGCTCACAGGGAGGCACACTGCCTACAAGAGACACGCTATCTACAAAAAGAGTGTTATACAATACTTGAACTGATTGGTAGCATCCACATATGCTAGAGTTCAGTTCTGGTTAGGCTCAGTACACTGATCTGCTGCACTTCATATTTCCTCTTCTCTTATGCTGCTTTCCTTTCACATACCGGACCTTCCTTACTGTTTCTGCTATGCTCTGCTTTTATTCTCACATCAACAACACCCACAACACTTCTCACAACTAAATCCATCGTGTATATGTATCCGCACAAGTGATTTCATCACCTTTCTAGTCGGCACCCGGAATAGTCAATCTTTTCACAAGCTTTGATCTGTCGGCTGAATCCTTGCACACCAAGTAATGCGGATCAATGATATACTTATGGAAATCATTAATCATGTCGGCTAAACATAATTCATGCCTTCATAACCTTCACCAACATCAGTAACACATCTGGAATAATGTCTGATGTTCTGCCAGTCAGTTCTTCCTCTGTTCACACTGTCACATGAGAACCCGACACTCAAACATTCATATCTCTTTATCCTTTTCACATCGGAGGCTCAAACCTTGGAATCTATCAGTCAAGATACTCCTCTTGACTTCCCCAAATCTGCACTTCACCAAGATGCTTCCTCTGAGAGATTCGGACCTGTCTGTCAGACCTCGCCACATGCTCTGTTCTTGTTTACCGGACCACAACATTCTTCACTCTGACTTCCGGTAGAGACACACCATGTCCTGCGGATGTGTGGGATGAACTTTGTTGCCATCAATGACAACAATCATGAATCCTTATAGTGTCTCTTGCCAACAATCTCCCCCTTTGGCATTGATGGCAACACTTCGTGAAAAATGACTAAGTGTTTACACTATGCTCCCCCTTGGCTGATGCTCTATTTTTATATACATTTTCTGGAGCTCCCCCTTAGTTGGATTCCTCATTTTTCACTCCTCTTCACTCCCCCTTTGACATCAATGGCAAAGGGTAGGGTCTGCATATCAAAATTTTCAAAAATTTTAACTATACTTAGCCGCATATTACATACTCACATAAGCTAAAGAATGTCTGCAAAGGATGTCTTCAATTGGATGAGTTTTGTAGCCCAACTTTGCTTCATTCTATCTAAAATTGAAATGTGACCACTCAAAAAAAACACAAAAGCTTCTACCCTCTTAAGATCTGTCGGATTATTGGTTTGGGCGGTAGTCTGAGCATCACTTATGACCTCATGCATGGCCTCTAACTTAGGGATAATGATTCTTCTGAGTTCACCCATCCAGCTAATTATGTTTTTCTTTTCCTTCTCAAAATTCTTTATTGCATTTGTGATTGCAATAGTCTGACACTCTTGATTGACTATGGAGGAAGAGAGAGGATCAAAACTTTGAGACAAACTTAGTAGTTTATTCTCTTGCTCTTTTATTTTCTTCTCAATCTCTACTGTTGCTTTGGACCATAAAATACAAAATTTGTATACTTTTCTGCCATCTATAAGAGCATTTTCTAAGCTCTTTATCCCAATATTCATACTCCTTCTATCATTAATGATCAACCGTTGTACCTCTAAGAATCTCTTATTCAAAAACTCCTTCCAGACCTTTTCTTCAGCTGACTTCTTTAGAGAATCAAAATGTGTACTAACCCTACTGACTAGAGTTTTGAGATTACCAGAAGAGGAGGTTGTGGGATCTTTCTGAAATGATGGCATAATCTTTTCAAGCACTCCGGAAGTAGCTTCTATCAACTCACAGTCTTCCATACGAGACTTTAGGAGTTTTTCTTTCACCTTTGCATTAGCGAATGAAGCTATCTTCATAGTCTGTACCGGAAAGAGAGAATCAAAATTAAATGGTCCTTGTAGAAGCTCCAGTTCATCAATCTCCATTGTTTCTTCATTCAGGAATTCTTGGATAGTTTTTGTAGTGTCTCTTGCCGGAGACAGATGTTTCTTCTCTTCTGCATTTTTAGGGCTGTCCCTTGGAGCTTTCTCTCCTTCTACATTCTTAGTACTGTCAACCTCTTTTACCTTGACCTCTACTTCTTCCTCCTATATTCTTTCTTCTCCTTTAGATCTGGAGACTGTAGGTGAAACCAGAGGAGAAATATTAGTCTGTTCAGGGCCCACCTCTTCTGTCAGTTTCTCAGTAGATTCTTCTGCAACACTAGTGGTTGAGGGGTCAGTACCCAAGTCCTCTATAATTGGAATGTTGAATTTCTTAAAAGCATTCCAGAGGATCTCTTCCGTCTCTTTTGCCAATTTGTTAGTTTCACCAAGCATTAGCCGATTCATCCTGGCTTTGCTCTGGAACTCGTCCTTGCAATCTTTGAATACCATATTCATTGTCTTGGGATCGATTGAAGGAAATAGCTAAATTGCTATCTGTTCCTGGATCTTGAGATCTTTTGCTCGAGCATTATTCTTCCTCATTTCAAGCCTTTTCTCTAAGCTTTTGGGAATTAGAGAGATAATTTCAATAAAAGCTTTGTTGTAAGTGTTCAAAAACTAAACTGTGGCTTCCTCCAGAATCTGTTTATCTGCTTCATTATATTCATCATAAAATTCTGTTAAGGGTTGCAGGTTCCCATCCACAGTGACTGCTTTTACTACAACATCCAAGGATAGAGTGGATTTTTTAGCAAATTCCTCTTCCTTCTCTTCTTTTCCTTGACTGGTAGAGGATTCACTAGAAGATTTCTTCTTCTTCTTTAGTTTCTTTATCTCCTCATCTGATTCGGTTTCCTCTTCGTCTCTTTGACTAGCATAAGCCCTTGTGGCTTTTGTCTTTGATCTTTTCTTTCCTTTGCCGGATACCTGGACTTCTGATTTTGATGTTTTTGAGCTTTTAGCTGTGACAGGTGTAGATCTCTTTGATGATCTGGTTCGGGTTGAGGTTTCTACCAGAGCACTTTCCTTGCTTTTCTTTTCTGCCTCTTTCTTCTCTTCCTCAGCCCATTCCATCTTTTTCTTGTGGGCATCAAGTGCCTCCTTTGAGATGCCAAGGCCTTGGGCACTATTTTCTACTTCTTTTCTCACCTTCCTCTTGATTTCAGGTTCTCTAAGTTGCACATGAATCTTTACACTCAGCTCCTCAAAGGTTCCAAATCTTTCTGCTTTTGAGTCCTTTGGCTGACTGAGCATGTGTTGAACATGTAGCTCTACAATTTGTTTATCAACTTCATACCCATAGGCATGATCTAGACTGTCCTTGGCTCTACTGCCTCCATTAGGCATTAATCAGTGTCTACCATGAAGCACACTGTATCCTTGTATTTCTCAACTACTGATTTGGGGATTCTTTCTCTGATTTACATTGTATTTTGAAATTGCTTGAAGTAACCCCACAGAGCTGTATTCCTTGCTTTAGCATCCCCAAGTTCATATAAGTAGTCTCTGATCTGAATTGCTACTGGCTTGTCATTTTGCCATACCCATCCATTTGATCCGGGCAGCTCATTCATGAAGTAGAAAAATAGACATAGTATTAGTCCACCATATTTAAAGGAATTCTTCTTGTCCTTTTTGATTTTCTATATGTTTTCCATTAATTGGCTCAAAAGAAGTTCACAGAGATCATATTTTGCATTCTTTCTCAGCATCTCATAGGCAGTATATCCTGCAATTCCAGATACTGAATTCTCCCTACTGGAGTGATATATCTTGTATCCTATTATCATAGATGCAAACTTGACATCCGGGTTAGTAATATCTTCAATGGTCATTGCCTTCTTATCAAATTTTGATCTGGTGGCCTCAGTTACAATGTTGTTTTTGACAGATTTGAGGACAGGTATCCCTCCAGAGGAGTATAAACTAGTTACTGCCCTAATTGCCTCTTTTGTGATCTTGCAAGGTTTGTTTAGCCATAGGAAGTTATCATGCACCCTACTCAATACATACCGAACCCATTCATCTTCTTCAAAACAGGGGAAATGAACGAACTGATCACAATGTTTCTCCTGGATGCCCTTATATTCTGGTTTAAGCTCAAAAGTATCATCTATCAATTGTTTGTGATAGATGTCTCTCAGTTTGAATTCCCCAAACTCTTCAATATTTGTATGTATGTAAACCCTAATGTCTTCTGTGTGCAAAATGCCATGCGGAACACTAGAGAATGCTCCTAGGGGATCTACCTCCAATGATTTGTATGGATGTTTCTTGAATTTAGGACGGGGCCTATCAGAGATCTTTACTATATTCAGAGTATGCATCTTTCAAAGCTTTGCAGAGAGATATTGAGAACGGAAAATACCTTTTGCGCCTTTCAGTTTCACGTAGTTGGCCGGATTGATTTCTAGATGAATTGACTTTTGCAAATGATCTTTGATGAAGTTGTGGAATTTTGTTGCAGAGCTTTAATTTTTGTTTCTTCTTGAATGTAAAATGAACAAGTGATTAATGAAAAAACCCTTATATTGCTCCGCAAACCCTAATGTCAGGTTGCAATAAATGCTCGACCTAAGTTATTCTGATTTGCCTTATTTGGATGACTTGGAGAACCGGATCAATCTTGATCTTTGAACATCATGCGGATCTTCCAAATCTTTACCATAGTTTGTTTGGATGTTGCCCTTATGAACCCTTCAATCCACAACTCTTCTTGTGCCAGTTCCGGCACCAATTGACTGGCTAGGGGAACAAGGTTTTCTTTGTGTCTCCCCCTGAGCCAGAACTCACCTTTTAATTTCTGGAAGGAATATCAGCACCAGAGTCTGTGCGGATCCAACCTCTACATGCTTTTTACTTTTCTTTACCCAAATCTTGTTCATCTCACTTTTAACTTCATCTGCAGTCACTTTTTGTTTCCCCTTATCTTGATTCTGATTATGATATACTAGACCTCTTTTGTCCTAATTCTTGCTTCTACAGAATTTTGCAATATGACCGGATCTATTGCAAATTTGGCAAACAACATTTCTTTACATATTTGATTGATATCCTCTTGATCTGCATTGATTAGCCATATGACCTATTCTATTGCATGCAAAGCATCTACCATTGAATGATTTGTTCATTTGCATATTTCTGCATTCATGAGATTTGTGACCATACCTTTTGTAGTTAAAACACTGTCCGGAGAAGGATGAATTAGTCTGATTCATTCTCTTTCTGCACTAATTAGCTTTGTGACCAAAGTGATTGCAGTTGTGGTAGTATCCATTGAAGGATGGATATCTTTGAGCATTAGGCTGTCTTATTGGAGGTCTTCTAGGCCTATTCCTTGGATTTTCTGGTCCAAAATTCTTCTGACCGGATTCGGAGCTTTCTCCTTTCTCATATCCCAAACCACACTTGTCATCTACCTTCTTTTGACTTCCAAGAAGAACTTCAAGTTGAGCAGAACTTATCTTGAATTTCTCTTTATACTCATTTGCTGTTTGAAGATCCCTTTTGAGAGAGACAATTTGATCCTCAAGTTTTTCTTCATTATCTTTAGCATCTTCAAGATCAGATTCAAGATGTCTGATAATTCTATCCATCTGGTGGCAATCTTCTGATTTCTCTTTGAGAGATTGTCTTAGATTATCTTCAGTTTTCCTTTTCTCTTCAACTTCTTGGGTAAACTTCATAACTCCTAATTCCATTTCATGTCTTACCATAATAATTTCTTTTGATAACTTTTCACACAACTCGGTTTTCTCCTTCAACTCTCCATTTGCATCATTTGCTTCACCTTGTCTTGCCAATTGCTGAAGCAGCTCCTTTCTCTTTTTCAAAGAGAGACTTAATTTGTCTTTTAGTTCTCTCATGAAATCATCAGCCTATTTGAGTCTTTCCTTTAATTCATTGACTTCAGAGTTTGACTGTTCAAGATCATCAAGAGCAGTCTTGAGTTGTTCCCTTAAACCATATGCATCCATTTGAATTCCCAGATCTTCCTCAAGCTGTTAGACTTTGTTAGGAGGAACTTAGCTCTGATACCAATTGTTGATAACTGAGAGGGGGGTGAATCAATTATCTTACTATTTTCTTCTTTCTTAACTTACTTAATAATCAATGCAACATTAATCCAAATAAGCAAACATAACTATGAAATGGAAATACACATGACACAATATTTTTGACGTGGAAACCCTGTTAAGGGAGAAAACCACTGGGTGATTAACCCAAGATTGTATTCTCTGTTAGAAGAATGGAAATACAAAATGGCACTTGCCAATTAGGGCTCACTGCCTGAGCACACTGCTCACAAGGAGGCACACTGCCTATAAGAGACACACTGTCTACAAAAAGAGTGTTATACAATACTTGAACTGATTGGTAGCATCCACATATGCTAGAGTTCAATTCCAGTTAGGCTCAGTACACTGATCTGCTGCACTTCATCTTTCCTCTTCTCTTATGCTGCTTTCCTTTCACATACCGAACCTTCCTTACTATTTCTGCTCTGCTCTATTTTTATTCGCACATCAACAACACCCACAACACTTCTCACAACTAAATCCATCGTGTATATATATCCGCACAAGTGATTTCATCACCTTTCTAGTCGGCACCCGGAATAGTCAATCTTTTCACAAGCTTTGATCTATCGGCTGAATCCTTGCACACCAAGTAATGCGGATCAATGATATACTTATGGAAATCATTAATCATGTCGGCTAAACATAATTCATGCCTTCATAGCCTTCACCAACATCAGTAACACATCCAGAATAATGTCTGATGTTCTGCCAGTCAGTTCTTCCTCTGTTCACACTGTCACATGAGAACCTGACACTCAAACATTCATATCTCTTTATCCTTTTCACACCGGAGGCTCAAACCTTGGAATCTATCCGTCAAGATACTCCTCTTGACTTCCCCAAATCTGCACTTCACCAAGATGCTTCCTTTGAGAGATTCAGACCTGTCTGTCGGACCTTGCCACATGCTCTGTTCTTGTTTACCGGACCACAACATTCTTCACTCTGACTTCCGGTAGAGACACACCATGTCCTGCGGATGTGTGGGATGAACTTTGTTGCCATCAATGACAATAATCATGAATCCTTATAGTGTCTCTTGCCAACAAAGTCCCCATTGGCAAAAAGGCCAAGGTGTCGTTAAAGGTCTCAACTCTTGAGTTGGTGCATGTATTAGATTCCCATGTATTTGGCACTGCTTGCACTTCTTTACAAACTTATAAGAATCTATTTCCATGTTCGGCCAGTAATAACCCGAGCACATGAGTTTCTTGGCTAAGGAAGGACCGCTAGATTGTGTTCTGCAGATCCCCTCGTGTACATCTTGCAAGGCAGTTATGGATTCTTCTCATTCTAAACAACGGAGCAAAGTACCATCGAGACCACGTCGGTATAGGGTATCGGCTATGATGGTGTAGCGAGAGGTTTGTTGTACGAAAGTTTGTCTCTGGTTAGAAGAGAGGTCAGGTGGGAGAATGTTGTCCTTGAGGTAAGTGTAAGTCTTACCGTACCAAGGTGAATTAGATCCAACTAGAAGGCAGATGGAATGGGTCTCAGGAAGATCATAAGCTAGTTGCCGGATAGTTTCCACTAAGAACTCGTACCTTGACTCATTTTCAGGTATTTCTAGAAGAGAGGCAATGGTTGCCATTGCATCTGTTGCCTTATTCTCAATCCTGGGTATTTGCTTGAAGGAGATGGTCCCAAAGTGTTCTTTGAAGTTGTCGACCATCCGTTTGTACATGATGAGCTTTTCATCTTTGGTTTGGTACTCATTGTTGACCTGATTGATTATAAGCTGAGAATCACCGTAGATATGCAATTCTTGGATTTTCCACTCATTTGCCATCTTGAGACCAATTACTAAGGCTTCATATTCCGCTATGGTGTTGGTGCATGGAAATAACAACCGGTAAGACTTTGGGATTGTGTCGCCTTGAGGAGTTATGAACAGGATGCCTACCCCCGATCCATGGTTTGTGTAAGACCCGTCGAAATATAGTTTCCAGGAAGATGTTGACACATTGAATAGGGATTCATCTGGAAACTCAAACTGCATTGGTGTGGTGTCTTGTAATGGTGCATTTGCTAGTTGATCAGCTATGATTTGTCCCTTGATGGCTTTTCTGTCTACATATTCAATGTCGTATTCACTGAGAAGCATTACCCATTTTGCTAGGTGACCTGTGAGAGCTGCTTTGCTGAGGAGATACTTCAGTGGGTCTATTTTTGCAATGAGTTTAACAGGATGTGCGAGCATGTAATGTCAGAGTTTTTGTGAAGCAAAAACTACCGCGAGACATGATCTTTCTACTTGTGAGTATTGCAACTCATAGCCCACTAAGGTTCGGCTAATGTAGTAGACGACTCTTTCTTTGTTCTCATAATCTTGTTGAGCTAGAAGTGCCCCCAGAGCAGTAGGTGTAGCAAATATGTAGAGAATTAGCGGTTTCCCTTGGATCAGAGGCATGAGAATGGGTGGATTCATGAGGTATTCTTTTAGCTTGTTGAATGCTTCTTCACACTGTTCATCCCACCTAAATGGAATATTCTTGTGCAGGAGATGGCTAAATGGTTGGCACTTGTCTACCAGCTGTGATATGAATCTGCGGATTGCCTGCAGCTTACCTTGTAGTGATCTCAATTGAGTTAGAGTCTTGGGTGGTGGCATGTCCATTATAGCTTTGACCTTGGTAGGGTCCACCTCTATTCCATTTGCCGACACAATGAAGCCTAGCAGCTTGCCTGAAGTTACCCCAAACACACATTTCTTGGGGTTCAGCTTGACTTGGAATTGGTCCAATCTTTGAAAGACTCTTTCTAGTACATCCAGGTGTGAGTCTCTTGTGAGAGATTTTGCTAAGATATCATTGGCATAGTCCTCCATTGTTACATGCGTCATGTCATATAATATAGTAGTTATAGCTCTTTGATATGTGGCACCTGCATTTTTCAACCCAAATGGCATGACATTCTAGCAAAAGGTACCCCATGGGCAAGTAAAAGCTGTCTTGTGTTGATCCTCTAGTGCTATTTTGATCTGATTATACCCTGAGAATCCCTCCATGAGAGATAGTAGAGTATGTCCTGCAGTTAGGTCGACTATGATATCGATGTTTGGCAATGGAAAATCATCCTTGCGGCATGCTTTATTTAGGTCTTGAAAATCATTACATAATCTGACTCGGCCGTCTGGTTTGGACACTGGCACAATGTTGGATATCCATTCTGGGTAATCTATAGCCCTGATGAACTCTACATCCAGCAATTTTTTGAGTTCTTCTTTGACCAAAAGTGCTATGTGAGGATGCATCTTTCTCAGCTTCTATTTTATTGGTTTTACTCCTGGATCCAATGGTAGATGATGTAGAATTAAGTTTGGGTCTAAACCCGGCATGTCTGCATATGACCAAGCAAAGTTGCCTCTCTTTTTCTTAAAGAACGGTACAAACCTGGTTTTCTCTGGTGGTGTAAGAGATTTAGCAAAGTGGATAACCTTGGGTTGTTCTTCTGTTCCAATATTCACGGGCTCTGTCGGTTCTACAACAATCTGCAACCTTTCCTGGTACATATCACTAGGGAGAGTGTCAAGCTTTCCATCGTCAGGTGCCACAGTTGGGTTTTCACCTTCGGATGCGTCCTTTTTTTTTACTGTTTTGGGATCTAACACTGCCACAAGGTGGTTTTCACTGTCAGATCCAGTTTTGACCTTGATATTTTTGTGACTAGAAGGCTTGGCACCCTCCCCAAAGTAAGCCATGGTATTCAGTTCAATAGCAAAACCAGCTTTATGATCTCCCTTGGGTAAGTGGTCCCTAAGTTCCATATAATCAATGTAAGCATCATCGTTTTGGAACATGTCTAGTTGGGGAGTTCCTTGCAGATCCCAGTCAATAAGCTCAGGGTGCATGAGGGGGAGGGAGTCGGATGATAGACTTGATTCATTGATGGTATGAATGGAAATGCTGGGAGCATTAGTGGGGATTGTGGTCGGGATGGTACTTTCTTCCAAATTGTTTATTGCAATGGAATTTAAACTTTCCTCGAAAGCCATAATCTCAGGGATGGGCAAATCAGACTCTTGTGGTCTGTTCAAAAGCGTTTGTCCCTCACGGTAGGGGCTAAAATTTTGAATGGTGTCGACCTCCTTGTCATCATAGGAATGTTTTGTTATCATCCCACTCATACTCATTTGAATCTGTATCGCTGTCCTCCTGGAGTGTTTGGATCATTTCCACAAGACAAGCATTTTCTTTGGCCTTGCCCTTGCCTTTGTATCCTAGGCCACTTGTGTTTCTAGTTGATGAGGATGAAGAAGGTTGAATAGGTTCAATGATTCCTTCTTTTCTGAGGCCGATGGGGCCTTGTCCTTCGTACCCCATCCTGTGCAGAATAGTCTCACCTCGCCTGTAGAGTTCTATTGGGAGTCTAGGCGGATCTTGCGTTGTGTTCTCTTCTTCAGCATAAAGCCATTGTAGGAGATCTCTCTCCTCTGTTTCATCAAATAAGGTCCCCCATTTTACAAAGGGAGATGTGGGAGCTACGGGAGGAGCAGATGGCTTTAAAAAATGTTTGGGTTGGCCAAAAGATCAAGGAGACAAAGGCATCTTGGCAAGATTGAGGCTGTGCTCAATGGAGTATTCCCCCACTCCACTTTCTTTTATGGTAATTGTCTGCTCTTTGGGCCTTGATGAGGAGGCTTCAGCGGTATGATCATGTTGTGGGATAGGGGATATATATGCTCTGTTATTGGGGATGATGCATTTAGGTTTTGTAAGGAAAGAGTTGCAATGCTGATAGGGGTCCAGGTTGCCTTGAATAGTGACTTGCTTGCTATTGTGCGGGAAATTTATGCATTGATGATAAGTAGAGGGAACAACTTTCATGGCGTGAATCCATGGTCTCCCTAGAAGAATATTATAAGTGAGCTCCCTATCCAGGACTTGACATACAACATCTTTGATTATTGGTCCTACTTGAATGGGTAGGACTATTGTTCCCTTTGTGGTTCTTTCTTCCTCATCATATGCTTTGATGGTAATTTTCCTCCTTGGATCAACTGCCTGTTCGGAGAACCCCAATGCAAGGACTAGCTTTAATGTGCAAATATTTAAACCAGCACCCCCATCAATGAGAACCCTCTTGATGCGGTGTTTGTGGATGAAGGTGACGATATGTAGAGAGTTGTTATGAGGTTGAGATACAGAGAGTTCATCTTGCTCGGTAAATGAAATGGAGCTTGAGGAGGTCAGATTACCTACCATGGTCTGAAACTTCTCTTGGGCCAAGTTAGTGGGGACAGTGGTTTCCACTAAGGCTTTCTCGAGGATCTCCTTATGGGAAGGAGATAGACGCAACAACTCCAAGATAGAAATGTGGGCCAGAGTTTTCTGTAATTGGTCTATGACATTATACTGGCGGAAGTTGGATGGAGAAGGTGATGACCTTGGAGGGGTGGTATTGAGCGTGACTTTACCACTGCGGGTAATGATACTACAACCAGTTCTATTAGGTCCTGGTTGGTGGTTGGGTGTGATGACATTGATTTACGGGATATACTCAGAAATGCAATTAATGGTATAGTCAAATGGCACCCTTGCATAGTTGGCATTACTGTTCTCACCGTTCTGATTTGGCCTGTTGCGATTGTTGTTATTGTTGTTGTTGTTGTTTCTATGGTTGTTGTGGTTGTTGTATGGCCTGTCATGATTTAGAAGCGGATCTCTGTAGGCGACATGTGTATCATTGGAGGTATGTTGTTGTGTTCCTCCTTGATTTTGATCAAGCACATCTTGGATAACATTTTTGAGGCGGATACAATTGTTGGTTGTATGCCCTCTTCCCCTATGATATTCACAATAGTTCGTGTCCTTCTAGTAGGGAGGTTTGACTATAGGCTCGTAATCACTTGTTGGCGGTAAAGAGATTTCATTGTTAGCCAACAACTTCCGTAGTGTAGACTCTTGAGACTCACCCAATGGTGTGAATTTTCTCCTTGGATTTGAACTGAACCATGGTATGGGCTCTTGAGAGGGTGGTTTGTTGAGCATACCATTGTTTGTTTCTCCCTTAAGGGTGAATATGGGTTGTTGCTTGGGAGCTGCTGCCTTGGCATCCACTACCCCATCATTGACCACATTCTTATTTTTGGTCCAAAACTTTGATTTATCCATTGAATAATTGGAGGTAGGTGTGTCCTTGTATATTTTGATTGTGCCTTTAGTGATCATAGCTTTTTCAATGAACAATCCCATTTCAATGACTTTTGAAAATGATGTAGGGCATTGTATCTGTATTTGATTGCTAAGATCAGTGTTTAGGTTATGGACAAACATCTCCAATAGCTGCTTCTCAGGCATATCGTAAGAACACTTACTAGCTAGTTGTCTCCATTGTTGTAAGAAGGTGGCGAATGACTCCCCACTCTTTTGTTTGGTGTTGCATAGATATAGCATAGATACCTCGTGTTCGATGTTGTAAGAGAAGTGTGATAAATTTGTTGACAAGTTCATCAAAAGTTTTGATTCCGGGTGGGAGACGTGAGAACCACTCCATAGCTTGACCACCTAAAGATCTTGGGAATAGTCTCATCAAGTAGGTCTCGTTGTGAGCTACTTCTAAACATGCTGCATTGAATTCCCTAATATGATCTCTAGGGTCCCCTTTTCCTTTGTACCTGTCGAACTTTGGAACTTCGAACCGATAGGGGAATGGTCTCATGACCAAATTTTTGTTAAAGGGGTACGGTGCTATATCTTCCAAGGAGTAGTTCTTGGTACTTGTACCCATCTTAAGGTTTGATATTTGTTGTGTGAGGTTCTCGAGTTGTTTTCTCATTTCCTCCATAGGAGCATTTTGATCGATGGGTCTCTTCCCTCTATCATTTGCATTTGGGTCTATAGTATTCCTTTCTCTTTCATTTGCATGTGGGTCTATGTCATTCTCACCCCTTTCATGATCATTGTCTATATTTTCCATGATTGAGCTTATATCAAAGTTTGCGGGGAGTTTAATTCTGAGACTAGCAAGATGATAGAAATACTTATGGGGGTTTTCATGGAGCGCCTTCTCTATTAGGTGTTGGAATTTCCAACTTTGGATGTTTTCTTAATAATCATCGTAAGATATTTCTTCATCACTATCAAGGGGTGTGACGATACGATTGGATGAACCGGCCATTTCTAGTTGCTTTTTGTAGTGGGATCGAGTAAGAACCATGCAAGGTGACGTGGGATGAAGTGGGCTAGGATTCAAAATTTTGGCCAAGTGCCGACTGAGACTGTTGTGAATAGGATACCTAGGACAAGACTTGGATAAAGGACTTTCTCGCTCAATGACTTCAAGTAAGACAGTTGACACAAGACGGTAGCCACTAGTAAGGGTAGTCAATACCTATCTTATTGTGCAGGGACTAGTCATGCAACGAGACTACTAGCAAGGTTCTGTGACCTACTAGGCTTACGTGAAGTCACAAAGGATACGAAAAAGGGACCTATGTCGAACTGATATGGAATAAACTAACTTCAAGACAAGAGAGGTTTTGATAGAAGTTGAATGGGATGACGGACGAAAGAGATACTTGGGTGAAACGGATGAAGACTGACTGCAAGGTTGGATCTAATCTCAGAATGTGAAGCTAGGCTGAAATGGATACTCAAGATAGGTAAAAATGTTTCCTCAAAAATAGTGCAAGTACTCATTGTCGCAGATGCGCTGAAATAAATACGCAGCAAAAATGAACATATGCGCATGAAGTCGTAGTGTATGCGCAACAACAGTCTGTATATGCGTAGCAGGTCTAAACATATGCACCGCTAGTCGACACAAATGCACAGGAATATATAATGAATGCGCAGCTCTAGCTTTTTTTGTAAATTTTTGGAGTTTTTTTGCTGTTTTTGGTATTTTTGGCTGAAAAAAGGTCTTCTTGATCTGATCTTATGAATTAATAGCAAGAAAACACAGTAAGCACAAAGAATATTTTATAGTTTTTTACTTTTTTGTGGTTTTGCTGACTCTATTTTAGACTAACAAGAACAAAAGCAAGCACAAAGATCCTAGGCTAGAAATGGATTACAAGGGTTTTTGGCCATTAGAACAAGAGGTGTTTAATGCGGGCAACCGTTCAAGTGGTTACACATGCGGTGGCACTACTCTCCGTTATGGAGTCTCCCAGCCTCAAAGGGTTGCGCCTTAGAGGATTTTGGGGGAGGTTGGCCGTCGGTGTAACATAGCAACACTTGTTGCAGGAAGTTTTCACCTCAAGCACTTTTATTTTAAGTGGATTTGTAGGGCTTGGCTTCTAGCTTGTTTCCACTCAGGGTCGTTCCCACTTGGACAAGCGTGCATCCAAGGGCAGGCCCCTCTTAAAGGTTAAACAAATGGAATAACAAGTCTGGCACTCTGATAACCCAGTAAAGGGGAGAGCATAAGCCTATTGTCATTCGTCAAGCAAAGAAGACACTAATTAATCCAACCTATTTAAAAATAGAAGAACTAAATGGGCTAGTCTACTTGGGCAAGTACAGAACTTTGAAGTGATTTTAGCAAGATAGCATTGGTTCAGTTTTTAATCCAGAAAGCAATGGTGAGTTCAGTTTTAATCCACGTAGCGCGAATAGTTAACTTTGAAGTTTTGGTCAAACGAGATAGCAATGGTAGAATTTTAACCCAAAAATCTGTGATGAGTTCAGTTTTAATCTACGTAGCACGAATAGTTAACTTTGAAATTTTGGTCAAACGAGATAGCAGTAGTTCAATTTTAACCCAAAAATCAATGATGAGTTCAGTTTTAATATCAGTTAGCAATAACTTGGAAAATGTTGCAATGCACGAAAACGAGTGATCCGGTTACTTCTTTCCTAATTAGAGCTATGTGAGGATTTGAATGAATATCAATTTTTCTATCCCTTTTAGAAAATGAAGTGTGAACTATCAAAATGCAACTATATGGAACTAAACCCGAACCTATCCTAGAAAACAGCTCCAGAGAACACCTACGAAGATGTTAGCGTTAGCAAACTTTCTTAGAAAAGTACTAAAATAATTACCTACTACAGAAGCACAGCTTCAGTGACTAATGCGCAAAGATAGTCAACAGAAGTGCAGCAAGGATAAATGCGCTGTAATAGTGCGTAGAAGTGCAGCAATAAAGAACAAAACCGCATAAATGATAAATACGCTGCAATAGCGAGTAAAAGTGTAGGAGTAACACACAGAAGCGTAGAAGTAACAAATGCGCTGTAATAGTGCGCAAAAGTGCAGTAGGAAAGAACAGATGTGCAGGAGTATTAAATGCGCCGTAACAGTGCGCAAAAGCACAGCAAGAAAGCACAGATGCGCAAGAATAGCGAAAATGCCGTAGAAATGGGTATATGCGCCGCAGAAATGTTCAAATGCGCTGAAGTAGCTTGTGCATGACCTATATGGAACTTGTCTTAAAAAAAGCTCTGTTGTAGGATGTCGGTAGTAAATGGCTATATTGGTAAATATTGCTATGAAGTAGAGCTTCAAAGCAAATGGTGATCTCAAGTAGATTGTATTGGGGGTGCCAAAGGCGCGCTGGTGGATTTTTGCAGAGTAACAATACAAATAACCTAGATGATTAGAATGGAAGAATGAGGTTTCATTTATAGACTCAGAAGAATAAGAATCAACGGTTGAGATGAAATGAGCCGATCAATGGTTGAGGAATGTGCAACTAGTAGAAATATGACAAGTGTCCCACCTCTATCATGAAAGAGGGGATTTGACAAAATTGATTGGTTAGTTAACTCCTTTAACTGATTAGTTAACAAACTTGATTAGTCAGTTGGAAGAATGGATTGAGGGATTGACTCAATTGATTGAAGGATTAACTCAATTGACTAGTTAGTTAACACTTTTGATTGATTAGTTAACTAACTTTGATTAGAGAAGAAATAGGACATGTGGGTGAGGGAAAATTAGATAATTAAATATTTAATATATTTAATTACATGTGCAACAGGGTGAGTTGGACAAGATGAGGTGGAAAAGTGAGGTGTACGGGTGAGGTGGATTTTTGAAATTAGAACTTAGGATAGAGGAATTTACGAATAATTAAATAATTTAGGATTATTTAATTATGTGAGATATTAGAAGAATTTAGGGAATTTAATTAAATAAATTGATTTTATCTAATTATGGAATAGTGAACCGATTAAACAAATCTAGAATATTTATTTAATTGATAGAAGAATGGAATAAATATTTAGAATATTTATTTAGAATGAATCGTGCCATTTTTAGGCGTATACAGTTAATATTGGAGATTTCACGGCAACACCTGCCAACGGTGGTGGACTTCAAAGCTTCACGGAGGTAATAAAATAAATAGTTTAATAAATGAATTATACTTACTAGATTTTTTTATGTGACTTGTGTGCTTTATTGTGTGTACTTCCATGTTTAGGTGAACGTGTGTGTATGTTAGGAGCCATGATTTGCATCACTATTATAGTTTTCGTAATTGAATAATGTTGTTTTATTTCCAGATGATGTAGGTTACGGAGACACCTCCCGATGTTCATAGAGCAATGGAGCATGGTGTGTCCTCTGTGATTCATAGCTCCATGCCATTAATAGGGGTATGAGGTAGATTAGTAATTACATTCATTGTTATAGTTGTTTATTTTTTAAAAATCAAAAGATTATTGATTTGAAGTGTAATTTCTATCTGGATGGTTTTTATAGGACATGACATCACCACAGCCTAATCCTACTACTAAGGCAAATGAGGAGAGAGATTATATGGTAGTGGTAAGTGATTATTTTGTTAAATGTTTCATTTTTATAACATGTAATTTCTATATATTAATGTCTATACTTTTTATTGTAACAACTACAAATGCATGAACAACTAAATAGGAGGAGCTACCCTCGGGTTCGTAGTAGACCGCCCACATATGTGTCTCCATCCCCTAGAAGATCAAAGACTGCCCATGATCTATTCTCTTCACCAGCCAGAGGGGAATGTCTGTTTATTATATTCCTTTGTTGTATGCCTATATGACATTTGTGGCCATATATTTTGTATTGCATATAGTTGACATTGTATGCCTATATGACATTCTTGTAAGCCTTTATGGCTATTTTGTATATATGTTATACTTATATTGACAGATATTGATGTATGCCTATATGGATATTTCGCTAATACAAATCTTTTTTATTGATGGTGTTCATATTTTCATTATAAATCCACGTTTGAATGGATATTTGTAGATGGTTACTTAAAATATTTAAAGTCTAATTGTATTACATAGGATGTTTGTTGATCCAATAAGCTAGCTATTGTTATTCAAGTATCACCTAAACCTCATTCTAGAACTAAAAGATGAAAGTTGTATTTAAAATAAAAATGAATCATGTTGAATAGAAAATATTCATATTCTTTATGAGGTGCTCAATTGAAAATATTCAAATGAGTATGTTGATCCATATTCTTTATGAGTTGGTCAATTAAAAATATTTCTTAATTTCTTTTTATTATACCATATTGGGATGCAAAGAGTATGTTTGTTGTTTTGAATAAGATAGTCAAAATCATATTCTTATGAGCACCTGATGACCATTGTGGTTATTAAATGTAATTCCTCTTGCATATAAGGCGAGGTTATGAGAGTACATTGAGTCATATCTAATTTTAGTTTGCAACATAACATTGGGGCTATAGGCTTCCATAAGTCATCAACAATCAAGGTTCAAGGTTGTCATTGAAGTCAAAGGGTCAACGTTGTTTGTCATTGATGTCAATGTTGATGCCATGATGTTGATAAGGTGATACAGTGATTCAAGGTAGGTGATGGTCATGAGGTGCATGATGTTTTGAATATGGTTTTAATGATAAGGTCTCTCAATTCATGTTGATGCTGCACAAGACAAACATGGTTCATATGATGCAAGGTTCATGTTCATGGTGGATGTGATTTTGTTCATGCAAGGTTTTTTTGTGAATATGGTTTTCATGATGAGGTCTATCTTGGAAGGTTGATATGATGCAAGGTTCATGTTCATGGTGGATGTGGTTTTGTGCATGCAATAAGAAGTCAGAGAAGACACAAGATTTCATAATCATAATTCAATGTCATCATCAAGGAGAGTTATATTTATCAAGGGGAGTCATGAGTTTGATTCAAATGTCAAGTTGTTCATGTCTTAGAACCCTAAGCCTATGATAAGTGTCATACTCTAATGTCTTTCTTCTGATGTCCCTGAGGTCTCTTAAATGTCCTAGATATCTCTTGATGAAACATAGAATGTTTAAGTCTTTCTTATTGATAGTTAGGGTTTGTATATTGGGCATTAAACCCTAAAAATAATATACTTTTCTTAAGACTTTAAAACCCTCAATTACTTGTCGTGTGTAAAGTGCACTTTTGTTTTAATTTAATATTGACTTATAATCACAAGTTACTATCACTTAAATCAACCTACTAAAGGGTATTTAAGTCGTTAGTTCACCGGCCTTTCAACCTAACTCAACCGGCCTCTCTAGTAAACTCTCATAAGCCCGAGCACCATATCATAATCAAAGGTCATATTTAATTAATATGAAGGCGAGAAAAAGGATTGGAAGGTCAGTATTTAAAAGGAATTTGGAATAAAAATAGTCATCTCTATGCGGTTGAATTTTGTGGGCATGCCTTTATAAAAGGCTAAAAGATAGCTTTATGCAGGATATCATGGAATTTGTAGTGTCTGAAGATTGAAAACTAGTTAGTGTTTGTAGCTCAGATTATTTTAGCATGTTTGGGTGTGAAACAAGACCATACCTAGCCTAAACGTATCCATCCAAATATTTTGGAATTGTTGGTTTGGCCACGTGACGAGAAGAACAAAAGTTACACCCCTTTGCAACTTTACACTACCTCCTTCTGATGATTTTTGGGGCAGCAGAAAACCTTTCACCACGGGCAAACGCCTCAGAGATATAAAAAACTGAGAGAGGTTATTGTAGAGGGACCCTACGTGATCGCGTTACCTTCAACAAAATGTATCTAAGTGGCATATTTTTTTAGTAATGTCTCATCAAAGATTTCTGCATTTTTGTACTTTGGACTCTTCAGGGATATCGTCGGTACAATGTAGTTTAGATTGTTTTGCCATGTTTGGGTGAAAAATAGGACCATGCCTAGCATAAATGTACCCATCTGGACATGTTGGAATAGTCAGTTTGGTCACATCAAGAGCAAGACGAAAGTTACACCCCTTTGCAAATTTACACTACCTCCTAACAATTTTTGGGGCAGCAGAAAACCTTTCACCATGGAAAAATGACTTAGAGATATAAAAAATTGAGAGAGGTTATTGTAGAGGAACCCTACATAATTACATTGCATCAAACATAATGTTTCTAAGTGACATAATTTTTGAGTAACATCTCATCAAAGATTGCTGCCTTTTTTCACATTAGACTCTTAGGGATATTGTCGGTACAATGTAGCTCAGACTGTTTCGGCATATTTGGGTGAAAAATAGGACCATGCCTAGTGTAAATGTACCCATCCAGATGTGTTTGAATGGTCAGTTTGGTTGCATCAGGAGCAGGACAAAAGTTGCACCCCTTTGCAACTGTACACTACCTCCTTTTGACGATTTTTGAGGCAGCAAAAAACCTTTCACCATGGGTAAACGCCTCAGAGATATAAAAAATTGAGAGAGGTTATTGTAGAGGGACTCTACATGATCATGTTACCTCAGATGAAATGTTTCTAAGTGACATAGTTTTTGAGTAACATCTCGTCAAAGATTGTTACCTTTTTGCACTTTGGACTCTTCAAGGATATTGTCGGTACAATGTATCTCAGACTCTTTCAGCATGTTTGGTTGAAAAAAAGGACCACGCCTAGCGTAAATGTACCCATTTGGATGCATTGGAAGAATTAGTTTGGTCGTATCACGAGCAAGATGAAAGTTACACCCCTTTGCAATCTTACACTACCTCCTTCTGATGATTTTTGGGGCAGCAGAAAACCTTTCACCACGGGAAAATGCCTCAGAGATATGAAAAACTGAGAGAGGTTATTGTAGAGAAACCTTACATGATCGCATTGCCTTAGACAAAATATTTCTAAGTGACACATTTTTTGAGTAACATCTCATCAAAGATTTCTACCTTTTTGCACTTTGGACTCTTTAAGGATATCGTCAGTACAATGTAGCTCGGACTGTTTTGGCATGTTTGGGTGAAAAATAGGACCATATCTAGCGTAAATGTACCCATCCAGACGTGTTGTAATAGTTAGTTTGGTTGCATCAGGAGCAGGATGAAAGTTATACCCCTTTGCAACTTTACACTACCTCTTTCTGACAATTTTTGGGGCAGCAGAAAACCTTTCACCATGGAAAAATGCCTCAGAGATATAAGAAACTGAGAGAGGTTATTGTAGAGGAACCCTACATGATCATGTTTCCTCAGAAAAAATATTTCTAAGTGACATAATTTTCAAGTAACATCTTGTCAAAGATTGCTACCTTTTTGCACTTTGGACTCTTCAGGGATATTAATGATACAGTGTAGCTCGGACTGTTTCGGCATGTTTGGGTGAAAAATAGGACCATGCCTAGTGTAAATGTACCCATATGGATGTGTTGGAATAGTCAGTTTGATCGCATCAGGAGTAGGACAAAAGTTACACCCCTTTGTGTTAGATTTAGGCCAAACAATTGAGAGGGGGGGCGAATCAGTTGTACAAAACTTTCTCCAATTAATCACTTAAATCCACTTTGTAATTCAGTAGCATAATGATAAATTAATCAAGGAAATATAATGCATTAAATAAAGAGTAGAAACACATTAACACACAGGACACCAAGATTTTGACGTGGAAAACACGGTTAAGGGAAAAACCACGGGGTGATTAACCCAAGATTGTATTCTCTATTAGAAGAATAGAAAGAATAAAATGGCACATGCCAATTAGGGCTCACTGCTTGAGCACACTATTCACAAGAGGCTCACTGCCTATAAGAGTCACACTGTCTACAAGATGATAAGTATCACATACATGAACTAGAGAATAACATCTTCACCATGCTTGAATTAGTTCCATTTAAATCCAATACTTCTGCTCTACCTTTCGCTCTCCTCCTCGCTACCACACTCTTATCTCCATAAGATACACTTTGGAATGACTTCACAATTCCTTATTTATACAAGACATCAACTTAGGAATAATCATCTAAGTCAGCAAACATCTACAAGAACATCTGCAGGATGTGTAACTCATCCGATCGGCCAATCTTTAGAAAGAACACTATTATCCGAAAGAACTCTCCAATTGCAAGCTCAAACTCTAATGCGGACCACCAACACAAACTGGACATGATCCAAAGACCTCCACAAGCTTGCCTGAATCACCAAGAACATCCACACAACATCTACTTACTGAAATCCTTATCTCCTTCATCTGAAACCTCAAGAACATAGTCTGCCATCACTGTCACAATGGAATAGATGCTTGCGGACCTCCAGATCATAAACCAATCGAGTTGACAGTTCACAAGGACTTCCTAAACACTCAATCAAATCCACAAAATAGGATAATGCATTTCTGGATCTCACCAGACCTATCTGTATCTCTCTATCACCTCTGAATACTTGCTGGAACCGGTTTAACTTGAGTGGCCAAAACTTCTTCAGATCTTCATGCGGACATTTGAAATCTCCATTGGATCACCTTAAGACACATATCTACAAACCCTTTAAACTGCATCCTCTGATCCTCATCTTATCTTAGACTTTTTCCTTATTGTTCTTCATTGTCTCTGATATGACCAATTTTCTCAATATCCTCAGCAAACAGTTCATCCAATCCTTATTATTAATGTAACAGAAATATGTTGACATCAATGACAACATCGGTTAGGCCCATACTTGCAACAATCTCCCCCTTTGTCATTGATGGTAATATATGATGTGAAAAAATATTTTAACTATCAAGACAAGAACTTTTCTTTACTGACACAACTCCCCTTATTACCAACAACCATTCACATGTCTTCTCTTCCTTTCCTGCTCCCCCTTTGATCAACAATTACTTGTTTTTCACATGTCTTCTCTCCCCCTTTGATATCAATGGCAAAGGGCACATACTTACAATTCTACCACTTCAGAATCATACTAGCTGCTCCCCCTGAGTAGCAGCTTCCCATAATCAATCCGGACCACAAGATATGACTGTGATATCCATCGGACTGATGCACATCAGTGCAACTTAGTTCATCACCGGAGGGACAATAACCCCTAACTTCTCCCTGAGATACTCAAAAGAGTCCTTAGGTAGAGGTTTAGTAAAGATGTCTGCAATATGATCCTTGGATGGCACAAACTCCAATCTGACTTCATTCTTGTTCACTTGCTCTCTCAAAAAGTGAAACTTGATGGATATATGTTTAGTCTTTGAATGCAACACCATATTCGTAGATATATTTATTGCACTTGAATTATCACAGAAGATTGTGATAGGCTCCTCATACTCCACTCTTATGTCTTTTAGCATTTGCTTCATCCACAAAACTTGAGTACAACTACCTGCTGCTACAATATATTCTGCTTCAGCTGTGGACAGAGATATTGCCTCTTGTTTCTTGCTCAGCCAAGAAACCAATCTCTTCCCCAAAAAGAATGCTCCACCACTGGTACTCTTCTGGTCATCCATATCTGTTGCCCAATCTGCATTTGTATAAGCATGAAGAGAAAAATCATTATCTCTGGGATACTATAATCCATACTCAACTGTCCCTTTTAGATATCAAAAAATCCTCTTGATTGCCATGACATGAGATTCTCTAGGATCAGCTTGAACTCTAGCAACAAGACCAACAACATTCATAATGTCAGGTCTAGTTTGAGTGAGATACAACAATCCTCCAATCATTGACTTGTACTTTTTCTGATCAGCCTTAGGAGAGTTATCATCTTTGCTCAATTTACATCCAGTTGCCATGGGAGTATTCATTCATTTTGAGTCTTCCATCCCAAATTTCTTCAACAATTCTTTCACATATTTGGAATGAGAAATGAAGATTCCTTTCTTTGTTTGAGTGATTTGTAGACCCAAAAAGAAATTCATTTCCCCAAGCATGGACATCTCAAATTCACTTTTCATTTGATTTGCAAAAGTTTTGCACATACTATCTCTTCCTCCAAAAATGATATCATCAACAAACATTTCAACAATCAAGATGTTTTCATGATCAATTTTGAAATACAAATTACTATCAGCAGTACCTTTGTTGAAACCAATCTTCAAAAAATCCTTATCCAATATTTCATACCAGGCTCTTGGGGCTTGCTTCAGTCCATACAGAGCTTTCTTTAACTTGTAGACCATATCACCATGATCAGATAATTGAATCCATCCGGTTGCTCAATGTATACTTCTTCTTCCAAGTCTCCATTCAGGAAGGCAGACTTGACATCCATCTGATATACTTTGAAATGCTTGAAGGTAGAAAAAGCAAGAAATAGTCTGACTGCTTCAATTCTTGCCACCGAAGCAAAAGTTCCTTCAAAATCAACTCCTTCTATTTGAGAGTAACCCTTGCAGACCAATCTGGCTTTATTTCTGATTACTTCACCAACTTCATTCAGTTTGTTTCGAAAGACCCATTTGGTTCCAATCACATTTTTATTTCTAGCTCTAGGAACAAGATCCCAAGTGTGATTTTTCTCAATTTGCATCAGTTCTTCCTCCATTGCTTTACTCCAGTTTTCATCATTGAAAGCTTCATTCACTCTCTTAGGTTCAATCTTTGAAATCAGACAATACTTATCTAAATTTTGAGCAATCTTCCTTCTTGTTTGCACACCTTTGCTTTTATCACCTATGATCTAATCCTCAAAGTGGTTCAGTCTTACATACCTTGGAACTTTGCGAGTTTCTTGTACATCTGATTCTTGGTCAGGGTCATTAAAACTCATCTTTTCTTCCTGATTTACTAGATCGGTTTGGATCTGAATCTCAGAAGGGGCTTGGACTACTTTGATCAAAATATTATTTTGATCATCTTCATCATATTCATAAAACCTTGAGGGTTTTTCAATTCCTTCATCAACCTTCACATTAGTACTTTCTATAATCTTTCTCAATCTCTTGTTATAACACCGGTATGCTTTACTTTGAGTAGAGTAACCCTAGAAAATTCTTTCATCACTACTAGCATCAAACTTGCCTAGATCTTCATCTCTTTTAATATAACATTTGCTACCAAAGAATCTCAAATACCTGACACTAGGAGTGATGCCAAACCAAATTTCATAAGGAGTCTTACCAGTATTTCTTCTAATTTGTACTCGATTGAGAGTATAGACTGTAGTGCTGACAACTTCTCTCCAATAGATCTGAGGAACATTTACTTTCATCATCATTGTCCTAGATGCTTCCTGGATAGTCTGGTTCTTTCTTTCCACTACTCCATTCTGTTGTGGAGTCCTAGGAGTAGACAACTGTCTCTTTATTCCATGTTTCTCACAGAATTCTATGAACTCACCGGATGCGAATTCTCCACCTCTGTCAGACCTTAGACACTTTAGTTTTAATCTGGTTTCATTCTCTACCATAGCCTTGAATATTTTGAATTTCTCAAGAGCCTTTGATTTCTCCTTCAGAAAAGTTACCCACATCATCCGGGAGTAGTCATCAATTAATAGCATGAAGTATCTGTCACCTTGCACACTTCTGATTCTTGCCAGACCACATAAATCAGTATGAACTAAGTCTAATAATCCGGTAGAAGATTGTTCCTTTCTTTTGAATGAGATTGTGCTTTGTTTACCCAACTAACATTCTTTGCACAAACTATTTGTAGGTTTCACCAATTTTGGAAGATCTCTTACAGCCTAAGTGTTGGTTATCTTGATGATATTATCAAAATTCACATGACACATCCTCCTATGCCATAACCAACTCTGATCAATTTGCACAAATAGACAACTTTTACCAGTACCAACTAAATGGAAGATATTACCTTTTGTTAAAGTATTAGATGCAATCTCTGTTCTGAAACTTTCAAAGATCTTGTATTTTCCATTCTTGAATCAGAGATCATAGCCTTCGTGCACCAACTAACACGGATGGAATCGTCAGTTGACTTTGACCACATATCAGATTTAGTTCAACCAGGTAATATAGGGCACGTATATGCATCTAATTTCATCTAGTTCAACCAGGTAATGTCATCTTACTTTGTAGTGTTTTTGTAATGTTGACTAATTTTATCTAATTTACTACACATATCAATGTAGGGCATGTATATGCAGTTATTGCAGATGAAGATAATGAAGAGGGAATAGATTATTACTTATGTCATTGTGTTGAGGCCAAAAAGAAATAGGAGGCCCTTGTTACAGATGGAGAAAACATCGAATACCCTACAGGCTCAGTGGTTATTACTGGAACATGGCTTAGAAGGTACCCACATAAGAGTGCTAATATTTGGCTATTTCAGGACTTTGACATGCATCAGAAGATTCTTCATTACTCGAACCTTGTTGTGGCATCCAATGTTCATTTGATAAAGTATCGGGGTAGACCTTTTAACAAAATATTGTGGAAGGTGCATGAGTCTAACCATGAAGCAATACTTGACACAATAAAGAGTAAAGCAGACCCGGATGGTTCATTGGATTAATTTGTAAGTATTCACATTGATTTTGTAATGTCATGTTACATTGAGTTGTAAGCATGCACATTAATTTGTAAGGTTTGTCTTTTTTTATTTCCTCCTGCATTTTTACACATATGTACCCATTTTTACATCATCATGTTATGCATTTTGGTGTCCTGCTGCTGATGCGACCAAACTCATAACTCACCCTACTTCCTCTAGACACCATTTGATGATCTCTCCAACACTCTGGATCCAGGGTGCCCAATCATGATGATGACCTATATACGATTCTCCCAAGGTGCTCATAATGAATGAAAAGAAGACCAAGGGCACCCAAGCTTAATAGACTTATTTCTTTCAATTTTGATGATCCAAACTCTTGCAATACGACATCCACTTTCATGCCTTTAGATCTTCCTTCACATACAGGGTGCCAAATCAAGTTGAAAAATCTACATAAGGGCACCAAAATGGATGAAAGGAGACATGAAATGCACCTTAGGACTCCATGCTAAGGTTTGAGTCATTAAAGTCTCTTGATATTAGGCACTCATGATGATGAAACTTAGAGCTTTTTCCTTTCCTATGCGCTCATCTAAAATGTTTGAATGATAAGGAGCACCTCAACCTCTATAATGTACATTGGGCACCAAAATCAAGGTGATTTTAAGTCACTTTGAGTCATTTGGGGTCAGTTTGAGTCTTTGAGTCATGTTGCAAAAAAGTGTCAATGTTGTCAAGTTACACAAAGCAACTTTTGCATTTTTGGTGTCCTGCTCATGATGTGACCAAACTGACTATTCCAATGCATCCGGATGGGTACATTTACACAAGGCATGGTCTTGTTTTTCACCCAAACATGTCGAAACAGTCCGAGCTACATTGTACCGACGATATCCCTGAAGAGTCCAAATTGTAAAATGGTAGCAATCTTTGACGAGATGTTACTCAAAAACCATGTCACTTAGAAACATTCCGTCTGAGGCAACGTGATCACATAAAGTGCCTCTACAATAACCTCTCTCAGTTTTTTATATCTCTGAGGCATTTGCCCATGGTGAAAGGTTTTCTGCTGCCCCAAAAATTGTCAAAAGGAGGCAGTGTAAAGTTGCAAAGGGGTGTAACTTTTGTCTTGCTCCTGATGTGACCAAACTGATTGTTCCAATGCATCCGGATGGGTACATTTATGCTAGGCATGGTCCTTTTTTTCACCCAAACATGTCGAAACAGTCCGAGCTACATTGTACCCATGATATCCCTAAAGAGTCCAAAGTGCAAAAAGGTACCAAACCATGTCACTTAGATACATTCTGTCTAAGCTAACACGATCATGTAGAGTTCCTCTACAATAACCTCTCTCAATTTTTTATATCTTTGAGGCATTTGCCCGTGGTGAAAAGTTTTCTGCTGCTCCAAAAATATTCAGAAGGAGGCAGTGTAAAGTTGCAAAGGGGTGTAACTTTCATCCTACTCCTGATGCGACCAAACTGACTATTCCAATGCATCCAAATGGGTACATTTACGCTAGGCATGGTCCTTTTTTTCACCCAAACATGTCGAAACAGTCCGAGCTACATTGTACCCATGATATCCCTAAAGAGTCCAAAGTGCAAAAAGGTAGCAATCTTTGACGAGATGTTACTTAAAAACCATGTCACTTAGAAACATTTTGTCTAAGGCAACACGATCACGTAGAGTACCTCTACAATAACCTCTCTCAGTTTTTTATATCTCTGAGGCATTTGCTCGTGGTGAAAGGTTTTCTGCTGCCCCAAAAATCGTCAGAAGGAGGCAGTGTAAAGTTGCAAAGGGGTGTAACTTTTGTCCTGCTCCTGATGCAACCAAACTGACTGTTCCAACGCGTCTGAATGGGTACATTTACGCTAGGCATGTCCTATTTTTCACCCAAACATGTCGAAACAGTCTGAGCTACATTGTACCGATGATATCCCTGAAGAGTCCAAAGTGCAAAAAGGCAACAATCTTTGATGAGATGTTACTTGAAAATCGTGTCACTTAGAAACATTCCATCTGAGGTAACGTGATCACGTAGAGTGCCTCTACAATAACCTCTCTCAATTTTTTATATCTCTGAGACATTTGCCCGTGGTGAAGGGTTTTCTATTGCCCCAAAAATCGTCAGAAGGAGGCAGTGTATTAAGTCAAGATGAAAGCCTATTCATTCTAGGCGCCTGTTGTGACCAAATCACACATCGCTCGATTGCAAATGGGGACCCCCTGCTTTTTTTGAACTCCAGTGTGTTTGACTAAGCTTAGATGATGTCTTGGGGTTATTGCATGATGAGGTCAGTGGTGTTTGAGTTTTAGAGCTCCTTGATGACCTAATCCTGATAGTGGGCATGTAAAGGAAGGAATGATTAAGGCACACTTTGATAATCATTTCACCCTAGGTGAGCGCCTAGGTAGAATTTGGAGTGGAAGCCTCAAATAATACCTTAGATTTTTAGATGCTTATTTTAGCTCAAATCATCATTATCTTGTGCCTAGAGTTGGATTCTAACAACCTAGGGAGTCAAGGAGCATTTCATCATCCAGAGAATCCCAAACATGTGCCTTGAACAAGTGATGCTACAAGTGGTGAAAAAAATGGGCACCTTGAAGAATTGATCCCTCCAAGACATCTTGCAATTGCCTAAAAGTCCAAAATTTACACAAGTGAGTTAAGGCACCATTTTCCATCTCCAGAGCCTCCTTTGAGTGCCTTAACATGGAGTGAATGTTTTAGTCTATGAAAGATTGCACCTAAAGAATATAACAACCCCTTGAGTCACTAGGATGAACTAAGTTAACAAAATGAACTTCATTGAGGGAGGCGCACTTGTGCATCTAGACAACTCTAGTTTAGTGCCTGAGAAAAAGCATGTTTAGATCCATAAGTTTGGGGAGTATTGAGTGAGGTAAGTCTTCATGAGCATATACAATGACTTAAATCCATCAATGATGAAGTAAACGCTTATTTGAACTAAGGCGCAATTTCACTCCTCTATAATCATCTTCTGGCACCTTGAAAGCTAAGTGTTTGAAACTATCATGATTTGCACCTAGATGACGAAGTCTCTATAATGAGTTAAAGCCACTTGAACGGAAAGCATGAAGGGAGCGTCCAAACTTACCCAAGGAAGCACCTAGAGGAATGGAAGTTGAGTTTGAAGATAGATGACCTTTCGATTGCACTTGCCCTTGAGTGACAATTTGATTTAGCACCCTTATGTAAATTTAGATATGATCTAGCGCTTTGAGGTTGAGTGGAGTAATCTTGGCGCCTTTGTGTGTTGTTTTATACCTTTATGAGCACCTTGGAAGGATGGATGTTTACTCACCCTTGAGCGCCTTAGTTCCAGAGATTGAGTTCAAAGAGTAATACTCCTCAAAATGCCTTTATGAGAGTGATGAAACTAAGTAGCATAAGAGATGATAAGTGTAAGAGCTTAGGGACTCAAGGCGCATTATAGGGTCAAGAACATCAAGTTTGTGCACCTAAGGGGAAAATCAAGCTTCAAACACCTCATCAAATGGCGCCTTGGTAGAGGAGTTGCTAAAAGACCTTAAAATTGAAAATTTGATAAAATAACTCACATTATGAGTTTAGGCGCCTTTCCAAGATCAAGCTTTCATATAGCGCCTTGAGTTGTTACTTTCATATTAGCGCCCTAGCATAAAGAAGAAGTCCTCAAATGCGCTTTAAGGAGGAAGATTGGTGATGGGAGTAATTATGAGCGCCTTAGAGTGTTTGAAGTGGGAAGTAGTAAAGGATAGCACATTGAATGAGTTTGAGCACCTCAAAGAGGATTGAGCGCCTTGATAAATCAGAGGATTGAGCGCTTAAGGGATAATAGGATCTTTTGAGACTATTGGTAAGTGTTTGGAATCATTAGAATTTCTAAAATAAGATAAAGACCCTAGGTGCTATCTCCTACTTGGAACATCACACATGGGAACATGGAAACTAGATTGATTGAAGGAATGATACTTTAGCGCCTTGAGGGTGAATGAGTCAAAATAACACTAAATTGGTGCCTAGTCCAATTGATTGAAATCATCTTGGGTGCATTTTCTTGCTTTAGTTGGGTTAAACTTATTTTGGCACCTTGGTGAGAAGTTCTCTAGTATGAGTTAGAATGATCAAAATAATAAAACTTGCCAAGAAAGAGATAGGCGTTTTTATGAAGTTTTTCCTCAATGTTGAGCACCTAGGAGGTAGATTGCTCAAGAGAGGGTTAGATACTCTGTATTTCACTCTATTGTTGACTTGTCTAAAAATAATGGAAGCATAGAATTATCAACTTTTGAACCTTCAAACTCACTATTGGTGAGACAACATACCATCAGCGAGCTTAAAATTTCATCGGCCGATAGGCCGATGCCACCATGACTCTGTTTGATTTCACTTCTGACAAACATCCCATCATTGACTCTTATCGGTCAGATAGACCACTATCAATGACTTTATATCCTTTCACACCGATGTCTTTGTCACTCCGATACGAGACTCTAAGTCCCTCGCCTATTGGTAGGACTTAATACCATCGGCACACTCAAAAACTCTTCTGCTGACACACCGATCTCACGAATGACAACCTTCGGACCACACCTGTCGGTGAGACTCCAAACATCGGTGAACTCTAATCTCATTGGGCTGATACACCGATAGATTTCAACTGTCAGTGTGACCCCCTTCATCGGCGAATCTCTCAACTGCTCTTCCGATGCGCAGATGGGATTATCTTCCGATACACCGATGTCTTAACTTTGAACCACACTCGTTGGCAAGACAGACCACTATCGGCAAAGCCTAACCAAGGTCTGCCGATACGCCGATATGACCAACTCTTGATGTCGATATAAGGTTCTTTTGCAGGCAAAGGGCGCCTAGGCTTATGGGGCTCAATTTGATGTATTTATTGAAAGCTCAAGGTGAATTGATGCTTATTGAAAATGCCACTTAGTCCTTCATTTGCATTATAGGTGTCATTTCCTATTGACTTATATACTCCTCCTCATGCTAGGGTGCCATAATGAAGTGGTTTAGACAATAGGTGTGCTTCACTTACCAGAGGCTTGTTCTCCTTCCACCTTAGGCACACTTTTATGGTGGAACAGGTGTTAATGGGTGCCTTGTCTTAAATGAATGCTCTCTCTAAGTTGGGCACCCTTTTGAGGCTTTATGAGTTGCAAATTACACCTTAACCCTTCATGCTTATTGCTCAGTGTTTGAATGTTTAAGAAAGTCTCCTTTAGGCGCTCATCTTAATGACTTTTTCTCAAGGCACAATCATCCTAATGACTTGGATATTCATCCTAGTGTTTCAGGATATCAGGCTACCAGACTTAGTCATTTTCAGGATCTCAAACATAAAGAATAACATGATGTTTCATTTTTTTGTATTGCATATAGTTGACATTCTATGCTACTCATAAAGAATATTAATATTTTCTGTTCAACATGATGATTCATTTTTTTTTTAAATACAACTTTTATCTTTTAGTTCCAAAATGAGGTTTAGGTGATACTTGAATAACAATAGCTAGCTTATTGGATCAACAAACATCCTATGTAATACAATCAGACTTTAAATATTTGAAGTAGCCATCTACAAATATCCATTCAAACATGGATTTATAATGCAAGTATGGATGCCATCAATAAAAAAGATTTGTATTAACCAAATATCCATATAGGCATACATCAATATATGTCGATATAAGTATAACATATATACAAAATAGCCATATAGGCATACAATGTCAACTATGTACAGTACAAAATATATGTACACAAATGCCATATAAGCATACAACAAAGGAACACAATAAAAAGTCATTCCCCTCTGGTTGGTGAAGAGAATAAATCACGAGCAGCCTTTGATCTTCTAGGGGATGGAGACACACATGTGGGTGGTCTACTACGAACCCGAGGGCTACTCCTCCTATTTAGGTCTTCTTGCATCTTTACCTGTTACAATAAAAAGTATAGATATTAATATATAGAAATTACATGTTATAAAAAATGAAATATTTAACAAAATAATCACTTACCGCTAACATATAATCTATCTCCTCGCTTGCCTCAGTAGCAGGAATAGGCCCTAGTGATGTCATGTCCTGTAGAAACCATCCAGATAGAAATTAAACTTCAAATCAATAATCTTTTGATTTTTCAAAAATAGACAACTATAACAATGAATGTAAATTGAAATTTACTAATCTGCCTCATACCCCTGTCAATGCCATGGAGCTATGAATCGCAGAGGCCACAACCTGCTCCATTGCCCTATGAACATGGGGAGGTGTCTCCGCAGCCTGCATCATCTGGAAATAAAACAACATTATTCAATTACGAAAACTATAATAGAGATGCAAATCATGGCTCCTAACATACACACATGTTCATCTAAACATGGAAGTACACACAATAAAGCACACAAATCACATACAAAAATTTAGTAAGTACAATTCATTCATTAAACTTTTTATTTTATTACCTTCGTAAAACTTTGAAGTCCACCACCACTGGTAGGTGTTGCCATGAAATCTATAGTATTAACCTATTCAACATCCAAAATCAGATATTAGAATACCATTCATATAACGATGCTATTCACATGTAATATTTATAATTATTTACTAGTTACATACCTTGATAGTAGATGATCTAGTGAAAAATACAGGTGGAGAACCACTGAAAACTGCATCGACGTTATGACCCTGAAATTTCATTAAAATCATCAATTTAAATTAGTTAATCTTGTATTTCAAAAATAAAATTTAATAAATTAAATTCAATAAACTTGCTAATATTTACCTGAGTATCAAGGCCGAAAGTCTCACTCAGGAGGGTATCTGTCATCACCATCTTCTTAGCTGCAGATGTAGCCTGTGCACCTACGTCCTGACTATCCATGGGGTCATAACCACAGGCTGACCCGCAAGCCTGACAAGTATGGGGTGGGACCATACTCCTCGTACTATCTCCTAACCCACTCTGTGTTGCAGGACCGGCATGCTCTATGATGCTTTGGGTCAAGGCACTAATCGACTGAAGTGTATCGACCTCAACACTCTCCTTTACAATGGAAGGAATAGAAACATGCTCATGGGCTGGTCTGCTGATTACTCGTCTCACTACCCACTGTGGGTCAAGACGTGCCCCTGGTCTATCTTGTGCTGACTCCCCACCTCTACTCTGGAAGTCCCGCATATCAAAATAGTTTGGCACTTTATTAAGGACAAACTCGCAGTAGAGTTTCCTCAAAAAGTATTGCGGGACCTCATTATTATTGCATGGAGGATGGTCAAAAACCATCCACCACCTCTACCCAAAATTGTCCCTTATCGCTTGGTTGTTGCACCAATGGATACGGAACCTCTTGCATGTAATGAGTGGAGGTTGATTTGTTTGTGGGTTTGTAAAAATTGAACACAAGTCTAATTTTGTAATTTGTAATTTTTTCACATCTTGGTATGACAACTTGTCTGCATAGTAATCTCTAAACTTTCTCTTCTTATCCATCCAACTAGTTATTTGCTTGCTAATTGAATCTACATTTGATAACATAGACTCAAGAGATTCGGCAAGCGTGGACCTATGCAAGGTTGAAGTGGAAGGATCTTTCAACTTGCAATTATATCTTCAATTTCTTTTTTGTTGTTTTCAATTTGCCCCATTATATTTTCTTGTGTTCCAGGGGCATGTCGAGGAATGAATGGAGGAGGTTGTTGTTCTGTAGGTATTTCCTCCTTAGGATTTTGTGGATTTTGAGGAGGAGGAGGAGGAGGTGCATTAACATTTCCTGACAATTAACGAAATAACAATCAAAAATCAACTAAAACCTACCTATTTAGAATCAAATTCAAACAAAAAAAAAATATAACTCACTCCTTTGGCGTGCTCGACGTCATGGCGTTATTTTGGCGATGAATTGATAAGATTTTTGTGTTGAATGGAGTTTTGTATAATGCGAGTGCACTTTCTAGGGTCTGCAGGCCGCGGGCATAGAGGAGAAGAAGAAATGAAATGAGATTAGAAACCCTTTTTTTTATTTATAGACAGTCACGCGCTCGTCAAAACCATGCCATAACGCGAGCGCGTTATGACTTAATTTTTTTAAAATTAATTTGGCCACTTTTTGGCCCCCCATCTTTTTCCACTTACCCATTGCACTTGAATTATCACAGAAGATTGTGATAGGCTCTTCATACTCCACTCTTATGTCTCTTAGCATTTGCTTCATACACAAGAATTGAGTACAACTACCTACTGTTGCAATATATTCTGCTTCAGCTGTGGACAGAGATATTGCCTCTTATTTCTTGCTCAACCAAGAAACCAATCTCTTCCCCAAAAAGAATGCTCCACCACTGGTACTCTCCCAGTCATCCATATCTCCTGCCCAGTCTGCATCTGTATAAGCATGAAGAGAAAAATCATGATCTCTGGGATACCATAATCCATACTCAACTATCCCTTTTAGAAATCAAAAAATCCTCTTGATTGCCATGACATGAGATTCTCTAGGATCAGCTTGAAATCTAGCAACAAGACCAACAACATTCATAATGTCAGGTGTAGTTTGAGTGAGATACAACAATCCTCTAATCATTGACATGTACTTTTTCTGGTTAGCCTTAGGAGAGTTATCATCTTTTCTCAATTTACATCCAGTTGCCATGGGAGTATTCATTAGTTTTGAGTCTTCCATCCCAAATTTCTTCAACAATTCTTTCAAATATTTGGATTGAGAAATGAAGATTCCTTTCTTTGTTTGAGTGATTTGTAGACCCAAAAAGAAATTCATTTCCCCAAGCATGGACATCTCAAATTCACTTTTCATTTGATTTGCAAAAGTTTTGCACATACTATATCTTCCTCCAAAAATGATATCATCAACAAACACTTCAACAATCAAGATGTTTTCATGATCAATTTTGAAATACAAATTACTATCAACAGTACCTTTGTTGAAACCAATCTTCAAAAAATGCTTATCTAATCTTTCATACCAGGATCTTGGGGCATGCTTCAGTCCATACAGAGCTTTCTTTAACTTGCAGACCATATCACCATGATCAGATAATTGAAATCCATCCGGTTTCTCAATGTATACTTCTTCTTCCAAGTCTCCATTTAGGAAGGTAGACTTGACATCCATCTGATATACTTTGAAATCCTTGAAGGCAACAAGAGAAAGAAATAGTCTGACTGCTTCAATTCTTGCCACTGGAGCAAAAGTTTCTTCAAAATCAACTCCTTCTATTTGAGAGTAACCCTTGCAGACCAATCTAGCTTTCTTTCTGATTACTTCACCAACTTCATTCAGTTTGTTCCGGAAGACCCATTTGGTTCCAATCACATTCTTATTTCTAGCTCTGGGAACAAGATCCCAAGTGTGATTTTTCTCAATTTGCATCAGTTCTTCCTCCATTGCTTTAGTCCAGTTTTCATCATTGCAAGCTTCATTCACTGTCTTAGGTGAAATCTTTGAAATTAGACAATACTTATCTGAATCTTGAGCAATCCTCCTTCTTGTTTGTACACCTTTTCTTTTATCACCTATGATCTAATCCTTAGAGTGGTTTAGTCTTACATACCTAGGAACTTTGGGAGTTTCTTGCACATCTGATTCTTAATTAGGCTCATTAAAACTCACCTTTTCTTCTTGATTTACCAGATTAGTCTAGATCCAAATCTCAGAAGGGACTTGGACTCCATAGATAAAAATATTATTCTGATCATCTTCATCATATTCATAAAATCTTGAGGGTTTTTCAATTCCTTCATTAACCTTCACATTAGTACTTTCGATAATCTTTCTCAATCTCTTGTTATAACACCGGTATGCTTTACTTTGAGTAGAGTAACCCGATAAAATTCCTTCATCACTTCTAGCATCAAACTTGCCTAGATCTTCATCTCTTTTAATATAACATTTGCTACCAAAGACTCTAAAATACCTCACAGTAAGAGTGATGCCAAACCAAAGTTCATAAGGAGTCTTACCAGTATTGCTTCTAATTTGTACTCGATTGAGAGTATAGACTGCAGTACTGATAGCTTCTCTCCAATAGATCTGAGGAACATTTGCTTCCATCATCATTGTCCTAGATGCTTCCTGGATGGTCTGGTTCTTTCTTTCCACTACTCCATTCTATTGTGGAGTCCTAGGAGTAGACAACTGTCTATTTATTTCATGTTTCTCACATAATTCTATGAACTCACCGGATGTGAATTCTCCACCTCTATCAGACCTTAGACATTTTAATTTTAATCTGGTTTCATTCTCTACCATAGCCTTGAATATTTTGAATTTCTCAAGAGCCTCTGATTTTCTCCTTTAGGAAAGTTATCCACATTATCCGGGAGTAGTCATCAATTAATAGCATGAAGTATCTATCACCTTGCACACTTCTAATTCTTGCCAGACCACATAAATCAGTATGAACTAAGTCTAATAATCTGGGAGAAGATTGTTCCTTTCTTTTGAATGAGTCTCTGCTTTGTTTACCTAACTAACATTCTTTGTACAAACTATTTGTAGGTTTCACCAATTTTGGAAGATCTCTTACAACCTGAGTGTTGGTTATCTTGATGATATTATCAAAATTCACATGACACATCCTCCTATGCCATAACCAAATCTAATCAATTTGCACAAATAGACAACTTTTACCAGTACCAACTAAATGGAAGATATTACCTTTTGTTAAAGTATTGGATGCAATCTCTGTTCCGAAACTTTCAAAGATCTTGTATTTTCCATTCTTGAATCAGAGATCATAGCCTTCGTGCACCAACTGTCCAACACTAAGAAGATTGTGCTTCAATCCTTCAACATATAGTACATTACCAGTTTTGTTCCTTCCATCAAAAGAAATAGTTCCTCTACCTCTAATTCTACTAGCAGAATTATCACCAAACTTTACCACTCCTCCTTCATACCTTTCCAAATCTATGAACTTATTTTTGTCACCTGTCATATGGTGAGAGCATCCACTGTCAATGACCCAATCATCCTTTTCTTCAACTTGGGCAGCCAGAGCTCTTTCTACAACTTTATGATTGATAGATTTAGAGGGCATTGGATCTTCTTCCTTGATGGCAATAAACACCCAATCACTTCTAGATTTGTTTCATGTCTCTGATTCATCATCTGTTACTCCTTCATCATCATCTTCTTCATGAACATAGTAACAATTCTTTTGAAACCTTGATCTGTTAGGATTTGGCCTTGAAAATCTTTCTAAACATCTTGAGGCAAAATGACTAATCTTATTGCAGTTAAAACACTTAAAAGGCAATTTTCCTTCATACTTATCAGATCCTTTTGGCAGTCTTTTTGCAATAAGGGCTTCAAGTTGAGCAGTTTCTACTTCTTCTTCTTCTAGGTCTTTTCTTGCTTTTTCATACCATGATAGTTTCCTTGAAGAGTTATCTCCCAGATCAAACCTTTGATTACCTTTTATAGAGGCACTGGCTTTGAATACATATTCAGTCTTGGGAGGGGTATCTCCAAACTTGGTCATTTCAAGTGCAACCAATTTACTAACCAATTGATCTCTTGTGACAGCTGTATGGGCTCTGAATTCTTCAATGGCAGCAACCTTGATTTTATAAGAAGCGGGAAGGGATCTGAGAATTTTGCCAACAATCTCATCTTCATCCGAGACTCCACTAGCACATCTAATTCCACAAACAAGCTCATTTACTCTTGGCATAAAAGTAGTGATATTTTCATCTTCTCTCATCTTCAGATTTTCAAATTTCCCTTTCAGACTCTGTAGCCTTGCATATTTAACATACTTGTCTCCTTCATGCAGAAGTTCTAATTTTTCCCAAATCTCAAAAGTAGTTGGTAGGTCAACAACATTTGAGAGCTCTGAATTAGATAATGTGTTTAGAAGAGCTTCTATAGTCTGCAGATTGTTTTCAGAATTTGTGATTTCATTTGGGGTTTCGGGCCACCCTGTGGAGGAGTATACTTCATTGAAGCCATGGTCCAATACTACATTCCCATACATTGCAAGTGACATTTCATGCGACTTTTTCAAAGATTAAAATTGGTTCCATCAAACTTCAGACTATCCTTCTTGTAGGATGACATCCTAGATCTCCTCAAGTGGTTAAGCTCTTTTAGAGGAACTTGGATCTCATACCAACTGTTAGATTTAGGCCAGACAACTGAGAGGGGGGGGTGAATCAGTTGTACAAAACTTTCTTCCAATTAATCACTTAAATCCACTTTGTAATTCAGCAGCTTAATGATAATCTGATCAAGGAAATATAATGCATTAAATCAAGAGTAGAAACACATTAACACACAGGACACAAAGATTTTGATGTGGAAAATCTGGTTAAGGGAAAAAACACGAGGTGATTAACCCAAGATTGTATTCTCTGTTAGATGAATAGAAAGAACAAAATGGCACATGCCAATTAGGGCTCACTGCCCGAGCACACTGCTCACAAGAGACTCACTGCCTACAAGAGACACACTGTCTACAAGATGATAAGTATCACATACATGAACTGGAGAATAGCATCTTCACCATGCTTGAATAGGTTCCATTTAAGCTGAATACTTCTTCTCTACCTTTCGCTCTCCTCCTCGCTACCACACTTTGGAATGACTTCACAGTTCTTCATTTATACAAGACATCAACTTAGGAATAATCATCTAAGTCAGCAAACATCTACAAGAACATCCATAGGATGTGTAACTGATCAGGTCAGCCAGTCTTTAGAAAGAACACCATTATCCGAAAGAACTCTCCAATTGTGAGCTCAAACTCCAATGCAGACCACCAACACAAATTGGACATGATCTATTAAAGACCTCCACAAGCTTGCCTAAATCACCAAGAACATCCACAAAACATCTGCTTACTGAAATGCTTATCTCCTTCATTCAGAACCTCAAGAACATAGTCTACCATCATTGTCACAACAGAATAGATTCTTGTAGACCTCCAGATCATGAACCAATCAAGTTGACACTTCACAAGGACTTCTTAAACACTCCATCAAATCTGCAGAACAGGATAATGCATTTCCAGATCTCACCGGACCTATCTGTATCAGTTTGTCACCTCTGAATACCTGCCGGAACTAATTTAACTTGAGCAGCCACAACTTCTTCAGATCTTCATGCGGACCTCTGAAATCTCTACTAGATCATCTTAAGACACATATCTACAAACCCTTTAAACCGCATCCTCTGATCCTCATCTTATCTTTGACTTTTTCCTTACTGTTCTTCATTGTCTATGATATGACCAATTTTCTCAATATCCTCAGCAAACAGTTCATCGAATCCTTATCATTAATGTAACAGGAATATGTTGACATCAATGACAACACCGGTTAGGCCCATACTTGCAATAATCTCCCCCTTTGTCATTTATGGTAACATATGATGTGAAAAACTATTTTAACCATCAAAACAAGAACTTTTCTTTATTGACACAACTCCCCTTATTACCAACAACCATTCACATGTCTTCTCTTCTTTTCTTGCTCCCCCTTTGATCAACAATTACTTGTTTTTCACATGTCTTCTCTCCCCCTTTGACATCAATGGAAAAGGGCACATACTTGCAATTCTACCACTTCAGAATCATACCAGCTACTCCCCCTGAGTAGCAGCTTCCCATCATCAATTCGGACCACAAGATATGACTGTGATATCCACTAGACTGATGCACATCAGTGCACCTTAGTTCATCACCAGAGGGACAGTAACCCCTAACTTCTCCTTGAGATATTCAAAAGGGTCCTTAAGTAGAGGTTTAGTAAAGATGTTTGCAATCTGATCCTTGGATGGCACAAACTCCAATCTGACTTCATTCTTGTTCACTCGCTCTCTCAAAAAGTGAAACTTGATGGATATATGTTTAGTCTTTGAATGCAACACTGGATTCTTATATATATTTATTACACTTGAATTATCATTGAAGATTGTGAGAGGCTCATCATACTCCACTCTTATGTCTCTTAGCATTTGCTTCATCCACAAAACTTGAGTACAACTACCTGCTGCTGCAATATATTCTTCTTCAGATGTGGACAGAGATATTGCCTCTTATTTCTTGCTCAGCCAAGAAACCAATCTCTTCCCCAAAAAGAATGCTCCACCATTGGTACTCTTCTGGTCATCCATATCTCCTGCCTAGTCTACATCTGTATAAGCATGAAATCAAAAAATCCTCTTGATTGCCATGACATGAGATTTTCTAGGATCAGCTTGAAATCTAGCAATAAGAGCAACAACATACATAATGTTAGGTCTAGTTTGAGTGAGATACACAATCCTTCAATCATTGACCTATACTTTTTCTGATTAGCCTAAGGAGAGTTATCATCTTTGCTCAATTTACATCCGGTTGCCATGGGAGTATTCATTGGTTTTGAGTCTTCCATCCCAAATTTCTTCAACAATTCTTTCACATATTTGGACTTAGAAATGAAGATTCCTTTCTTTGTTTGAGTGATTTGTAGACCCAAAAAGAAATTCATTTCCCCAAGCATGGACATCTCAAATTCACTTTTCATTTGATTTGTAAAAGTTTTGCACATACTATCTCTTCCTCCAAAAATGATATCATCAACAAACACTTCAACAATCGAGATGTTTTCATGATAAATTTTGAAATACAAATTACTATCAGCAGTACCTTTGTTGAAACCAATCTTTAAAAGATGCTTATCCAATATTTCATACTAGGCTCTTGGGGCTTGCTTCAATCCATACAGAGCTTTCTTTAACTTGCAGACCATATCACCATGATCAGATAATTGAAATCCATCCGGTTTCTCAATGTATACTTCTTCTTCCAAGTCTCCATTTAGGAAGGCAAACTTGACATCCATCTGATATACTTTGAAATCTTTGAAGGCATCAAAAGAAAGAAATAGTCTGACTGCTTCAATTCTTGCCACCGGAGTAAAAGTTTCTTCAAAATCAACTCCTTCTATTTGAGAGTAACCCTTGTAGACCAATCTAGCTTTATTTCTGATTACTTCACCAATTTCATTCAGTTTGTTCTGGAAGACCCATTTGGTTCCAATCACATTCTTGTTTCTAGCTCTGGGAACAAGATACCAAGTGTGATTTTTCTCAATTTGCATTAGTTCTTCCTCCATTATTTTAGTCCAGTCTTCATCATTGCAAGCTTCATTCACTATCTTAGGTTAAATCTTTGAAATCAGACAATACTTATCTAAATCTTGAGCAATCCTCCTTCCTGTTTGTACACCTTTACTTTTATCACCTATGATCTAATCCTCATAGTGGTTCAGTCTTACATACCTAGGAACTTTGGGAGTTTCTTGCACATCTGATTCTTGGTCAGGCTCACTAAAACTCATCTCTTCTTCCTCATTTACCAGATCAGTCTGGATCTGAATCTCAGAAGGGGCTTGGACTCCTTGGATCAAAATATTATTCTGATAATCTTCATCATATTCATAAAACCTTGAGGGTTTTTCAATTCCTTCATCAACCTACATATTAGTACTTTCTATAATCTTTCTCAATCTCTTGTTATAACACCGGTATGCTTTACTTTGAGTAGAGTAACCCAAGAAAATTCCTTCATCACTTCTAGCATTAAACTTTCCTAGATCTTTATCTCTTTTAATATAACATTTGCTACCAAAGACTCTGAAATACCTCACACTAGGAGTGATGCCAAACCAAAGTTCATAAGGAGTCTTACCAGTATTGCTTCTGATTTGTACTCGATTGAGAGTATAGACTGCAGTGCTGACAGCCTCTCTCCAATAGATCTGAGGAACATTTGCTTCCATCATCATTGTCCTAGATGCTTCCTGGATGGTTCGGTTCTTTCTTTCCACTACTCCATTCTGCTATGGAGTCCTAGGAGCAGACAACTGTCTCTTTATTCCTCGTTTCTCACAGAATTCTATGAACTCACCGGATGTGAATTCTTCACCTCTATCAGACCTTAGACATTTTAATTTTAATCTAGTTTCATTCTCTACCATAGCCTTGAATATTTTGAATTTCTCAAGAGCCTCTGATTTCTCCTTCAGAAAAGTTACCCACATCATCCAGGAGTAGTCATCAATTAATAGCATGAAGTATCTATCACCTTGCACACTTCTGATTCTTGCTGGACCACATAAATCAGTATGAACTAAGTCTAATAATCTGGTAGAAGATTGTTCCTTTCTTTTGAATGAGACTTTGCTTTGTTTACCCAACTAACATTCTTTGCACAAACTATTTGTAGGTTTCACCAATTTTGGAAGATCTCTTACAGCCCGAGTGTTGGTTATCTTGATGATATTATCGACATTCACATGACACATCCTCCTATGCCATAACCAAGTTTGATCAATTTGCACAAATAGACAACTTTTACCAGTACCAACTAAATGGAAGATATTACCTTTTGTTTGAGTACCGGATGCAATCTCTGTTTCAGAACTTTCAAATATCTTACATTTTTTATTTTTGAATTAGAGATCATAGCCTTTGTCTACCAACTGTCCAACACTAAGAAGATTGTGCTTCAATCCTTCAACATATAGTACATTACTAGTTTTGTTCCTTCCATCAAAAGAAAGAGTTCCTCTACCTCTGATTCTACCAGCAGAATTATCACCAAACTTTACCACTCCTCCTTCATACCTTTCCAAATCTATGAACTTATTTTTGTCACCTGTCATATGGTGAGAGCATCCACTGTCAGTGACCCAATCATCCTTTTCTTCAACTTGGGCAGCCAGAGCTCTTTCTACAACTTTATGATTGACAGATTCAGAGGGCATTGGATCTTCTTCCTTGATGGCAATAAACACCCAATCACTTCCGGATTTGTTTCCTGTCTCTGATTCATCATCTGTTACTCCTTCATTATCATCTTCTTCATGAACATAGTAACAATTCTTTTGGAACCTTGATCTGTTAGGATTTGGCCTTGAAAATCTTTCTAGACATCTTGAGGCAAAATGACCAATCTTATTACTGTTAAAACACTTAAAAGACAATTTACCTTCATACTTACCAGATCCTCTTGGCAGTCTTGTTGCAATAAGGGCTTCAAGTTGAGTAGTTTCTGCTTCTTCTTCTTCCAGGTCTTTTCTTTCTTTTTCATACCATGATAGATTCCTTGAAGAGTTATCTCCCGGATCAAACCTTTGTTTACCTTTTACAGAGGCACTGGCTTTGAATGTAGATTCAGTCTTGGGAGGGGTATCTCCAAACTTGATCATTTCAAATGAAGCCAATTTATTAGCTAATTGATCTCTTGTGATAGCTGTATGGGCTCTGAATTCTTCAATGGCAGCAACCTTGATTTTATAAGAAGCGAGAAGGGATCTGAGAATTTTGCCAACAATCTCATCTTCATCCAAGACTCCACCAACACATCTAATTCCACAAACAAGCTCATTTACTCTTGGCATAAAAGTAGTGATATTTTCATCTTCTCTCATCTTCAGATTTTCAAATTTCCCTTTCAGACTCTGTAGCCTTGCACATTTAACGTACTTGTCTCCTTCATGAAGAAGTTTCAATTTTTCCCAAATCTCAAAAGCAGTTGGTAGGTCAACAACATTTGAGAGCTCTGAATTAGATAATGCACTTAGAAGAGCTTCTATAGTTTGTAGATTGTTTTTAGCATTTGTGATTTCATTTGGGGCTTTCAGGCCACCTTGTGGAGGAGTATACTTCGTTGAACCCATGGTCTAGTACTGTATTCCCATACATTGCAAGTGACATTTCATGCGACTTTTCCAAAAATTAAAATTGGTTCCATCAAACTTCAGACTATCCTTCTTGTAGGATGACATCCTGGATCTCCTCAAGCGATTAAGCTCTTTTAGAGGAACTTGGCTCTGATACCAATTGTTAGATTTAGGCCAGACAACTGAGAGTGGGGGGGTGAATCAGTTGTACAAAACTTTCTTCCAATTAATCACTTAAATCTACTTTGTAATTCAACAGCATAATGATAAATTAATCAAGGAAATATAATGCATTAAATCAAGAGCAGAAACACATTAACACACAGGACACCAAGATTTTGACGTGGAAAACCTGATTAAGGGAAAACCCACGAGGTGATTAACCCAAGATTGTATTCTTTGTTAGAAGAATAGAAAGAACAAAATGGCACATGCCAATTAGGGCTCACTGCCTGAGCACACTACTCACAAGAGGCTCACTACCTACAAGAGGCACACTATCTACAAGATGATAAGTATCACATACATTAACTGGAGAATAGCATCTTCACCATGCTTGAATTAGTTCCATTTAAGCCCAATACTTCTTCTCTGCCTTTCGCTCTCCTCCTCGCTACCACACTCTCATCTCCATAAGATACACTTTGGAAAGACTTCACAATTCCTTATTTATACAAGACATCGACTTAGGAATAATTATCGAAGTCAGCAAACATCTTCAAGAACATCCGTAGGATGTGTAACTCATCCGGTCAGCCAGTCTTTAGAAAGAACACCATTATCTGGAAGAACTCTCCAAGTGTGAGCTCAAACTCCAATGCAGACCACCAACACAAACTGGTCACGATCCAAAGACCTCCACAAGCTTGCCTGAATCACCAAGAACATCCACACAACATCTGCTTACTGAAATCCTTATCTCCTTCATCTGGAACCTCAAGAAAATATTTTGTCATCACTGCCACAATGGAATAGATGCTTGCGGACCTCCAGATCATGAACCAATCCAGTTGGCACTTCACAAGGACTTCCTAAACACTCCATCAAATCTGTAGAACAGGATAATGCATTTCTAAATCTCACCAGACCTATCTGTATCACTCTGTCACCTCTGAATACCTGCAGGAACCGGTTTAACTTGAGTGGCCACAACTTCTTCAGATCTTCATGCGGACCTCTGAAATCTCTACTAGATCACCTTAAGACACATATCTACAAACCCTTTAAACTGTATCCTCTAATCCTCATCTTATCTTGGACTTTTTCCTTACTATTCTTCACTGTCTCTGATATGGCCAATTTTCTCAATATCCTCAGCAAACAGTTCATCCAACCCTTATTATTAATGTAATAGTAATATGTTGACATCAATGTCAACACCGGTTAGGCCCATACTTGCAACACTTTGCAACTTTACACTACATCCTTCTGATGATTTTTGGGGCAGTAGAAAACCTTTCACCATGGGAAAACGCCTCAGAGATATAAAAAATGAGAGAGGTTATTGTAAGGGAACCTTACATGATTACGTTTCCTTAGATGGAATGTTTCTAAGTGACATGGTTTTTGAGTAACATCTTGTCAAAGATTGCTACCTTTTTACATTTTAGACTCTTCAAGGATATCATTGGTACAATGTAGCTCAGACTATTTCGGCATGTTTGGGTGAAAAATAGGACCATGCCTAGCATAAATGTACCCATCTGGATGTTTTGGAATAGTCAGTTCGGTCGCATTAGGAGTAGGACAAAAGTTACACCCCTTTGCAACTTTACACTCCCTCCTTCTTATGATTTTTGGGGCAGCAGAAAACTTTTCACCACGAGAAAACGCCTCAGAGATATAAAAAATTGAGAGAGGTTATTATAGAGGAACCATACATGATCATGTTGCCTTTGATTAAATGTTTGTAAGTGACATAGTTTTTGAGTAACAACTCATAAAATTTGTTATCTTTTTGCACTTTGGACTCTTCAAGGATATCATCGGTACAATGAAGCTCAGACTGTTTCGGCATGTTTGGGTGAAAAATAGGACCATGTCTACCCTAAACATACCCATCCAGATGTGTTGGAACTATCAGTTTGGTCGCATCAGGAGTAGGACACCAAAAATACAAAAGTTGCTTTGTGCAACTTGACAACATTGACACTTTTTTGCAACAAGACTCAAAGTCTCAAATTGACCCCAAATGACTCAAACTGACTCAAAAACATATCAAATGGTCTTAGAAGACCTTATTACATACAATTGACTCGATCAAAACAAAATTTCATTTTTTGACCCCTCTTGGAGGCATGGCAACTTGGGTGCCCCTGCACCATTAGTGCAACTGAAGTCGATAAAGTTTTCCTATTAAGAAAAAGAGCTTCCCTTAGATTCAAGAAATATAAATATTTTATATTGACAAGGCCAACCACGTGAAGGTAGAAGCTCATGTGGCCTCACCTAAGACTTAAGACACATGTATTCTAGTAGACGCAGGACACCTAAGATACCTATTGTATAGTATGCATCTAGATTTTATAGACATAGTAGACCTAAGACACCTAGTCTTTATACCTTATCATAGTCTAGACCTAAGTCAACTAGACACCTTGATTATAGTTCTACTTAAGACACCTATTATGGTGACCTAGTTGACATATAGTACCTACCTAAGACAACTAGATTAAATTATAGAAGACACCTAGATCATTCTAGGTTATACCTTATTCTAGTCTCTAGACAGGTCATTGATATATAGTATCTACCTAAGACACCTAGATTAGATTAAATACTTTTTTTCTAGTCTTTATCTACCTAGTTGACATATCGTATATACCTAAGACACAATTAGAGATACCTATTATCTAGTTAGAAACCAAGACACCTAGAGACACCTATATTTTATACATTACCTAGATTTTATACATTATTCTCAGGATCAACTTCATCCATCACTTAGGTCTAACCCCATGAAGCATAGCATGATGATGTAAAATTGTGTATATGCGTAAAAATGCAACAACAAATAAAAAGAGACAAACTTTACAAATTAATGTGCACACTTACAACTCAATGTAACATTACTTTACAAAATCAATGTGAATACTTACAAATTAATCCAATGAACCATCTGGGTTTACTCTACTCTTTATTGTGTTAAGTATTGCTTCATGGTCAAACTCACTCACCTTCCATAAGGTCTTGTTCAAAAGTCTACCCCAATATTTTATCAAATGAACATTGGATGCCACGACAAGGTTCGAGTAATGAAGAATCTTTTGATGCGTGTCAAAGTCCTGAAATAGCCAAACATTAACACTCTTATGTGGGTACCTTCTAAGCCATGTTCCAGTAATAACCACTGAGCTTGTAGGGTATTTGATGTTTTCTCCATCTGTAACTGGGGCCTCCAATTTCTTTTGGGCCTCAACACAATGACACAAGTAATAATCTGTTCCCTCTTTGTTATCTTCATCTATAATAACTACATATACATGCCCTATAATGATATGTGTAGTAAATTAGATAAAATTGGTTAACATTATAAAAATACTACAAAGTAAGATGACATTAGGAATTTTAAAAACTATGCAAATAGATATATTACCTAGTTGAACTAGATCTGATATGTGGTCAAAGTCAACTAATAATTCCATCTGTGTTAGTTCCAATGACGTTGGGGGTTGATACAAGTTAATTGGGCTAAGATAAATTAACTGCCATTCATCAACCCACTCATTTGACTCGCACTCATCCCAGGCTTGAATTGTACACGAAGAACAAAAGCATGACATCTTTCGTGTATGGATACTCCATGAATCTACAATTAAGCTTTTGAAAGAGTGTATCTCACTTGATCCTGTTAGTGTAGAACAGTCCTCATATGGTGCAATGTTAGTATCATCTATCAACCAAAAAAATCTACGAACTAAAGACTTACCTTCATTACCTAGACCCATGGGAGCATTACACCACTCGATGATCGATTTTGCATCTGTCAACTTTGCATTGTCTTTATACTTTAACTCTTCTCGTGCTATGGCTCTTTTGATACATGCTCCTGCATCATCATGCTCCCCCTTTCCATGCCCGACCTCACAAAAGTTCCACATATGTTGAATTCTAGTAAAATTATGCCTCCTGCTCAGCCAATAGAAATTCTGCGAGTTCTTGAATTGTGACACACAGTTATCTAACCATATGATATGTTGACTGAATGATATGCCCCTTCTAACCAAATCATTGTAGAACACCTGAAAGCAACCTTGCACGAACTCCATAGAATGTGTGCAATCATCACTGATATAGAAATGATACTCCCTTATGATCTTTCTGTCATCCTTTGTACTATCATTTGCATGAATGAATGCGATGTGCACAAATATAGAAACTTGTGTGGAGTTGTAATATTGTGATTGAACCTCGCACTATGGCTGTAGACTATAGTTCTCTACAAAGTCGACGACTAAAACAATGCTACCAACTGAAAATGTGTCCTTGCATAACTTGAATTGCATGTCCAACCATCGAGCTCTATGGGCATATATTGCATACTTATACACTATGCTATCATGAAATATAGGCATAAACTAATACACTGGAATCTTTTCAATAACCAATTCACACCTCTTTACTTCTTTACCATCTTTTGTATTGTATGCCACTATTTTATACTTGCTGAACTCTACTAGTTCATTTCCAACCACATGTGTTCTTTCCATATGTTCACATATTGGCATACGTTGCAAGCCACCACAATGATGACATGTGCCATCCAAGCATAATTTCTTGTAGAATATTTGACCTTCCTCTCTTTCACATAAATTTTTTGATATGAAGTCTCTTGAAGATGTTGGTGGGGCACGTATGCCATAACCTTGCAAAATATTGTTAGTATGCAAATCTAAACATATAGACCGATAAACATCAAAATGGTTAGAAAATTTAATATGTAATCTACAACAACAAGTAGTGCATGTGTGATTTATCTTGACATAGAAAGGTTTTAACATTTCAAAATATATTTGAGAAATTTTAATTTGAGGATACTTCTCTAGAAATTTACCAAAAAATTGTGTTTGAGTCTCGTCCAAAAAATGCTTTGGATGTGGCTCACGGTTCTGACTACCGATTCTCCTTCTTACCACATCCCTTTGATTTGGAGATACCCTTGTGTAATTCTTCAAAAAGTCTTCAATTAGTGATCTCAATGCTTCAACATTTGATTTATCTTTTCGTGGTAGTCTCGCCGAGAATGCCCATAATTCATTGGCATTAGTGTTCGAAATTTTTTGGCGTCTTCTAACGGCTCTTGATAAAGTTTTCCAATTAATTCTCAATTCTTGACTCGTCTTTCTAATGAGATGAGCTTCCTTGTTTGACTACTTATTATAGTCGATGTAATCACACGCCATGTTACATTACTATCTTTTGTGCGTGAGGTGTTACCCACACTCTCATATGCACTCATTAGATTCTTGACAATAGATTTTTCACTTGAAGCCTCTGATGTTCTCAACCCAAGAATTTTCATGATGGACCTATACTTTATACTTCGCATCATTTCAATGAATAGTTGACATCTTGGGGTCTCATTTAGCTTTTCAAAGAACAATCTCCATATCTTATGAGCATATCTTCTACAAGTGCATTTTGGAATCTTACCTTCCATTAACTACAAAATATTCTCATCAATATCAATCAAATACTTTGGCTTTCTATGCAAAATTCTAGGTGGTGTTAAGTTAGGTAAATTCATCTCAACATTAGGAATTTCATCAATATTTAAATGAGATGGGCTAGATGGCATAACTTCGATTGAAAATGGAATAGATGACATACCTTGAGGTTGAGGTGGGAATAATGATGTACCTCCTTCATCACATGTGAGTGATGATGTACTCTCAACTTGAGATGCAGTAGATGGTGTCCCTACATGTTGACTTGCAGTAGAGGACGTGTCTTCAACTATGGTATTCAAATCTCTCATAGCACAAAGTTTTTGCATTCGTTCTCTTTGTGCCACGAATACCATATCTCTTTGTGATGGTTACGGTTCCTCTTCAATTGACATGTCTTCATTTATCGTGTCCAATTTCCTCTTCTCACGAAGTTCCCTCATAGTCACTGCTTTCTTTGCATTCTTAGCTTCTATATCTTCTTGTGTTGGTTTAATTCTTGATCGTTTCCTTGGCATGACAGAGAATTTGTCTATAGCATGATAAAGAGACCAATATTAGTTCCTAGGAAATGAATCCATACAAATAACTAAAATATATGTCATTCAACCCTTCATAGTAAATGTACATACAATCATCATGCAAAAGAGTAAATGTCACTCAACCAAAATAGGTACAAAGCATACAAAGCAAATTATTGCATCCATACAAAGCATTATTGTACAATGTTATTGTAGCCATACAAATCATTATGGTACAAAGTTCACTTTAGTCCTAGATGATGAATTATATGATACATGAAGACAATGATGGATCTATTCATGGAGAAAACCAAGGAGGACAAGATAAGACACCAAATTTGTGAAGTTGCCAATGGCAACAAATTTACCACCTAGCTGTCCTTAACTAATTCATGATTGCAAATGGATGTATTTTGGCTTCTATTGACTAAAAGTGACGTATTTATGATGAATATAATGCTCAAAATTGTTAAATGTTAAACCACCTTCTCAAGCTTCTTCCAAAAACCAACAATGGTGGCCTCAAAAATTAAGGACCTATTATTAGCAATTCCCTCCTCCCTTAAAATGAGCTTCACTAGATTCAACAACATTAAATTAGGGCATCAAAAGATCTTACTCATATGATGGTTGAAAAGCTAACCATGCTTGAGGAGGCCTTACTACCACTTTCCATAATTCCAACCAATACCACTTCACAAAAACCAAAGACCATGCCAAGATCATTCTCACACCACCACCCAAATATCCAAACCCATAACAAGATAAACCAAAAAAGACACCTATTAAACTATTGCAAGGAGAGTGAGGATTCAGGAAATGCCATGTAGCTAAAACCACAACACATGCACTAACCTTACCACATTTAAAATCAAAATTAATATGATCTATGGGACTTAGGAACTATCATTACCAAATCACCCCACTTGGGAAGCCAACCGAAAAGGTGTACTACAAGGCACCTATAATACTGATCATGATGACACCTCTTTAATTCTAATGTCATCTAATCCTTCTCACTCTACCACCCTTTAGTTGACTAAAGAGGAAAAATGTGTTAGTCTATTCCTTTGTTCACAATCAAATACACCACTTCGTTCCATTCACAAAAATAATGGGAGAAGGAAACAAACTCATTTTTTCTACAAATGAGAATAACTTCTTCCAATAAACCACATAGTTTCCAATTAGGATAGTGCACTTTACATGAATCAAAAATATTGTTGGTTTTTTTTTGGCGTGTTTTGGGTTTCAGTTGGAATCTATGTCAAAAACATTCTCCTATGGTTAAAATTGCATTTTTGGAGTTACCGCCAAATCGCCACGTTGAGGCTTTCTAGGGTAGTTTTACATAAACAATTGTTTTCGGAGTTCTATAAGAGATGGTCAAAACTATTTTTGGGGACATTTTTGAAAGCATTTCACTTGATTTTCAAAAGGAATCAGTGCAAAATTCCTCACCGTTTGAGAGAATTTAATGCCAGTAATTTGTGTCGATGGGTTTGCAGAAAGTTTAAAAATTCACAATTCTTGTAAGGAGCAAAATAATTTTGCAAAGGACCTTGGGACATCATTTTGAGCCTGCTAGCCAATGTTTGTTCAATTATGAGAAGTTTATATTTCTTTCCTGTCACACTTGATTCTGTACATTATTCTTTGATTAGGTGAATATTATTTTCAACTATGAACACACATTCTACATAAGAAATTCTTCCTTAATTGACTATAAAGGCATGGTTTTCTTATTGTTTTTTAAGAGCAGTGACAACTGGGAACCAGCTGGCATTGCTTCCCATTTGTACTTACATTTGTTTTTTCCTTAAGCTTTCTCACTATTAAACTGGTCTCTTCAAAGTTGAAGTAGCTCTATAGTATTAAATCTCCAAATATTAGAATAAAGATGAGTCAATATTGTTTGCATAAATATTTTTCCTACACGCTAAAATTACTTAGAGGCTATCAATTATGTTTTAATACAGTCTCAAAACAATGGAGGCAACTAGATAGATACACTAGAAAACAAGCATGGTCAACCATGTAATGCAATGTGGTCTCCACCTTCCTAACACTTTTCAAAATGATACTACTTAAAACAGAATAATGATTTCACTATACAATTAAAGTTTCAATAGTGCTTTCCAGTCTTTGACAAACATGGGGCTAAAATATACTCCAAAACATATGAATCCAAATGAAATGTACAAATTCCCTTCTCTTAAAGATATACATACAAAATCTATTCAACAATCCACTTGGTGCATCCAATTGTGTGTCAAGGTTTGTCATAGTAGTAGTATGTAGTCACTCAAAATATTACATAGCTATTTATTACACAATATAATGTAATTAAAAATCCATATTTCTAAATTGCAAAACATAGCACGAGAGCTTATGCCATAGACAATTTTAAGAAGGATGCAACAAAAAAATGACTATATAAATATACGCAAGAGGAACCACTATATTATGAGAATTGATACTCCCTTGCAATGCCTATAAATCACAATTATACTAGCTTCCTCAAACAATACAATGCCAACAAGTCATGAAACACAATCACTTCTCAAAAAACATTTACTTTACAAATAGATACTCCCTTACAATACCTATATATCACAAATTACACTACCTTTCTCAAACAATGAAATGCTAGCAAGTTATGAAACACAAACACTTCTCAAAAAACATTTAATTTACAAATGCCTATCGGTAAAACCATTATGCGTTCATCCGTGCAACTGCTAGTTATTATATTTTTATTCCAAGATATATCTTTCCTCATTAAACCATGTTATGTTTGTGTGATGTTCAAGAATAAACAATAACGTGTAGCAACCCTTATAAAAATCTAAACGAATAATAATTGTTTCTTCAATTGAAGATCAAGAAGAGTTTGATCATTAACAAATACGTATCAAACAAATATGTCAAACCAGTACTTTACATTAACTAATTTAGTAGATGAACACCTAAAATAATTCTCCAACAATGTATGATGTCAATTCTCCTGTACAAGATATTTTTAAAAATCTTAATTGTTTCCTCAATTAAAGATCAAGAGGAGTTTGATCATTAACAAATACGTCGAACCAGTACTTTGCCTTAACTAATTTAGCAAATGAACACCTAAAATAATTCCCCAACAATGTAAGATGTAGATTCTCCTGTACAAGCCGATGATGGCATGGTTCGGTGGTTAAGTCGCTCAGGATGTAGTGGCGGCCACCAGAGTTCAAACCCCCGCTGGGCCAACGAGCTCGCAAGGCTTTATGCCTTCACTGGGCCAATGAGCTCACGGGTTTGAAGTGTTCTTCCTAGGAGATGAGGTCCCCCAGTTGTGGCCTCACCGGTTCATTGCTCCGGGAAAAAGCATTCGCGTGGAGCCGGAGGGCGTGTCGCACCAGCGTCGCCGGTCACGTTAAAAAGTTTACCAGGTGCATTTTAAAAAAAAAAAAAAGATTCTCCCGTACAAGATATTGTTGGAAGAATTAATCTTACATCAGAAAATTAATTGCACTCTGCCCTCACGTCAGACTGGGGATCTCCAATATCTGCACCCCAGCACCGTTGGCCTACTGCATTTAATTTAGGTAGGTAAGTTTGAATTTGAAATGTGGGTTGAGTGCCAGTTTCTGGCATGACACAAATAGGAGGGAAAGTCAGTTGACGTAAGAAGAGAATGCATGAGTTAGCCTGCAGCAGCAGAGGAATGTTAAGGAGGAGAACAACAGAGAGAATATAACATAGATGTTTCTATGTGCACCAGCAACAGATATGCACAAACAGCTATGGAGTTCTTACAGGTAGCTCCAGACAAATAGTGTGCAGCTCCAAAGATTGGGGCATAATAGGAAAACAGAGCAGCAACTCTGTCATTATAATGTGAAAGAAGTTTGAATGTATTTTTAGGAAGAGAGGAAAATATATATAAAATATATTACTATCTTTTTTTGTGCTGTCTTCTCTGATCCTGTGTATTTGTTCTTTCTATCCATTGTATGATGTAGCATTTGTTTTTAGAACATCTATCTGTCTCCCCTGTTTCCAACAAGTGGTATCAGAGCCCTATTTTTCTGGGCAGTTAGATTCAAGTGGGTGTTTTATATAAGCCCTAGTTTGTCTAGGCATTATCAGCCTTCTCAGATTTGAGAAGCATGGCAGGTGGGGATAGCAAAGGATGGCAGCATCCACCTACATTTGATGGGCAGAATTATGATATTTGGCTAAGAAGATGAAGACTATTCTAGTTGCAAATGACCTATGAGATTTGGTCACTAATGGGTTCACAGACACCATAGACCCAACAACCTATGCAGCCCTGACTAATGCTCAAAGAAACCTATTGAAGGAAACAAGAATGAAAGATGCAAAAGCCCTCAGTCTAATAGAGGCAGCCTTGACAGAAGCTATTTTCCCCCGCATTGTAGCAACAAACTACTCAAAACAGGCATGAGAAATATTGCAGAACAACTATAAGGGAACTGATAAAGTGAGATCAGTCAAGCTCCAGCTGTTTAGAAGATATTTTGAGACCCTACAGATGAAGGAGAGTGATTCTATTTCATACTTTCACACAAGAGTTTCTACCATGCTAAATCAGCTAAGGATAAATGGAGAAACCATGGATGACCAAAGGATTGTTGAGAAAATCCTAAGGAGTCTACCTTCTAGATTTGACCCTATAGTTATAACCATTGAAGAGACAAAGGATCTGTCTAAGATGACAGTGGATGAGTTGATGGGCTCTCTACAAAGCCATGAGCAGTGGTTGAATAGATCAGTTCCTTCCTTTGAGCAAGCCTTCAAGGTTTAAACCAATGCAAGAGGTAGGGGAAGAGGAAGAAATAGCAGAGGTAGAGGTCAAAGAGGTAGAGGAAGAAGCAACTTCAGAAGAGGAGTTTCAAATAGCCAAGAAGAGGCAAGCACCTCACAGCCAAGCTATCAAGAAAAGAAGAAGAGCAGCAGTTCTAATAAGAGGTATGACAAAAGTAATGTTCAATGCTATTACTGTCATAAGTTTGGTCATTATGCTAGTGAGTGTAGAAAGAAACAACGTGATCATGGAGGCCAAAATGCTAATGTAGCAAATGAGAATAGGACTGAAAATGAAAATAAATCTAAGGTGTTTATTGTGTGCAACCTTGCTGAGAAGAGTAGTCCTGAAGTTTGGTATTTGGACAGTGGGTGTAGCAACCACATGAGTGGTAATGAAAACTTGTTTGCCTCCATTGACAAAAACGTCAAGTCTGAGATCATGATGGGGAACAATCAAAATGTTCCTGTCATAGGAAGAGGCATCATCACAGTCCTTAGCAAGCAAGGTGAGAAAATGCAGATCCATGATTTATATTATGCCCCATGCATAAAACATAACCTATTGAGCATTGGACAGATGGTCCAGAACGGTTATAGAATCCTGATGGAAAATGGAGAGTGCACAATATTTGATAGAGGTAGTAAGAAAGTCATTGCAATAGTGCAGATGACAAGGAACATAATGTTTCCTCTCAGAATACACATAGAGTCTCTGACGCTATCTCCAGTGCTATCTCTGGCACAGTTTCCAGCACTATCTCCGGCACTCACAATAGTGGGACAACAATCAGCCTTTAGAACAGTCATCAAAGACCCATCCAAATTGTGGCATTTGAGGTATGGGCACTTAAGTTTTTCTACTTTAAGTTTGTTGTCCAAGAAAGGCATGGTTAGAGGGCTACCAAATATTGTAGAGCCCGATGGAAAATGTGAAGCCTGCATTTTAGGAAAGCAGCATAGACAACCCTTTCAATCAGGGTATTCTAGGAGGGCAAGAGCACCATTGGAGTTGGTGCATTTAGATTTATGTGGCCCCATGAAGACTCCCACACTAGGTGGGAATGTATATTTCATGACCTTCATAGATGATTACAGTAGAAAAATCTGGGTTTATTTTTTGAAGAACAAATCAGAGGCCTTTGAGAAATTCAAGGAGTTTAAGGCATCAGCTAAAAAGCAAAGTGGCCGCTATATCAAGGGCCTAAGAATAGATAGAGGGGGAGAGTATATCTCCAAACAATTTCTAAATTTCTGCAGGAATGAAGGCATTCATAAACAGTTCACAACAAGGTATACTCCATAGCAAAATGGAGTTGCTGAAAGGAAAAATAGAACCATCACAGAGATGGCAGCAAGCATGCTAAAGGCAAAGGGACTGTCAAATGATTATTGGGGTGAGACTGTAGCAACAATAGTTTACCTATTGAACAGATGTCCTACAAAGGCCGTTCGTGATAGGATTCCACAAGAGGCATGGACTAATAGCAAATGGAGTGTTGAACACCTAAGAATCTTCAGGTGTGTGGCATATGCATTCATGCCTAAAGAGAAGAGGTAGAAATTTGATGATAGAGGTGAAAAATGTATCTTCACAGGCTATAGTGAAGAGTCTAAAGCCTATAGACTGTATAATCCCATCACCAAAAAGGTTGTGATCAGCAAGGATGTTGAGTTCATTGAGAATGAAGCATGGGATGGAATGGTGGACAGCACCACGGGTATTTCAGTCACAATACCCCTTGAGGATGAAGAAGCTCCAGAGGACAGCAACTCTGGAGGAACTACAAAGAGTAGCAGCTCAGGGAGAAACTACCGTAGAGCATTGGAAAATAGTATCTTTGGAGGTGTTCAAGAAAGCAACTCCAGAGGTGGACAGCAGCACTGTAGCTCCAAAGATCAGTAGCTCCAGAGGTCTGCAACTCTAGAGATCTGCAGCTCCAGAGGTCGACAGAATAGCAGCTCCAGACGTTAGTGCAGCAGCTCCAGAGGTTGTCAGAACAATACCTCTGGAGGTTAGTGCAGCAACTCTGGAGGTCATCAGAACTGCAGCTCCAGAGGTTAGAACAATAGCAGCTCCGGAGGTAATTCACATCCCACACTCGCATCAATGATTCCACAGAGGACAAGGAGTGTGAAGGAGATTTATGACAGCAAAAGGTATGCTGATGATGATGAGAATTTGAATTTTGCATTATTTTGTTCAAGTGATCCAATCTACTTTGAAGAAGCTGTAAAAGAAGAGAAATGGTGTAAGGCCATGGATGAAGAGTTGGATGCCATAGAGAGGAATGACACATGGCAGCTAACTGATTTACCCAAGGGTAAACAAGTGATTAGAGTTAAGTGGGTCTATAAGACCAAGTCTACTGCTGAAGGAAAGATTGAAAGACATAAGGCAAGGCTAGTTGTCAAAGGGTACAAACAACAGCCTGGAAGAGATTATGATGAGACATATGCACCAGTTGCAAGGTTGGAAACAGTTCGGGCAGTCATAGCAATTGCAGCCAAACACAAGTGGAAGGTGTTTCAAATGGATGTAAAGTTAGCCTTCTTGAATGGAGTGCTGAAAGAGGAAGTGTATGTGGAGCAGCCACCTGGCTATGAAGTCCCAGGGAAAGAGGATAAAGTATACAGGCTCCGGAAAGCCCTCTATGGGCTAAAACAAGCTTCTAGGGCATGATACAACATAATTGACTCATATCTAGTGAGCAATGGTTTTAGCAAAAGCAGCAGTGAGCCCACTCTTTACATCAAAGCAGCTAAAGGTAAAATTTTGATTGTTGTTTTGTATGTAGATGATCTGATTTTTACTGGCAATAGTGATCTTTTCATTGCTAATTTCAAAGAGGCAATGAATAATGAGTTTGAGATGACAGACTTAGGTCTACTAAAGTTTTTTCTTGGCATTGAGGTCAAGCAAACAGAGCATGGCATATTTATTTCGCAAACTAACTATGCCAAACAGATTGTGAAAAGATTTAAAATGGAGTATAGTAAACCTGCCCCTACGCCAATAGCTACAGGTCTGAAATTGAGCAAAGAGGACAACAGTAAGGAAGTAAACCCAACCCTCTACAAGAGCATGGTTGGAAGCCTCATGTACTTGTCAGCCACTAGGCCTGATTTGATGTATGCTGTAAGCCTGATTTCTAAGTTCATGGAGAAGCCTAAGGACACACATTAGCAAGCAGGAAAGAGGATCCTGAGGTATGTGAATGGCACAACAGGTTATGGCATTTTGTATGATGTTTCTAATGAGTTTAAGTTGGCTGGTTTCATGGACAGTGATTGGGCAGGAAATGTAGATGATCGGAAGAGCACATCCGGCTATGTATTTCACATGGGTTCAGGCGTGATATCATGGGCATCCAAAAAATAGCCCATTGTTTCTCTCTCTATAGCAGAAGCTAAGTATATTGCAGCAAATGCAGCAGCTTGTCAGGCTATTTGGTTGAGAAGAATCCTTGCAGACTTATATGAGCAGCAAGAAGATGGTACAACCATTCATTGTGACAATGTTTCATCAAAAGCCCTAACAAAGAATCTAGTCTTCCACGGACGAAGCAAACACATTGAGATCTGTTATCACTTCATAAAGGAGTTGGTAGAATGAGGAGAGATTGAGTTGCAGTATTGTAGATCCGAGCAGCAGCTCGCTGACATTTTTACAAAGGCATTGCCAAAAGATTCTTTTAAATGCCTAAGATACAGGCTAGGCATTGTTGATAGCTCCGGAGGTGTGCAGCCCTAGAAAGAGGACAGCTCTGAAGGTGTGCAGTCCTACAAAGAAGGCAGCTCCAGAGGTTCAGATCTGGAAAGACAACAGGAGAGCTCCAGAGGTTCAACCCTGGAAGGTGTGTGCAGGTCTGGAGGTGCTCCGGAGATGTAGAGATAGAACTCTGGAGATGCAGGAAGTTAGCTCCGGAGATGCAGAAACAGGAAGTCAGCTCTGGAGATGTAGACAGGGTGCTCCAGAGATGCAGAGGACAGCTCCAGAGATGATGCAAAGTGGCAAAAATAGCTCGAGAGATTTGCTCCAGAAAGGCAAAGGCAAAGGTATAACTCCAGAGATAAGTTCCAGATAGAAAATTGTTGATTGACATCTGACTTCAGATTAAGGGGGAGTGTTGGAAGAATTAATCTTTCGTCAAAAAATTAATTGCACTTTGCCCCCGCATCAGACTGGGGATCTCCAATATCTGTACCCCAACACCGTTGGCCTGCCACATTTAATTTAGGTAGGTAAGTTTGAATTTGAAATGTGGTTTGAGTGCCAATTTCTGGCATGAGACAAATAGGAGGGAAAGTCAGTTGATGTAAGAAGAGAATGCATGAGTTGGCCTGCAGTAGTAGAGGAATGTTAAGGAGGAGAACAACAGAGAGAATATAGCATAGATGTTTCTGTGTGCAGTAGCAACAGATACGCATAGACAGCTACGGAGTTCCTACAGGAAGCTCCAGACAAATAGTGTGCAGCTCTAGAGAGTGGGGTAGAATAGGAAAACAGAGTAGCAGCTCTGTCATTGTAATGTGAAAGAAGTTTGAATGTATTTTTGAGAAGAGAGGAAAATATATATAAAATATACCACTGTCTCTTTTTGTGCTATGTCTTCTTTGTTCCTGTGTATTTGTTCTTTTTGTCCATTGTATGATGTAGCATTTGTTTTTAGAACATCTATCTGTCTCCCTTGTTTCCAACAAAGGCTTGAGGTTTTTGCCAGAAGTCTTGGATAATCTAGTATTTAGAATGGAAGGACATTGTATTGCTTTGAGCATAACTATTTTAAGTTTGTCTCTTGTTACATTGCATGTCCCTCATGTGGAAGGACAAACAAAACCGCTTGTTTTAGCATTGTACGTGTTTGGAGACTCGACCATAGATCCTGGTAACAACAATTTTCTTGCTACTATTGTCAAGTCTAACTTCCCTCCCTATGGAAGAGATTTCTGAAACAGTCAACCTACTGGCAAATTCACAAAAGGAAGATTAGTTATGGACCAACCATGTAATGTTAATCTTATGCCTGATAGTTCATTTTCGTTATTGATATAAACATTCATTTGTTTTTCATTTCTATCATGACTATTTCAATCTTTTGGAAATGATCTCCTCTGCACTTTAGGTTCTATAAAGGTTAGGTTGGTTCCCCTCATTAGACACTGATTTGGAATGAGAATTCATATTTAATCATAGTGCCATGAAAAAAAGCATTTTCACACAAATTAACAAGAGGTTGCAAGGTCGACACAATTATCAGGATGACCTCTTGTAATCTTCAAAGCTTGATGTGAAAACTAAAAAAAAATTACAAATAACTTACAAAGCATGTGAGATTTGTCATTTTAAAGTGTGTATTTGGTTGGAAAGTGGGATAATTTGGGACCGGTTCCTATCTGGGAATACATAGTCTAATATTGTAACATTTTTTCTTAGCATTACCTACATGTGGTGGTTGCAGCAAATTATTCCAAATATTGTTACCTTGACAACAATAACAACCTACTAAAGACTTTATTCAGATGAACTTGAATACTTAGTAATCCAATTACTCTACAAACAACACTATTGTTTTCTCGAAAGATTTTCTCTATTACTTGAAAGGAAACTAACACAAATAAACAATTCACAATAGCAATTGTAAGTGAAGAAACTATAATCCCTGATTATTGATTTCAAACGTTTACTTACAACTTAAAATGGAGACAATTGACATATGAATTTGCATGTTTCTCATATACATTCAAACTAGAGGATACATGCTCTTGATAGACAAATTGACAATTATAAAGAATTCTATTCCTAGGACAATTACAAATCTAAAATTATCCCATTCATTTTCCAACAACCTTCAAATGGAGTGCATCCCTTTTAGAGGAAAAACAAAGTCTCTTACAATCAAATGGATGAGCAACACATGTCACCATCAAAGTCACCTACAAACCATTGTAATAGAATAACATCAAAGCACAAAGATTTACCAGGGGGCAATGTCTTCCAACTGCATGCCAAGGTAGTGGAGCAAGGTGGTTTATCAACATGTGGGCCCATTCGAAAGTGGTTCTTCATCCACCAAAGCTGAGGTGTTGATCACTACTAGCTGCAACAATGGAGATGAGGAGGCTAAAAGGTGTTGCTTGCCTAACTTCCTTGACTATGTCAATAAGTGTTGGCCATTGGAAATTAACAGCTTCCTTCATCTCAAGAAAAGCATATGCGAGAAGTTGTATAGGTCCAACAACGAAGCCCATGTTGCATCAGGTTCCAACCATAGGGAAGTGGATTTTAAGGATGGATCAGGCTACCCTAGCAAGTGATATACCTTTTTTGTTATTCCAGAACCTTCCTTACTAGACTCGGCATGGAGTGAAGAACTAGGAAGACCAATTTCTAGTCCTATCCATTCCAAAGAGAATCTCCTCTGTCTCTTAATCTCTGAAACAACATAATTGAAGCCAAGAGAAAAATGGAAGACTTTCTTTAAGGATGGGGGACATATTGAATACTGAGGAAGGACAAAAATATTAATTTGAAAGAATACTTTGTGAGTGAAAAATCTCCTTATATAGCCAAAAGTTGAGCCATAAATTGGGCTCGGTTTTTGATCTCTACTAGATCCTCACAACTGCACCTTATCTTGTACTTGTGCCATCTAGAATTTTGCACATTCTTCAACTATAGTTTAAATTGCCACGGAATTCATCTTGGCCCTTCATTAATTACTCAAGTGAGCTGAAGACTGCACGGGTATGTTGTGAATGATCATTCCTTTTGAATATTGGTTGTTGATATATTAGGGTTTCAAATCAATGGACAATGAAAGCCAGGGTCTTTAGCACATGCTTCATTAGGGCTTTACTCAAGTCACATTGTAGGGATTTGAGCCAGGGTCTTTAGCACATGCATCATTGAAACTAGCTTGTAAAATATTTTCAACCTCAACCTTGACCATTAAAGCTACCTTGGGATTCATTTTATGAATTTTCTTCTTTATTGGCTAGGCATCGAGATATAGCACAATATTGTGAACCACAACATGAGCCCATCAATATTCGGCATAATCTCATATGACCAAGAAAATAAATTGGGGAATTCATGCAAGAGACTTGAATGCACCTATCTATCTTCCAAGGACAAGCATTGTTCAATTTGTAGGAGAAATACAAGATGTATCAATATTAATTCGATTTAACAAGTCTACACCATAAATGTTAAGACCCAAACCATTATCAATAAGGGTACACTTGACACCTAAAGAATGAATCCCCACAATGATAAGGAGAGGATCATTATGCTTCTAAACTTCTAAGGAAGGTAATTCATATTGTTTAAAGACAATGTCAGGAGAATTTGTATAAATGAAATCTAGAAAAGCAATTACATCATTCATCCTAGTGGCTTAGAAGATGATACCAAGATCTTCTTTAAGGCTTCCTCTAGCATGCTATGATATGTTGGTGAATTTTGAACAAGCTCCCAAAGAGAGATCATGGTGAGAGTAGCATGAAGCTATTTTATAAGATCATACTCCATGCTCGGGGCTTTTGAGAAAGCCGAGGAGGCAAAGGTAGAATAGGTGAAGAAGTTGGAAAGAAAATAGGGACAGAGGTAATATGTTTGTTTCACCATGTATTATAAGTGTGGGTCATTGCATGATAATGAGGGGGACACGACAAATGTAATGTTATATATTTTACAACTTTTGTCAAGTAATTCAAAGGTTGAGGTTTGTTTGAAGCACCTTGAACAATGATTATTGGTTTAGAAGTCTCTTGTGTATCAAAATGAAGATGCACCATAATTTTTGGTTGCACAAGTTCTTGTGTAGAATCAGATGCATAAATTGTGTTGATCATTTGTTTAGAAGGATTTTGTTTCAATTGAGAAGAGGAAGAGGTGACATGGATGAATTCATCAAGGGCTTCATCTAACATGTCAAAGTCTTCACTACTAAAAGGATCATCAAAAGTGGTGAAGGTTTAGAGAAATAGATCCAATGTGGTCAAATACTAATTTTCCCCAAACTAAAGAAATGGTGAAGTAGAATTGTAGGAGAAATGCAATTGAATGAACTCAGGTTCATTAAAATGTAATGTAAAAATTTGAATCTAATGAAATATTTGATAATATAATCTAATTAGAAACAAATCATACACATATAGGAGGACCTAACTAGCTTCTAGGAAGAGTATTATGTTCATGTCCAATCAAGAAAAGTAGAACGACTCTAGCCAGATCCTATTTGGTTCTATACTTAGAAATCAATTGATTTTAACAAGAAAAAACACTAAGGTATTGAAGAAAAATTGTAATTTCTAGAAATCTAAAAATAATATCATAGAAATAGATTCAGATTAAACAACAGGAAAGAGAATGGAATCTAGCACCAAAACGAGAGTCTCAGCCCAGGATGTAAGCAAGCCCTGAGGACGTCTATGCGTAGTTCCATCGTCTACTAAAAATATGTACTTTACAACTTGGTTTGGGTCTATCACCTCATTCAGTCTTCACATAGAACTAGAATGAGCACCTAGCAACACAATACTCTAAGAAATTGATGACATAATGTATATACTAAAGTGATAATATATAAGTAAAATAACAAGGTAATAAGGGAGAAAATAAACAAAATCCCATGCATTTAAATCCCTCTCTTCAACATGCACAACATAAACAAATAAAAATGGTTGAGACTACTTGGGAGCTTGCTTTTAGGTCAAGCCCCTATTTTGGTCTTCTGACCTCCATGTACAGTCACTACAGAGAAGAGGAAAATACAAGTGTGTGCTCCTATTTCCTAAGTGTGTCTAGGAAATAACCAGCAATGACAAAATGACAGAAATTAAGAGCAATATCCCTGGTCTACGAGGAAATAACCTAGTGTACAAATGGAAATAAGGGTAGTGGTCTACACCACAAGCTTTCCAAAATATAAATGAAGAAATATATGAAAGATTAACACTATTTCCTTTAATATGAATCAATGTTACCAGATGTTGTATCAAGAGAGAAGGCTTCAATCTTCTCAAGGGTTGAATTTGCAAGTGGAGGGATCCAAATCCTTGTGAGGAAGCCACTACCAAGCATAATTTGTAACCAAAGACCCTCAACACTAAAATGAGAGGTGTTACCACATAGAGGAACACCCAAATCACCCCAAGTTTTATTGTGAGAGTGCAAAAATCAAATATTCCAAAGTTTTTTGTATATCTTCCTAAGAGCATGTATGTGAGAGAGACAACCAACAAGAGAGAAAGAGGGCAAGAGGAAGAGAGTTATTTTTTCCTCAATCTTGCATTTTTGCATGAGAAGGAAGAATCAGAAAGGGTTAAGTACACTGCAGGGCCATTTCACTACCTCGTGAGTGTTACCACTGATGGATTCTAGAGAGAAGGCAGGATAATTATTTTAATGGAAAATTATGATACAATCTATAATGTATCAATATGTAAGAGGAATTATTTTCTATTTTGGAGACCACTCTCATGTAGTGGGGCATGAGAATTTTTTACCATGGTATTTTGAGACCATATTTGGGTGTATTATTTTATAGTGGTTTTATGAGGCTGCTTAAGTCTATATAGTAAGGGCTTAGTATGAAGAAGGTATGGTTATTTTTAGGTACTCTCATGCTGTCAAAATGTTACCATATCGAAGAAGGTTGTATGAGTTGTATTGCCGTACTTGTTTTTTCTTGATTAATACAAGCTTGGTATCTCTTTGGCGGTGGAGTTTTTTTCTAAAAGGGTTTCTCCACATATATCTAGTGTCATATATGTTTGTTGATTTCTTATTGAATTTTATGGGCTTATTCGTGTTCTATTTTAGTTTTAATGGTTAATCATATGTACCTTTAATTGGTTTAGTTGGATTTGCAAACTTTATTCTTATACTATCATTGTTATTATTCACTACAATACTCAACAAAAAATTTATTTGTGCTTCTTGATTGAAATAAACTAAAGTAACCTCTTTCACATTAGAATGCTAGTGGAAATCTAAGGGAGATGATTGAAAATAGTTTACCCCACACATTAAGTAGGTTATTTATTTCTTATCCACAAACTTTATACAAACACTTTCACTAATGAAAGTGATGTTGATCAAACATCTTCCCACAAGGGTAAGTCATGAAATGACTCTTGACTAGATTGGATACACTCAATAAAATGATCATAGAATAATGTCATATTTTATGGACTAGTAGATGTGGAGGTTGCTTTAAGCTCATGGGTAAACCATGGGAAGGTGAATGGTGTGTAAAACCTAAGGTTTGGGAAATGGGTGGGGAGATCATAGGAAAACTATGGATATAAGTTAGAACATAGAGTTTGGCATAACGGTTGTAAAACATGGCCCACCATATGACGATCTTGTGTAACTTAAATGATTTTCCCTTTAGCCTCAATTATATTCATGCCGTGTTGTTTAGTAATAAATGCTTTAGTAAGAGAATTAATGATAATAAAGTGGACATGTCATCATCTATGTTATCTAATTGATTATGCAAGGATTTCAATTTATCAACCATCCCATCTGTTGTTTTTAGTTTTCAACACTTTTAATGAAGGAATGATATCCTTCTTCCTCTTTAGAATGGCGGACATATCATCATCTATACTATCTAATTGATTGCACAAAGATTCAATTTATTAGCCTTATTGTGTTTCTTTTGATTTTCAATGCTTTTTAATGAAGGTACGGTAATCATAATATTTTCTTTTTATGCTTACATGAGGCAAAGGGAAGTAAGATTTGCAGGCATGCAAAGATAAACACAATGGATTGAAAAGTAATAAGTCCATATTATGACAAACTAAAAAGTAGGAATTAGATAATTCTACTATTAAGGATAGGGATAGAAGTTACAACTTCATCCAAATGTAGAGAAATAAACCACACCCCATGTATGCCTCCTATAAAGGTCAATGTGTCGGCATTTTACATCGGAGACCAACCCAATGTAAAGTGGTGGCACATTGACCATAACGTGCCGACACTTTAAGCTCTTCCCGTACATATAGATCTGTTTATAACCTCATTTAAATTAAACCTAAATCTAGTTTGAAATAAAAAATTAGATCTAACTAAAATAGATAAATGAAATAATTGATAAAAGGGATTGAGAGCTTATATAACTTTTGACATGATATCAACTAAGAATTCTTTCATTGACTAAGACATTATGACTGAAGACTACAATCTAAGATCTAATATAGGAAAAAGAGATTGGGAGATTGTGATAGACGTTCTAATAAATTTTTTTTTTTTTTTTTCAGGATGAGAGCACACTCGTGATTCTATCCCTGAACACTTCGTCACTGTACAAACTTCTATGGATTTGATTATTAGGATTCGTTACCTTGGATTTTTACTGAAATTTGAGAACCTAAAGGAGTTGAAAAGCACTATTTTTGAGCTTATCATAGCGTTAATATTAATAATAATAATAACAATTACATCGGACCAACACGTATAATTACATTTCTAATATATTAATTGACCACGATCCGTTCCGGATAAGATTGTGCCATTAGACAATGATATTTAACAAACACAACTGTTGGATTAAGAGATTTCATATTGAAATTGAAGATTGGTACACGTCCATGTTTTTTCTTACGCGGTCACAATTCAATCTTAGTGTTTAACTATTCTAGATTTTCAATATCAGCCACAAAATTCCGTAGCCATTCCCTTCAAAGAATTAAAGATCTAACCTCCTTTTTATTATATGATAGAAACAACTTACTAGCCATTTGTTTTCAAACTGTTCTATTTAAATATTATGGGTTTAATAGTCAAATAGTCAATAGCAATTTGACATCTCATTTATATTAAAAAGTGATAAATATTCATCCTATTTTAATTGGCCTAAATTCATCTTTAACTATTTAATTGGATAACGTTTTAGAATAGCCTTCTGAACTAATCTATTTAAATATTGAACTTTTTAAGGAGAAACAGTCAATAATGATTTTAGGAAGAACTTAAACACCCGGCACATTGTGCCAACTGTTTTTTTTCAATTTTCGTCGAAATCTTGCCGACTAACCCATTTTTAGTTGAAATTCAGCCGACTACTACTATTGAAAGCGTGAAGGACTGTTGATTGAACAAGTTGGTAAAAACTATTGATTGAACAAATCGGTTGAAAATTGAAAAGAAATAGTTAGCACAACGACTGTTTATGTGAGGCCATGATGGTACATCTTATCTCTACCAAAAACAACAAATAATTATTATATTTTTATTAACCAAGATATATCTTTCCTCATTAAACCATGTGATGTTTGTGTGATGTTCAAGAATAATTATTTCTTGGATTGAAGATTAAGAGGAGTTTGATCATTAACAAATACATCGAACCAGTACTTTGCATTAACTAATTTAGCAGATGAACACCTAAAATAATTCTCCAACAATGTAAGATGTCGATTTTCCCGCACAAGATATTTTTAAAAATCTAAACGGATAATAATTGTTTCTTCGATTGAAAAACAAGAGGAATGTGATCATTAACAAATACATCGAACTAGTACTTTGCATTAACTAATTTATGAAGATTTTTAAACAAACAATATAACAGCAGATTTAAAATGAACAAACAAATAATCATAAAAAGTTATATGCAGACACAAGAAGAATTATTTTATTGCTATTGAAAAAACCAGAGAGCTACAACTCTTATACATTTCTTAGACATTATTTTTAGAAAGAAAAAACTTATATGGAAAAACAAAAAAAACAAACTAATGATAGAAGGTTCCTACATGCCATAAAGATAGATGGAAATATCCTAAAACAACTAACAAAAAAGACTAACTAAAAATATAGAAACTGCCTATAGCAGTGAGGAGCCAAAAGGCAAAAAATAGATCAGATTTGGAAAAATCTGATCTTCAGTTATCTAACATACTCCCCCTTGATGTGGAGAGGAGTCACAATACGATCTCGAAGCATCAAAAACTGAACCTTCGCAACTGTCTTGGTGAAAATGTCTACAAGTTGTTCTATAGTCTTGATATACCTGAGTTCCACTTCCTTCTTTTGCACCAAATCTCTGATAAAATGATATTTTAGATCAAAGTGTTTAGTTCTACTATGATGCATGGGATTTTTGGCCAATTTGATTGTGCTCATATTATCATAGAAGAGCACTGTAGGATGAACTTGTTTTTCTTCAATCTCTTCAAGAATTTTTCTAAGCCATAATGCTTGAGTACCTACAGAGGTGACTGCAACATATTCTGCCTCTATGGAAGAAAGAGAAACTATGCTCTGTTTCTTTGAACTCCAAGAAACCAAACCAGAACCAAAAGTAAAACAATTACCAGAGGTAGACTTTCGATCATCCACACTACCTCCCCAATCAAAATCATTGAAACCAACTAGACTAAATCCTTTAGAACTGTAGTAATGAATGCCAAAAGCAAGAGTTCCTTTCACATACCTCAAAATTCTTTTAGTAGCCTTCATGTGTAATTCAAAAGGTTCTGTCATGTACCTATATCTCTAAAATAGTCTTATTTTCCTTTACCTCTAACATATCCAAGACCTTTATACTTAGTCCTCACAACTGACTCAATGGGCTCTTTAATTCCTTGCTTATGCTTACCCAAACCTTCACCTTTATAACCAATTTTCTTCATGATTTTCAAACCAACATTATCATCAAAACAACTAGCCATGTTAGCAAATTCATCATCATTTTCATCCTTACATTCTTCAACAAAAGCAACTCCAACAAACCTACCAAATGATTCATCAAAAGAATACAAATCATCTATGTCACATGAGACTTCACAAACTAAAGGATTTGATCTCAAACATTCATTTTCTTTTTTCAATTTTGATATTTCTTCTTTCTGTAAACTATTTTCCTCTTCTAATTTCTTCATCTTTTCTTCTAAATCTTCATTCATTTTTTTAACCTTATCAAACAACTTCAACTCTTCTTCTAATTTTTCATTTTTCTCTTGGACTTTCACCAATTCTTTTTCTAGAATATCATTTTCACATAAATTTTCATATCTTTCCTTTCCTAACTCCTTTATCCTTTCCATATATTCTACATTAATCTTCTTAACTTTTATCAATTCTTCCTCCAAATAATTTTTTGTACTCATTAAATTTTCATTTTCTTTCTTTCCTTTTTTACCAATCTTTCCCATTGATTTTAACCACACAAAAAAAAACACTTAAATTACACCTTTTTTTTGAGAAACCTTACCTGTACTAATTTCTTCCAATGGATTCACACTTTCCAAGCATTAGATGCTGCAAAATATTTTACCATAACATCTTAATGAATCCATTCAAGATTACACTACTGCTGCTATAGCATGCTCTTCAAAGAATCTACTCAAAAATTATTTTCCCATAGGTCAATTTTACACACTTCTCATATGACCAATGGAAAAACAACCCAAACGACAATCTTCTATAACCTAAAAATCAACAATCTCCCTAGATCTTCTGCTCTGATACCAAATTAAGATTTTAAACAAACAATATAACAACTGATTTAAAATGAACAAACAAATAACCATAAAAAGTTATATGCAGACACACAAGAAGAATTATTTTATTATTATTGAAAAAACCAGAGAGCTACAACTCTTATACATTTCTTATACATTGTTTTTAGAAAGAAAAAACTTATATGGAAAAAACAAAAAAACAAACTAATGATAGAAGGTTCCTACAAGCCATAAAGATAGGTGGAAATATCCTAAAACAACTAACAAAAAAGACTGACTAAAAATATAGAAACTACCTATAGCAGTGAGGAGCCAAAAGACAAAAAATAGATCAGATTTGGAAAAATTTGATCTTTAGTTATCCAACAATTTAGCAGATGAACACCAAAAATAATTCCTGAACAATGTAAGATGTGGATTCTCCCGTACAAGATATTACGTAATTCATAAATGATTCATGAATCTGACTCCTATATAGGTACCACAAAGGCGTGAGGTTTTTGGCAGAAGTCTTGGATGATTTAGTATTTAGAATGGAAGGACATTGTATTACTATTCTAAGTTTGTTTCTTATTACATTGTGTGTCCCTCAGGTGGAAGGACAAAAAAAACCTCTTGTTTTAGCATTGTACGTGTTTGGAGACTTGACCATAGATCCTGGTAACAATAATTTTCTTGCTACTATTGTCGAGTCTAACTTCCCTCCCTATGGAAGAGATTTCCCAAATGGTTGACCTACTTGCATATTCACAAACGAAAGATTAGTTACAAACCAACTATGTAACATTAATCTTATGTTTCATAGTTCATTTTCATTATTGATATAAATATTTCATTCCTACTAAAAAGTGATAAATATTTGTTTTATTTTATTTGGCCTAAATTCACTTTTGATTGTTAAATTGGATGATGTTTAAGAATAGCCTTCCTAAACTACTCTATTTAAATAGTGCACTTTTTAAAGACAAACAATCAATAACAATTTTACATCTTATTTCTAAAAAAAAATATAATAAATAATTATTATATTTTTGTTGGTAAATCTTGATCATTAAACCATAACATGCAACAATCCTTATAAAAATCTAAAAAACAAACAGATAATAATTGTTTCTTCAATTGAAGAAAAAGATTTGAGCATTAACCCTGGTCTAGAGGGAAATACTCTAGTGTATGAATGGAAATAAGGGTAGTGGTCTATGCACAAGCTTGCCAAAATATAAATGAAGCAATATATGAAACATTAACACTATTTCCTTTAATACGAAATAATGTTACCAGATTTTGTATCAAGGGAGAAGGCTGCAATCTTCTCGAGGGTTGAATCTGTAAGTGGAGAGCTCCAAACCCTTGTGAGGAACCCACTACCAAGCATAATTTGCAACCAAAGAGCCTCAACACTGAAATGAGAGGTGTTATCGCATAGAGGAACACCCAAATCACCCCAAGTTTTATTGTGAGAGTGCAAAAATCTATTCTTCCAAAGTTTTTTTTGTATATCTTCCTAAGAGCATGTATGTGAGAGAGACTACAAGCAAGAGAGCAAGAGCGCAAGAGGAAGAGTGATTTTTTCCTCAATCTTTCATTTTTGCATGAGAAGGGAGAACTTGAAAGGGTTCAATATGCTACAGGGGCCATTTCAATATCTCTTGAGTGTTACCATTGTTGGATTCTAGAGAGAAGGCAAGAGAATTAATGCTTAAAGATTTTGAAATATTTAGGATACCAGCATGGAAAAAAGACATCCGCGCGTAGCGCTTGCATCCTAAGAATATTCACTGAAATTCTACACTTATTCTCAATAAATTAACACAAATGAACATGTAATGTGATATTTGGAAAACCTTGGTGAGGGTTAAGATAGGCTAAGGTTTAGGCTAATCGGCCCTAGAAACATGCTACGGACATGGACACCAAAGCGAGTCAAAATGCAACATGATATTGCGAGGGTATGCAATTTTCTATGTTACAATTATAATGGCATTGAATAAGGGGAGTTACAAAAGAGATTAGAGGATGGGAGTCATGGAGCATCTTTCTCAAGATAGGCAATGACAATGTAAACTAATGCATTAATGGAGTGCCTAGAAATGTGAAAGTGGGCTTAATAGAAAATTATGGTAGAATCTATAATGCATCAATATGTAAGAGGAATTATTTTTTATTTTGGAGACCACACTCATGTAGTGGGGCATGAGAATTTTTTACCATGGTATTTTGAGACCATGTATTATTTTATATTGGTTTTATGATTCTCCTTAAGTCTATATATACTAAGGGCTTAGTATCAAGAAGGTATGGTTATTTTTTGGTACTCTCATGCTATCAAAATGTTACCATATCAAAGAAGCTTGTATGATTTGTATTGATGTACTTGTTTTTACTTGATTAATACAAGCTTGGTATCTCTTTGGTGCTGGAATTTTTTTCTAAAAGGGTTTCCCCACATATATCTTGTGTCATATATGTTTGTTGATTTCTTATTGAAGTTTTATATTCTTATATCCATGTTCTATTTTTGTTTAAATGGTTAATCAATGCACCTCTAATTGGTTTAGTTGGATTTACAAACTTTATGCTTATACTGTCATTGTTATTTGTGCTTCTTATTTAAAATAAACTAAAGTAACCTCTTTCACATTAGAATACTAGTGGAAATCTAAGGGAGACAATTGAAAATAGTTTACCCCACACATTAAGTAGGTTATTTATTCCTTATCCACAAACTTCATACAAACACTTTCACTTATGAAAGTGATGATCAAAATCTTCCCACAAGGGTAAGTCATGAAATGACTCTTGATTGGATTGGATACACTCAATTTAAAATGATCATAGAATAATGTCATATTTTATGGACTAGTAGATGTGGAGGATGCTTCAAGCTCATAGGTAAACCATGGAAGGTGAATGGTGTGTAAAACCTAAGGTTTGGGAAACGGGTGGGGAGCTCATAGGAAAACTATGGATAGGATTTAGAACATAGAGTTTGGTATAAGGGTTATAAAACATGGCCCATGATATGAGGATCTTGTGTAACTTAAATGATTTTCCCTTTAGCCTCAATTATATTCATGCCATGTTGTTTAACTATAATAAATGTTTTAGTAAGAGAATTAATGATAAATAAAGTGGGCATGTCATCATCTATGTTCTCTAATTGATTGTGCAAGGATTTCAATTTATCAATCATCTCATGTGTTGTTTTTAGTTTTCAACACTTTCAGTGAAGGCATGATATCCTTCTTCCTCTTTAGAATGGTGTACATGTTAGCATCTATGCTATCTAATTGATTGCACAAAGATTCAATTTATTAGCCTTATCATGTTTCTTTTGATTTTCAATGCTTTTTAATGAAGGTACGATAATCATAATATCTTATTTTTTATGCTTATATGAGGCAAAGGGAAGTAAGATTCATAGGCATGTAAAGATAAACACAATGGATTGAAAAGTAATAAGTCCATATTATGACAAACTAAAAAGTAGGAATTAGGAAATTCTACTATTAAGGATAGGGATATAAGTTACGACTTCATCTAAATGGAGGCAAATAAAACACACTTCATATATGTCTCCCATGAAGGTCAATGTGTGAGACATTTTACGATGGGGACCATCCCCAATGTAAAGTTTGACCACAACAAGCTCACACTTTAAGCTCTTCTCCCCACATAAAGATCTATTTATAACCCCATTTGAATTAAACCTAAATCTAGTTTGAAATAAAAAATTAGATCTATAATCGATAAAAGGGATTGAGAGCTTATATAGCTTTTGACATAATAATAATTCTTTCATTGACTAAGACATTATGACTAAAGGCTACAATCTAAGATCTAATATGGGAAAAAGAGATTGGGAAATGTGATAGACGTTCTAATAAGTTTTTTATTTTTTTCCAGGATCAGAGCACACTCGTGATTCTATTCCTGAACACTTGGTCACTGTACAAACTTGTCATCTATAGATTTGATTATTAGGATTCATTACCTTGCACTTTTAGTTAAATTTGAGAACCTAATTAAGTTGAAAATCACCTTTTTTGAGCTTATCATACCGTTAATATTAATAATAACAATGACATCAGACCAACACATATAATTACATTTCTAATGTATTAATTGACCACATTCCATTCCGGATATGATTGTGCCATTAGACAATGATATATAACAAACACAACTATTGGATTAAGAGATTTCATATTGAAATTGAAGATTGGTACACATCCATGTTTTTCTTAGGTGATCACAATTCATTCTTAGTGTTTTGTTATTCTAGATTTTCAATATTAGCCACCAAATTCCATAGCCATTACCTTCAAAGAATTAAAGCTCTAACCTCCTTTTTTATTGTATGATAGAAATAACTTAATTATTATGGAGTTTAATAGTCAAAGAGTCAATAGCAATTTGATATCTCATTTATATTAAAAAGTGATAAATATTTATTCTATTTTAATTGGTCTTGTATACACGTAAAAATGACATGACTATGTCCAAATAAATATTCTTAATATTTATTTAAGTCTAATTCCTCTATCAATAAATAAATAAACAAACAAATTTATTTATTTGATTTACATTCTTCCAACAATTAAATAAAACCATTTATTTAATTAAAATCCCTAAATTCCTCCAACAAATTAAATAATACCAATTATTTAATTATTTCTTCCAATAATATCTTTTCCCAATTTAAATAAATCAAATATTTATTTAAGTTATCTATTTCTTCTAAATTGAGTTATCTCTAAATATAATTCAATCAATTGTGCACATGCAATTAAATATTCCTAATATTAATAAAACAAAATTTCTCATTCTCATGCAAATCCCTTCTTGTTTTAAATCACTTAACTGATTATTATATTCTTTTAATTGCTTTAACTCATTTTTTCTATTCTTAGCAAAACCTCTCATGCAAAAGAAAGAAAGACACATGTCCTCTTCCTATTCGTACACATTCCTCAACCGTTCTATTCCGTTGATCTTCTTATTCTTTCTATATCATTGATCTTCATTCTCTTAGGTCTATAAATTGAACCCTATTCCTCCATTTCATTCATCCAGGCTTTAAGTAAACTTACTCTGTAGGAATCACAGCGCGCCTTTGACACCAATTCCCTCATTGCTTGCGATCAAACCTGTTACCATACTATTATCATTGTTGTGAAGCTCATCTTCATGGCAAAATTATCATAGTCGCTCTCAATTGACATTCTTGAAAGAAAGCAAAGAAGTGCACTCTCTGAGGGCCGTATTTCATACATGCAAGATCAATTGTGATAGGCAACCAATGGAAGCTAAGAATTAAAGAGGTTTGCTTTGTATTGTTCATTATTTCATTGAGTTATTTAGATTATTCGATATTATTGATTGATCATTCTAATTTTTTGATAACATTTTTGGCACCCACCGTGGGGCCTAGCCCCAACTTAACCCAAAAACTGAGTTTTTGTGTTTTAGAAAGCTGTACACAGGAGGAAACAATGCATTTGACACATCCTAACATGCATCTATTGTCTATTTCGGTGCATACATTCTTCTAGCACATACAATCTATGTTCCGGCGCATATACCCTCCGATACAGTGCATCTGCTAGTTCAGCACATTTATATTGTTTTCCTATGCTTTTGACCTATGTCTTAGCACATATGTACTGAGGCACTTTGGATCTCTGTTCCGACACATGCAAGATCTGAAGCGGAGCATTTGATCTAGGCAATGATTTTTAGGGTTTCCTTGATTTTTTTGCTAACTCTAACATCTTTTTGCAGGAACACTCTTGATCTGTTTGTAGGCTAGGTACTAGTTTAGAATCATATAGTTGCACTTGTTAACTCACACTTTGATTTCTCATGGGAAAGTAAATGGATGCTCATGCAAATCTCACATAGTCTTAACTAGGAAGGCAGTAATTGAATCATTGCTATCTTACATATCATTGAATCATTGCTATATTGCTATCCTTCAAAGTTAACAAACTCATTGCTATCTTGATAAAATTGGACCATTGCTATCTTGTTATCACTTCAAAGTTAACAAATCACTACTATCTGGGTAAAATTGAACACATCATTTCTATCTGGGTAAAATTGAACCATTGCTATCTTGTTATCACTTCAAAGTTAACAAAATTCTGTGCTTGCCCAAGTAGATAGCTCATCTACTTTTTCTCATTTTAACTAGGGGAAAAAGAACCACTATCTTCTGTGTTTTGGGAATGATACTAGGCCTATGCTTTCCCCTATCTTGGGTGACCAAAATGCTAGACATATCATTTTCGCATGTGTTTTTCTTTTAGAGGGGCCTGCTCTTGGATACCATTCATCTAAGTAGGAATGACCCTAAGTGGTAACAAGCTAGACGCCAAGCCCTACCAATCCACTATAAATAAATTGTGTTTGGAAAGAAAGCTTCAAACAACGAGTGCAGTTGTGTTATACCGACAACCAACCTCCCCCAAAACCCTCCAAGGTGTAACCCTTGCAGGCTGGGAGACTCCAAAATGGAGAGTAGTGCTGCCGCATGTATAACAACTCAAACGGTTGCCTTCATTAAATACCTTTGTTTTAGTGGCCAAAAACCCCTATAAGCCGGTGCAAGGAAGGGCGGTTATCAACTCCCGAAGATGCCTCACCTAGAAATAGGGAGAATTCAGTTTTATATTATCCTTTGAAACCTAGGATTGTACTTGCTTTCTTTTTAGTCTAAAAAGAGTCAAAAAATCACAAAAAAATAAAAAACCCATGAAAACATTCTTTGTGTTTGTTGTGTCTTCTTGCCATAATTAAAGAAAATCAGATCAAAAAAGACCTTTTTGCAACCAAGGATACCAAAAACATCAAAAAATTGCCAAAAATTTGCAAAAACACTGGAAAAAAACTAGAGCGGCGCTTTTGTCACTTTCTACTACGCATTTGAGCTGACTTCTGCACATATATCTAGACATACTGCACTTTTGATACCTGTTGTTGCACATATAATATTTACCAGTATTGCACATCTATACTAACTTGTGGTGCATTTACCAGTCTCTGCTGCACATATGTTCTGGTGCATGCATAATAGTGAGTACTTCCACAGCCTTTGAAAAGAAAATTTTTACATTTTGGGTACCCATTTTAGTCTTGTTCAGGATCCTGAGATCATTTTTTGTCTTGCAGTCACTTTTTCCCATCCGTTCCATAGCGTACCCTCTCTTTCATCAGTCATCTTGTCTACCTTCCACCAAGGTCTTCCTAAAAAAAGTCAAAGTATCCCATATCAGATTAGCATAGGCCCCTTTTTTGGATCATTTTAGATTCAAGTAACCCTAGTAAGTCGTAGAACTTCCCTAGTGGTCTTGGTACATGACTAGTCCCCACACAGTAAGACAGGTATTGAGTACCCTTACTAGTGGCTATCATCTTGTATCGGCCGTCTTACTTGGAATCATTGACCGAGAGAGTCCTTTGTCTAAATCTTGTCACAAGTATCCTATTCACAGCAGTCTCCATCGGCATCTTGCCAAAATCTCTAGTCCCATCCCACTTCATCCTGCATCACCTTGCATGGTTCTAACCAAATCCTAGTACCAAAAGCAAACCGAAATGGAATAAATACTCGAACACATTGGGTCTTCTCATGACAACGAGCCTGAAATCATCCCGGAAGAGTACCAAGAAGCCATCCAAAGTAAAAATTTTCAGCGCATGATGGAAAAAATCCTCCATGATGACCCTCAAAAGAACTTTCTACACCTTGCGAGCCTAGGGCTTAAACTCCCCTCCAACTTTGACACTGATGCATTGAAAGACCAAGGAGAGGAAAGAATCCCTGAAAAGAATACAAATGAGGAAATCCCCCTAGAAAGCAAAGGCAAACAAACAATGGACCAAAACACGCCTATGGACACGATAACGAAACAGATTCAAGCCTTACAACAACAGTATGCGAAATTCAAAATAGGGACAGCAACAAAAACTTATTCTTTGGAGGATATCTCACTGTACCCATTTGACAAAAGTTTGAAAATGATACCCTTCCCCTTTCAATTCGAAGTTCCCAAGTTTGACAAGTACAAAGGGAAAGGGGACCCTAGAGATCACATTAGGGAGTTTAGCACAGCATGCTTAGAAGTGGCTCATAACGACACTTACCTCATGAGACTTTTTCCTAGATCCCTAGGGGTTCAAGCAATAGAATGGTTTTCAAGACTTCCTCTGGGCATTAAAACTTTCAATGAGTTATTAAACGTTTTTGTCACACACTTCTCTTACAACATCGAGGACAAAATCTCCATGCTAGACCTTTGCAACACAAAGAAAAAGGGTGGTGAATCCTTCACTGCCTTCCTACAAAGGTGGAGATAACTCGCGAGTAAGTGCTCATATCACGTGCCAGAGAAACAACTAAAAGAAATATTTGTCCACAATCTAAATCCTGAACTTAGCTACCAAATACAAATTCAATGCCCTAACTCATTTATGAAAGTCATTGAGATGGGATTGTTTATTGAAAAAACTATGATCACCAAGGGGCAAATCAAGATATATAAAGACACACCTAACTCAAGCTACACACTGGATAAATCAAAGTTTTGGATGAAGAATAAGAATGTTGTCGATGATGGAGTAGTGGACGCCAAGGTAGCGGCTCCCAAGCAATAACAACCTATCTTCACTCTTAAAGGAGAGGCAAGTAACGCTCCATCCAACAAACCATTCTCTCACAAACCCTGACAATGGTTCACGTTGAATCCTAGATGGAAGTTTACACCCCTAGGAGAGTCTCAAGAGTTTGCACTAAGAAAGTTGTTGGCTAACAATGAGATCACCCTTCCTCCCACTAGTGATTACAAACTGCAAGTAAAACCTCACTATTGGAAAGACACAAATTTTTATGAGTATCACAGAGGACGAGGTCATACAACCAACAATTGTATCCGCCTCAAACATGTCATTCAAGACATACTTGATCAAACTCAAGGAGGTGCATAACAACATGCTTCTAATGAAATGCATGTGGCTTACAAAGATCCACTTCTCAATCATGATAGGTTGTACAACAACAACAGGCACAACAAAACCAACAACAATGGCAACAACAACAACCGCAACAGGCAAAATCAGAATAATGGGAATAGTAATGCCAATTATGCAAATGTGCCATTCAATTATACCATCAATTGCATATCAGAGCATGTCCCACAAATCAATGTGGTTACATCTACCTAACAATCAGAACCCAGCAAAACTAATTGTGGCATCATCACCCATAATGGTAGGGTCACGCTAAATACCCTCCCTCCAAGTTCATCACCTTCTGAATCCACCCCCCATCAGTATAGTGTCATAGACCAACTATGGAAGACTCCTACCCACATTTCTATCCTAGAGTTGTTGCATCTATCTCCTTCCCACAAGGAGATTCTCGATAAAGCCTTAGTGGAAATGACAGTACCCACAAACTTGGCCCAAGAGAAGTTCCAAGCCATGGTAGGAAATCTTACTTCCTCCAATACCATATAATTCACCAAGCAAGATGACCTCTTAGTGTCTCAACCTCATAACACCCCCTTGCATATCGTCGCATTCATCCATAAGCACCGCATCAAGAGGGTTCTCATTGATGGGGGTGTCAGTTTAAATATTTGCATGCTCAAGCTAGTCCTTGCATTGGGGTTCTCTAAAAAAGTAGTTGATCCAAGGAAGAAGATTACTATCAAAGCCTATGATGAAGAAGAGAGAACTACCAAAGGAATAGTGGTTTTACCCATACAGATAGGACTAGTTATTAAGGACGTTGTTTGCCAAGTCCTTGACAGGGAACTAGCCTACAACATCCTTCTAGGCAGACCATGGATTCATGCCATGAAGGTTGTTCCCTCTACTTATCACCAATGCATAAAGTTCCCCCATAACGGCAAACAGGTCACCATCCAAGGTGACCTTGATCCCTTCCAACATTGTAATACTATCCGCTCCAAGACAGATTACATCATCCCTAACAATAGAGCCTATACATCCCCTATCCCATAGCATGACTATACCTCTGAAGCTTCCTCATCCAAGCCCAAAGAGCAGAAGATCTTTATCAAAGAATTAGGAGTAGGGGAGTACTCCATAGAGCACAACCTCAATCTAGCCAAAATGCCCTTATCTACAAAATATTTCAGCCAACCCAAGCATTTTCCAAAGCCATCTACTCCTCTTGCACTTCCCATAACTCCCTTTGTAAAATGGGAGACCCTATCTGATGAAACTGAGGAGAGAGATGTTTTATCCTGGCTCTACATAGAAGAATTGGACACACCATAGGAACCACCTAGGCTCCCAACTGAACTCTATGGGCATGGTGAGACTATCTTGCATAGGATGGGCTACGAAGGACAAGGCCCTATCGGTCTAAGAAAAGAAGGCATAGTGGAACCCATCCAACCCTCTTCATCCTTGCTAACAAGAAATACAAGAGGACTAGGCTTCCAAGACAAAGGCAAGACTAAGACAAATGCTAGTTTTGTAGAATAGATTCATGCACTCCAAGATGATAGTGATACAGATTCCAATGAGCATGAGTGGGAGGAACTCACAGAGCACTCCTACAAGGACAAGGGAGTTGATACCATTCAAACCTATAGACCCTACCGTGAGGGACAAACACTGATGCAAAGACCATTAGAGTGTGATTCACAAATTCCTGAGAGTGTGACCTTCGAGGAAGGTTCAAGTTCTATCGCGATAAATAATTTGGAGGAAAGTACCATCTTGAATTCTATCCCTACCAATACTCCTCACATATCCATTCAATGTATCAATGAATCAGATCTATCCTCTGACTCCCTCCCCCTTGTGCATCCCGAACTTATCGACTGGGATCTACGAGGCACCCCGCAATTAGATATGTTCCAAAATGATGATGCCTACATGGAACTTAGGGACCACCTACCCCAAGGAGATCATAAAGCTGGCTTTGCCATTGAACTAAATATCGTGGCATATTTCAGAGAGGGTGCCAAGCCTTCCAGTCGCAAAAATATCAAAATCAAAATTGGATCTAATGGTGAAGACCACTTTGCGGCAGTATCAGATCCATAAACAGTAAAAAGAAAGGATGCATGCGAAGGTGAAAACCTAACTGTGGCACCTAATGATGGAAGGCTTGACACTCTCCCTGACGACATGCACCAGGAGAAGTCTTAAATTGTCGTGGAACCTACAGAGCCAGTCAACATTGGAACAGAGGAACAACCTAAGATTATCTACTTTACAAAGTCTCTAAATTCACCAGAAAAGACCAAGTTTGTACCATTCTTCAAGAAAAAGTGAGGCAACTTTGCTTGGACAAAGTCTCTAAATTCACTAGAAAAGACCAAGTTTGTACCATTCTTCAAGAAAAAGTGAGGCAACTTTGCTTGGTCATACGCAGATATGCCTGGTCTAGATCCAAACCTGATCCTACATCATCTTCCACTAGATCCAGGCGTGAAACCAATCAAACAAAAGCTTAGAAAGATGCATCCGCACATAGCACTATTAGTCAAAGAAGAACTCAAGAAGCTATTGGATGTGGGGTTTATCAGAGCAATAGACTATCCAAAGTGGATATCCAACATTGTACCAGTGTCCAAACCTGATGGCAGAGTCTGATTATGTAATGATTTTAGAGATCTAAACAAAACTTGCTGCAAGGATGACTTTTCGTTGCCCAACATAGATATCATTGTTGACTTAACAGCAAGGCATACCATGTTGTCTCTCATGGATGGCTTCTCTAAATACAATTAGATTAGGATAGCACCATAAGATCAACACAAGATAGCTTTCACTTGTCCATGGGGCACTTTCTGTTGGAATATCATGCCATTTGGGCTAAAGAATGCTGGGGCAACATATCAATGAGCCATGACCACTACTTTCCATGACATGATGCATGTCACAATGGAGGACTATGTGGATGATATCCTTGCAAAACTGCTCACAAGAGAATCACATCTAGATATACTAGAGAAGGTCTTTCAAAGATGAGCAATTCAAGGTCAGATTGAACCCAAAAAAGTGTGTATTTGGAGTCACCTCAGGCAAACTCCTACGTTTCATCATCTCAGCTAATGGAATAGAGGTAGACCCTGCTAAGGTCAAGGCTATTATGGAAATGCCACCACCTAAGAATATCACTCAATTGAGATCCCTACAAGGCAAGTTATAGTCTATCAGACGGTTCATATCACAACTCATAGACAAGTGCCAACCTTTCAGCCATCTCTTACATAAGAACATTCCATTTCGATGGGATGAGAAGTGTGAAGAAGCATTTGGAAAACTGAAGGAGTACCTTATAAATCCACCTATTCTCATGCCGCCTATCCAAGGTAAGCCTCTATTACTCTACATATCTGCTACACCAACATCTCTTGGAGCCTTACTAGCACAACATGATTATGAAGGCAAGGAAAGGGCCATATACTATATTAGTCACACATTGGTGGGCTATGAACTACAATACTGCCAGATAGAAAGATCATGTCTTGCTGTGGTTTTTGCTTCCCAAAAAATATGACATTACATGCTGGCACATTCAGTTAAGCTTATAGCAAAGATAGATCCACTCAAGTACCTATTAAGCAAAGTAGCTCTTACAAGCTGCCTAGCCAAGTGGGTAATGCTATTAAGTGAGTATGATATTGAGTATGAAGAATGAAAAGCTATCAAAGGTCAAATCATTGCAGATTAACTAGTAGAGGCACCATTGTAGGACAACACACTGATGACATTCGAGTTCCCAGATGAATCCATTCTTAATGTAGCAGCATACTCATGGAAACCCTGCTTTGATGGCTCCTACACAAATCATGGATCGTGGGCAGGAATCTTGTTGGTTACTCCTCATGGTGAAGCCATACCAAAGTCTTATCATCTACTATTCCCATGCACAAACAGAATATGAAGCCTTGGTCATCAGCCTCAAACTAGTGGCAGAATGTAATATAAAAGAGCTACATGTCTATGGTGATTCCCAACTAGTGATCAACCAAGTCAACGATGATTATCAAACCAAAGATGAGAAGCTTATCCCATACAAGAGGATGGTCGATGACTTTAAGGAGTACTTTGTGATCATATCCTTTGAGCAGATACCTTGCATTGAGAACAAGGCAATAGATGCCATGGCAACCATTGCCTCACTCCTTGAGATCCTAGAGAATGAGTCATGTTATGAGTTCTTAGTGGAGCCAATTCGGTATCCAGCTTATGATCTTCTAGAAACCCATTCCATATGCCTACTATTCAGATTTGATTCACCTTGGCATGGTAAGATTTACACTTACCTCAAGGACAACACCCTCCCACCTGACTTATCTTCAAACCAACGTCGAACCTTCATCTGCCAAACCTCTCGATATACCATTATTGTCGATACCCTATACCACTGAGGCCTGGATGGTACTTTACTCTGTTGTTTAGAATGAGAAGAATCTCAAACCGCCTTGCGTGACATACATGAAGGGATTTATGGAACACACTCTAGCGGTCCTTCTTTAGCTAAGAAACTCATGCATTTGGGATACTATTGGCCCAACATGGAAACTGATTCCTATCAATTCATGAAAAAGTGCAAGTAGTGCCAAATACATGGGAACCTGATACATGCACTAGCTCAAGAGCTATGAATGCTAATGACACCTTCGCCCTTTTTTCAATGGGAACTCAACCTTGTGGGAAAAATTCACCCACCTTCATCCAATGACAACAAATTCATAATAACTGCCACAGAGTACTTTACCAAGTGGATTGAAGCCATTCCCCTCACCACCATCATAGGTATACAAATTTCCTCATTCGTCCTCAATTACCTCATCTATAGATATGGAATTCCCTCATCCATTATCACGGATAATGAAAGACCTTTCAAAAACTAGGATGTGCAAGAAATTTGTGAAAAAATCCAAATCCAACACCATTTTTCTACTCCCTACTATCCTCAAGGCAATGGCCAAGTGGAAGCATCCAGAAAAACCATTCTAAAGATCCTGAAAAAAATAGTCAACGATGTTGGCCATGATTGGCACATTCAACTAAATCCCGCTTTGTGGGCCTATCGAACCAGTATACGCACTCCCACAAGTGCTACCCCTTATGTCCTTATCTATGGATCAGAAGCTATTTTTCCCATTGTGGTCGAGTTACCATCCCTAAGGGTATCGTTAAAAGGTCTTATCACAGATGAAGACTATAGAGGTTATAGACTTCAAGAATTAGAGTTGTTAGAAGAGAAGAGACAGAATGCATTCAAGTACCTCAAAGCATATCAACAGAGAATGTCTCAAAGCTACAATCACAAGGTCTGTCCAAGGATATTCAATGTTGGTGATCTAGTTCTGAAAGAAAATCCCTGCAATCAATAGGAGTGAGAAAAGAAAGGTAAGTTTAAGCCCAATTGGCTTGGTCCCTATGTCATCATCACATCCTATGGGTCAGGGGCATATTAGTTAGCAACATCCGAGGGTGAGCTATTCGATGACCCCATCAACAGCATGCATCTTCACCAATTTTATACCTAAGAGAACCCCAATGCAAGGGGGGCAATATATCAGAAAAATACAAAAAAGATCAAAAAAATTAGAAAAATACAAAAGAAAATTATCCTTTGGTGCAAACCTAGCAAATAGGCACCTTGGATAGGTATGATGATGAAAACCTAGCAAACAGGCATCATGCATACTTTCTATCTTTCGTGCAAATAAAGGCAAGTGGTGAAAACTTGGTAAACATGCATTACTTGTGATAAACCGCTTCCGCCATCTTTGGGAAACCAATCACCCTATGTCCATTCATCCTTCACTCATTGTCCCATTCGATCCATATCTATTCCATAATAAAATCCTAACAATAACCTATCATGGCTTGATACTCTATCTCTTTGTTTCCTTGTCAACCAAGGTTTTATCCCATATCCTATCCACAGTGTCAGCCTTACATAGTGTTTGTCATCACTATCCACATGGTTCAAGTCCATGAACTACGTTGCCTCTGTGTCATCACGTAGGCAAGGCCATTTTTCAATGCACCCCTAAGGCTCCACTGCCCCATCCATCACATGTCCAGTCCTTCTATCTATCTGAGTCCACGCCACTTTCTATTGCCTAGGTCTTAGGTCCATTAGGGTTTATCTCGAACTATGTTGCTAGTACATCGTCACGTAGGCAAGTCCATTTAACAATGAGCCCCTAAGGCACTAGGTCAGTCCCTTAGGGTCCATCTCACCAATAGGGATCATGGAATCTTTCACCAGGCAAGCAAGTGCAAATAAAAGCCTCTCTTTTCAAACAAAAATCTTGACGCAAGGGCATTAACCTATCCAGAACAAAGCAAGCAAACACCTAAGGCATTCTAAATGATTTTACCTAAATTATGGCAAGAGACAAACACATCTAAATGCAAACATGTTTTGTGGTTGGAATCATGGTTAAGTTACGATGTCTTGATTTTTGTTATCATGTCTTTCTATGCTACTCGAGGATGCCAAAAGCTAGAGATGCTATGATGGGGGCATGATTATTTTTCTTTGTTTGTTGTTTGTGGATTAAACTTTAGTAATGTGAAGCCTTGTCTAAAGACATGATCAGTAAAAGATCATCGAGGACTTCAAAGGTCTAACATGAAAGGGGGCAATCCTTGTCTGTTGATATGCAAGAAATACTCAGGTCATCTCAGTTCAATTATACCTCGATGCTTGTATTAACTTGCTAAAGAAAAATCTATGTAAGTGATGCTTAAGTCATCTTAGTTCAATTATACCTCAATGCTTGTATTAACTTCCTAAAGCAAAATCCATGTAAGTGATGCTCAATTATACCTAGATGCTTGTATTAACTTACAACATTTGGAAAAAGTACCCAAAAAAAAATTATCCAATGATGAAATAAGCACTTCAAAATAATTGCACCATCAAGATGTCAAAAATAAAAGCATCCATTATACATCCATCATACATCCATACATCCGTATCCCATGCAATAAAAGATCCAAACAATGTAGAGTAACAATACAAATCAAAGCTTGTGAGTCTTTCTATCAAGTCATTCTTTCAATCACTCTTCTATCTATCATTATGTCATTTCTGTTTGATAGAGTACATTTGGACATCACAACAAAATAGCATATAGGTGCATATCATATCACATGAGATAGTCATTTAAATCATTAAATCAGTTGCATACATAATAAAGTGCATCAGGTCATCCATATACATTTTTGCAATCATCACATAGTGTCAACAGAAAAAAATCAAAAACATAGATAAGTGCATCACATAAAGTGCATAATCATATAGATACCATTTGCATTTGCACATTAGAGGCATATCAAGTAAACACATCTAAAGTCTGCATTAGGTCACATAGCATCACATAGAATCATATAAAATTGCATTAGATAAACATCATATAGACATAGTCAAAATATGCATCACATGAGTACCATCATACAAATAGAAATGCATCCATCATGCATAAGTATAAAGAGCATCAAAATAGTTGTATCATCATATAAATATCATAAACATGTCTAAATGTACAATGTCAAAAGGTCCATCTCTGAGTCAGTGTCATAAACAATGTATACATCTCAAAGATAATGATACATGTCTCAAAATACAAAAATGGTACGTATACATGTCCGGCTACCTAAGCCATCAAAAGGTAGGTGCATAGGAGCCAAAATCTGTGCAGGTGTCTGCTAACCCTGCTGCTATGAACCACTGCTCCCTGTAGTATCCTCTGTGTCTCCTCCTCTGCTGGCCCCAGACTGCTGTGGGCCCATCACTGAGGCTCGTGACCTCGATCCACCTACTCTCTGTGAAGCCATAGACTAACTCCTATAGCTCAGAGCCCTCTGATCAACTAGAATAGCACCATGGTATAACCCCCAATAGTACGGCATTTGAGCCTACGCTCTAGCAAGCTCTCCCTGAACCTGTGCTAACTGCCCCTACACTTGTGCCAACTGTGCCTGAGCCTGGGCTAGCTGTGCCTATGCCTGTTGCACCTGTCCAACCAAAAAGGTGTTGTGCCATCTGTCCCAAGGGATGCTATCATTGTATCTCTCTCTACTCAGATAGCTCGTATTCTTACCTCTGCCATATCTCGCTCTCTAGTGAGCCTCGAGATAACCTTTGCATCTATACCCCACCGAGCCTCGGCCATCCTAAGTTGTTCCCGTAGCTGTCAAACCTATCCTCTCAACATAGCAATAGCTTTGTCCTAGTTGGATCCTGGGAAGCCTATCGCTGCCCTTGCGACTGAGGCACCTACTACTACGCCACCTACTGTGGTGGTGGCATCTGTGCGACCTACTGTGCAACCTGCTATACAACTTGTGGCTGCACTACCTACTGGGCATGGGAGGATCCCTCCCCAGATCTCCTCCTCTGCCTAGGTCAGCCTCCATCATTTCCCCCAGCTCCGTCATCTCGCCCACCTCCATCGTCTCCCCATCCACCTCTCCCCCTCCTCCTCCTGCCAGCCCTACCCTCATCATTTGAATCAGCCTCATCTATGTGAGGAACCAGCTCTCCAGGCCTTGAGTACCTTGAAAAAGGGTGAGCATTTTACCACTCCTCATAGTCTAGAGTCATCCCTGCATCTGCTATCTCTCTCCTCATGGGCCATGTGATGTAGGGGATCTGTCGAAACTCTGCAACTACCTCCTCGTAGGATGCCACTAGGCCCCATCTAAATCTCTTTGCATGCGTCCATGCAAACCATGCCTCCCCCTGTGGCATGCCCTGTCTCCTCCCAAACTACCTCCAAACCCTACTGACAATCTGTCTCTCCAAAATGAACTGCGTCCTGCCTCTAAGCCACCGTGTTTGATAGCAGTAGGGTAGCTCGTCTGCCTCGTTGTCCCAAGCTTCACAGTCCAGATATGGTCGCCAGACGACCACATCTACCCCATCTAGTGCGTGCCTCCAGTACTCTAGCTTCCCCAACCTATGCTGGGAAATCACTCCTGCATATCCATAGCTGTAAGGCCCTCCCCTCTGTCTATGAAAAACACACATCAGTCTGGTAATGGCGATATGCTCCCACAACTAGAACTGTAGTAGTGAGAAACCTACTAATAAACTATCACCCCTGTGGTATACCACCTAATGCATATTGTGGTATAGGTGTGCCAAAACACAGACACCCCAAGCATAGCGGGTGCCCTCTGTGATCATCCTCTCCATGATTCATCCCCATCCGATTGGGAACCCATGCGATCTCCTATCGGGGCATACAACACCTCTGATCAATCCTACAACTATGCTAGGGAAGTAGTCATAGTAGTCATGTATGTCCTGCCAGGAGATAACCTGACAGTCCAGCTCAGGGTCATCGAACACCCGCCTGCACTCTACAAGTCCTACATTCCACAGTGGATCATACTCCATGAGCTCTCCCTAAATCAAGAAGTGTAGTATCTTGTATACATCCTCCAGAGTCACCGTCATCTCACCAGTTGGGAAGTGAAAGGTCCCATCCTCGCTATGAAACCTCTCCACTACTGCAGTCAGTACTCTGCGGTTTGCTCGAACCTCGGGCATAAAGCATACATAATCCAAACCCATTGTGCCGAGTGCCTCTCAATCTATCTCTGTCAACATATGGTGTTGCAACATCGGCAAGGGAAACTGCTCCCTCGACATCACTGTGTCTCATATATCCTCTTGCAAAGCACACAAAGCAAGGTGTCAACCTAAAGCTACAAGTACCATGCTCAACATATCTGAAGAATCATATCAACTAACTTAACATATCAAATTGATTAAAATAGCACACTACATCTCTTGACTAGATTCCTATAATCTCAGAGATAGCTTATCGATTGATGCATCAAACAGGATGCCAATCGAGTCAATTTTGTTAAGTACAACTGACTATCCTATGCATATGCGCCATAATAGAAGGTAAATGTGCCATTTCTCATTAAATACGCCACTTCTGTCATATGCGCCACTACATTTCATGCATGCGTTGTCCCATACTGTATATGCACCACCAAAATGCATGCACCACCGAATAATGCATGTGCTGACCTTTGTTATGCATGCGCAACTTTTACACATCACCATTTCATATCGTAGATGCACTGCAGTTTGACAGATGTACAATTTTGCATGCCATATGCACCGAACTGTGATTTGGTGCATTTGTTTACCCTAAATTGGCCTAGCATTTATTGCAATCAAAATTGACCCTAGGTGAAATTTTTTGAGATACATACTGGGGGTCCTGCCTCTGCTAGCCGATTGAATCGGCAGACTGGCTCAAAGCGGTGCTCCTCATGCGGAATATCCATCCTAGTGCTGACTGCTCTATGCTCTATACTCTCCTAAGCTCTCACAGCCAATCAAACAAAAGCCAAGTGTGCAAATGACTTGTCTTGTGGACCCAGCTCCTATATATAGCATGCAAACCCTAAACTAGCTATGTGGTGACTATAACTACTTCCCGCACCTGTTTCTTTCCGTTTTCTTAGAAACACATCTCCTTTCTTCAAACCTAGCCTATTTTTCACCTTCTTCATCATGAGATTGTCCATCTCTCCTCTTTCTACCTTCTTCTCGTCCAATCTCTCGAGGGGGCATCCTATCGTTGTTAAACCTGTACCAGGGACAAAATGGCGCATCTATCATTATTAGAAAATTTATTCTTTGAAACAACGTGATAAAACACATTGTATCAAAGAGGGGCAAAATGTATACACCTAAAAATGACATGACTATGTCCAAATAAATATTCTTAATATTTATTTAAGTCTAATTCCTCTATCAATAAATAAATAAACAAATTTATTTATTTGATTCACATTCTTCCAAGAATTAAATAAAACCATTTATTTAATTAAAATCCCTAAATTCCTCCAACAAATTAAATAATACCAATTATTTAATTAGTTCCCCCAAAATCATTCTAAATTAAATAATACCAATTATTTAATTGTTTCTTCCAATAATATCTTCTCTAAATTTAAATAAATCAAATATTTATTTAAGTTATCTATTTCTTCTAAATTGAGTTATCTCTAAATATAATTCAATCAATTGTGTACATGCAATTAAATATTCCTAATATTTAATAAAGCAAAATATCTTCTCATTCTCATGCAAATCCCTTCTTGTTTTAAATCACTTAACTGATTATTATATTCTTTTAATTACTTTAAATCATTTTTCTATTCTTAGCAAAACCTCTCATGCAAAAGAAAGAAAGACACATGTCCTCTTCCTATTCGTGCACATTCCTCAACTGTTCTATACCATTGATCTTCTTATTCTTTCTATATCGTTGATCTTCATTCTCTCAGGTCTATAAATTGAACCCTATTCCTTAATTTGATTCATCCAGGATTTAAGTAAACTTACTCTGGAAGAATCACAGCGCGCCTTTGGCACCAATTCCCTCATTGCTTGCGATCAAACCCGTTACCATACTATTAGCATTGTTGTGAAGCTCATCTTCATGGCGAAATTATCATAGCCGTTCTCAATTAACATTCTTGAAAGAAAGCAAAGAAGTGCACTCTCTGAGGGCCTTATTTCATACATGCAAGATCAATTGTGATAGGCGACTAATGAAAGCTGAAAATTAAAGAGGTTTTCTTTGTATTGTTCATTGTTTGATTGAATCTCTTTTGTTCATTATTTCATTGAGTTATTTGGATTTTTTGATATTATTGATTGATCATTTTGATTTTTCGATAATAGGTCTAAATTCACTTTTTAACTGTTAAATTAAATGATGTTTTAGAATAGTCTTCTAAACTAATCTATTTAAATATTGTACTCAATAATAATTTTAGGAAGAACTTAAACAGCCTACACTTGTGCAGACTGTTTTTTCAATTTTTATTGAAATCTTGCCGACTAACTCATTTTTACTCAAAATTTAGCAGACTATGTTGTTGAAAGCATGAAGGACTGTTGATTGAACAAATGAGTCAAAAATTGAAAAAAAAATAGTCGACACAACATACCAGCTGTTTAACTGAGGCCACATGGTACATCTTATCTCTACCAAAAATAGTAAATAATTATTATATTTTTATTAACCAAGATATATCTTTCCTCATAAAACCATGTGATGTTTGTGTGATGTTCAAGAATAAACAATAACGTGCAGCAACCCTTACAAAAATCTAAACAGATAATAATTGTTTCTTCGATTGAAGATTAAGGGCAGCGTCTAAGGGGAGGATGCACCCATGCCCATGCTAGATGTCGGATGCTTCCCATACCATAATCTGTACTTTTTGTGTCTAAGTCGTCGTCTCTGCCATCCGTGCAGGGCTAAAATTTGACTATATCAATACAGAGTTATTTGTACTTTTCCCAACTTATATTATTATTATTTATTATTATTGTCTCAGGAATTAAAAAATTCACGCGTACGTAATAAAAAAAATTCAAGCGAAAAATTTTCTAAACTCTTCTTGTTATATTATTTGAATGTATAATTATTTTGATATTGTATTATATTATAATTATATTATAATTAGTTTGATATTATTATATTATTGTAATTATTTTCTAAATGTATAATTATTTTGATATTGTTATATTATAATTATATTATTATATATTATATTACAATTATTTTGATATTATTATATTATTACTATAATTATTTATATTATTATAATAATTATATTATTATATTATATTATAATAATATAAATAATTGTAGTAATAATATAATAATATCAAAATAATTATAATGTTATAATATAATAATATAGTTATACTATTATAATATAATAATATTATAATATTATAATTATATAATTATATTATTATTATAATAATTATTATTATTATTATTTTTTGATTGGTAAAAGGTTGAGACCATTAATATATAAAATCAGTTATAAAATATAGCTCTGTTCAGTGCGGGCACGAGTAGGAAAGAACAGAGTGAAGAAAACATCCAGTTTAGCCTGGGACTTTTGTAGTCCAGTACATACTGTTTATTTATAGAACTTATATGGGGTCAAGCCCCACAAGGAAACATATTTTCTTCTACAATTACTGAGATACAAATACAGACATCACCCTTATCCATGACCTTTCTTTTGATATCCTCTTGCTGTATGTCTTTTGGTTCTTCAACTCCTGGGATGACCTCCAAGGCTTATAACCTTTGATCAACTGTCCATTATCCGATTAAAAGGGCTTCTTCTATCTTGCTCCTACCAGTGTACCTGTCTAACCTGAAACCATAGGAAAACTACCACTTCTTTTCGCATGTTAGCTATACAAAAAAAACCTAAAATTCATTCTACTGCAAACATCTGTTAGTTCTTTAAAACATTTCCCTGAGAAGAAAGAAAGAAAAAATTGCTATTTCCAAGCTTTTAAAAATTAATCAAGCACACTTGCTTCACTGTTAACTTAAATCTGGTTATGTGGAGCATCCCATTTTGGTTGACTGATCCACTGTATGCCAACATCTATATATATAAACTGTATAAATACTAATATATATATCTACATGTGGGCATAAGTAAGTGATCAACCATTTCACTTAATAATGTTGATGAACCAAAATATCCTGATCCTACTGAATTCTATCCCATCATAGAAAATGCTATTACCTGTCAAAACATATCAATTAGATCAGCATAAGAAAGCACTATCGATGAGAACTCTACAAGCCCTCCCGATAGTGTAAGTCATGCCATTGGAGGAGATCGGTAGGACTCTCACCGGAGTGTCCAATGGAGTGAAGGGAGCCAGCCATCATCGGCGGGAGATTATCATCGGAAAGAAAAATCAACGAGTTTCTGATACTCTAAAGTCTCACCGATTGAAGAAAAGAGCTTCAGTGATGCTTACACTGATATGCATGAAGATCCGGACCTGACGACTTCTCATAGAACCAGACCCGACAGAGTTAAAGGTTTAAATAAATAGTAGGTCACGTCTGACGGATGAATATGAGTTTGGCAAAGGAAACATACAAGAAGACATGCATAGCTACATGCATGTCACGGAACTGAAAGATTATGAAATGAGGTTTTATTGTTGTATATTTCAAACATTGTATGTGTGGTTATACATTACATACATACAATGCGGAACTCAAGAAAGGTTGAGATTTGGTTAAAATGATGCATCATGACTAGATGCATTGCACTTTATATCTAACGTGGAACCGAAAAAAATAAACTGTGGTTTATAAAATAAGTCCGAAGAGGGGATACAAAGGAGTTTGTATGTATTCGACTTTGTATCTAAAAATTGGAAACAAGTATGCATCTCGGAAGATACAATCCGAAAAGTGATGTGGGCTCCACCGTATGCATATCGGGCTTGTATAAATAACGATATACAAGCCGCTATACAAGTAAGAAGGATGCAAATAAGAGATACAAATCAGATGCGAAAAGAAAGCTATATCCTAAAAAGTCTTTGTATGTTCAGGGTGCTTGTATATTTATAATATACATACCTGATATACAAAGAAAAAAGCATCGTTGGGGAAGACATGCTTTGTATGTGTGCTTGTACAAGATAACATACACAGAAAGAGAACAGACACAGACGGAGAATCAATTTGTATGTGTATTTTCTAAGGAATAAGAAATTTTGTTCTATTGTGTATATCTATGTAAGGTACTGTTGCACGAAATGAAGATCGGAAGCATTCCCCTGGTTGAGATTAAATCAGTGGAATGGCTTCCTTAGGAGTAGATCATTTTCCATTCTAATGAGATTTTGTTGTTTCTGTATAAGTTGTTCGGTGTTTGCGTAGTTGCAGAGTTGCAGAGGTTCACATCGGCGTAAGTTTCATATCGTTTGACCGAATTTATATTGCGAATGCATATCACAAAAGCATGTTGAGAGTGTATGTTGAGAATGTACCTTACATCAGATGCAAACAGTGACCGGTTGTAATGGTGAAATCAGGGTAAAGAAACTTTAGTCCACTGAAAATAGCAAGTCATGCCAAGCATATACTAAGTTGGTATATTGACATATTGGGAGAACAAACAAGGAGTTTGCCGATGGAGGAAGTCACACCGACGGTTGAAGCCTATCGGCACATCGGAAGAGGAGTAAAATATCCCGCCGACGAGTGTGATTCAGGGGTGACATCAGAGTGATCGGTGTGTCAGTAGAAGAGTATTTGAGTTTGTCGATGGAGTAAGTCTTACCAATAAGAAAAGACAAAGGATAGATCGCTGAGACAGAAGAAGGACTCTCACCGAAGGTTCCAGAAGTAAAATTTGATATAGTTTCCACTTCCACTATGCGCTTATACAAGATAACATACAAACGTCAATAAACAAAGAAAATATACAAGAGAGGGTTTGTATAAGATGCTTTGTATGTGCACTTATACAAGATAACATACAAGTGGCAATATACAAAGAAAATATACAAGAGAATATTATACAAAACCCGACATCATTGGAGATATAAATAACAGGTGGGGGCCATGTATGTATATTGGAGATGATTGTAAATGATATACATACAACAAGATACATACAATGGAGGATCCCAAGAAAATTCCAATTCGTTTCACAAATCCAATGAAGTCCGCAATTGTATAAAAGTGTATGCATGTGATATAAAAGGAGATACAAATGGATACATACAAGTATGGACACAGATAGAAGGTTTAAAGAACTTTATTTGAAGTTTGTGCTTGTATAATGCGATGTATCTATACAAGATACAAAGACAAATGCATATGAGAGACAGGAAATGTATATACAAGGTGTATGCATGGGATAAAACAAGGAGGTACAAATGGATACATACAAGTCTGGACCCAGTTGGATATTTGAAGTCCGAGATTGAGTATTGCGGTATATGTATAAAAGATACAAAGACAAATGCAAATGAGAAACAAAGGAAATGTATATACAAATGCACGAAACACCAAAGAAACCTATGTGGACCCCATCTCCAGTGGATATACAAGTTTATACAAACCCGGATTTGAAAAGAGAGGGTTTGTATAAGATGCTTTGTATGTGCACTTATACAAGATAACATACAAACGACTATATACAAAGAAAAAGGGTTTGTATAAGAAGCTTTGTATGTGAGCTTATACAAGATAACATACAAGCGGCAATATACAAAGAAAATATATAGGAGAAATTATACAAAACCCGACATCATTAGAGATACAAATCGGGTGGGGGCCACGTATGTATATTGGAGACGATTGTAAATGAAATGCATACAATAAGATACATACAATGGAGGATCCCAAGAAAGTTCCAATTCATTTCACAAATCCAATGAAGTCCGTGATTGTATAAAAGTGTATGCATGTGAAAATGCATATGAGAAACAAAGGAAATGTAAATACAAGGTATTTGCATGTGATATAACAAGTTGGTACAAACGGTGACCGGTCGTAACGATGAAATCAAGGTAAAGAAACTTTAGTCCACCGGTAATAGCAAGTCATGCCAAGCATATACTAAGTTGGTATATTGACATATCGGGAAAACAAACAAGGAGTTCACCAATGGAGGAAGTCACACTGACGGTTGAAGCCTATCGGCGCATTGGAAGAAGAGTAAAAGATCCCATCGACGAAGTAAGTCTTGCTGACGAGTGTGGTTTGGAGGTGACATTGGAGTGATTGGTGTGTCGGCATAATAGTTTTTGAGTTTGCCAATGGAGTAAGTCTTGTTGATAATAAAAGACGAAGGACAGATCACTGAGACAGAAGAAGAACTCACACTGAAGGTTCCCGAAGTAAAATTTGATAAAGTTTCCACCTCCACTGTGTGCTTATACAAGATAACATACAAATGTTAGTATACAAAGAAAATATACAAGAGAGGGTTTGTATAAGATGCTTTGTATGTGCGCTTATACAAGATAACATACAAGCGGCAATATACAAAGAAAATATACAACAGAATATTATACAAAACTGGACATCATTGGAGATATAAATAACGGGTGGGGGCCACGTATGTATATTGGAGACGATTGTAAATGATATGCATACAAGATACATACAATGGAGGATCCCAAGAAAATTCCAATTCATTTCAAAACACATGCATTCGATATACAAGAAGGTGATACAGATGTGGATTCGAAGGTGATTTCAATTCATTTCATAAAACTAGTTGGGCCCACTCTTGTATACAGAAGAAAATGTATCTGATATACAAAAGATATGTATGCGATATACAAAAGGAGGATGCGGGAAAATTTTAATTGCTCTATTAAACTCCCTTGCTGTCTAAAGGGTAAAAAATCTAGAGATGCTCAGAGTTTCCTCACCCTTCGTGGTATGTTATTAGACCAAGTGATGAACTGATTGGCCTCAAAATAACTTTCCTCTAAAGTTTTAGATTGATTCTGATAATACTTCAGTGGTATTAGCTCTAGTAGATAGGTAAAGACCATCTGCCCCTTTGTTGGCAAGAGAGTCTGCTTTGCTATTACCCTCTATGTAAGTGTGATTCAATGTGTACCTCCTTAAAGAAGCAATGATGTCGAGGGCATTAGCCAACAGGGAATTCAATCTCCAATTAGGCATGTTCCCTTTCCATAAGCCATTAATGACGATCGCGGAGTCTCCTTCAACCTCTAATTTTTCAATTTTCATGTCTTTGCAAATTCTTAGACCTTCAACCAGGGCAATTAATTCTATTGTATTATTTGTTGTTTCTCCTAGGGGTTTGGCTAAGGTTGCCATTTCTCTAGATTCTGAATTGTGGATTACACAACCTATTCCTGCAACTCCCGGGTTGCCCCTAGATGCCCCATCAAAATTTAGCTTGAACCACCCTTCTTTAGGAGGTTGCCACTTACATTCCTTTCTCTTGTTGGTGGAGTTGTGGTTGCCTGGTCCCACAAAGGAGGGAAGTTTTAGTCCTACCCATCTCCCTCGCATCTTTTCATCCCAGCACGTCATTGTGGATTCTTTTTTGGAGTTATTTAGAATCCTACTATTGACTAGCTCACCAATTTTAATTATTAGCTTACCAAAAGTCATTTTCCTATCTTTAAAGATTCTTTTATTTCTTTCTTTCCACAGCTCCCAAACCATGATCGAAGGGGAAATTATCCATAGCATATGATAGATGCTTTGTTTGTGAGTCTCAGGCCAACATTGGAAAAGGTTCAGAATGTTATTAGGCATGGCAGTAATCCATCCCATCTTATTACTTAGCCAATTCCAACATTTATTAGAGAATTGACAATTGAGGAGAATATGGTCTGCTGTTTCTTGATCCTCTTCACAAAGGGGACATCTGCTAGGCCCCTCATATCCCATCTTGGTGAACCTATCCACCATTAGGATTTTTTTCTGCAAGGCCATCTAGGCAAATAGCCCAACCTTTGGGAGACAGTTCTTATCCCAACATAGTCTCAGTGGTAACTCTGATTTTGGTCTTAGTTGCTGTCTGATTCAAGTTTTGTAACCATCCTTGGTTTTATAATTTCCTGATTTAGCCCCATCCCAAACTAATCTGTCTAAGTCTCCTTTGAGAGATACCCTCCTTTTGTTAAGGATATCTAGAAGTTTCTCTTTCTCATTAACCAAAATGTTCATATTATCTAGGGGTTTCCATTTCCACCCCCTATTCTCCTCATGATTGGAAAAATCTATATAATCTTTTACATATTTCCCCCAGTGGGATTCTAGTATCCTTTTGGCATTCTCTAAATTATCCAAGCTACTTATTGCCTCATACCCACCCCATGAGTCATCCCAAAAAAGTGCTTGGTTCCCATCTCCTAAACTCCAAGTCAGTTTATCCATTATGAGCTTCTTACAGTCCATCATAAAATTCCAGAAGTGGGATCCTTTAGGTGGGTTAGCCATTCTAAAAAGGAATGTTGGTTCCTCCCCTCTAAGATATTTGTTTCTAAGAATTTTAACCCACTTTGAATCGGGTTGCTGATACATTTTCCATACAAGTTTAGCGCCTAAAGCCTTACTCTGTTCTCTAAAGTTTTTTAAGCCCAAGCCTCCTTCCACTTTTGGTCTACAAATCTTGTCCCAAGCCACAAGTGTCATTTTCTTTTTATCCTCCGAACCTTTCCATAGGAAAGTTCTTAGGATTTTGTTGATTTCTTCCCATTTTCCTACTGGAAGATTCATACAGGATAATTGGTAAATTGGGATAGCTGAGAGAACCGATTTTAACATTGTCACTTTGCCTGTTGAGGAGAGCCATTTGCCTTTCCAAGATTCTACTCTATTCCTGATCCTAGAAGTAATATGGTCCCAAAGATCATTGATCTTATTGCTTTTACCCAACGGTATACCTAGATATTTACAAGGCATTTCCCCTTTTTTAAAAGACAAGATTCTACATATTTCTTTTTTAGTTTCAGGATCCGTGTTGAAAAAATAAATTGCTGATTTATCAGCGTTTACCTCCTGTCCAGAGGCCCTATAATAAGAGTCCAAGATATCTTTGAATGCCCTAGCTTCTTCTATGCACCCCTTACCAAAGAGCATAGTGTCATCTACAAACTGTTGATGTGTTGTAGGATCGACACCGGAAGTGATTTTGATTCCTTGGATCTTTCCTTCTTCCCTAGCCTTGGTGATCATTCTCCCTAATACATCTACCATTATAATAAAGAGAAAAGGGGAAATAGGGTCCCCTTGTCTCAATCCTCTTGAAGTGCTAAAAAAACCTTTCGGGGTTCCATTGATTAAGACTGAGATCTTGGGATTAGAAATACATGCATAAATGAGGTTTATCCATTATTTATTAAAACCAAAAGCCTCTAGGGTTTTGCAGAGGAAATGCCAGTCTACCTTATCATAGGCTTTACTTATATCTAGTTTAATTAACATGCTAGGTTTTTTGTTTTGCTGTATGGTATGAATGGCTTCTTGGGCTGTAATAACTCCATCAAATATAGATCTACTTGGAACAAACCCTGTTTGTTCATCACTAATGATGTCTGGAAGCACTACCTGAATCCTATTAGCCAGGGTTTTGGTGAGGATTTTATAAATAGTACACAGAGATATAGGTCGCAGATCCCCTAGGTTTTCTAGCTTCTCTTTTTTTGGAATAAGTGTAAGGAAAGTATTATTTACCTCTTTGAGAATACTTCCTGAATTTCTTACCCCTTCTAGTGCTTCGACTACTTCATCTCCTATGAAGTGCCAACATTTCTGGAAGAAGAAGGCTGGGAAGCCATCGGGACTAGGAGCTTTATCTGGTTGCATTTGAGAGATTGCCTACCTCAGTTTTGGTGAATTTACCATTAAGAGCTTTGTTTTGATCCTCTGAAATAATCCTTGGGATATCTTTCAAAATGGCTTGTTGGTACATGCAATTTGATCCCTCCTGATTATTAAGAATATTTTCAAAGTACCTAACCGTTTCCCATGAAATTTGTTGAGGATCTTCGATCCAGTCATTATTCACATTTTTAATTTTGAGGATTTTGTTTACGTTTCTGCGTGCTTTGGTGCTGTTATGAAAGAACTTAGTGTTCTTGTCTCCCTCTTCCAGCCAAGTTTCTCTTGACTTTTGATGCCAAAAGATTTCCTCTTTGGCTAGGATATCTTCATATTCAATTTTCAGCTATTTTTCTTTTGAAAACATTTCAGCATCCATTCCTCTAGTAATCATGATTCTGTTTAGGTTTTCCAATTCTTCTTCTAGCTTAGTTTTGGACTCAAAGATATTACAAAAGTTTTATTCCAGCTTAGAAGCTTACATTTAATAGTTTTCAATTTGGATACTAAACAAAAAAGATTAGATCCAGATATTCTAGTTTCTTTCCACCACTGCTCAATTAGGGTAATAAGGTTGTTATCTTTGATCCACATTTGTTCAAATTTAAAGGGGCAATGTTTGGGTTGGCAATCTTCTGAGATACTCAGCTGCACTAGGTAGTGATCAGAGCCCGAGTATGGTAAGATCTCTACTATCAGAATATAAGGGAATTGGGCCCAATTACCTCTTAACAAGAATCTATCAAGTTTTTCTGCAATATTGCTAAAGCCTTCTCTTTTGTTGTTCCATGTAAAACCTTCCTGTGCAGCTTTAATTTCCAATAAATTGTTCTTTTGAATCCAATCTTTAAAGTCTTTCACTACTGTGGATAACCTAACATGACCTCCCAGTTTTTCTTTAGGATCTAATATTGCATTGAAGTCTCCCCCCAAAATACATACTTGATCTTGTAAAGTTCCCAAGAATTGTTCTATTTCTGTCCAAACTGCTCTCTTATCCTTGTTCTGAGGAGGACCATATATGTTGAGGAGAAAAAAGTGTAGGTTGCTCCTGATGCTTTTGACGATGCCCACCATCGAATTCTTCTTGCAGCTTAATACTGTAAATGAAGCCACTCTAGGGTCCCAAATTACCCCTATGCCTCCTGAAGCACCCTCAGCTGGAACTCCAACTAGCTCCCATATTCCTAACTTCTTGTTTAGAGTGTCAATCTCTTCTTTATTTAGTTTAGTTTCTTGGATCATTAGTATATCTAGTTTTGTGTTGGTTATATAACATTTTATGATACGCTATTTGTTAGGGGCAGTGAGACCCCTAACATTCTAGGTGTGGACTCTCATGGCGCCGGGGGAAGGCACTTCCCCTTCCCTACATAGAACAGTGTGGTGATCTTAGTTTGATGAGTAGCCTCGCCTGCCTTCTCTCTTAGCTTCAATAGTGATTTCCTACCCCTTTTCTTATTACTTTTGGCACAATCTGGGGTATCCCTATTGAAATCAGTTATGGCAATTCCCAACCTCAGATCTGCTTCAACCTCATCTCTATCTCTCTGATCTTTTGGGTCCTCTTTCTTTTTATCCTACCTTTCCTCTTCTTCTTCAAGTTCTATAATCTTGGTGATGAGTTTTTCCTTCTCCTTGTTAACTTCCTCGATTACCACTTCCTCTAATGCCTTATCGAAGATCTCATTGTAGATTTCATCTATAACCGAATGGATGAGCTTGTCTGTGGATTTCTTTTGATTCTTGGAGTCTTTATATTTTTCTTCTATTTCAAAAGTGTTTGGAACCCATTTTGGGGTTTCTAAAACCTCTGGGTTTATACTTTCTTCTGCTGATGTGGGGTTATTGTCTCTGGTAGCTTTTGAAGGAACTTCCCCCTCCTCCAGTTCCATCCTCTCTTTGCCTATCTGTGGTTCATAATTATGATTTGGGGGCTTAACCGCTGTGATTGTTTTTTTCCCCGAGCTGACCTGACCGGGATTCATGTTCTGTGTAGTAACCTCATTACTATGATTCAGGGTGTTTTCTTTGTTATTTTGGGAAGATTTAGGGCTTCTCTTAGGCTGGGCTATTACCATACTCGGGTTCTAATTTTTCCCAGACAATTCCTTGTTACCACTGAGGTGCTCCTTAAGGGAAGAAGAGCTAATCCTCTGATAGTCCACAATAAATCCACCTTTATTATCATTAAATCTAATGTTAACACACGCAGGCTGGGAAATGGGGCGCACCTTAGCGGGCATTTTTGGAATTCTATTATTAGTGTTTCTAAGGATAGGTCCACGATGGAGAGCTGGCTTGATGCAGTACTTGGCCAGGTTAATATTAATTTCAAGAGGTTCAAGGTCTTTGGTGCTAATATCCAATTTTACTAATAAGAAAACATCTGAGTAAGATACGAAATCCTTCGTCATTCCCATGAACTCTCTCAGGTGATTCCCTATCTCCCTCAAGATTTTGCTATGGATGAGCTCGACCGAGAGATTTGGTAGATTGACCCACCTAGCTACTTTAAGTTTTAGTTTACTAGGGTCGAAATTAGGTGTCCAGTCTAAGTACTCAAAATTATGCCCTTTGTAAAACAAGCTTCTGCTATTTAAAATTTCTTTTTCTAGGTTTGCACTCTTGCAGACAATGAATATGAATTCTTTAAAAGTGATAGAGATACTTACCTGGTCTTTGTAGAGGGTTTGGACCCATTCTACAATTTCCTTCACAGGCTACCCTATCCCACACCATCGAATATAAAAATCGTGGGTTTTACAATGCATCCCCAGACCATCTATGTAGATATTTTTGATATCGATTAATACTTTCTTTTCCATGGCATAAGATTTTTGATGATATATTGAACTTATTTTTGGTCTCGACCCAAGGGTTCTAGGGTTTGCTCATTCACGGAGTGTTGCGTGGTCTAAGCCCTTCCAAAGAGTGTTAGGAGCTGAGTTGCAGAATTTAGGGTTTTTAGAGATTTACCTATGGTGGGGTGCCCTGAAATTTGATATGCTACCTGTATGGGAGTTTTCCTTTGCATGAATGAGCCTAGGGGGTAGTTTTGAAAAACCCTCCGCATATCCTTATCTTGGATAGGAAGGATAGGAGACAGCAGGGGGTTGTCGAGCACTTCGGCTTCTTTCCCGGCCTAGAGTGGTGCGGTTTGCTCCAGTTACAAATGTTGGGATTGCTGATGTTATTGGGATAACCCACATTCCTGCCACCTTGGCTTGAGCTATTACTCTTACTGTTGCCTTTGCCCTAACTCCCCTTTGCTGCCTCCTACTCTTCATAGTTTGCCAGCCCTGTTCGTCCTGAGGATGCAGAGGGGGACCCCCACCCTCGTAGAAAACCTTCTTCTTCCCCTGTATAATGTTGTAAGGGTGCTCTTCCCTTGATTCATTTCTTGCATTCTTAATAATATTGCTTTGTCGCTGACTGCCTGCTTTTTTTCACATTTTGTCCTCTATTTTTTGACACTTTTATATTATTATAATTATTTATATTATTATAATATTATATTTTAATTATATAATATAATATAATTATTATATTATATTATATTATAATAATATAAATAATTATAATAATAATTTAATAATATCAAAATAATTACAATTATAATATAATAATATACTTATAATATTATAATATAATAATATTATAATAATTATAATTATAATTAAATAATTTTATTTATTTATTTATTACTATATTTATTATTATAAATATTCTTTATAATTATAATTATGTAATAATATTATAATAATCTAAGAATATAAATATAATATTATTATATTTAATAATGTTATAGTTATATTATTATATATTGATTTAATTAATGTGTTACATAAGAATGTATATAGGAAGAGAAGTGTGGGCATGGAGTTTAACCTAAGGAGTAGAAATCAAGAGAGGGATAAGAAAAAACAACTAAATCAAAAGACATATAAATAAATCCTAAGAGTAGACAGAGAAACAATAAGGAAGATTGCAGATTATAAAGAGCATGAGAGAATCAAAAGGGGAGAAAAATAAATAAAAGAAAACCCCAAATAAGAAAAGTATAATATAACAATATCAAAATCAAAATAACAATATCAATATCAAAATAATTATAATATAATATATAATAATATAATTATAATATTGTGGAAGGTGATTCTTTAAATATTGTTAGAGCTTTTTCTGCTAACTCCTCTCCAAGTTGGAAAATTCGCTACATTTTACAATTTGGAAGGGATTTATTGAAGCATTTCCATTCTTTCCAAATTATGCATACTTATCGTGAAGGTAATTTATTAGCAGATTTTTTAGCTAATCTTGCATTTAGTTCTAACGATGATGTTCTCGAATGGGACTCTGAATCTTTTCTTATGATTCCTGGAGTTAACTATATTTTGGAGAAGGATAAAAAGATATAGTAAGTGTTATTTGGGCAGAGTTCTTTAGACTTTTGTCATTTTTATCCCTCCTTTATCAGTTTTTTGTGCTAATAAACTGACGTCATCTAAATACTTTGATGTATCTCTTCAATGGGTGTGATGTACTTTAATGCATATTCAAGTGCAGGTTGGCAGACTTTGCACAAGGGAGCTGGCAATTCCTCTTCCTCTTTAATTACTGCGATATGATTGTTTTTTAGTCATTTAATTGGTATTATGCTATGTTTCGGTTCCACTAGCTTCTTTTATCTGTTGCATTTGGTCATCTCCAAGTTTCTGCAGCTTACTATGGGCTCTGTTCAATGGAATACCAGAATTTCCTGGCCTATAAATAATTGGGAACGGCCCCTTCTTGGTTTCTCTAACCCTAATTCACTGCAGGAAGTTTTTAAAGTTTATGATGACTCTATTGCAAGAGCAATTGTCCAGGTTTGTGACATACACTTTTTACATTCTCCAATGGCTATTTATCCTTCTCAAGCTGCGTCGCATTTTCTTTCTAATGCGATGGACCTCTTGCAAAGTGGAGAAAGGGTAAGGGTTTTGGGTGTAAGGTTTATTCAGAATGTTCATTTCTCTGCTGATTTATTTAATGTTGCTTTGGAAGACTATGACTTGCATGAAGGTTCTGCTCTTGTGGGAGGCTTATTTGATTGCAGGTTACTGTTCTGCACGCCTGCACTTCACTGTCTCTTCAATGCTTTTATGCATGGGCTTCAAAACAACTGTGTGGTTTCTTTCCAAAACTCTATCCACTGCCATAAGAGGGAATTAGGGTCTCAAGTGGCAGATAAGGCTTCAGAAGTTTTTAATGCCTTGCATTTCTTGCTGAATTTTGTTCCACCCCTTCCGCCTCCTCCTCCTCCTCAGCAAGTAGAAGTTGACGATCCTGAAGGAGGACGTGCTTTGTAGATTATGGAGATTGTAGATTAATTTCCTTATGTTTTGTTTTCAGCTCTTAGTTGTCTGTCCTGTTCAATGGTCTACTCTGTCAGCTGTATTGTAATTATCGACTGTTTTTTTGTATAAACTCTATTATGAATTGAGTTACAATAGCTGCTCCTAGATCGACTCATGTTTTGAGTTGATTTTTGTATAAGATTTTTCATAATCAGGCTATAACCAGAGGTTTTCTTTGCTGATTCTTTCCTGCCGATATGCCTTCCTGAATCTGGCATTTTGTATTTCCTTTTTTAATTAATATAATTTTAGTGGTTTCTACCACTTTTTTGAAAAAAAAATATATAATTATAATATAATAACAATATCAAAATAATTATACATTCAAATAATATAACAAGAAAAGTTTAGAAAATTTTCCACCTAAATTTTTTTATTGCGTACGCGTGAAATTTTTATTACTGAGACAATAATAATATAAGTTGGGAAAAGTACAAATAACTCTACATTGATACAGTCAAATTTTAGCCCTGCACAAATGACAAAGATGATAGCTTAGACACAGGAAAGTATAGATTATGGTATGGGAAGCATCTGACATCTAGCATGGGCATGGGTGCATCCTGAAGGCGTCGTAGACGCTGCCAAGCTATTGAGCTTTAGTTGTAATTATAAATGTAATCTCTTTTGTTGAGTAGAATAATTTGTGCAGCTTTTGATTTTCTGCGAGACACATCATATCATAGATGGTGCCATACCATAACCATCAAAATTCAATGAGTTAACTACTATTTCCTTCATCATTCTCCTTCTACGATGTCCATTAAAATATGCAAAACTTAGCAATACCATGTGGTGGTAGGAAACAAAGCCCAATTTAAGGTAGGAAAGGTGTCATCACAAAGGCACCATCTATCCAACATTCACAATCCACCATACCATAGATGGTAGCATACCATAACCATTAGAACTCAATGAATTAATTTGTACTACCTCCATCATTCTCCTTCCACAATCTCTCTTAAAATATGCAAATTTTAGCAATACCACAGTTTAATGTGAGAAAGGTTGTCATTGGAATGGTGTTGTTTATCCAACATTCACAATACACCATACCATAGATAATCTCATATCATAACCATTAGAACGCAATTAGTTAACTCCTCTATCATTCTCCTTCCACAATCTTCATTAAAGTATCAAAAACTTAATAATACCATGCGGTGACGGGAAGCAAAATGCACCTTAAGATGGGAAAGGTAGTTTTTTAGCCTTTTGGTAAGTAGATTTTATTTTAAAAAAAATCAAGAGTTTAATTTTTTTAACTTTATTTTTATTTTGGGGTTAAAGATTGTCTAGTATTTTTAATTTTATATGAATTCAATTTGTTTTTATAATTTTTATTTTTTTTAAGTTTTTTATTTTTATTTATTTTAAATTATAATTATTGTCATGGTTTTTTATTTTAATTTATTTTAAATTATAGTTAAAGTTAAATAGGAATATTCATAAAAGTATATGTAATAATTTTTTAGAATTTTTATTTTTTAAAATTAATTAGAAAATTGTTTTAAATTTAATTATTCTTTTTATTTTTATAGTTATTCTTCATATTTTATATTTTCAAAAAAAATATTTCACAAATTTTAATTTTGCGTGCACCCATAAAATTATAGGAGTGCACCAAGATCTTTTGAATCGAATGCCTATACTAGTTCGAGTCATGTAAGCACACGCACGCTCTTTGCTGCAAGCTAAATTAATAAACACGGAATGCAAAGTAAATAAAGAAATATAGAATGAACATGAAATGAATCCAATAGTATGAATGAATTAGCTCACAAAATGGAGATGTACATATAGGAGAAAGGAAGTGCAACTGCCATGTAGAGTAGTGGTGAAGGAGCCTAAGAATAAGCATGCAAATCCCACTAACTAAGACTAGTGGAAAGCTAACTTAATAAGATAGTAGCAAGCTAACTCTATGAGACTAGCTAGCTAACTCCATGAGACTAGCACACCTAAGCAAACTTAACTTCAAGTGTAGGAATAATCCATGCATAAGAATAATTCACAATAAACAAATAAATATATAAATAATATCCTACACTAACACCCCCTTAAGCATACTTGGGTGGGTACAAGGAAACTAGGTCCTAGCAACTAGGCCTAATGAGGTACCCAAGTATAATGTTATCTCTCATAAAGTGGAGAAAAGGAGAAAACCCAATGTGAAAAACTCCCTCCAAAAGAGAAAAGGAAGTGAAGAGGGCTAAAAGGCCCCCTTGAAGATGATGTTGTTGAAGTAGATCGCACCCCAAAAAGAGATCGTAGATGAATGAACTTGCTCTCAGTGAAAGCCTTGGTGAAAATATCAACAACCTACTCTGAAGACTAGCAAAATTTCAAGTCAGTGATATGCCCATGAATAAGCTCTCGAGTAAAATGCATGTGAATCTCTATGTGTTTGGTTTGTTCATGTTGGACTGGATTCTTACATATCAGGATGGTGCTCTAGTTGTCACAATAGATGACTATGGGCTACCTGAATGGAATGCCAAACTCGATGAGAATTCCCTAAAGCCAAATAACCTCAGTAGCTACATTGATAGCCCCCATGTACTCTGCCTCTATGGATGATAAAGAAATAACATTTTACTTTTTACTAGACCAACTGATAGGACTAGAACCTAGTGAGAAACTATAACCTGAAGTGGACTTGTGATTATGGGTATCACCAGTCCAATCTAAATATGTGTATCCAACCAAGACAACTTATGTGCCAGCTCTATAATGAATCTTGAATTTGAGAGTGGCTTAAGTGTAGTGAAAGATCTTCTTAGTTGCTTTCTAATGTAGCTCATGAGGCTCCTGCATGAATCTCAAAACCATGCCTGCAATATATATGAAATATTGTGTCATGTCCCTTTTTTCTTAGACTGAATAGCCTACTTTACAATATTGAAATTTTGGATGTGATGGTTTGGTAATTATGTAGTAGAACAATATTATGGACAATGCAAGGCATTTTGATAAATAATTTATTGATTTTATTTAAAGGTACTAACATAGACTAATGTTTTAATGTTGTTTCCATGTGAGTACAACAGACAAGTCGACACAATCATAAGAAAGAGAGCATCATTGGAAAAAGGGTGCCTAGCTTTTTGAAAGCGAATGGTCATGATGGGATGCACACACTATCACTTAGAAATTAACAATATCTTTTAATTCCTTGCTTATTAGTGTGTGTGTGTGTGTGTTTGTGTATCGTAAATTCAAGTGTTTTCAAAGGAATAGTTATTTATTTAAGGCTTAATAGGAAAAATAATTAAATTAAAATAGGGGAAATTCTTTTATTTCTTATTTTGCATGGAATCTCTAGAAGAATCTTGTATTAATTTTGATTGCAATTGTAGAACAAGTAGGAGGGGTAAATTTAGGGAAAAATAAATGATAGTGGAGGTGGAATAATGTATTTTAATGTTTTTACTAAGTTGAGAATTGTTAGGGTTAGCCGACAGAAGATATCAATTAAATGCAAATAAAGATTAAACAGAGGAATGGAAATACACAGAAATAATAACAACAAGAGACAAGTTTTAGCATGGTTCACCCAAACCCGGGCTACATCCACCAACAGAGAGTCCAATATTATTATCCAGTAAATCAAACCGATTACAACCAACAATCCTTGCAACTCAATACCGCTGCAAAATGCTACAATACATCATATAGAAACCCTAACCCTTAGCCATTTTTATCAAGCCTTATGTCGGTTACAAAATAGGGTTTTTTATGTCGGCCAATAGAAAAATAACTTCCGACACCTTTATAAAATAATAAAAAATCGTGTGAGGTTTCGGGGCATTGCCCCTCAACCTTGCCCTATATTGCGACAGGGAGTGTGCTAAGGGTGCTGCCCCTGGACCCCGCAAGGGGTGCTACCCCTTGACCCTGTCTTGGAGGCACTACCCCTTGACCCTATTAAATAATTTGGGAGGAAATCACGTCAATAAAAGTGGGGTAAATTTAACCTCTGAGTCTAATTAGGCTCCATAACAACAATCTCCCACTTGGAGACTAATCAGACTCAACACCATATCATGTCCCACTGGAAATAAGCACCCTAGACTCTATTGTTCTAATTTTTTTTTTATTTTCAGTCTTGAAGACCAACCGAAGTTGAAGAGGAGCTCAATTTCTCCCTTGTCACTGCCTTTGTAAACATATCCGTTGGATTTTCATCCGTATGTATATTTTCTAGCCATAACTGTCCATCATCCCACACTAATCAAATGAAGTGATACCCCAACTATATGTGTTTAGTGGGTAAAAGCACAAAGATGATTATACATTTCACGGAAGTCTCCCATGGACGAAAAATATCGCTTGAAACAGGTACCCATTTTGAAAAAAATGGGTACCTGTTTAGAATCGAGCACCAGAAGCAAAACGAGTACCCGTTTTTTTTTTTAAAAAAAAAAAGCCATATGCATATTAAAAAAAAAAAAATTTGAAAATGGGTACCTGTTTTCAAATTTTTTTTTTAACATGCTTATTGCTAATTTTTTTTTTAGAAACAGGTACCCGTTATTTTTAAAACGAGTACCTGTTTCTAAAATTTTAAAATTTCAAACCCACCAATTTGCATTGGTTTTAGGCTTGGAAACCCAATCCTTAGCTTTGGACCTGCAACTAGGAGACCATGAAAATAACAAAAGAAAAAACTAGTTTCACCACTATGGCTGACTACTTTTTTTTTCAGAATATTTTAATGAAATTAAAACCCATTATAGATCTCAAAGACTAGTTTTCAAATATGTAATTTTTTTTGCTATTGAACATAATTTTATATTTATTATTTATTTTTCAAACAAACTAACTCCTAAACTTGAAATAACACAGGTTACTATTTTTTTAATAACTTTTGATTTTGAAAGTTTCTTGAAAAAAATTATGTTTGACCAAACTAGACATCATTCTCTACATGATGAAAAAAAAATTAGTGAATTGATTAGCTTAGCTCAAATTATGTTGGCCGTACATGAGGGGTTTTAAAAAACACTAATTAGGGCCATTAAAAATTTAATTAAAAAAAATATCCTACCCAAAATTCAACATCCTGAGAATCTTTCCACAAAAGGAATTAGAAAAATATATTAATTTAGGTCAAATTATGTTGGCTGTACACATGCATGCTTTTGCAAAAAATAAGGGACTTTTAAAAATCCGCTTTTTATACATCCAATAAAAAAACCAACTTGCATCATCTGGGTATTAGAAAAATTTACATAATTACAAACTAGAAACAAAATCCTACATTTCTTATTTTTACATCATCTTAATATTTTATGTGCAAATGCTTCAAATTGTCACTCCAAGTACGAGCAAATTTGAAAAATAGGAAAAACACTTCCACTTTTTGGCCAAAAAGTGAACTCATCTTCTTGCACTTACCCTGGTCTTTGAATGTAAGGCAGAATTCTTTACAAGATATATGTCACTTTAGCAGTCCATAAACAAATAATTGTTAGCCTATTGTTTGCCTAATTCTTCCATGAAAGATTGCAGCCATATCATCTCCTTGCTTGCCTTTGTTGCAGCTACATACTCTGCCTTCATGGTGGATAAAGCAACCACCTTTTGCAACCGTAAGATCCAACTCACTGCTGTCCCACCTACAATCAAGACATAACCTGTAGTACTCCACCTGGTATCAATATCCACTACCAAATCTGAGTTCACATAGCTTGCTAAATCAATATTAGAGCCCCCAAAACATAAGTGTTTATTGGATGTACCTCTCAAATATTTGAAAATCCATTTTACCGCATTCCAATGCTCCAACTCAGGATGACTCATATACCTACTGACGACTCCTACAACATGTGCAATATTTGGTCTCGTGCATACCATGGCATACATTAAATTTCCTACAGCTGAAGCATATGGTACCTTAGAAATTTTTTCTTTTTCCTCTTGTGTCTTAGAACACATCTCCTTAGTCAATTTCAAATGACTAGGCAAAGGTGTGCTGACAACTTTTGCATTCTCCATATGGAATCTCTATAACACCTTTTCAAAATAATCAACCTCAGATAGAGTCAATTTTCTGTTCTTCCTATCTCTGCAAATTTTCATAGCAAGGATTTGTTTTGCTGCCCCCAAATCCTTCATAGTAAATGATTGTGCTAACTGTTGTTTTAACTCTCTTATGTGATCCATGTTAGACCCTGCTACAAGTATGTCAGCAATATATAAACATAAAATAATGTAGCTGTCATTATCCAACCTCTTAAAATAAACACAATGGTCAGAATTACACCGGCTATAGCCTTGCTCAGCCATAAAACTATCAAATTTTAAATACCATTGACGAGGTGCTTGTTTCAAGCCATATAAACTCTTCTTCAATCTACACATCAGTTTCTCCTTAACTTTGACCTCAAATCCCTGTGGTTGTTCCATATAGATCTCCTCCTCTAGATCACCATGGAGAAAGGCACCTTTACATCTAACTGTTCCAAATGCAAATCTTCAGCAGCCACAATACTTAAAACAGTACAAATAGAAGTCATCTTTGCAACCAGAGAAAATATCTCATCGAAATCAATACCTTTTTTTTGTGCAAATCATTTTACAACTAACCTGGCTTTAAATCTTTTTTTTACCTCCATCTTCCTCTTTCAACCTATAAACCCATTTATTTAGTAAAGCTTTTTTACGTGCAGGCAACTTACATAATTCTCAAGTCTAATTTTTTAGCAAGGAGTCCATTTCTTCTTTCATTGCAATCTCCCACTGAACCTTTGTATCCACCTGCATAGTTTCATCATACCCTTCTGGTTCACTAGCATTTGTTAACAAAATAGAATACAAAGAGGGAGAAAATCTTTTAGGAGGTCTACATAGCCTTGTTGACCATCTAACATTCACTAGAGTATGTGGTATTTCTTGTTGCTATTGCGGAGCATGAGGAACCACTGGAACATCATTATCTAGAGTATCATCCAGCACCACATAATCCTTTTCTTTCTTCTCATGCTACTACAATTAATCTTTGTGCAGTACCTTCTCATTGAATACATCCCTGCTTCTCACAATTTTCTAATTTTCAAAATCCCAAAGCCTATAACCAAATTCATCAATGCCATATCTAACGAAAGTACACTTTTTTGATTTTGCATCTAGCTTGGTTCTATTTTTAGAATATACATGTGCAAATGCTTCACATCCAAAGGTTTTAAGAAAAGAATAACTCACCTTATTACCTATACATGCTTCCTCTAGAATACCACAACCTAAAGGAACTGAAGGACCTCTATTAATTAAATATACAGGGGTGTTAACAACCTCTACCCACATGTTTAAAGGTAGCCTAGCATTCAATCTCATGGTCTTTACATGCTCCATTATTGTCCTATTCATGCGTTCAGCCACTCCATTCTCCTGTGGAGTCCCTGAAACTATTTTTTCCCTACAAATTCTATTAAAGGAACAACAATTCTCAAATTCTTTGCTGCAATACTTACCACCATTATCAGATCTGAGACATTTTAATCTTTTACCCGTCTCATTCTCAACCAAGCTTCTCCATTTCTTAAATGTTTCAAATACATCAAATTTTTGACTAAGAAAATAAATCCAAACCTTCCTAGTTGCATCATCTATGAATGTAACATAATAGCGAGAGCCACCGAGAAAAGATACCTGAGCTGGTCCCCATACATCTGTATGTACAAACTCCAACTTTTCATCTTTATTTTGCTTCCCATCCTTGAGAAAACTGACTCTCTTTTGTTTTTCATACACACAACTTTCACATAAATCCGTATTAATACATTTCAGGCCTAGTAAAATTTTCTTAGAATGAAGTACCTTCATACCTTTTTTACTCATATGCCCAAGTCTGTTATGCCATAGTGTTATCTCAGAACCTGCAACAACTATTTCAGTCTCTTTCTGCGAACCTGCAGTAACTATTCCTGAACCTGTTTGTTTTTTCTCTGCAACAACTAAAGTAGAAGGAATAGTATGACCTGTATAAATATATAAGGTGCCTACTTTCACACCTTTTGCTACTATTAAGGCACCTCTTGAAACCTTCCATTTTTTATCAATAAATGTAATAATGCAACCTTCATCAGCTAGCTGCCCTACTGAAATTTTTACTCATCCTTGGAACATGCCTTACCTCTTGTAGTAGCCAATGATTCCCATTCTACAACTTAATCTTGATTCTTTCCTTTCTAACAATCTAACAGGGTTCATTACCTCCTAAATAAATTGGTCCAAAATCCTCTTGGACATAATCAAGAAAATAATTTCTATGGGGCGTAGCATGAAATGAGGCCCCTGAATCTAAAACCCATGAATCATCAACATTATCTAGGGAAAGAATCAAAGCATCATCTTCAAATTTATTACTTACCACATTTGCCTCCTTATTGTCTTCTTGTTTGTCTCCTTCTTTATTCTTCCGAGACCAGCAATCTTTCTTTAGATAACCTAGTTTTCCACAGTACTAGCAATCCTTCTATCCTCTGGATTGGGATCTCTTGTCCTTTGATTTTCCTCATAACTTCTCATGACTTCTAGAACCTTTCCTCTCTCCTTTGATCTGCCCCTGCCTTCTACATTCAAAACACTACCTGACGTGGACCCTCCTGAGTTTTTCATCACATTTCCTCACTAAGGATAACACCAACAACATCATCAAATTTTAAAGTGTTTGAACCAGAGACAGAATTACTTACAACCATTACCAAGCTATTCCAGCTTTCTGGCAAAGAACATAATATCAAGAGAGCCCTCACCTCTTCATCAAATTTTACTTTTATAGAAGTTAACTGACTCGTAATCATATTAAACTCATTTAAATGATCTATCACAGATCCACCTTCAATCATTTTTAGATTAAACAAATGCTTCATGAGAAATACCTTAGTTGAGGCTGAGGGTTTTTCATACAATTTAGCCAAAGCTTTCATTAGTTCACTTGTTGTCATCACTTCTGTTATATTGAACACCACATATGGTGCCAGGCACAACCGAATGGTTCCTAGTCCCTTTCTATCTAGAAGATTCCAACCCTCATCAATCATTGTTGCCAGTTTCTTGGCTATTCCTTCCAATGGCCTCCATAAATCCTTCTGATAGAGATAATCCTCCATCTACATCTTCCATAATTGATAGTTCTGCCCATTGAATTTATCTACCTTCAATTTACCCTCGTCCGCCATTGCTCCCACTCAACCGTGAGACCTTCCTACAAATGATAATCGAACACAACCCGCTCTGATACCACTTGTTAGGGTTAGTCGGCAGAATATATGAATTAAATGCAAATAAAAATTAAATAGAGGAATGGAAATACATAGAAATAATAACAAGAGACAAGTTTTAACGTGGTTCATCCAAACCTGGGCTACATCCTCCAAAAGAGAGTCCAATATTATTATCTAGTAAATCAAACCGATTAAAACCAAGAATCCTTGTAACTCAATACCACTGCAAAATGCTATGGTACATCAAGCCTTATGTCAGTTACAAAATAGATTTTTTTTTATGTCGGCCAATAGAAAAATAACTCCCGATGCCTTTATAAAATAATAAAAAAACATGTGAGGTTTTAGGGGCACTGCCCCTTGACCCCGCCCTGTATCACGACAAGGAACGTGCCAGGGATGCTGCCCCTAGACCCCACAAGGGGCACTGTCCCTTGAAATTGTCTTGGGGGCACTGTCCCAAAACCCCTGCAAGGGGTGCCACCCCTTGACCCCATTAAATAATTTGGGGGGAAACCGCACCGATAAAAGTGGAGTAAATTTAACCTTCGAGTTTGATTAGGCTCCATAACAACAATCTCCCACTTGGAGACTAATCAAACTCCACACTATATCATCTCCCACTTGGAGATTGATCATAACACTACTGACCCTATAGCTCCCACTGGAAATAAGCACCCTGGATTCTATTCTAATTTTTTCTTGTTTTCGGTCTTGAAGGCCAACCAAAGATGAAGAGAAGCTTAACTTCTCCCTTGTCACTGCCTTTGTAAACATATTCGTTAGATTTTTATCTGTATGTATCTTTTCCAGCTGTAATTGTCCATCATCCAACACCGATCAAATGAAGTGATACCCCAACTGTATGTGTTTCATATTTGAATGCAAGGTAGAATTCTTTGTAAGATGTATGACACTTTGGCTGTCCATAAACAAATAACTATTAGCCTATTGTTTGCCCAATTCTTTCATGAAAGATTGCAACCATACCATCTCCTTGCTTGCCTCTGTTGTAGCTACATACTATGTCTCCGTGGTGGATAAAACAACCACCTTTTACAACCGTGAGATCCAACTCACTGTTGTCCCACCTACAGTAAAGACATAACCTATAGTACTCTACTTGGTATCAATATCCCTTGCCAAATCTGAGTCCACATAGCCTACTAAATCAGTATTAGAGCCCCCAAAACATAAGTGTTTATTGGATGTACCTCTCAAATAAATGAGAATCTATTTTATTGCATTCCAATGCTCCAACCCAGGATGACTCATATACCTACTAATGACTTCTACAACATGTTCAATATCTGGTCTCGTGCATACCATGGCGTGCATTAAACTTCCTACAGTTGAAGCATATGGTACCTTGGACATTTTTCTTCCTCCTCTTGTGTTTTAGGACACATCTCCTTAGTCAATTTCAAATGACTAAGCAAAGGTGTGCTGACAGATTTTGCATTCTCCATATAAAATCTCTGCAACACCTTTTCAACATAATTAGCCTCAGATAGAGTAAATTTTCTATTCTTCCTATTTCTGCAAATTTTCATACCAAGGACTTGTTTTGTTGCCCCCAAATCCTTCATAGAAAATGATTGTGCTAACTATTGTTTTAAATCTCTTATGTGATCCATTTTAGACTCTGCTACAAGCATGTCATCAACATATAAACATAAAATAATATAGCTGTCATTATCCAACCTCTTAAAATAAATACAATGGTCAGAATTACACCGACTATACCCTTTCTCAGCCATAAAACTATCAAATTTCAAATACCATTATCGAGGTGCTTGTTTCAAGCCATATAAACTCTTCTTCAATCTACACATCAGTTTCTCCTTACCTTTGACCTCAAATCCCTGTGGTTGTTCCATATAGATATCCTCCTCCAGATCACCATGGAGAAAGGCAGTTTTCACATCTAACTATTCCAAATGCAAATCTTCAACAACCACAATACTTAAAATAGTATGAATAGAAGTCATCTTGACAACCAGAGAAAATATCTCATCAAAATTAATACCTTTTTTCTGTGCAAATCTTTTTACAACCAACCTAGCTTTAAATCTTTTCTCACCTCCATCTTCTTCTTTCAGCCTATAAACCCATTTATTTGGTAAAGGTTTTTTATCTGCAGGCAACCTACATAATTCCCAAGTCTGATTTTTCAGCAAGGAGTCAATTTCTTCTTTCATTGCAAGCTCTCACTAAACCTTTGTATCCACCTACATAGCTTCATCATACCCTTCCAGTTCACCAGCATCTGTTAACAAAATAGAATACAAAGAGGGAGAAAACCTTTCAGGAGGTCTACTTAGCCTTGTTGATCATCTAACATTCACTAGAGTATGTTGTATTTCTTGTTACTATTGCGGAGCATGAGGAACCACTGGAACATCATTATCTAGAGTATCATCCAGCACCACATAATCCTTTTTTTTCTTCTCATGCTGTTGCAACTGATCTTTGTACAGCACCTTCTCATTAAATACAACATCCCTACTTCTCACAATTTTCTGATTTTCAAAATCCCAAAGCCTATAACCAAATTCATCAAAGCCATATCCAACAAAGGTACACTTTTTTATTTTGCATCCATCTTGGTTCTATTTTCAGAATCTACATGTGTAAATGCTTCACATTTGAAGGTTTTGAGAAAAGAATAACTCACCTTTTTACCTATCCATGTTTCTTTAGAATACCACAACCTAGAGCAACTAAAAGACCTCTATTAATTAAATATACAACAGTGTTGATAGCCTCTGCCCACATGTTTAAAGGTAGCCCAACATGCAATCTCATGGTCCTTGTACACTCTATTATTGTCCTATTCATGCATTCAGCCACTCCATTCTCTTGTGCAGTCCCTAGAACTATTTTCTGCCTATGAATTCCATTAAAGGAACAATAATCCTCAAATTCTTTACTACAATACTCACCAACATTATCAGATCTAAGATATTTTAATCTTTTACCCGTCTCATTCTCAACCAAGCTTCTCCATTTCTTAAATGTTTCAAATACATCAGATTTTAGCTTAAGGAAATAAATCTAAACCTTCCTAGTTGCATCATCTATGAATGTAATATAATACCGAGAGCCACCAAGAGAAGATACCTGAGTTGGTCCCCATACATCTATATGCACAAGCTCCAACTTTTCATCTTTCTTTTGCTTCCCATCCTTGAGAAAATTGACTCTCTTTTGTTTGTCATACACACAACTTTCACAGAAATCTATATTAATACATTTTAAACCTAGTAAAACTTTCTTAGAATGAAGTACCTTCATACCTTTTTCACTCATATGCCCAAGTCTGTTGTGCCATAGTGTTGTCTTAGAACTTGCAGCAGATATTTCAGTCTTCTTATGAACCTGCAGTAACTATTCTTGAACTTGTTTATTTTTTCTCTGCAATAGCTAAAGTAGAAGGAATAGTATGACCTGTACAAAGATATAAGGTATCTACTTTCACACCTTTTGCTACTATTAAGGCACCTCTTGAAACCTTCCAAATTTTATCAGTAAATGTAACAATGCAACCTTCATCAACTAGCTACCCTACTAAAATTAAATTCCTACTCAGCCTTGGAACTTGCCTTACCTCTTGTAGTAGCCAATGATTCCCATTCTACAACTTAATCTTGATTCTTCCCTTTCCAACAATCTAACAGGGTTCATTATCTCCCAAATAAACCAGCCCAAAATCTCCTTGCACATAATCAAGAAAATAATTTCTATGGGGCGTAGCATGAAATGAGGCCCCTAAATCTAAAACCCATGAATCATTAGCATTATCTAGGGAAAGAATCAAAGCATCATCTTCAGATTTATTACTTACCACATTTGCCTCCTTAATGCCTTCTTGTTTGTCTCCTTTATTCTTCCAAGACCAGCAATCTTTCTTTAGATGACCTAGTTTCCCACAGTACCAGTAGTCCTTCTATCCTCTAGATTGAGATCTCTTGTCCTTTGATTTTCCTTGTGACTTCCCATGACCTCCAAAACCTTTTCCTCTCTCCTTTGATCTGCCCTTGCTTTCTACATTCAAAACACTACCTGATGTGAACCCCCCTGAGCTTTTTCATCGCATTTCCTCGCTAAGGATAACACCAACAATATCATCAAATTTTAAAGTGTTTGAACTAGAGACAACCATTACCAAGCTATTCCAGCTTTCTAGCAAAGAACATAATATCAAGAGAGCCCTCACCTCTTCATCAAATTTTACTTTTATAGAAGTTAACTGACTGGTAATCATATTAAACTCATTTAAATGCTCTGTCACAAATCCACCTTTAATCATTTTCAGATTAAACAAATGCTTCATGAGAAATACCTTATTTGAGGCTGAGGGTTTTTCATACAATTTAGCCAAAACTTTCATCAGTTCACTTGTTGTCATCACTTTTGTTATATTAAACGCCACAGATGGTGTCAGGCACAACTGAATGGTTCCCAGTGCCTTTCTATCCAGAAGATTCTAATCCTCATCAATCATTGTTGCCAGTTTCTTGGCTATTCCCTCTAATGAGCTCCATAAATCCTTCTGATAGAGATAATCCTCCATCTGCATCTTCCATAATTAATAGTTCTGCCCATTGAATTTATCTAGCTTCAATTTACCCTCATCCACCATTACTCCCACTCAACTGTGAGACCTTCCTGCAGATGATAATAGAACACAACCTGCTCTGATACCACTTGTTAGGGTTAGACGACTAAAGATATCAATTAAATGCAAATAAAGATTAAACAAAGGAATGGAAATACACAAAAATAATAATAACAAGAGACAAGTTTTAACATGGTTCACCCAAACCTGGGCTACATCCACCAACAGAGAGTCCAATATTATTATCTAGTAAATCAAATTGATTACAACCAACAATCCTTGCAACTCAATACCACTACAAAATGCTACAATACATTATACAGAAACCCTAACCCTTAGCCGCTTTTATCAAGCCTTGTGTTGGTTACAAAATAGGGTTTTTTATGTCGACCAATAGAAAAATAACTCCTGATGCCTTTATAAAATAATAAAAAATTGTGTGAGATTTTAGGGGCACTGCCCCTCGACTCCGCCCTATATCGCGACAGGGAGCACGCTAGGATTGCTGCCCCTAGATCTCGCAAGGGGCACTGCCCCTTGACCCCATTAAATAATTTGGGAGGAAACTACACCGATAAAAGTGAGATAAATTTAACCTCTAAGTCTGACTAGGCTCCATAACAAAAATATCCCACTTGGAGACTAGTCAAACTCCACACCATATCATCTCCCACTTGGAGATTGATCATAACACTACTGACCTTCTAGCTCCCATTGGAAATAAGCACCCTGGACTCTGCTATTCTAATTTTTTTTTCAGTCTTGAAGACCAACCAAAGCTAAAGAGAAGCTCAACTTCTCCCTTGTCACTGTCTTCGTAAACATATCCGTTGGATTTTCATCTGTATGTATCTTTTCTAGACATAACTGTCTATCATCCAACACCGATCAAATGAAGTAATACCCCAACTGTATGTGTTTGGTTTTTGAATTCAAGGCAGAATTCTTTGCAAGATATATGACACTTTGGCTATCCGTAAACAAATAATTGTTAGCCTTTTATTTTCCCAATTCTTCCATGAAAGATTGCAGTCATATCATCTCCTTGCTTGCCTCTTTTGTAGCTACATACTCTACCTCCGTGGTGGATAAAGAAACCACCTTTTGCAACCGTGAGATCCAACTCATTGTTGTCCCACCTACAGTAAAGACATAACCTATAGTACTCCACGTGGTATCAATATCCCCTACCAAATCTGAGTCCACATAGCCTACTAAATCAGTATTAAAGCCCCCAAACCATATGTTTTTATTAGATGTACCTCTCAAATATCTGAGAATCTATTTTACCGCATTCCAATGCTCCAACCCAGGATGACTCATATACCTACTGACGACTCCTACAGCATGTGCAATATCCGATCTCATGCATACCATGGCATACATTAAACTTCCTACAGCTGAAGCATATGGCACCTTGGACATTTTTTCTTCCTCCTCTTGTGTCTTTGGACACATCTCCTTAGTCAATTTCAAATGACTAGGCAAAGGTGTGCTGACAACTTTTGTATTCTCCATATGGCATCTTTACAACACCTTTTCAACATAATCAACCTGAGATAGAGTCAATTTTCTGCTCTTCCTATCTCTGTAGATTTTCATACCAAGGATTTGTTTTGCTTCCCCCAAATCCTTCATAGCAAACGATTGTGTTAATTGTTGTTTTAACTCTCTTATGTGATCCATGTTAGACCCTACTACAAGCATGTCATCAACATATAAACATAAAATAATGTAGCTGTCATTACCCAACCTCTTAAAATAAACACAATGGTCAGAATTACACCGACTGTAGCCTTGCTCAACCATATAAACTTTTCTTTAATCTACACATTAGTTTCTCCTTACCTTTGACCTCAAATCCTTGTGGTTGTTCCATATAGATCTCCTCCTCCAACTCACCATGGAGAAAGGCAATTTTCACATCTAACTATTCCAAATGCAAATCTTCAGCAGCCACAATACTTAAAACAATATGAATAGAAGTCATCTTGACAACCGGAGAAAATATCTCATCGAAATCAATACCTTTTTTCTATGCAAATCCTTTTACAACTAAGCTGGCTTTAAATATTTTCTTACCTCCATCTTTCTCTTTCAGCCTATAAACCGATTTATTTGGTAAAGCTTTTTTACTTGCAGGCAACTTACATAATTTCTAAGTCTGATATTTTAGCAAGGAGTCCATTTCTTCTTTCATTGCAAGCTTGCACTGAACCTTTGTATCCACCTGCATAGCTTCTTCATACCCTTCTAGTTCACCAGCATCTGTTCACAAAATAGAATACAAAGAGGGAGAAAACCTTTCTAGAGGTCTACTTAGCTTTGTTGACCGTCTAACATTCACTGGGTTATGTGGTATTTCTTGTTGTTGTTGCAAAGCATGAGGAACCACTGGAACATCATTATCTGGAGTATCATCTAGCACCACATAATCTTTTTCTTTCTTCTTATGCTACTGTAACTGATATTTGTATAGCACCTTCTCATTGAATACAACATCCCTGCTTCTCACAATTTTTTGATTTTCAAAATCCCAAAGCTTAAAACTAAATTCATCAATGCCATATCCAATGAAGGTATATTTTTTTGATTTTGCATCCAGCTTGGTTCTATTTTTTAGAATCTACATTTGTAAATGCTTCACATTGTAAGGTTTTGAGAAAAGAATAACTCACCTTCTGACCTATCCATGCTTCCTCTGGAATACCACAACCCAAAGGAACTGAAGGACCTCTATTAATTAAATATATAGCGGTGTTGACAGCCTTTACCCACATGTTTAAAGGCAGCCTAGCATGCAATCTCATGGTCCTTGCATGCTCCATTATTGTCCTATTCATGCATTCAGCCACTCCATTCTCCTGTGGACTCCCTAGAACTATTTTTTGCCTACAAATTCTATTAAAGGAACAATAATCCTCAAATTCTTTGCTGCAATACTCACCACCATTATCAGATCTGAGAAATTTTAATCTTTTATCCATCTCATTCTCAACCAAGCTTCTCCATTCTTAAATATTTTAAATACATCAGATTTCTGCCTAAGGAAATAAATCCAAACCTTCCTAGTTGCATTATCTATGAATGTAACATAATACTGAGAGCCACCGAGAGAAGATACCTAAGCTGGTCCCCATACATTTGTATGCATAAGCTCCAACTTTTCATCTTTCTTTTGCTTCCCATCTTTGAGAAAATTAACTCTCTTTTGTTTGCCATACACAACTTTCACAGAAATCTATATTAATACATTTCAGACCTGGTAAAACTTTCTTAGAATTAAGTACCTTCATACCTTTTTCACTCATATTCCCAAGTCTGTTATGCCATAGTGTTGTCTCAAAACCTACAGTAACTATTTAGTCTCTTCCTGCGAACCTGCAATAACTATTCTTGAACCTGTTTGTTTTTCTCTGCAACAACTAAAGTAGAAGGAACAATATGACCTGTACAAAGATATAAGGTACCTACTTTCACACCTTTTGCTACTATTAAGGCACCTCTTGAAACCTTCCAATTTTTATCAGTAAATGTAACAATGCAACCTTCATCAGCTAGCTGCCCTATTGAAATTAATTTCCTACTCAGCCTTGGAATGTGCCTTACCTCTTGTAGTAGCCAATGATTCCCATTTTGCAACTTAATCTTGATTCTTCTCTTTCCAACAATCTGACAAGGTTCATTATCTCCCAAATAAACCAACCCAAAATCCCCTTGGACATAATCAAGAAAATAACTTCTATGGGGTGTAGCATGAAATGAGGCCCCTAAATCTAAAACCTATGAATCATTAGCATTATCTAGGGAAAGAATCAAAGCATCATCTTCAGATTTATTACTTACCACATTTGCCTCCTTATTGCCTTCTTGTTTGTCTACTTCTTTATTATTCTGAGACCGACAATCTTTCTTCAAATGACCTGGTTTCCCACAATACCAGTAATCCTTCTATCCTCTAGATTGGGATCTCTTGTCCTTTAATTTTTCTCGTGACTTCCCATGACATCCAGAACCTTTTCCTCTCTCCTTTGATCTGCCCCTACTTTGTGCATTCAAAACACTACCTGATGTGGACTCTCCTGAGCTTTTCCATCACATTTCCTCGCTAAAGATAACACTGACAACATCATCAAATTTAAAAGTGTTTGAACCATAGATAGAGTTACTTATAGCCATTACCAAGCTATTCCATCTTTCTCGCAAAGAACATAATATCAAGAGAGCCCTCACCGCTTCATCAATTTTCACTTTTACAGAAGTTAACTGACTGGTAATCATATTAAACTTATTTAAATGATTTGTCACAAATCCACCTTCAATCATTTTCAGATTAAACAAATGCTTCATGAGAAATAGGCTGAGGTTTTTTCATACTTTAATGAATGATTTCATCAATTCACTTGTTGTCATCACTTCTGTTATATTGAATGCTACAGATGGTGCCAGGCACAACTGAATGGTTCCTAGTGCCTTTCTGTCTAGAAGATTCCAAACCACATCAATCATTGTTGTCAGTTTCTTGGCTATTCCTTCCAATGACCTCCATAAATCTTTCTGATAGAGATAATCCTCCATCTACATCTTCCATAATTGATAGTTTTGCCCATTGAATTTATCTACTTTCAATTTACCCTCGTCTGCCATTGCTCCCACTCAACTGTGAGACCTTCCTACAGATGATAATCAAACACAACTTGCTCTAATACCACTTGCAAATAAAGATTAAAGAGAGGAATAGAAATACACGGAAATAATAACAACAAGAGACAAGTTTTAACGTGGTTCACCCAAACCTGGGCTACATCCGCTAACAAAGAGTCCAATATTATTATCCAGTAAATCAAATCGATTACAACTAGCAATCCTTGCAACTCAATACCGCTACAAAATGCTATAGTACATCATAGAGAAACCCTAACCCTTAGTTGCTTTTATCAAGCCTTATGTCGGTTAGAAAATAGGGTTTTTTTTATGTTGGCCAATAGAAAAATAACTCCCGATGCCTTCATAAAATAATAAAAAATTGTGTGAGGTTTTGGGGGCACTGTCCCTCGACCCCACCCTGTATCGCGATAGGGAGTACACCAGGGGTATTGCCCCTAGACCTCGCAAGGGGTGCTGCCCCCAAACCCCGTTAAATAATTTGGGGGGAAACCACGCCGATAAAAGTGGGGTAAATTTAACCTCTGAGTTTGATTAGGCTCCATAACAACAGGAATGAGGTGTTGAACATTTAAATTTTGGGGAAAAAGAAATTTTGGGGGAATCCCAGGAAATGCATACTTGATGAATTAAACCAAAACATGGGGATTTTCAAGGATTTTGGGAAGTGACAAGCAACCAAGTATGCATCTTCTATGAATTATTTAGATTGAGTTTTCCTTAGATTTGGATATATGTGTGTAGTTAATCTTAAAATCTCTCTGTGAAATTTTTCAAATAAATAGATTATGCAGGTAATCGGATTGCATGAAAAAGAATTCTATTGAATTAATAATGTTTACTGGGCATAAAACTTGCTTTGTTTATTTGTTTTGTTCTATTGTTACTCTTTGCCTGCATTGTGAATAATATTTTCTTTATTTTAACATTTTGTGCCCAACCAGGATATTTCATACTCCTGTGTCTGGTTATTCCTTATGTCTGGCTAGCTTCTCTTGAGCCTAAGAATTTAGTTATTGCTCTTAAATGTTGTGAGCTACACCTTGTTTGCAAACCCCTAATTTAACTTCATTTTTACTCAATTGTTCTTTTCCTAACTCAAACCATTTTCAGTCTGCATGCTAGCTAACATCTGAAAGACTTTAGATTAAAGAAGTCCCTCTTTTCACACACCTGTGCCATGACAAGAACATATGTTGATATTTTTCCTAAATTTGTATGATCAATGAAACAAAGAATTGTAGTTTTGTTTCCAAATTATCTGTCTACATTGAATTACAACTGTAAATCTTTACCTATATTTTGTTCTAATTAACAAGCTTCTAAACTACAAATTAAAAAAAAAAACTCATTTATCTTGTTCTGCGGCATATCTCTTTCCAACGCCCTCCCCAACATGAATTTCAAAAAAAAAAAATTTGTATTCTAAAATTGCAATCCTATTAAGCCCATCCAAGGAGGGGCCATACAGCCTGTAGCAGATTCAAATGCAAATCTTTCATTATCTGCAAATTTACCTCCTCCCTCATGCAATCACCCTGTGTAAGGTTGAAAATGTTTAAAAATAATCATAATAAAAAAAGATATCTATTATACCATTTTCATATCCTTGAAGAGCCCATTCAAGGAGGACGTACTATTTTATATTCTTCATGATTTTGCTCTTGGTTTGAAAACCTACAGGGGTGCCCTCCTTGAAAACTTCAATAACAAATTTGTTTATATTTTGAAAGCACTCCCAAAGGAGTCTATATAGTCATTTAGGCTTGAAACATCACTTATCTCTTACCTTTTTGTTTTAGGAAGTTTGAAATTTTCTTTTTGCCATGTATTCGAGACATCTCCTTTTTAATTTTAGAAAATATTAGTGTTTTTATAAGAAAATGTATTCTAGAAATCTTCTTTTTATTTTAGAAAATATTAGTGGAAATTTTATGTTTTTATAAGAAAATATATTTTAGAAATCTAGTTTTTGTTTTTAGAAAAATACTAGTGGAAATTTTAAGTTTTTATAATAAAATGTATTTTAGAATCTCCTTTTTTATTCTATAATTATATTAGTGGATATTGTATGTTTTATAATAAAATGTATTTTAGAAATATGGATTTTGATTCTAGAATTCTATTAGAAGAAATTTATGTTTTTATAATAAAATGGATATTGCATTTATTGGTTAATAGTAGCTAAGCTCTATAATAGAGAAAATCTTATTAGTTAATATAAACGTCCTGATTAATGTTAGAGAAAAATACTAGGAATAAAATAAAGATATGAAATTAGACTAAGGAATATAAATTTTACCTCAAGTATACGAAATGTTATAGATTAGATAATTAATTAAATGGATTCCTGTATTTAGATTCATTTGCTTCTTATGATAGGAGTAAAATTCTCTACTTTTAAGTGTAATATGTTTGATCTTTTGGGTTGAAATTATGCTTTTTTTAAATTAATTAGACTTAGTTCCTGGATGGGTGCCGGATATGGATAAAATAAAGAAGGATAGATTTCTCTATTTATCCATATGCCCATCAGTGACTTAAAAGATGCTTTGGTCAAAATTTTTTAATCATTAGTATTTATTACTATTTGATTTGTTTTACTCTCTGTCATATCATGATATGAGAACATTAGCATTTTTCTATGCATTAAAATGGTAGATATATCATGTTGCACTAGATTCCATCACACTTGTCAATTTTAGCTAGCTAGGCCCTTCGCATAGGGTTGGGATTTCTCCAGTTGAAGGAAACCAGGGAAGAATTATCTTCGTGGTTGGGTGGAAAAATACTTCAATGATGCTCTCACTCTTGTGATCTATAGCATGAGGAAGATTGTGGCAGGTATAAACATTGTTTTATCTTTGTCATAAAGTTTAAAGCAACCTTATGGTTTTTATGTAAAGGAAATAATTCCTTTTGAGACTGTAATAGAATATTTATTTGTAATTTTTTTAGTAATAAGTAAGCAATGTAGTCCTTCTTTTGATCATCGGACAAGTCGGTTCATCAATGAGCTTAATCAATATTAAATTTAGGATTGAGTATTACATACAGTATCATAAAGCAAAGAAATGATTGATTCCTGGTGAAACTTCATGGGAAATTTTCTTATCCCTCTTCAAAAAGAGGTGGTTACCACAACTTTTCATTGAAAAAAAGATGAGAGAATTTCAAAATCTAGTTCAAGGGGAAATGGCAATTACTAAGTATTGGGAAAAATTTACACAATTACTTAAGTATGTTCCTCAGTATCAACTAGATGAACACTTTAGAATTAGGAAGTTTATCTTAGGGCCAAAATCACAAATTGGAACAGATGTAGATATCCATAACCCATTAACTATGGATGAAGTATTTGAGAAGGCTACTAAACAAGATCAAAAACTCTAGTAGTGGGCAGATTTCAGAAAAAATCAAAACAAGAACTCTGTAAACTAGGGAAAAAGTAAATTTCAAAAGGGAAACTAAAATCAAAATAGAAACTTGAAAAGAAACAAGAATTTTCAAGGAAGGAACTCAAGGAACCAAAATGAGTATTTCAAAGGGAACAATGGTAATAAAAATGAATTCAATAAGAACAAATCCCCTGGATAGTAAGGACCACATGATGGATGTTATGTTTGTGGAGGTGACCATTCTACCAGTCTATGCCCTCAGTAGACAGAAGAAAAAAATGGAAAAGATCATTTCCAGTGAGCTCAACATCGCATTCATGCAACAGTTGACAACAGGCAGACATATTTTCAGGCCACATCGATTCAATTTTCTAGTAAGCTTTATGGACATTCTATTAATATTTTGATTGATACTAGAGCAATGGAATGCTTTATAGATCCTAGAATGGCTTCTAAATTACCAATTAGAGCAGGATTTATAGCTAACTCATGGATGGTTCAATATGGGAATCAAGCAGAGAAAAGGGTGGACCATTGTCTTCCTTGCAATGAGTTGGAACTTCCAAGCTTTATAATTGTTTCCCCAAAATTGAAATTTTTGGTTCACCTTTGTTTCCTCTATGTCCTTGAGTCATGTTTCTAAGTCTTTTTCCATTTTCTTCTTTTATCGGCAAGTTCTCTCTTTTCTGAACTTTGGAACCTTATCGCTATGATGCCTTGTCGGCAAACTTGGCTAATCCCTTTGTTTTGTCAAGAAATGTCTCAATTGGCAAAACTTATCAAAAAAACATCAAGTTTAAGAAATTATCGACAAAATTCTAAGTTCTCAAACTCTTATTTCTCCCGACAAGTCTTCATGGTCTCACTTTGTCATAGTCGGCTCTTCTTTATTTTCACAAAATTTCAATTTTGGTTTGTAAGTTATGTATTTCTCTGATCACCAATTTCCCAATAAGTCACCCTGGCACATCTTCTTATCAGCTATCTTTGTCTTTTGTGAAGTGAAGTTTTGGTTCTTAAGTTTTGTTTTTCTCTGGTTCTCTAATAAGCCGATAGTCATTATTCTACCAAGTGTTCTGCCGATAAAAAAGGAATGTTTTAGGATTATAGCCTAACTCAATAAAGTTTGTGGATATCATATTTCGTCGACTATAGTGACACCTTTCAACTTGGTTCATGAAATGATGAAGACACCGATAAATTAATGGATGCTTATACTTGGCTACATAGGTGGTTCGTAAAAGTTTTTTTTTACCGACTAAATGAAGGCAATGCTTAAGAATGAAGTTTGTGAAATAAAGATTTTGCCGATAACTGAGTTTTGAAAAAATAAAAGTCACTAATAAAGGAGAAAATGTGATTTTTGATAAAGTGCTTTGGTAAGCCAAGGGGTAGCATTTATTGCAAGGTATATTAAATGTCTTAACCCTATTTTTTATTACCTTATAAAGTAAAGCCCTCTTTGAATAAGTGTCATTCGCAATTTTTATTTGAGAAATCACTCCCATGAGTTAATCGCAGCTAACTTAGCCATCCTCTTCCCGTAAAGTGTCACCATCAAGGTAAGTTCTTGGTACCCTCTTATTTTCAAATTAAAGAGATTATTGCTAGCTAGCTGAGTGTGGGGGTGTGTTTTTGGGTTTTCCACATTGTTCATGACTTGTAAAGTCCTAATTTGCTCTGTCGTCAATCATAGCTTCCCCTTACTTAACCTGAGTCTACCATGCCTAACCCTAGTTAAGAATCCTACTCATTGGTTACTTGGGTCAATCAAGATGAAAAACAAGTATAAAGGATTGGATATTTCTTTCATTATCATAAATGAATTATCAGGAGTCAGAGATACTGTCCTTGGACACATCAATATTCATGAATTTTAGATCAGGATGAATGCTAACCCCAAGTCTCCCATTGCTCAAAAAAATTTTAATAGTGGGTTGGTACACACTGGGGGTTTTCGTCCAGCAGTAAAATGCACAGACTTGATAATGTCTTGCATTCAAAATTATAATGCAAAGGTAAGAGATATCAGAATTGTGAGTGGTCAAGTAATTCTACAATTAAAGGTCGACTCCATTGGTGATAGATTAGGCTTACTGGTTCACAAAGAGTATGCTGATGTAATATGGGAGAAAGCCACAAATTTCTATCTAGATGGAAAGAAGAAATGTAGGGATATAGTAGCCACCACCTAGTTGAAAAAGATGAAAAAGGGAGGCTCCCAATTACCCAAGAGTTTGGTTAGGGGTCATTTCAAAGATGATATCTCAGACATTATTACTCTATTGCATAAAGTGATGGGCAGTAAAGAATGTAATGCGTTTGAAAATTGAATGTACCAATATATTCTTGTGATTTGTACTAGAAAACTATACATTGATTGGTCCCAGTTGATAAATGCTGACTCCACCACCTGGTTTAAAAAGGTGAAAAAGTGAGGCTCCCAATTACCCAAGAGTTTGGTTAGGGGTCATTTCAAAGATGATATCTTAGACATTATTACTCTATTGCATAGAGTGATGGGCAGTAAAGAATGTGATGCATTTGAAAATTAGATGTGCCAATATATTCTTGTGATTTATATTGGAAAAAAATACATTGATTGGTCCCAGCTAATAAATGATCACCTGCATGATCAATTAGTAAATTTTCACAATAATGGGAGATTTCACGTGTTCATACTTGATTTATTTATTGGCTACCATACATCCGAGCTAGGGTTATAGGGAGCAAGTCCATTGACTCCACATGTAAAGGTATATGATTACTTCCCTCAACTACAATAGGAGAATTGAAATAAGGTGTATAGGAGAGTGAATAATTCTTTCTTAATGCTTATGGTCAGAAAGATTTGGGAGAATCATGAGGTCATAATCTCAACTGAAGATTCCAATTGGATAATAAGATTTGATAGTTATTTCATTCAATATGATAAATTTACCTATATCTGGATAGGAGGTTTTGAATTTCCCCCACTCAAATTGCTAAGATATGCTTCAGATTATATATTATTTTTGGAAGTGTGTAGACAAGCTTATTTGGTAGGAAAAAGGTATTATGATGCTAAGAAGAAAGGATACCCATTTCCATTGAAGTTGACTCACTATACTTGTTCAAAACTTGAGGATGCCAAAAATGTGGATAGATTGTTAGCTCAATTTCACTTTCAATCTTATGGATCCAAAAGTAACTTTGATAGTAAATAATTTGCTAAAAAAAATTGTATTTTCCCATGTTAAGAAAGCACATACATCAATTAGAGGATTTCTAGGCTGATTGTGTTGATGAACTTGAAGTCAAAAGAAGAGATTGGTCATGATTGACCCTTCACCAAATGAGAATTTATATGCTTGGTTCAAAAATTCCTGATATTGTTGATGATTATTTTGATGTGGTTGACCCTGCCTTTCCTGGTGAGAGTGTCAAACCTTTAGTTGATATTGATTGGGATGTAGATGAAATCACTGATCTTAAGGCTATAACTTATTCTATATTGTATAGAAGTCAAACATGGCTACATTCTAAGTGGAGTGGTAATGGTGTAGGTTCTCCTTCCCACAAGGAGCTAGTTATGGAAATACCACACATTTCTGTAAGTACTCTTGATCATGGAAACCCTTATGTTCAAGATACCATGTTACAGTCTCCAATTGCAAGACAAAGTGGGGCAGATGGACCCAAAAAGAAGGCAAGTTCCAAATATTAGGTGGAGAAAACATTCAAATGCCCAAGAAGAAACAAAAGGTCAAGAAGCGGCTTAATCCATAGGCAGACAAGATATCAGGGGCACAAAGGTAGGAACTGCAGAGTGGGGAAGATGAGGAAGCAACATCAAATGCAAAGCAAAGTGGAAATCCTCCTCATATTTCTCAGGATGGATCATTTCAAACTCCCCCTCCTCCTCAACAGGAACCAATAGTGGATGGTACTCCTAAGCCAGATAACGATTCTCAAAAGGATACAGGTAGTTCCTCTATGACAACCACCCTAGCTTGGTTAAGAATAGAAGTTGGAAACAAAAGGAGGTACTCTCAGATTATTGACATAGAGTTTGATGCAGTAGCTAGGCTCTTGAAGCTAGAATCTACCCCAAAGAAGGCTAAAAGAATGTCCAGATTAATGGTGGGCCTAGTTTCCAAACACCAGTATGTCAAGATAGCAGAGCCTATGGTAGACAAGGAGATAAAAGATATATCTGTTGATGACTTCCATGTGAGTACTATAGACTTGGGACCACCTTCTGTGCAAGGTGATATTTACAATCCTAAATTATTTGTGGACATTTTAGCAAACAGGTTAGAAGAAAAGGAGAAGGAAAATAAAATTTTGGAGGATTAGGTGAACATTTTAACCTCATACATTAAATCTATTGTTGACACTACCTCTCATCCATTGGATTCCACTACTAGCATTCCTAAGGGTGTAACCTCTGAAGTGTTTAATCAGATAAATAAGTACAAATATCTTGGGAATGCAATAAAAGAATGGGTTTAAAAACTAATAGTTGATGGCCTCCTCTTTATTCATGATGTTTTTACTCTTTATGGTAATATTTCTAATAAGAAAACATAGATTTTGAATGATTTGAAGACAATCAAGAAAGATGAGGCTATGCTGAGTGTAGCCAAGAATAAATTTGTTGCTATAGCTAAATTGGATTCTAATATTCTTGTTGCAGAAAAAGTCATTGATAAACCTAAAGGTAATGAGTCAACAAAATGGTTATCTGCTGTGGACTAGAAATTGTACATGGATAAACAAAGCACAAATGACTTGAAGAACCTAGCCAAGAATAATAGATCCTACCTATTTGATCTTCGGAGTGCTTGTGGATCCTTAGGAGTTGATCATTTTGATGAGACTGAGTCCAATATGTTGGAACTGGATGCTATCAAAAAAGCCTTTAAGGGTCTTCTGACCGAAGAGTTGAAAATGCTAGAAGGTGCCAAAGGGAATGCTATAGAATGGCTCAGTAATGTGTCTTCTTGCTTATCCAATTTCAAGAAAGATGTTGAGATGGAAAGAAAATATAGGGAGATTAGCAATATATTTTAGAAGTGGAGAATAAGACTAGCAATTATAGACATTCCTAATACTAAAAATGTTCTCTTAATCCTAGGGAAATTCAAAGTCCTTTAGACCAAGTTAAATGCATCCCAGAAAGTAGACCTGGTGAAGCAGAAAAGAAGACCTCGAATGAACCAGAAGGATCTGATGCAACAGAGGATGAAGATAGTGAAGCAGTTTCATAACTGTCCTATGAGTTTTTATAATTTGTTAAGTCAAAACTCTTTATTATTCAAGATTACTTGTTTAATATTTCTCTTGGACTTTGTTTTATTATATATTGTTGGTTGCATAAACAATTATAGGGGAAAATTATTTCTTCTATTTTACTATAAAGCTAGTTCTTATGTCTAGAGGTAGATTAGTTAAATTATTATGAGAATTAAAAATATTCTTGCCTACAATGCAGTATGTGTTGTGGTTTAGTTAAATTTCAACTTTATATGTAATTGCCTTTCCCGCTTTCAGGTTAAAAGCACAATACAAATTTTTCTAAATTATCATAAGAAGGGAGTTGTACCTTCTAAAACCTTCAGAGGGCAATTTATAAAAACAAATTTTAGTAAGGTTGTTACTGCCAATAGGGTGAGTCTAATAAAATAAGCAGTGAAAAATCTGTTCAATAACAATAACTCAAGTTAATTTGTATATCGCCCCCTTAGGATCGTATGATGTGACTTTGGGAATTAATTGGTTGTTTGAGCACAAGTCTATACTTAAATTGTCAAGATAAAATAGTAACCTGTCTCGATGACTTGGGTAGACCTGCCAAGATTCAAGGTCCTCAAAAACCTTTGAAACTTAGATAGATTTCATTCATGCAACTTAAAAAGTACCAAAGAAAGGCATGTATCTTGTATGCCATTCACATTAATGATATGGATAGTTAAAAAAGCCAACCATTGAAGATTATCGTATTCTCTAAGAATTTGGGGATGTTTTTCCTAAAGAATTGTCAGGTTTACCTCTAAAAAGGGAGTTTGAATTTTCTATAAAACTATTACCTAGAACTGAGCCATAGTCAAAGGCTCATTATAGGATGACCACCTTAGAATTATGAGTTGAAAATCTAGCTTCAGGAACTTCTTGATAAAGGTATGATTAGGCCTAGTGTGTCACCTTGGGGAGCACCTATTATCTTTATTAAAAAGAAAGATGGAACTCTTCATTTGTGTACTGATTATAGAATGCTTAATAAGGAAACCATAAAGAATAGGTACCCTCTCCCAAGAATTGATGACCTCTTTGATCAAATGAAAGGAGAAACAATGTTTTCAAATATTGTCCTTAAGCCAGGTTATCACCAATTGATAATTAAGGAGGAAGATGTATCTAAATAGCCTTCAGGACCCACTACAGTGAGTTTACTATTGTGACTTTTGGGTTAACCAATGCCCCTATGGCCTTCATGAACCTAATGAACAGTGTGTTCAAAGATTATTTAGATGACTTTATTTTGGTTTTCTTTGATGATATTTTGGTCTATTCTAAATCAGATGAGGAGCACGAAAGACATTTGAGGATAATATTACAGTGGTTGAGAGAACATCAAAATTTTGGTAAGCTTTCCAAGTGTACTTTTTTATCAAAAAAAGGTACACTATCTAGGACATATCATTTCAGACAACAAAGTCTCAGTAGATCTAGAAAATATTGAGGCAATAGTGGATTGGCCCACCCCTCGAAATGTTTCAGAAGTCCATAGTTTCATGGAACTACCAGATATTATAGAAGGTTTGTTGAAGGGTTTTCGAGGATTGTAAATATAAATTACTTCACTCCAAAGAAAAGGAAAATGATTTGAATGGATAGAAAAGTGTGAGCAAGCCTTTCAAACCTTAAACAAAATCTCACAACTACCCTGATCTTGATCTCATACCCTATCCTAATGAACAACTCACTGTCACAACATATGCTTCAAGAGAAGGCTTAGGGGGGTTGCTTATGCAGAATGGGTAGGTAGTAGCTTATGAATCAAGAAAGTTGAAGCAGTATGAGCAAAACTACGCTCCTCATGACTTAGAATTGGCAGCTATTGTTCATGCATTACAGATGTGGAAATATTTCCTCTTAGGAAAGCCTTTTGAATTGAAGACTGGTCATTTGGGACTTAAGTACATTTTCACCCAACCAAACATTAATGATCAACAAAGAAGGTGGTTGGAGTTCCTCAGTGAATATGATTCTGAGATTGAGTATATTAAGGGAAAATAATAGGGTGGTAGATACTCTTAGCTGATAGAGACATATTTGAGTTGCTGCTACAATTCGGTCTACTTTTAGGCAACATGTACTTAGTAATCTTTAAGAAGATGAGCATTATCTAATGGTAAAATCATGTCTTGAAAAAGATTTATTAGATCACCATTTTGTTGGATACTTTTTTAATGCAAATATAATATTAATATATCAAGGAAGGATGGGGTACATGCACAAATATGAGGGACTAAAAAGTTGCCACATGACTTTTTGGTTCCATACAAGTCATAACATGAGCACAAACTATAACATGACCACGTTATAACGCAAGCACATTTTGTAAAAGAATAACTCTCTCTCTCTCTCTCATAGGGAGAAAATGATATATAAGGAGAGAAAGAGATTGAAAGAGAGTCATAGTTTTCTTTTTTACATTTCCTTCATCAATAAGTGAGAGCGAGAGATAGGGAAATAGAGGAATGATAGGGGAGAAGGAGGTAAGAGATATGGAGATAGCGAGAGATAGATAGGTAGAAAGAGAGAGGAGATAGATAGGGAGAGATAGTGGAGAAAGAGGGGAGAGATAGGGTGATAGAGAGTGAGTGAGATTGTTAGACTTAGGGCATACAACTGAGAGGGGGGGTGAATCAGTTGTGTGAAAACTTTCTCTTTTTAAACACTTGAATCTTTTTTAGTGATTAGCATAATATTAATCATGAACCATAATACATTCAAATCAAAAGCAGAAACATATCAACACATATGACACCAAGATTTTGACGTGGAAAACCTGGTTAAGGGAAAAACCACGGGGTGATTAACCCAAGAATGTATTCTCTATTAGAAGAATAGAAAGAACAAAATGGTACATGCCAATAAGGGCTCACTGCCCGAGCACACTGCTCACAAGAGGCTCACTGCCTACAAGAGACACACTGTCTACAAAGGAATAAGTATCACCTTTATGAACTGGAGAATAGCATCTTCAGCATGCTTGAATCAGTTTCATTTAAGCCCAATACTTCTGCTCTACCTTTCGCACTTCTCTTCACTACCACACACTCATCACCGCAAGACCCACTTCAAAATAACTTCACAATCCCTTATTTATACAAGGCATCGACTTAGGAACAATCATCTAAGTTGGCAAACACCTACAAGAACATCCGCAAGAGTGTAATACATCCAGTCGGCCAGTCTCAAGAACACCAATATCTGTGGTTATTCTTCAAATGCAAACTCTAACTTCAATGCAGACCACTAACATGAACTGGACATGATCCAATGATCATCATAACCTTCCCTGAATCACGAAGAACATCTGCACTTCATCATCCTATTAGAATTCTTCTCTCCTTCATCTGGAGCTTCAAGAACACAGTCTGTCATCACTATCACAAATGAATAGGCTCTTTCGGACCTTCAACCCATGAACCAATCTAGTTGATACTTCACAAGGACATCCTCAACACTCCCTCAAATCTATAGAACGGGATAATGAAATTCTGGATCTCACCGGACCTATCTGTGGCACTTTGTCACCTCTGAACACCTGCTAGAACCGGTTCTACTTGAGTGACCATAACTTCTTCAGATATTCATGCGGACCTCTAAAAACTTGAATGGAGAATCTCAAGAATTATATCTACAAACCCTTTAAACCGCATCCTCTGATCCTCAACCTATTGAGGACTTTTACCTTCCTGTCATCACTATTCTTCATTGTTCTTGATTGAGACTTATTTTCTCAATATCCTCAGCACACAGCTCATTTAATCCTTCTCATTAATGGAACATGAGTATGTTGACATCAATGACAACATCGGATAGGCCCATACTTGCAATAATCTCCCCCTTTGTCATTGATGACAACATATGATGTGAAAAACCATCAAAACAAGAACTTCTCCCTGCTGTCACAACTCTCCCTAACAGCAACAACTATTCACATGTCTTCTCTTCCTTTATTCCTCCCCCTTTGATCAGCAACCACCTATTTTTCACATGTCCTCTCTCCCCCTTTGACATCAATGGCAAAGGGCTCATACTTGCAACTCTATTACTTCATAACATACCAGCTGCTCCCCTTGAGTAGCAGCTCCCTTATCATCAATCCGGATCACAAGATATGATTGTGATATCCACCGGATTGATGCACATCAGTGCATCCTAGTTCATCACTGGAGGGGCAATAACCCCTAACTTCTCCCTGAGATACTCAAAAGAGTCCTTGGGAAGAGGTTTAGTAAAAATATCTGTAATCTGATCCTTGGAGGGCACATACTCCAATTTGACTTCATCCTTGTTCACTTGTTCTCTCAGAAAGTGAAACTTGATAGATATATGCTTAGTCTTAGAATGCAACACTGGATTCTTAGAAATATTTATTGCACTTGATTTATCACAAAAAATTGTGATAGGCTCCTCATATTCTACTTTAATATCTCTTAGCATCTACTTCATCCACAAAACTTGAGTGCAACTACTTGCTGTTGCAATGTATTCTGCTTCAGTTGTGGATAGGGATATTGCCTCTTGTTTCTTGCTTAGCCAAGAAACCAATATTTTTCCCAAAAAGAATGCTCCTCCACTGGTACTCTTCCTGTCATCCACATCTCCTGCCCAATCTACATCTATATATGCATGAAGGGAAAAATTATGATCTCTAGGATACCATAGACCATACTCAACTGTTCCTTTTAGGTACCTAAAAATCCTTTTGATTTCCATAACATGAGATTCTCTAGGATCAGCCTGGAATCTTGCCACAAGACCAACAGCCTGCATTATATCTGGTCTAGTTTGAGTGAGATACAATAATCCTACAATTATTGATTTGTACTTTGTCTGATCTGCCTTAGGAGAGTCATCATCTTTGCTCAACTTACATCTGATTGCCATGGGAGTGTTCATTGGCTTTGAATCTTCCATTCCAAATTTCCTCAACAATTCTTTCACATATTTGGTCTGAGAAATAAAGATTCCTTTCTTTGTCTGAGTAATTTGTAGACCCAAGAAGAAATTCATTTCACCGAGCATTGACATCTCAAATTCACTTTTCATTTGATTTGCAAAGGTTTTACACATACTGTCTCTTCCTCCAAAGATGATATCATCAACAAATACTTCAACAATCAAGATGTTTTCATGATCAATTTTGAAATATAGGTTACTATCAGCAGTACCTTTGTTGAAACCAATCTTCAAAAGATGTTTGTCCAGTCCTTCATACCATGCTCTTAAGGCTTGCTTTAGTCCATACAGTGCCTTCTTTAATTTGCAGACCATATCACCATGCTTAGATAACTGAAATCCATCCGGTTGTTCAATGTACACTTCTTCTTCTAAGTCACCATTCAGGAAAGTAGATTTAACATCCATTTGATACACCTTGAAATCCTTGAAGGCAACAAATGCAAGAAATAATCTGACTGCTTCAATTCTTGCCACCGGAGCAAAGGTTTCTTCAAAATCAATTCCTTCTATTTGAGAGTAGCCTTTACAGACCAATCTGGCTTTATTTTTGATTACTTCACCAACTTCATTTAGTTTGTTCCGGAAGACCCATTTGGTTCCAATCACATTCTTGTTTCTAGGTCTAGGAAAAAGATCCCAAGTGTGATTTTTCTCAATTTACATCAATTCTTCCTCCATTGCTTTGGTCCAGTTTTTATCATTGCAGGCTTCATTTATTGTCTTAGGTTCAATCTTTGAAATCAGACAATATTCATCTGAATTTTGAGCAATTTTCCTTCTAGTTTGCACACCTTTGCTTTCGTCACCTATGATCTGATCTTCAGAGTGGTTCAATCTTACATACCTTGGAACTTTGGGAGTTTCTTGCACTTTTGCTTCTTGATCAGGCTCATTCAGACCTATCTCTTCTTCCTGATTTACTGGATTAGTCTGAATCTAATTTTCAGAAGAGGATTGAACTCCTTGAACTAGAACACCATTCTGATCATCTTCATCATATTCATAGATCCTTGAGGGTTTCTCTATTCCCTCATCAACCTTTACATTTTTACTTTCTATCATCTTTCTTAGTCTCTTGTTATAACACTGGTATGCTTTTCTTTGAGTAGAGTAACCTAAGAATATTCCTTCATCAATTCTAGCATCAAACTTGCCTAAATCTTCATCTCTTTTGATGTAACATTTGCTACCAAAGACTCTAAAATATCTTACAGTAGGAGTAATGCCAAACCAGAGTTCATAAGGGGTCTTACCAGTATTGCTTTTGATTTGAACTCGATTAAGAGTATAGACTGCAGTGCTGACAGATTCTCTCCAATAGATCTGAGGAACATTTGCTTCCATCATCATAGTCCTAGATGCTTCCTGGATGGTCTGGTTCTTTCTCTCCACTACTCCATTCTGTTGTGGAGTCCTCAGAGTAGACAACTATCTCTTAATTCCATGTTTCTCGCAGAATTCTATGAACTCACTGGATGTGAATTCTCCACCTCTATCAGACCTCAGACATTTCAACTTTATTCCTATTTCATTCTCTACCATAGCCTTGAATATTTTGAATTTCTCAAGAGCTTCTGATCTCTCCTTTAGAAAGGTTACCCACATCATTCGGGAATAGTCATCTATTAGCAGCATGAAGTATCTATCACCTTGAATACTTCTGGTTCTTGTCGGACCACAAGGATTAGTGTGAACTAAGTCCAATAGTCTGGTAGAAGACAGTTCCTTGCTTTTGAATGTGACTCTGCTCATCTTACCCAACTGACATTCCTTGCACAAGCTGTTAGTAGGTTTCACCAATTTTGGAAGATCTCTTACAGCCTGAGTATTTCTTATCTTGATGATATTATCAAAATTCACATGACACATCCTTCTATGCCATAACCAACTCTAATGAACTTGAACAAATAAGCAGCTTTTACCAGTACCAACCAAGTGGAAGATATTACCTTTAGTTTGAGTACCAGATGCAATCTCTATTCCGGATCTTTCAAAGATTTTGCATTTTCCATCCTTGAATCGAAAATCATAGCCTTTATCCACCAACTGTCCAACACTGAGAAGATTGTGCTTCAAACCTTCAACATACAGTACATTACTAGTTTTGTTTCTTCCATTAAAAGAAATAGTTCCTCTTCCTCTGATTCTACCAGCAGAATTATCACCAAACTTCACCACTCCTCCTTCATACCTTTCCAAATCTATGAACTTATTCTTGTCACCTATCATGTGGTGAGAGCAACCACTGTCAATGACCCAATCATTCTTTTCTTCAACTTGGGCAGCCAGAGCTCTTTCTACAACTTTATGATTGATAGATACAGAGGATATTGGTTCTTCTTCCTTGATGGCAATAAACACCCATTCACTTTCGGATTTGTTTCCTATCTCTAATTCATCATCTGTTACTCCTTCATTATCATCTACTTCATGAACATAGTAAAAATTCTTTTGGAACCTTGATCTGTTAGGATTTGGCTTTGAAAATCTTTCCGAACATTTTGAGGCAAAATGACCAATCTTATTGTAGTTAAAACACTTAAAAGGCAATTTTCTTTCATACTTACCAGATCCTCTTGGCAGTCTCTTTGCAATGAGGGCTTCAAGTTGAGCAGTTTCTACTTCTTCTTCCAGGTCTTTTCTTACTTTTTCATACCATGACAAATTCCTTGATGAGTTCTCTCAAATCCTTGTTTACCTTTCACATTGGCACTGGCTTTGAATGCAGATTCAGTTTTGGGGGGATCATCTCCAAATTCAGTCATTTCAAAAGCAGCCAATTTGCCAGCCAATTGGTCTCTTGTGACAGTTGCATGGGATCTGAATTCATCAATGGTAGCAACCTTGATTTTGTAAGAGGCAGGAAGGGATCTGAGAATCTTACCAACAATCTCATTTTCATCCAAGACTCCACCAGAATTTATAATTCCACAAACCAGCTCATTCACTCTTGGCATAAAAGTGGTAATATTTTCATCATCTCTCATCTTCATTTTTTCAAATTTCCCTTTTAGACTCTGTAACCTTGCACATTTAACATACTCATCTCCTTCATGTAGAAGTTCCAGTTTAATCTAGATCTCATAGGCAGTTGGTAGGTCAATAACATTTGAGAGCTCTGAGTCAATTAATGCACTTAGAAGAGCCTCTTGGGTCCGCAGATTGTTTTCAGGATCTGTGATTTCATTTAGGGTTGTCGGACCACCCTGTGGAGGTACATACACTTTTGTGACCATGGACCAGTACGCCATTCCCATACACTGCAAGTGACATTTCATGTGACCTTTCCAAAGAGAAAAGTTGGTTCCATCAAACTTCGGACTATCCTTCTTGTATGACGACATCCTAGATCTCCTCAAGTGGTTAAGCTCCTTTTAGAGGAACTTAGCTCTGATACCAATTGTTAGACTTAGGGCATACAACTAAGAGGGGGGTGAATCAGTTGTGCGAAAACTTTCTCCTTTTAAACAATTGAATCTTCTTTAGTGATTAGAATAATATTAATCATGAACCATAATACATTTAAATCAAAAGCAGAAACATATCAACACATATGACACCAAGATTTTGACGTGGAAAACTTGGTTAAGGGAAAAACCACGAGGTGATTAATCCAAGAATGTATTGTCTATTAGAAGAATAGAAAGAACAAAATGGCACATGCCAATTAGGGCTCACTACTCGAGCACACTGCTCACAAGAGACTCACTGCCTACAAGAGACACACTGTCTACAAAGGAATAAGTATCACCTTTATGAACTGGAGAATAGCATCTTCAGCATGCTTGAATAAGTTCCATTTAAGCCCAATACTTCTGCTCTGCCTTTCGCACTTCTCTTCGCTACCACACACTCATCACCACAAGACCCACTTCAAAATGACTTCACAATCCCTTATTTATACAAGGCATTGACTTAGGAACAATCATCTAAGTCAGGAAACACCTACAAGAACATCCACAAGATGTGTAATACATCCAGTCGCCCAGTCTCAAGAAGAACACCAATATCCGTGGTTATTCTTCAAATGCAAACTCTAACTTCAATGCGGACAACTAACTTGAACTGGACATGATCCAACGATCATCATAACCTTCCCTGAATCACCAAGAACATCCACACTTCATCATCCTACTAGAATTCTTCTCTCATTCATCTGGAGCTTCAAGAACACAGTCTGTCATCACTATCACAAATGAATAGGCTCTTCCGAACCTTCAACCCACAAACCAATCTAGTTGATACTTCACAAGGATGTCCTCAACACTCCCTCAAATCTGCAGAATGGGATAATGAAATTTCGGATCTCACCGGACCTATCTGTGGCACTCTGTCACCTCTGAACACCTGCCAGAACCGGTTCTACTTGAGCGACCATAACTTCTTCAGATCTTCATGCAGACCTCTAAAAACTTGAATGGAGAATCTCAAGACTTATATCTACAAACCCTTTAAACTGTATCCTCTAATCCTCAACCTATTGAGGACTTTTACCTTCTTGTCATCACTGTTCTTCACTATTCCTAATTGAGACTTATTTTCTCGATATCCTCAGCACACAGCTCATCTAATCCTTCTCATTAATGCAACATGAGTATGTTGACATCAATAACAACATCGGATAGGCCCATACTTGCAACAGAGATGTCCAGAGATATAGGGAGATAAGGGAGAGATATGGAGATAGAGGTTTGGGGTTGCTCGGGTTTAGGGTTTAGGGGTTAGGGGTTATGATTTAGGGGTGTTATTTAGGGTTTAGGGGTTTAGAGAGAGAGAGACTACTTTTGACATGCAACCCTAAACCCTAAACCCAAGCAACCCTAAATAATGTCCCTAAACCCTAAATAATTTCCCTAAACCCTAAACCCAAGAAACCATAAATCTCTATCTCTCTATATTTATCATCCCTCTACCTCTCAATCTCTCAATAATGCCCCTAAACCCTAAACATGAGAAAACCTAAACACCTCTCTCTCTCTCTCTCTCTCTCTCTCTCTCTCTCTCTCTCTCTCTCTCTCTCTCTCTCTCTCTCTCTCTCTCTCTCTCTCTCTCTCTCTCTCTCTCTCTCTCTCTCTCTCTCTCTCTCTCTCTCTCTCCCTCTCTCCCTAAACCTAAGCAACCCTAAACCTTTATTTCCCTATCTCTATCATCTCGCTACCTCTCAATCTCTCTACCTATGTCTTTGTCCATGTCCATCACTCCCTATGTCCCTATCTCTCCCCTTAGTGTCCTCTATATCCCCTATCGGTCCTCTCTCCCTAAACCCTAAACCTCCAAACCTTAACACCTAAATAATGACCCTAAGCTCTAAACACTAAACCCTAAACTTGAGAAACCCTAAACCCCCAAACACCAAACAACAAACACTTAAACCCTAAACCCAAGAAACCCTAAACCTTTATCTCCCTATCTCTCTACTATCTCCCTATCTCTATGGACATCTCACTCACTCTCTATCACCCTATCTCTCCCCTCTTTCTCCTCTACCTCTCCCTATCTATCTCCTCTCTCTCTACCTATCTATCTTTCTCTATCTCCATATCTCTTACCTCCTTCTCCCCTATAATTCCTTTATTTCCCTATCTCTCCCTCTCCCTTTTCAATGAAGGAAATGGAAAAAAGAAAACTCTGAATCTCTCTCTCTCTCTATTTATCTCTACCTTTTAGAGAGAGAGAGGGAGAGCAAGAGTGAGGGAGAGGGAGAGAGAGAGAGTTGTCTAAGTTTACCATAACACGATCACGTTAAGTGAATGCACAAAACCCGAGCACGTTATAACACACTCGTGTTATGCATTGCTTTGGTTATTTCCAAGCCTAAGGATTGGATTTGTCTTGGGCTTCCAACCCAAAGTCTTGGACTATGTTTAGGACATTCAAAGATGTGTTTTTCCAAATTGTAGCAAAAACCACATAATCTGGAGCATGCTCCCCATCAGGTTTGTACTTATTTCGATGAAAATTCAAAACAAATACCACCATAACCTTGATCTCTCTATTAGCTATCTAACCATTTTTTTTTTCACATTTTGAGTACATTAAGGGTTTCATCTTTAATTTCTTTTGTTAGTGTATCTATTTTTTGTCAAAAACCAGTGTCTAGTATTTTTTACCTTTTTTTAAACCATTAATTGAAATTTGAAATAAGTTACATTATTAGAAACTAGACTCTATTCTACACGCATTCAAAAAAAAAATTGATTTTCAGTTAGTTTTCAAAACTATTAGGGGGGAGCACACTCAATTTTCTATTTTTCATGATGTGTCCACTTTGAAAATGACTAAAAATCAATTATTCATGAAAAAATTATCATAAAAATCAGGAATAAACTACATATTGTTAACTAATTTGTCAACAAAGAGATTTTTGAAATACTAAAAAAAAGTTAGGGAGCACACCAGATGCTATGTTATGTTTTTTTTGAGAAAAATATGACCAATTTGTGTGCTCTCCCTTTTTGAACCCCTTAATCTCAACCATTTTTAAAAAAAAATTATACTTTAGAAACTAGATTCGGAGCACTATGACTCTTGTTTTTGTTCCATCTTCAAATTTTGAGTGTAGCTATCTTCAATTTCTCATCCAACATCAATGTTTCCTAATTTTAGAAAAAAAGTGGCATCTTAAGACCCCATTTTGGTCCCTCATCTTTGTGCACTTACCCGATGTATGTTCTGAACATTGGTAAATTGAAAAAATTGGTACTTGAAGAGGCACATAATGCACCTTACTCAGGACATCCAGGTGTGAATAAAATGATGGAAAATTTGAGACCTCTATATTTTTGGCCTAGGCTTAAGAAGGATGTGACTGAGTTTGTGGCATGGTGTTTAGAATGTTAGAGGGTTAAGGCAGAGCATGTTCACCCAGCAGGACTTTTGTATCCCCATGATATCCATGACTACATGTGGCAAGTAATAAATATGGACTTTATTCAGGGTTTACGAATGTCGAAAAATAAGCATGATGTTATCTTGGTGGTTTTTGACAAACTTACCAAGGTAGCACATTTTATTGGACTGGGAGTCTTAATGATGGTTCTTTGACCTTAGCCAAGATATTTATTTAGGAAATATTTAGATTGCATGGGGTTCCTTAAACAATTATATCAAACTGGGATACCCGCATGTGACATATAGGTTCTAGAGAACTTTGAATGCCACCTTGGGGACTTGTATTAACTTCAGCACAAATTACCATCTACAAATAGATGGATAGACAGAGCAGGTGAATCAGATTGTAGAAGACTTTCTCAGAATGTATTGCATGGATCAACAGTATAAATGGGAAGTGTAGACACTTGACTAATCAATCAATTTAGTTATTGAATCAATCAATTTGGTCAACTCACTAATCAAATCTGTTAACTCCCCTAATTCATGAGAGGACAAGGACACTTGTCACTCCTCATCTATCAAATTCTCTCATTCAATTTCAATTGTTGATCGCTCCAATCATTTTCCACCATTGATCTTCATTTCTGGAAATCTATAAATAAAACTCCTTCTAGCTCTCACAAATATCTCTCATTTTCATAAACTTATGCTACTACATTTAATTAATTTTGGGAGATCAAAGTTATGCTATTGAGTTGAGAAATCCACATATTCATGAAGATCAAAGAAGCAAATCCATTAGAGTTGGGGTGCACTTCAATACACTTGATTGGTGAGGTCAAATTCGAATGTGAAGGAAGGTATGATTTGTTGTTAAGTTTATTCTCTTTGATTTATCTTTGTATGCAAATTTATGCTTCACATTTTGGCACGCTATTCATTCAGATCATCCACTTGATTTAAAATTCCCAGATGAATCTGTATGCTCAATCATCCCATCAACACATTGGAAGCTATACTTTGATGGTTCATTCACTTCTCATGGGTTCAGAGTAGGATTTCTCTTTATCACCCCTCAAGGTGATTGCATCCCTAAGGCATATAAGATTACATTTCCATGCAAAAATAACATTGTTGAGTATGAAGCTCTGATTACAAGACTAAAAATGACTATTCGATGCAAGGTTGACATATTACATGTGTATGGAGATTCCCTGTTGGTTATCAAACAAGCTAATGATGAGTTTCAAACCAAGGATGACAAGATAATTCCCTATAAAGAAAGAGTTGATGACCTTAAAAAGTATTTCTCTGAGATTTAGTTTGAACAAGTGCCTCGACTAAACAATAGAGTTGCAAATGCCATGGGAACTATTGGCTCACTCATTAACATGCCAACCAACAGCTAACGATGTGAGTTTCTTGTGGAACAACTCTTTATCCCCACATATGATACCCTAGATTCTAAACTCATTTGTCAAATAGTTGGACCTACTTACCCTTGGTATTGAAAGACATTTATGCCTACCTCCATGACCAATCCCTTCCACCAAACCTATCCACCAACCAAATAAAAACCTTCATTCACCACTCATCCTGCTTTACCATCCTACATGATACACTATATCAAAGTAGTCTTGAAGGTACCCTTCTTAGGTGCCTAAACTCAGAAGAAGCCCAAACTACCTTACATGAGGTACATGAGGGAATATGTGGCACAAATTCTAGTGGTCCTACTCTTGCAAAGAAGTTGTTGAGAATAGGATACTACTGGCCTACTATGGAATAAGATGCCCATCAATTTGCTAAGAAATGCTTACAATGTCAATGACATGGTGATCTCATTCATGCGTCATCTCAAGATTTGTAGCCAATAACAACTCCTTGGCCCTTTTCGCAATGGGGGCTCAATCTCGTTGGTAAAATAACCCTTCTGTCATCCAATGACCACAAATTTATCATAACCACTACTGAATACTTCACTAAGTGGGTTAAAGCAATTCCACTCACATTACTGGTACCCAAATAGCTAAATTTATCCTACATTACTTCATTTTCTAGTATGGAACTCCCCTCACCATTATCACTGATAATGGTAGACCTTTCAACAATAGAAAAGTTTAGTCTCTTTGCAATAAATTCCACATCCAACATTGCTTTTCCACCCCTATTACCCACAAGGTAGTGGCCAAGCTGAGGCATCAAATAAAACCATCCTAAAAATCCTAAAAAAGAGTGTCAGTGATGTTGGCCATGACTGGCATATGCAACTCAATCTAGCCTTATGGGCATACTATACTAGTATTCACACACCTATTGGAGCCACTCCATATTCACTTCTCTTTGGTTCCAAAGCCATCTTACCAATTGAGGTTGAGATCCCTTCTAATGGATTTTACTGTAGAACTTCATGGATGAAGAGGAGTATCGTGCATCAAGGTTACAAGAATTAGAACTCCTAGATGAGAGGCATCTTCATGCCCTAAACCATCTTCAATCATATCAGAACCACCTTCAACAAAGTTACAACAAGAAAGTCAAGACCCGTCGTTTTGAAATTGGTGACCTTGTCCTCAAAGAGAATCAACAAAATCTACAAGAACGAGAGAAAATTTGAACTAAATTGGCAAGGACCTTTTGTTGTTACAACTAATTATGGATCAAGTTCCTATCATCTTGCAACACCAGAGGGCCAACCTCTTGAAGCACCAATAAACATCATTCACCTCAAGTGGTTCTATACTTGACCCTCAAATATCCCAGCTAGTCAAAAAGGTTTAAAAAAATTAAAATATATATATATAGAGAGAAAAATAAAGTAAAGAGAAATAATTCATCCAAAGGTGAAAACCACTTTAGTGGTACTTTGGGCAAGTACCATGGTGAAACCTAACAAACAGGTGCTATGTGTAGAGGCTGCTATCCACCGTCTATTAGGATCTCACCCATCCCATCCAATCCACCATATATTATCTTTCCCATTTATCCACTTATCCCACTATCAAGGCTTGATAATTGATAGAAATAGATTGTATCCAACCCTCATCCATTTTAATAACAAGTATCGCCTATCCCATTCCATAATAAATACTCTTATACCTAACTGGGGCATTCTTGGTATATACCTTTTTCAGCCTAAAGAGGGTTCCTTATCATTTTCACAATAAAAACTCGTCACCTCCCATAAACCATAATAAATTTCATTATCCATCACCCATAATAATAGCACACCCATTAGACTTGATACCCAAGAAAAGCAAACTACACATCGAAAACATAGTGTTTTCATGCAAAATCATAGGTAGGACCACCTTTTGAAACACCCTGATACCTAAGTACCCATTGCCTCAACATATAGAGATATCATCTAGAATCATGCCTACAACAGGATAGATCCTTCCTGCATCGCATTTCGGGGCAAGAGATTACGATGGCTGATTGGTTTTGTTTTGTCAGTTGGTCTTTTTTCTTTTGATTTATTTTTTGTCTCCTATTGCTTATTCAAAGGCCACCTATATCTTTCTATAGATCTTGGTGTGTTTATATTGGCATAGAATGGGGCAAAGTCATTGCTTTTTGTGTGTCGTGTTTTTTGGATGCTCTTATTAGTCCAATTAATATTCATACCTTGTGTGTGTTGGAATAGATTTTTGTATACTCAGTTGTCCTTTTACATCTAAGGCTATGCAATACATTTTGTGCACTAAGGACTTATGCTCTAAGTTTTCTTCCTCATACGTCTAGACAAGGTTATATTATATTGGGCATGCATAAGGTCATCCTTTTGTCTGCAGTGTCAAGTCCACGCAATGGATACAAAGTCACCCTCGTTCCTTATACCTTGGTGCATAATATCCATTTTTCTATATTAAATAAAGGATTTCTCTACTTATGTTAGCATAACTACTCATCATAATAAATTCATTTCTTCTTGCATCCATCATTTTATCTTCTCCATTTTTATCTATTTTGTTCTTCTTCTTCCACCAATGTTCCATTTTTTTATCTAACCTTTTCTTCACATCCATTCATTTTGAGAGCACACTCATTTTCTTCATCCATCCTCTTGAGGGGGCATCATTCAACTCACTAAGTACTTCTTCTACCCGAATGGGGCGTCATCATTTCTATTCCAATCATATTTTTCTAAACCAAAATCTTCTTCTATCTAACACAATATTATGTTTTAAACTTCTTTGAAATGTTACTTCACAACACCATCTCAAAGAGGGGAAAAATGTAGACACCTAAAATTAGCCTCACTTCCCAACTCAGTTATTCATCTGCCATACCTTCGCATTAATTAAATAACTCTTTATTATTTGATTAATTTCATCTATTATCACTTTACCTTATTCTTCTATATTAATTAAATAATTTTACAATTATTTAACTAATCCATCATTTCTTCTAATATTAATTAAATAAACAAATTAATTTCTATTTTCTTTACCACGAATAAGTAAAATTAATATTTTGTTTATTTTCCAATATTATTCATGCGCACAAAAAATTAAATAGTTAAATTATTTAATTTCCTCACCATAATTCACTCTTGTCTCACCATGATTCTCTCTCATCACTCCCTCAATCACTCTCAATCAAATCAGTTAACTAATCAATCAAATTAGTTAACTAATCAACCAATTTAGATAACAGGTCAATCAATTCAGTTGACTAATCAATCAAATCAATTAACTAATCAATCAATTTAGATAATAGGTCAATCAATTTAGTTGACTAATTAATCAATTCAATTAACGAATCAATCAATTCAGTCAACTCACTAATCAAACCTATTAACTCCCCTGATTCATGAGAAGACAAGGACACTTGTCACTCTCTCATCTATCTAATTCTCTCATTCAATTTCAACCATTGATCGCTCCAATCCTTTTCCACCATTGATCTTCATTTTTGGAAATCTATAAATAAAACTTCTTCTAGCTCTCACAAACATCTCTCATTTTTCATAAACTTGCACTACTGCATTTCATTCATTTTGGGAGATCAAAGTTATGCTATTGAGTTGATAAATCCACATATTCACGAAGATCAAAGGAGCAAATCCATTGGATTTCGGGTGCACTTCAATACGCTTGATTGGTGAGGTTAAACTTGAATGTGAAGGAATGTATGAATTTTTGTTTAGTTTATTCTCTTTGATTTATCTTCGTATGTGAATTTACGCTTCACAAGAAGAGTATCTTCCCTTAGAAGAATTTTCTTATAATAACTCACATTAGACCTCTTTGGGGACGGCTCCTTTTGAGGCTTTGTATGGCTAGAAGTGTCGCACACCTATTAGTTGGGACAAAATTGAAGACAAGGTAGTAATTAGACTAGATATGCTCAATGAAATGGAAGATCAAATGAGACTAATCAAAGAAAGATTAAAAGAAGCAACTAACAGACAAAAGAGCTATGTAGATAAGAATAGGATGCAGAGACAATTTATTGTTGGAGATAAAGTCTTTCTTTGAGTCAAACGTCAAAAAAGTTCTATATCTTTTGGTAAATCAACCAAGCTCGTGCCTAGATATGTGGGGTTGTTTGAAGTCTTGGAAGTGATCAACCCAGTTGCCTATAGACTTGCTCTACCACCTGCTCTCACATGAATCCATAATGTGTTTCATATTTCTTTTCTTAAACCATATCACCCTGATGCTACTCATGTTCTTGACTGGCGGGCCTTGTAGGTACAGGATCTAGGAGTGTTTCAGGTGGAACCCACACAAATCCTTGATGAGCGCAAAATTAAGTTGCATAGAAGAGAATTGGTATAGTATAAGGTACAATGGGAAAATGTATAAGACATGCAACAATTGTTTCCACATTTAATATCATGACTTATTATTCAGTTTTGGTATGATAGACATCGAGACAATGTCACTTCCTAGAGGGGAAGGATGTCATGTCCCTTTTTTCTTAGACTAAATAGGTTACTTTAAAAAACTTATAATTTTGGATGTGATGGTTTGGTAATTATGTAACTATAGAACAATATTATGGACAATTCAAGGTGTTTTGATAAATAATTTATTGATTTTATTTAAAGGTACTAACATGGACTAATGTTTTAATGTTGTTTGTATGAGTGTGATAGACAAGTTGATACAATCATAAGAAGGAGAGCATCAACAGAGAGAGGGTGCCTAGATTTCTAAAAGTGAATGGTTGTGATGGGATGCACACACTATCACTTAGAAATTAACAATATCTTTTAATTCCTTGCTTATAATGCACTCCCGTTATAATGCAAGCATAGTTTTTCCTACTTTGGGAAATCCCAACCTAAGGGTTGGAGGTATCTTTTGGATGCCAAGGACGTGTTATTAACAAAAGTTAGAAAATTCAACCAAATACCATGTGTGTTGCCCCTATGGTTTACATGTTTTTCAATGTTAATACAAAAAATGCCAAGACGGCTTCAACTTTTTTATTAGCTTTCTAACCATGTATTTTTTCAAAAATCTAATAACATTAAGGTTTCCATCTTCAGGTTCTTTTGCTAATGTGTTCTTTTTTTTCAAAAAACCTATGTCTAGTTGGTGTCATTTTTTACACGTTTATCAAAATTTTCAACAAATTGCATTTTTAGATTCTAGAATCAATTCACATTGAAAAAAATGATTTTCTATTAGTTTTCAAAAAAATTAGGGGGGAGCACGCTCAAATTTTCATTTTTCAAGATGTGTCCACTTCAAAAATTCATAAAAATTCATATATTCATAAAAAAATTAATGAAAAAAGGCATAAACTACATGGTGTTAGCTAATTTTTCACCATTGTGATTTGTCTAATACTTTAAAAAGTCAACATTTTAGGGGAAACACACCAGACACTATGTTATATTTTTCTGACAAAAATAGGAGCACTTTGTGTGCTCCCCCTATTTGAACCTCTTAATCTCCACCATTTTTAGAAAAATATAATAGTTTTCAAACTAGACTTAGAGCACTACAAAACTTGTTCTTATGACATCTTCTAATTTTGAGCGTGGCTATCTTCAATTTCTCATGCAAGATCATTTTTTTCTAATTTTAGAAAAAAGTGACCACTTTTGACCCCCTTTTGGTCCCCCATTTCCATGCACTTACCCTAAGCACATATACAAATTATGGTGGTTTATTGTCACATGTTGTAAGCCATGTATGTGAAAATGAAAACATAGTTTATCCATTTGCATGACAAAGTAAGGGATATAACATGTATTGTTGACATAAGCAACACTACTACATATTCTTAAGTGTTGTAAATATGCATCTTGTTATTTCATAATTTTATGCTTCATTGTAGCATGAATAAAGGATATAGGAATTTTGTCAAATGTTGATTTGTAGCTTCCCTTGTAGACATGTACCATGTCTTAGAATGCAATGATTGCAAGATACATGCACAAAATGGATTTTTTGAAAAGGATTTAGAAACTTTTAAGAAAATGCAAATGGTATGTGTAAATCCAAATTCCATAACCTTGGCAAGCATCATCCCTGCCTGTGCCAAATTAGGATATTTGGAACAGGGTATGGACAACCATTAAAGAATAAAGGATATCTGAAATTTTTCAAATATTATATTTGTAGCTGCCCTTGTAGACATGTATGAAAAGTGTGGAAGCATAGACAATGCATGTGAATTACTTTACATGATGCCTCAAAGACAATGTTGTCTCACGGAATGCAATGATTGCAAGATATGCACAAAATGGATTTTTTGATAAGGCTTTAAAGAAACTTTCAATAAAATGCAATTGGTGGGTGTAAAGGCTAAATCCACAACCTTATCTAGCATCCTCCTTGCCTATATGCCAAAATGGGATCTTCAAAATAGGGTATGGACATCCATCAAATCATAAAAGGATATGGGAATTTTGTCAAATGTTATAGTTGCAACTACCCTAGGAGACATGTATGCAAAGTGTGGAAGCATAGACAAGACATGTGAATTGTTTGACATGACACCTCAAAGAGATGTCAGCTCATAGAATGCAATGATTGTAAGATATGCACAAAATGGATTTTTTAAAAAGGCTTTAGAAACTTTCAAACAAATGCAATTGGCACATTTAAAGCCAAATTCCATAACCTTTGCAAGCATCCTCCCTGCTTGTGCCAAATTAGGATCTTTGGAATAGGGTATGGACAACCATCAAAGAATAAAGGATATAGGAATTTCATCAAATGTTGTATTTGTAGTTGACCTTGTAGACATGTATGCAAAGTGTGGAAGTATAGACAAGGCATGTGAACTATTTGACATGACACCTCAAAGATATGCCATCTCATGGAATGAAATGATTGAAAGATATGTACAAAATAGATTTTTTGAAAAGGCTTTAGAAAATTTCAAGCAAATGCAATTGGCATGTGTAAAGCTAAATTCCATAACCTTTGCAAGTATCCTCCCTACCCGTGCCAAATTAGGATCTTTGGAATAGGGTATGGACAACCATCAAAGAATAAAGGATATATGAATTTTTTAGATGTTGTATTTGCAGCTACCCTTGTAGACATGTATGCAAAGTGTGGAATCATAGACAAGGCATGTGAACTGTTTGACATGAAACCTTAAAGAGATGCCATCTCATGGAATGCAATGATTGCAAGATATGCACAAAATGGATTTTTTGAAAAGGCTTTAAAGAAAATTTCAAGAAAATGTAATTGGCACATGTAAAGCCAAATTTTGTAACCTTTGCAAGCATCCTCCCTGTCTGTGCCAAATTAGGATTTTTGGAACAGGGTTTGGATAGCCATTAAATAATAATGAATATAGGAACTTTGTTAGATGTTGTATTCGCAACTGCCCTTGTAGACATGTATGCAAAGTGTGGAAGCATAGACAATGTATGTGAATTGTTTGACATGATTCCTCAAAGAAATTCTATCTCATGGAATGAAATGATTGCAAGATATGCACAAAATGGATGTTTTGATAAGGCTTTGGAAAATTTCAAGCAAATGCAATTGGCATGTGTAAAGCCAAATTCCATAACTTTTGCAAGCATCATCCCTACCTGTGCCAAATTAGGATCTTTGTAATAGGGTATGGACAACAATTAAAGAATAAAGGATATAGTAATTTTGTCAGATGTTGTATTTGTAGTTGCCCTTGTAGACATGTATGCAAAGTGTGGAAGCATAGACAATGCATGTGAACTATTTGACATGATGCCTCAAAGAAATACTATCTCATGGAATGCAATGATTGAAATACATGCATAAAATGGATTTTTTGGTAAGGCTTTAAAGAAAATTTAAAGCAAATGCAATTGGTGGGTATAAAACCAAATTCCACAACCTTAGATAACATCCTCCTTGCCTATGCCAAATGGGATCTTCGGAACAAGGCATGGACATCCATCAAAGCATAAAGGATATGGGGATTTTGTCAGATGTTGTAGTTGCAACTATCTTGGGAGACATGTATGCAAAGTCTTGAAGCATAGACAAGGCACATGAACTGTTTGACATGATGCCTCAAAGAAATGCAATCTCATGGAATGCAATGATTGAAAGATATGCACAAAATGTATCTTACAAGGATGTTGTCAACATATTTGAATTAATCAAACACTCTAGAACATATATTGAACTATAATTAAACATAATATCATTTCATGGAAAGATTGAAGAACACATACAAAATATCAAAACTTTTAAGCGTGATACATTATCTATCATGTAACCATAAATGATCATCATTTTATATATAATGTAAAATCTTATATATACATAATGTCATTAAAATAATATATAGTGTATATATCAAGCCATATAAGAATGTACAAATAAAGCCATATAGGTATATACAACAATATACATCAGTAACATATAAAAGTATGTTTACAAAGCCAAATAGGGATATGTAACAAAATATCCCAAAATCAAATTTCCTATGGATTGCTTTTGAATAATCGATGGCCCTTACTTAACCATGAAGATGGATAATCAGTCAATGACTCATCCTCTCTCATCCATCGACTAGACCTCCTTGATAGATATTTTTGAAGATCCACCTCTTAATACAATCAAACAATATCCACATTAATATAGAAAATATTTAAAATATATAACATGACATATGTAATCAATTACTTACCGCTATTTGGTGATCCCTCTTGATCACTTTTGTCTCTCTTCATCTATAGTTGGACGGGTTGGAGTTGTGACGTCTTGTGAGAAGCATGAAGAAACAAAATTGAGTAAACATGAATATATTTTATGTACATTAAATGATGTCAAGATAAAACAAGAAATACAAAATGACATTTACATGTTACTAGCTCATCCCTCGGTTAAAGGATTTGCAGATGAAATAGCTGTAGTAATGCCTATCTCCGCTGACTAACGAAGATGAGGAGTATCTACCATATTTGTCAACATTTGAAAATAGAGTTCAAGGTTATTTGACCAAAATAGATACATAACATTATTTAAATGCATAATGATTAGAAATGGTAAAATTTACCTCAATGAAACTACCTTTGCATGGGGACCAAAGAAATCCTTGTGATGGTGAAGCTCCAACATCCACGTGTTCATCATCAAATTGTCATTAAATAAGATTACCATTGATATATGACAAAAAGTTTACATGTACTATATTTATGATCTTGTGATAAATTACATACTTGTTGACTAGACCGCCTCTTATAACTCTGCACTGGATGGCTAACAGACACAGGATGAATACTTTGACCCTAGAATTTCATAGTGCAGACAGTTACATACATTAATTTTGATTTATAATATATATTCATATAATTAATTAGAGATTTCAAATACAAACATATTAAATTGTAGAACCTTCTAAAAAATTATCTAGGCATCAATACCAAATGTATCCTACAAGATCTCATCTGTGAGTACAATATCATCCAATAAGGATGTCTCCATCACCTATTGTTGCCCTTGTGTCACATGGTCTTGACACTCTGCAACATCATCTGGAATGTCTACATGGGGAGCGTCCTAGGTCCCATAATCGCACAAAGTCCCAGATGATCCACAAAGATGTGGGGACCGGGTGTGTGCAAGAAGTTGAGTCCACTTTTTGGCCAAAAAGTGGAAGTCTTTTCCCTAATTTTTAGAATTTGTCACATTTGACCTAAAAATTTGAAGCACTTAAAGGTGGAATCTTGAAAAAAGTCAGTAAATATGAAATGTAGTACTCGGAGTCTAGTTTCCAAATATGTAATTTTGTTTAATACCCATATGATACAAATTGATTTTTAATAGGTGTTTCTAAAAACCATTATTTAAAAGTCACTTTCTTTTACTATACCATGTGCATGTACGTCATCCATATTTTGACCTAAATAATCATATTTTTCTAAATCCTTTTGGGAAAAGATTTGTAACTCATTGAAGCACCTTTTCCGTATTTTTTTGTAATTTTTTATTGAAAATTTTTTTTGTTAATTTTTTATTGGCCATTTTTGGTGTTCTAAAAAATCGTCGTGTACGTCACGCATAAGATGACCTAATCTTATCATTTTTTGAATTTTTTTTTTCAAGCTGAAAAGAATTGTCTGAAGTATGTTTTTGTATAATTTTTTTTACAACATATTATTTTGATAAAAAGTTATTAAAATATTAAAAACCCCTGATAATTCAAGTTTATGGACCTATTTCATCATAAATTAATAGAAAAATAGAAAAATAACCCAATTGTAAAAAAAAATCTACACTGTCTCATCTATAATGGGTTTTAATTTCGTCAAAAAAATTTATAAAAAAGGCATTCATACATATGCCCAAAGTCACTATTTTGTTGTGACATTGACAGGACCTTCAACTTGCAAGTCAAACTAGGTCCAAAGCCAAAGGTCAGGTTCCCAAGCTTTTTTTTCGACACAAAACCCATAGCAAAAATTGGGTCAGAAATTTAAATTTTATGAAACGAGATCTCATTCTAGAAATGAGATCCCATTTAGAAATGGGATCCCATTTCATAAAAGGTTAATAGTTTAACCTTTTGTGAAATGGGATCCTGTTTTGAAAATGAGATCCCACTTTTGGCTCAGGATCCTGAAGCATAATGGGATCTCGTTTCATAAAAAGTGGGATTCCATTTTGGTTTACCCGATTTCAGGTTTTTTTCTAAGTCTAAAACTTCCACCTTAAGTGGACTCATCTTTGTGCATTTACCTAACCAACGATGCCTATTTCTCTCACCCTTATTAACTTGGGTAAGATCACTACCATATTGTGCCAAAGATTGGGTGAGAGAACTCAGAGAATGCAGTGTCTCCACCTCAACATTCTCCTTCAAAGTCGAAGGGAGTGAGATATGTTGTGGCCTCATGAGGGGCCTAGGTGGATGGTTCTAGCAACTATTTTCCCCCTGTCTATCTTGTATAGAGCCACCACCTCTACCTTAGAACTCCTGAATGTTGAAGTAATTAGGAATCTCATTAAGGACGAACTCACAATAGAGTTTGGTGCAGGAGCACCTTCTCTATGGTGGATCCAATCTTGGATCATCTGAATTCTATGCATGCCATGTTTTGTTTATGTTTTCAATAAGGCTTTTTAAGCCACATCATGTTGTAATAAGTATTTTATGTCAATTTGGTCACTAGACCTATGTAGACCATGTTTTGGTCAAGTTTGATGTAATAACACAATGAAAACATGTAGTTTTCTTGTGATAGGAGAAACCCAACAGCTAACTGACTTTCAAAATTAGTTTGTATGGTTGGGAGGGAGGCTAACTAATGTCTCAAGCCTTCTATAAGTGAAGTATGATGTAACTGGAAGACATGAATGAAGAATTGGAGTTTTGGGTGTGTTGAAACACTATTTTTTCTGAGTAATTCGTTGTAACAGTCATTCTGTATAGCTTGTACGGATAGTTGATTGCCTGAAACTAATTGGAGATGTTGATGCATTGAGGTAGCTTTCATTTGGAACTAGTCTGGTGTCTTGAAGTGTTGTAGGTTGTAAGATATTGTTCTTTTTGCAAAGACTGGTTAGAAAACCTAGAAACTAGGGTTTTGTGAATAGATGGACTGTTATTCCTCTGTCCACTGAAAGCAAGATTCTCATTTTCAGTGTGATGGAGGAATACAGTGTAAATTTTTTGTTTTCTGTGGTTTTGGGTCAAACACCCAAGGATCCAAGGAGTTTGGCATGAGTTTGACTAGGCATCTCTATGTGACTAGTCATTAAAATGATAGAATAAGTGTTGTTATGCGAGAACAGCTGGAGGAGTAACCAAATTGATGGGTGATCAAGTGTTTACAGAGGATTATAGACCCCCTTCCATTCTATTGAGTTTTTGTTCCTGTATACTTGTTTAGCATCTGCGTAGTTATAGAGTCCCTAAAGTTGTCATCAGCGTAACACGACCCTCGGGGAAGCTTTTGGAAGTTACACCGATAAATGATGTTGGACTGATAGGAGGTGCATCGGTGCAGAACGGCTTTAGTATCACCGAAGATAACATACATCGGCATATCGGGAGAACAAACAAGGAGCTCACCGATGAAGGAAGTCTCAGTGAAGTGTTGGGGGATAGTCGAGCGATGTGAGTGTATCGGCACATCGGCTAATGTTCACAAATGGTCACCAATGATCAAAGTCTTGCTGACAAGGTCATAACTAACCATCACAGTTAAGGCAAGTGGGAACTTAACCACCATCGGGGTATCGACAGGAGGTTAGAAGACACCGCCAATAGAAGAAGTCTCTCTGAAGACAAAGTGGAGTTGGGCTGTCGGGGAGAGTTGAGAGATCGGACAGAGAAGTTGCAAGATCATTGACGGGGTTATGTTTGGCCGATAAGAGTAGATCACTGAGACATAAGTCACTCTCTCACTGAATAGTTTGTTGATCAGTTGAATTCTTCCACTATGTGCTCTGCATCATATTGGTATCAAAGCCAATATTTGAATTGGAGCAGTGTATGTCAAACGAGGAGATATAAACTGAGGCTAGCACAATGGCTCCCAAGTCTATGAGCAAAGAAGCCATCCAGAAGATGGTAGAGGAGATTCTTGAAGCAAGGTTGAAAGAAGAGAGGCCCAAGGGTACGATTAAAGAGGATGGAAGTGCTTCTAATGTAGAAGAAGAAGAAGAGGCAGAGGAGAGCCCTCAAGAACAAGATATGTCTGCAGGACCAAAAGGCATTCTTGAATACACTCAAAGGTGCTCAGGGAGATAGTGGCGATCCAAAGATGGATGTTCCTACATTCAATGGGAAACTAGATGGAGATGTCCTCATGGATTGGATTGAAGCCATGTGCAACTATTTTGACTTCAAGGAGTATAGTGACAGCAAGAAAGTCAAGTTTGCTAAGACAAGATTGAGAGGTTCTACCCTAGTTTGGTGGAACTATATACAAGGTGAAAGAGAGAAAGTTGGAAAGAACCCTATCACCAAATGGAGTAGAATGGTGGCCATGCTAAGATACAAGTTCATGCCATCTGATTATGAGTTACAGACCATTAGGAAGTTTAATCATCTCAGACAAAAGGATATGGATGTGGCTACATATACTGAAGAATTTCATAGATCGAGCATGAGAGTCCATCACCAGGAGGAGGAGAAAGAGATGGTGGCCAGATATCTCGATGGCTTGAGGTATAATATACAAGATGAATTCAGTATGGTGGTTCCTAAAATAGTGGATGAGTGTTTTCAATTAGCCTCTAGGGTAGAGAAGTTGAAAAGAAAGAGTGCTCAAAACACTAGAGGAAGAGGTGGCAGAAATAATTGGGGAAGAGGCAATTTTGGTAGAGGACAGTCAAGTAGAAATGAAAACCCAAGTCAAAAAGAGTCTCATTCTGATGTAGACCATAGAGGTGGTGGTTTTAGAGGATGGAGAAGACCAAATGGCAGAGGTAGAAGTGGTGGTACAGGAAGAGGACCTAGAGTTTTCACTGGTAGATGCTATGACTGCAATCATGTAGGCCATATTATGAGCAAATGCCCTGAGAAGGCAAGTAGTTCCCATGATGGTGGAAGAAGGAATCAGTTGTTGAAAGATGATGATTGCCAAAGTGTGAATTCACCCATAGGTAGTGCAGTCCTTGAAGGAGAGAACATGATGGTCAAGAGGACCTTGTTGAAGATGCCATTGAAACAAGAGCCCCCATAAAGGAAGACTCTCTTCAAAACCCAAGGTATAGCATATGGTAAACTTTGTAAAATCATTGTTGATTTATGTTCTACTGAGAATGTAGTGTCTACTGAAATGGTAGAGAAGTTTAAGTTGAAAAGACTACCCCATGTTAGTCCTCATAAGATCTCTTGGTTGAATAAGAATCAAAATTACATGGTAGAAGAACAAACTTGGGTTGAGTTTGAGATAGGTGATTATAAGGGCAAGGTACTATGTGAGATTATTCCTATGGATGCTTGTCACCTTCTTCTTGGACGTCCATGGGAGTATGATGTGAAGGCACAACATGATGGTGAGAAGAACACATACCTCATCACCAAGAATGGAAGGAAGTTTAGGATGGATCCTATGCCAGAGCATATTAGAGAGAAGAGTAATGACACCCATGTCATGATGGTTAGTGGCAAAGAGTTCTTACACCTCATGAAGGAGAAGGATACCCAAGGGTATGCCTTGGTAATGAAGCCTAAAGATGAATTAGGTCAGCAAGACAAAAAGCAAAAAGAGATTCCACTAGAAGTGCAGCAATTGTTGGATAAGTACCAAGATCTTGTGGTAGAGGATACTCCTAACTCCTTACCACCCATGAGAGATATAAGTCATCAAATTGACTTGATCCCAGGTGCCACATTGCCCAATAAGTCTGCCTATAAATTGACACCACACTAGAATGAAGAGGTGAGTAGACAAATTCAAGAACTCTTAGAGAAAGGAGTGATCAGAAAGAGTCTTAGTCCATGTGCAATCCCTAGTGTACTTGCTCCAAAAAAAGATGGGAAGTGGAGACTATGTACGGATTCAAGGGCTATAAATAAGATCACAATAAGGTACAGATTCCCTATGCCAAGGATTGAGGATCTTTTGGACTATCTTGGAGGGTCATGTTATTATTCAAAGATTGATTTGAAATCTGGTTATCATCAAATTAGAATTAGGCAGGGAGATGAATGGAAGACTGCCTTCAAGACAAATGAAGGTCTCTATGAGTGGTTTGTCATGCCATTTGGCCTTAGCAATGCCCCAAGCACATTCATGTGTTTGATGAATGAGGTACTTGCTGAATTCATTGGCAAATTTATAATTGTTTATCTTGATGACATACTTGTTTTCAGCAGGACAAAAGAAGAACATGTGAAGCATCTTGGACAAGTGATGAAGAAGTTGCATGAGAATAAGTTGATGATCAACTTGGATAAGTGTGAGTTCATGAAAAATGAACTTGTGTACCTAGGTTTTATGATTTCTAATGGTTGTTTGAAGATGGACCCCACAAAGGTTGAGGCCATTCTCAATTGGCCTACTCCTAGGATAGTGGGAGATGTTAGAAGCTTCCATGGCTTGGCAACATTTTATAGGAAGTTCATTAGAGGATTTAGTCACATAAGTGCTCCCATTCTTAACACCATCAAGGGTGGAATAAAGTGCAAATTTCAATGGACAAAGCAAGCAGATGATAGCTTTGAATTGTTAAAGAAGAAAGTGGTTGAATTACCTACATTGGTACTCCCTGATTTTGACAAAGTTTTTGTAGCGGAATGTGATGCAAGTCAGCAAGCAATAGGTGTTGTTCTTAGACAAGATGGACATCCAGTGGCCTTTTTTTTAGAGAAGTTGAATGAGGCTAAACAAAGCTACTCTACCTATGACCTAGAGCTTTATGCAATGGTGCAATCTCTCAAAAAGTGGAGACACTATTTTCTGCCCAAAGAGTTCATTGTTTTTACTGATAACCATGCTCTTAGCTTCCTAAATAGTCAAGAAAAGTTGAATCATAGGCATGTTAAGTGGATGGAACAATTGCAGGCCTATACCTTCACTATTAAGTATAAAAAGGGTGTTGCCAACAAAGTGGCTGATGCTTTAAGTAGAAGGATGCTTGTCATACATGAAGTACAGATGGAAAGCATGGGGATAGATTGTTTGAAGGAGTTATACAAGGGGGATGCAGATTTTAAAGCTGCTTATGAACTTTGTGCTAGTTTGGCTAACACTTTTCATGGTGAATATTTAGATTTTGTGTTGCAAAAAGGTCTCTTATTCAAAGGCAGTTTGCTATGTGTTCCTAAGTGTTTAATGAGGGATAACATCATCAAAGAGAAGCACAATGGAACCTTAGGAGGACACTTTGGGTTGGACAAGACTTTGGAACAAGTCACTAAATTCTACTATTGGCCAAAAGTACAATCAAATTTAAGGAGATATGTTGCAAGTTGTACCATATGTCAAAAGGCCAAAGGTATGTCTTCTAATGTTGGTTTGTACCAACCCCTTCCTATTCCCAATAGGCCTTGGGAGAGCATTAGTATGGATTTTGTACTTTGTCTTCCTAAGACAGCAAGGGGTGTGGATAGTGTTTTTGTCATTGTGGACAGATTTAGTAAGATGGCTCATTTTGTGCCATGCAAATGCACAAATGATGCATCTCACATTATTGGTCTCTTTTTCAGATAAGTGGTTAGAATCCATAGTTTTCCCCTTTCAATTGTCACTGATAGAGACTCCAAGTTTGTTGGTCATTTTTGGAGGACCTTATGGAGAAAATTAGGAACACAATTGTCTTTCTCATCAACCTACCATCCCCAAACTGATGGTCAGACTGAGGTTGTTAATAGGTCCCTAGGAAACCTTCTAAGATGCCTTACCAAGCAACATGGGTTGGCATGGGACTTGGTTATCAGTCAAGCTGAGTATGCTTACAATGATTCAGTAAATAGAAGCACTGGGAAGAGTCCATTTGAAATTGTTTATGGTCTCCATCCAAGAGGACCACTTAAACTCAAAGACCTACAAGGTTGGGTTAAGAGGAGTGCTCTAGGAGAAGATTTTTCTGCCACCATGAAGGTAGTTCATGATCAAGTCAAAGTTCAGTTGGAAAAGACAGTCTCCAAATACAAGGATAGGGAAAATCTCAAACGAAGAGACGTGCAATTCAAGGTGGGAGATTTGGTGATGGCCTATCTAAGGAAGGAAAGGCTACCTAAAGGACAGTCAACCAAGCTTCTGATGAAGAAAATAGGACCATGCAAGGTAGTGCATAAGTTTGGTCCAAATGCTTATGAAATAGAATTGCCATCCAGTCTTGGTATTTCTCCCATATTCAATGTTTTAGACCTTTTTCCATTCGGACCTCCATTGAATGCTAAAAATGGATCAGATGTTGTGATTGAAGATGAAGATTGGGTCAGAGATCTACCTCCAAGTAAGCCTTTATAATTGGAATGCATCTTAGATTCCAAAGTTTTCAAAAAGACAAGGAAGGGTGTGTACAAAGAGTACTTGGTCAAGTGGCAGGATCTTCCTGATTTAGAGGCTACATGGATGAGTGAGGCAGACATTTTGAAGCATGGGAAGACACTTCAACAGTTGGCAACTCAAGGGACTTGAGTTTTTCTTGCAGGGGGAGTATGGTGCAGGAGCACCTTCTCTATGGCGGATCCAATCTTGGATCATCTGAATTCTATGCATGCCATGTTTTGTTTATGTTTTTAATAAGGCTTTTTAAGCCCCATCATGTTTGTAATAAGGATTTTATGTCAATTTGGTCACTAGACCTATGTAGACCATGTTTTGGTCAAGTTTGATGTAATAACACAATGAAAACATGTAGTTTTCTTGTGATAGGAGAAACCCAATGGCTAACTGACTTTCAAAATTAGTTTGTACAGTTGGGAGGGAGGCTAACTAATGTCTCAAACCTTCTATAGGTGAAGTATGATGTAACTGGAAGACATGAATGAAGAATTAGAGTTTTGGGTGTGTTGAAACACTATATTTTTTGAGTAATTCGCTGTAACAGTCATTCTATATGGCTTGTATGGATAGTTGATTGCTTGAAACTAATTGGAGATGTTGATGCATTGAGGTAGTTTTCATTTGGAAGTAGTCTGGTGTCTTGAAGTGTTGTAGGTTGTAAGATATTGTTCTTTTTGCAAAGACTGGTTAGAAAACCTAGAAACTAGGGTTTTGTGAATAGATGGACTATTATTCCTCTGTCCACTGAAAGCAAGATTCTCATTTTCAGTGTGATGGAGGAATACATTGTAAATTTTGTGTTTTTTGTGGTTTTGGGTCAAACACCCAAGGATCCAAGGAGTTTGGCATGAGTTTGACTAGGCATCTCTATGTGACTGGTCATTGAAATGATAGAATAAGTGTTGTTATGCAAGAACAGTTGGAGAAGTGACCAAATTGATGGGTGATCAAGTTTTGTATAGGATTATAGACCCCCTTCCATTCTGTTGAGTTTTTGTTCTTGTATACTTGTTTAGTGTCTGCGTATTTGCAGAGTCCCTAAAGTTGTCATCAGCGTAACACGACCCTCAGGGAAGCTTTTGGAAGTTACACTGATAAACGGTGTTGGACTGATATGAGGTGCATCGGTGAAGAACAGATTTAGTCTCACCGAAGATAACATACATCGGCATATCAGGAGAACAAACAAGGAGCTCGCTGATGAAGGAAGTCTCACTGAAGTGTCAGGGGATAGTCGAGTGATGTCGAGTGTATCAGCACATCGGCCAATGCTCACAAATGGTCTCCGATGATCAAAGTCTTGCCGACAAGGTCATAACTAACCGTCATGGTTAAGGCAAGTGGGAACTTAACTGCCATTGGGGTATCGGCAAGAGGTTAGAAGACGCCGCTGATAGAAGAAGTCTCTCCAAAGACAAAGTGGAGTTGGGCTATCGGGGAGAGTTGAGAGATCTGACAGAGAAGTTGCAAGGTGGCCAACAGGGTTATGTTTGACTGATAGGAGTAGATTGCTGAGACATAAGTCACTCTCTCACCGATTAGTTTGTTGATCAGTTGAATGCTTCCATTGTGCACTTTTTGCATCAGAGTCTCCTCAAAAATATTGTGGAACCTCATTATTATTACAGGGAAGGTCATAAAAAACCATAAACCATCTATCCCAAAAGTTTTGGTTAATATCATTGTGCACACACCAATGAATTGGGAATCATTTGCAACTCCCATGTAGTGGTTGATTAGTTTTAGGATTGATAAAAAGTGTACATAATTCAAATTTCAAATTTTTTAATCTTTAACTTGTTTGTAAGATAATTTGTCAGCATAGAATCATTGTTGTCTCTCCCTATAGTCCTTCCATTCAATGATTTGGTTTGTCACCGAGTCAATATTAGAAATAATGACCTCTAATGAACTGGCAAGGGCTCCCCTATGATCAGTACTTGTTGTTTGCACAGATATAAATTTTATTGAAAAGATTTGAAATTATTCGAAAACCCTAAAATCAATATTAAGTGCAACAGAAACGGATTAAGATAAAATTATAGAAACTACATAAAAATAAATGTTACCGAATTAGTTTAAATGTGATTGCTCAAGATTTTTGCATAACTCCAATGTCAATTTTGCTGGGGGAGTAAATGAAAATGAATTTGATTTTTATAAGGTTTGATTTGAAGTGGTTCGGGTAGTTAAACAATAAAAGGTGGTTAGGGTAAAGGTAGGTATTTTACGGGTTTTGGTTTATTGAAAAGGTTTTAGGTAAAGTAAATAATAAATTAAATTTCTTAAATTTATTTTATTATCTACAAGATGGAATACAAGAATTTAATTAATTAAAATTAATTAAATCTCATATGGGGTGAGGATTAGGATAATCAAGGAATAATTAAGGATAAATAGGGAAATAAGGATAAACTAGGAAATTGGTCAATTTTAGACATCTACATTTTGTCCCTCTTTCAGACGATGTTGCGAAGCAATGTCGTTTCAAAGAAGATTAAAACATAGGTTTTTGAATTCAGATTTTGGGTTGGATTGGATTGGATTAGATGGATGGGATCATATGGGGTTCATAAAAATGAAGGATTGGTAGAATAATGCCCCCTCAAGAGGCTATGCAGGGACGAAGGAGATGGATAGGTTCTTGAAAAAGGAAATGAAGGGAAGGAGGATGGTGTTATGCTAATGAAACTTTGAGCAACCTGATGTTTGATATAGCACCTGACATTATGTACCAAGGTATAAAGACCAGGGTAACGATGTGTCAAATGCAAAAAGGAGTAAAGTCGCAAGCAAGCATATGCCTAATGATACCATGATATGAAAGACCATGATGACGGTGTGGCAGGTATGTTGCAAGGACCAATAACAGACACAAAACAACAATGAGTCAACACACGCAAACAAAACAATCAAAGCATGCATACAAAATGTTGCCCCTAGATAGAAAAGCAAAAGAAGAACCAAAAGACTTAATCAAGATAGAAGTAATAAAGATAGTAAGATCTCAAGCCAAAGATTAACACAATAACCGGGTAAGTGCATATTGTGTGAACGATATATCCCTGGATAAGATAAGGTAAATAATGGATGGTTTGGCCTGGGAGATCTACAACTTAGTTACTTCAATCAAGATCAAATCGCTAGGTGTTGAGTTGCGCAATTTTGTCGAAGAGTGTCAAAGTGTTTTTTGAGATATGGCTTGGAATATGCAAGTCCATAAAAAATTGGTTTGTGTTTATTTTGTTTGATTTTTGTATTTTTATGATTTGAATGATTTGATGGAGGGGAAGGATGTGGATGAGGTGCTGAAAACTTTATTATGGGATTGCATGAGATTGGAAATATAGACAAACTCAAGAGTTGATTATGAGGAACCCAAAGGTACCAAGACACATAAACCTACACAAGTGGACAAAAGAATACTAGAATGAGAGCAGGTGAAGGTATGGGAAAAGACTAATGGAAAGGACGGTGATAACAGAGCGTAGAATAGATGGCAAGACAATGCAGTATGACCAGATAACACTAAGTAGATATGTATGGCAAGATATGGATGGGGACTGAAGGGAGGACAGATTTTATTATGGATGGGAGATGGATGATGGAGTGATGGGTGATGTGAAAAAGTTACCTAAAGGATGGTGGAGACAACTTGAATTCTACACATGGCGCCTGCGAATAGGTTTTCACCATGGTACTTATCAAGGGCACCACCGAAGTGGTTTTCACCAAGGGACGTTATTTTGATATTTTTTATTTTTCTAAGGAATTTATTAGATTCCCCAAAGTAGGCATCAAAGTGTAGTTCAATAGTGTAACCAATCTTGTGATCTTCAATTGGTAGATGAGTACGAAGTCCCAGAAATTCACTAATAGCCTCATCATTTTCAAAGACATCAAGGACAGGAGATCCTTGTTGGTCCCAGTCAATGAGATCTGGATAAACAAGGGATAATGAATGAGATGAAGTGGATGGGGTGGATGAAGAAGATGGTTGATCAAAGGAATAAGTGATGGTATAGATGGCATTATCCTCAAAGACATCGATGACCGCTCCAAAAGGATCTATAAAAGTGTCTCGATTAAATGACTCAACTACAGGAAAAGCTTGCACCACTTCATCTAAGATAAACTCAACATCAAGTGACTCACGCTTAGTGGATCCAAACCCTAGCCAAGCATGCTTAGGTCGACGATGAAACTCTAAAGGCTCTAAGATTCCTTGTTGTTGTTGGCCAAGCCGACCTTTTGTATAGCCCAACTTTTTAATGATGGGATAACCTCTGTGATATATACTCAATGGTAATTGTCTTTATTCATCTTCTTCGCTATAGAGCCATTTAGAGATGTCATCTTCAATGGTTTCTTGACTCATTTGCCCCTAATATTTGAAATGTTTCAATTACGAATGAGTAATCAAGACATGATTAATCTGATGAGGTCGCCCATATCTCTTAGGTGAAAGAGGAAGTTTGTTGATATGAAATAGAGTGTACTCCCCCATGCCTCTATCACTGATCTTAGCCGTGAACTCCGGTCGGGAAGTGGGTGGTGTGGATGATGAAGATGGGGTGAGGGTGGATGGGTCAATGTATTTGGATGATGGTTGGGCAACTTCATTAGTTGGGAAATAATTTTGATGTCGATAGGGGCCTTCAAATCGTCTACAGTATTGAAATGGGTGAGGGTCTTCTTGTATGGTAATCTCATGATCATTAAATGGGAATTTTATGCATTGGTGGTATGTGGAAGGTACGGCTCTCATGGCATGAATCCATGGATGCCCTAGGAGAATGTTGTAGGGGAGATTAAGATCTAAGACCTAACATGTAGTTTCCATTGTAATAGGGCCAACCTTGATTGGGAGTCTAATTATGCCTGCCGATTTTCTTTCTCTGTCATCATAAGCTCTGATCATAATTTGATATTTCTCGTCAATGTTCTCATCAGAGTATCCCAGTTGTTTTATTAATTTGAGGGTACATAAATTCAAAGTTGATCCACCATCTATCAGGACCTATTTCAAGATATGTCAGTTAATAATAACTTCTAGATGAAGGGCTTAGTTATGGAAGTGTTCTAAAGAGGAGTTTTCTGGCTTTGTGAAGATGAGGCAAGGAGTGGATGTAAAAGCCCCCACTATAGCTTAGAACTAATCTACGTCAATATCAACTGGTACTTGAGATTCTACAAGGGATTTATCCAAGATTTGTTTGTGTTGAGGAGACATTCTTAAAAGTTCTAGGATTGAGATCCGGTTAGGTGTCTTTTACAATTGATCCAGGATATTATATCTAGGAACATTATGGGATGAAATAGGAGATCTGGTGGGATTATGGGATGAAATACCTGAGGTCTTGTGGGATTAAACAGAGAAGGATTTCCCTGAATAGTGATACAGCCTCTTCATGTAGTGATATCACACTAGAGTGCTTTACCTCTAATAGTTATAACATTGACATGAGGATACGAAGCTTTAATACAGCTAACTAAGCTATGGTTGCTATAGTCATAAGGAACTTCATGGTGTGATGTGTTATCGACATTATTGGCTCTATTATTTTTTTGCCCATGTGGAGGAAATGGTTCTTGGTAGGCTTTGAGCTTCTCATTGGGAGACTCATGAGGTATTTGATCTATGTTTATCTCTCCTTGATCAATTAGATCTTGGACATAATGCTTCAGTCTCATGCATGAAATAGTGGTATGTCCATTGACATGATGGCACTCACACTATTGATCTTTTCAGAACCAATGGGGTTTTGGTCAACTGTCATCATAAGGTTTACCAATTTTAGGAAGTTCAATCTTGTTTTCTTGTTTAAGTTTCCGAAATATTGATTCAAGAGGTTCTACTAAGTCTGAAAATTTGCTTGGTGGTCTCAGTCCTGGAAGGGTAAATTTCTTCTATATATGTGGTGAATGATCTCGAGGTGTATTATGAGTTGAAGAAGAATTGAGGACAAATGGTTTGTTTTGTACATTTTGAACATGTTTTGTATCAGTGATTCCATCATTCACAATGTTCTTGTTTTGATTCCAGTATCGGGATTTATCATTGTTGTGGTTACTGGAATCATGATAGTGATTGTCTTTGTAAATTTTAATGAGACCTTTGTTGATAAGAGCTGTTTCGATCATCTTTCCTTTTGTCATGATTTCCTCAAATGAATTAGAGCATTGCACTTGTAAGTGAAAAACTAGCTCTTGATTAAGATTTTGGACAAAAATTGGAATCAGTTGTTTCTTGAGAATATGGCAAGGAAGTCAACTAACAATATGCCTCCATATTTGTAGGAAAGAAGCAAGGGTTTCCCCTCCTTTTTGTTTAGTGTTATAAAGGTCTTACATGGAGGTGTCTTGTTCAATGTTGTAGGCAAAATTCTTGACAAATTCTTCTGCTAGTTGTTCAAATGTTTTGATGTCTCCTGGGAGACGTGAGAACCATTGAAGGGCTGGCCTAGCCAAACTTTTAGGAAAAAGTCTCATTAAGTATGTAGGTTCGTGTCAAAATTCCATGCATGTGATACATAATTCATGAATATGATTTAGAGGGTCACCTTTTCCTTTGTATTCGTCAAATTTTGGTATTTCATGATTTTCAGGAAAAGGTACCATGATTAAAGATTTGTCAAATGGATCAGGGTATAGTTCTTCAAATGAGTATTTATTTTGTCGGGCACCAATCCGATTATCGATGATTCATTCGATTTCATCTTGAATGGGTGGAGTGGTGATTGATTTATTGTGTAATTGTGTTTGAGGTGATGTTTGTGGGTAATTTTGATGTTGTGACGATGATTGGGATTGTTGGGCTGATTAGAGTCTCAAATTTTGTTGTAGTGATTGGGCAAGTTGTTGTGATTGTGTGAGTTGTTGGGATTGGGCGAGCTATTGGTGTGATTGGGCAAGTTGTTGTTGTAGCTAAAAGATTTGGGGATCAACGGGTTTTGAGGATGAGACATTGGTAGGGTTATAATTTCGTGAGGTTGAGGGTATGGAAGTAGATACCTGTGTTGGTTGAGTGTTGATGTGATGGATGTGGATAGAAGAAGTTTGAGGTATGGAAACATGAGTTGTATTGGGGATTAATCGAGATGAGGGAATGTTAGAGGTTTTTGGTATAGAAGATATAGGGACAAATTGTGAGATTCCTAATGGTGAAATGGAAGGGGTTGCAAGAGATGACCCTAATGAAGGAAATGATAAAGATGTAAGTGATGATTGAATGGGTTGAGTCGCAAGGATAGATTGTGAGATTCCTAATGGTGGAATTGATGGGGGTGTAAGTGATGACCCTAATGAAGGAAATGATGAAGGTGTAAGTGATGACTGAATGGGTTGGATCACGAGAGGAGAATAATCTGGAGGCATCCCCAACATGTAAGTATGTGAGGAGATAGATTGGGATATGTTCGACATAGGTGTTGAAAGTGGTTGATGGGAAGAGAGGGGTTGGATTGTAGGAATAGAGGTATCTTGTGGTATCCCCAAGGTGAAATTTTGTGGTGATGCGATAGACGAGATAGATTGGGACACATTTGTCATAGGTGTTGAAAATGATTGATGGAGAGAGGAATTAGTTTGAGCTTTGGCCTTAGCTTTTTCTTCTTTTCTTCGTGCTTTTTCTCTCTCATAAATATCATCAGGGACTCTAGCTCCACAATCATAAAGATATTGCATATAATAATCAGGATCATGATCCATGGAGAGATGAACAAGTTGTAATGTTTTAGGACCTTATTGGAGTTGAAGTGCAATTGGATTCATTTCAGTATAGACATATGTGGATTTTAGAGTTTTGGGAGTAACTGGTTGGTCTAATACATCATCTCAAATGTCTACATAAGTTGAAAGGTCTCCAAGTGGATCATTATGAAAATATGATGATGAACTAGGATTTTTCCAAGAGGGATTGATTTTCTCATGGATGGGCTCTTCTTTGAGGAATCCTAAGGATTGTGGTTGCCATTTTTGAGGAGTGAACTCCATATTGTTTTTCTTGGCTTGGGCACGGGTAGTAACCATGAAAATAGAGGACAATTTGGAATGGTAAAAAGTTCTTAGATGGATATATATGGATGATATGAAAGACTCCAAAAGTGGGGATAAATGATATGGATCAGATTGAGATATGGATTGTTTGATTTAGGATAAAATAGAGTCAAAATGATGATTCAAAGAGACCAGATGGTAGGATTGGATACGGATAAAGGGCTCCTTTAAAACACTCAAGGTTATGATATACCTAAGGAAGAAAGGAGGTTAAAATGCCACCTCTACTCAAGGTAAAGTCAGGGCTTATTGAGTAGAAAAGATAAGATGGCAAGGATACACTAACTTAAGAATGGTCAGGGCCTCTTAAGCAAATGGATCGGTATAGGATTGATTAAAAAAAGGTCTGTCTCTTGATGACTCGAATGTTGATATATGATCAATAGGATAATGGGAGTCCACTGTTGGAAAGAGGTTTTGGGAATGGATATGGATGAATGATCAATCGAAAGAGCTTCTTATGATTCAAAGTATCAAGGTTCCACTTGAGATGTGACATGAGGATAAAAGGTTCCCGATTCTAAAAGCCAAGTTAATGATGATGATTTGGAATGAATGGATGGAAAGAATGTCTAAGGGTGATGATCAGGCAAGCACACACATCAGACACATGACAATTTGATTGGTTATTTTTTATGACACCTTGATGTTTTGCAAACACTTGTAAACATGTACAATCCTAGACTAGGAAAGGACAATATTTGTTGAATCCCCTAGCTATGCTTATTCAAAGTGGATAGCTCCAAGATCTTGGTAGCACCAACTCCTCTCCATGGAACTCACTTCTCATGCATACCAAATTCTAGGTTTCCCAAGGCTCGTCCCCCCACCAAACCTTAGGATTGTCCCTGCTATCTCGGCTAAAAACCACAAGAATTGGGGCGGCTTCAAAGGTTACCCTTCTACGTCAACAAATAGAGGGTTTTTGGCCACTATACAAAAGGGTTCTAGTGAATATCTAGAGGACCGGCACCTTACGAGTGTCCAGCAAGCCACTAAAGGCTTTGAATAACCCTACTAGGAGTTTTAATATACACAAAGGTACACCTCCTTTCAAGCTAGCACTATACGGTAAGCGCTAATACTAGTTAGACTTGGCTTTCGCCTTATCCTCAATTTATATAGTGGACCAGATGAAAGTACCGCTTGGGGTCACAAATGAGTTCTCCTTGCAGATGTGTCTCAAGAGCAGGCCCACTGTAAGGATAACAAAAGCAAGGAAATACGTGTTTTTTATCTCCCAGATCGCACGAAACGTAAGGAGAGAGCATACACAATGCCTTTGCCTCACACTCGCATGGGGTTCATTTTAATTCCAAATCCAAATGTGTGGGTGGTTATACAAAATGTCAAAGGAATGCTTTTGATTCTCAAGATTGTCAAATGGCGCAAGAGAAGAGCATATGCATTTAATGAGAAAATTGCAAGCCACAAGACATCGCAAACACTTGTTAATTTTAACCCTTGCTTATGATGTGATCTAATCTATGAGAAAAAAAAGACACAATGTTTCAAGATTAGATTCTCTGGCAGTCGATCCTGCAACACACTGATTAGTAGTTTGAAAAATTTGTCTTTGACAGGCGTAAAGTTGCAATGAAAAAATTAGAACAAGACAAACGACCCTGTAAAAACCCACAAAATGTTAAATGTGTTGTGAGAGGAAAATGTTTGATGATTGAAAATGAAAGACCAAATTTCAAATGATTATACTAGAAAATCATATATGAATTTGATAAAATGGATTGTTCCACGATGTAGTTCTTCGAATCACCTTTTTGACGCCCAAAACATTTGAAACCATAGTGATTGCTATCAACCAGAGATATATCCAGAAATGCTCCAAATCCTGCAAGATTTCAAACTAAAACACTTGCAAGCAAATGATCAAAGGGGTATTTTCATGTCTAGATTTTGCCCCTCTTTGAGACGATGATGCGAAGCAATGTCATTTCAAAGAAGATTAAAACATAGCTTGGAATGGATTTTGAGTAGGCTGAGGCTCACATGGGGCTCATAAAAATGAAGGATTGGATAGATGATGCCCCCTCAAGAGGCTATGCAAGGATGAAGAAATAGGAAATAAATGAAAGGAGGTGGAGTTATGCTAATTAAACTATGATCAACCTGTTGTTTGATATAGCACCTGACATTATGCACCAAGGTAGAAAGACCAAGGTGATGATGTGTCCTATGCCCCAGCGTAATACAACCTTGTCTAATGTATGAGGAAGTAAACTTAGAGCTTGAAAATCCTAATGCACAAAAGGTATGATATGACCTTAACTGCAAAGGAGAATGCAAAAAGCTATTCCATCAAACACAAGATATAAATATTAGCTGGAATGATATCGATGTGATTCAAATGCAAAATGAAATGATGACACACCACAAAGTAAGGAAGCATGCACAAATAATTCAAAAACAAACAAGGTATTGCTCCTGTCAAGCTAAAAACTAATGATCGATTGGATTGATTGATGTCGATAATGATTGATTGATGATTGATAGAATTGTTGATGTGGGAATGATTTATCCTGAGAACAACGCGAGGATTGTGTTGTTGGTATGGGAATGATTTATCTCGAGAACAACACTAGGATTGTGTTGTTGATATGAGAACGATTTATCTCAAGAACAACACTAGGATTGGGAACGATGTATCCCATTGATGATGATGATTGATCGATTAGGTTCACAACTAGGCTAGGAACCAAGACCATGGATGCAATTGGATAATTTGACTTGATTGATTGACTTGATTGGTATGGAGTAAGGATTACTTGTACATGGATATTTCTTGGATTGACTTGATTTGATGATTTGGAGGAAATGATTGATTGGAAGGATCAATTGGGTGATGATTTGAGTTGAATGAATTGAAGAATTGATGTGATCGGATTGAATGTGGATTGATTTTGTGTTGGATATTTGGTTTTTTTGTATTTTCAAATGTTATAATTTTTTTTGAATTTTTAAATGTTTTAATTTTTTTGGATTTTTAGCATGGGATTGTGTGTGGAGAGCTCTCGGATAGATACCAATGACAAGGAAAAACCAAACCAAAAGGTAAGGAGTATGATAGGATGTGGATGAGCAATAATGGATCGGATAGGTAAAAGGATTAGATGGATGGATAAGAGGATGGGTAATAGGACAAAGGTAGGCGTAAAAAGATTGGCAATGGGATATATGTAGGATTGGATGGATGGATACAAGGATTGGTGATAGGATAAAGGTAGGTGTCTAGATGGATAATGTATGGGAGATATATGATAGATGGATGGAGGGAGTCTAGGATGTGATCTTCAAGGACTACGTCGCATAGGAATAACCTGCCCCCACTCTAGATATTATGCCGTAGGATTTAACAAGGTGATTCTGATTAGAATGCATGATAGGGATAATGGATGGAAGGGATGAATGGACTAAGGATGTAGATGGATGTATGGAGGATATTTTTAGAAATAGATGGATGGAATTGGGAGTATGACAAGAGGTGTCTAAAAGCATTTTTCAACATTTTGCCCCTACTCTTATCAAGATCAAAAGGAGGAAGGGAAAATAGATGCATAGTGCAATGAGGAAGGTATGATAGATATGATGGATAAGATAGGATGGAAAATTGTAAGATGGGAAAAATGTGATGGGATAGATAGGATGGGATAGATTAGACAACATGTCCCTAGGTGTAAAGCACATAGATAATCATCTATGCATGACCCCTGTTTGCCAGGGTTTCATCATGGTACTTATCCAAGGTGCCTATTTACCAGGTTTTCACCATTGGATGAAATGATTTCTCTTTACTATTTTGATTTTTTTTTTTTTTGTAACTGAATACTCTGAGTCAGGTATAGAACCATTTGAGATGGGCTATGTTGATAGGCTCTTCCAAAGGTTGACCTTCTGGAGTGAAAAGTTTGTAAGCTCCTGATCCATAGCTCTTGGTTATGACAAAAGGTCCCAACCAGTTAGGTTCAAACTTTCCTTTATTTGTACGATCAGCCAGATTTCTTTGATTTTCGAGTAGAATAAGATCTCCAAGCTCAAATTTACGAGGCTTCATTTTCTTGTTGTAACCTCGGTGTAGGCAATTTTGACAAGCTTTCATATGGTTAAGAGCTGTAAGTCACTTCTCATCCAATAGTTCAAGCTCTTGTAATCTTGACACTTGATATTCTTTATCTGAAATCAAGTGTTGTAAGGATACTCGCAAGGAGGGGAGCTCCATCTCAATGGGTAAAATAGCTTCTAAACCATATACCAAGGAATACAGTGTAGCACCAGTAGGAGTGCAGATACTGGTTTGATAAGCCCAAAGAGTGAGATGAAGTTACAAGTGCCAATCACCGCCAACCTCATTTACAGTTTTCTTCAGGATTTTTAAAAGAGTCTTATTAGTTGCTTTGGCTTGGCCATTGCTTGGCAGATAATAGGGAGTAGAAAAGTGATGTTGGATTTTGAATTTATTGCAAAGCTCTTTGACATCTTGATTCTTAAATGGGCAACCATTATCTGTGACTATGGCTTGAGGAATACCATAGCAGAAAATGATATAATGGAAGATGAACTTAGATACTTGTTTTCGTGTAATGTAAGTAAGAGGAATTGCTTCAACCCATTTAGTGAAGTACTCGGTAGTAGTGATAATAAATTTATGACCATCTGAGGAGGATGGATGTATTTTTCCAATGAGATCAAGCCCCCATTGTGAAAATGGCCATGGAGTAGTGATAGTTTACTGTTCTTGTGCAGGTGCATGAATTAGATCACTATGTTGTTAACAAGGTACACATTTCTTGACAAAATCATGCACATCCTGCTCCATAGTAGGCCAGTAGTATCTTGTGCGAACCAATTTTTTGACTAAAGAAGGGCCACTAAAATGAGCACCACAGATGCCTTCGTGTATCTCATACAAAGAAGTTTGGGCTTCTTCCAGGTTAAGACATTTAAGCAGGACACCATCTAGTGACCTTCGATAAAGCGTGTTGCTGAGGAGGACATATTGGGAAGAATGGCGAATGAAGGAGTGACGTTGGGATTTGGAAAGATTTGGTGGGATGATTTGGCTATAAAGGTAATGGTAGATCTTATTGAAACAAGTGGAGTTAGGACCAACAATATCACATACCAACTCTAATTTTGGGATATCAAAAGCTGGTATAAACAACTGTTCTATCAGGAATTCAATTTTGGGATCATTTCTAGCCATCTCTATCATTGAACCAATTGTGGCCATAGCATCAGCAGCTTTGTTGTGAAGCCTTGAGATCTGTTCAAATGTGATCTTGTTGAAATATTTTTGGAATGTATCAACTAGTTTCTTGTATGGCCTTAACTTTTCATATTTTGTCTGATATTTATTGTTTACTTGTTTGATCACTAATTGAGAATCTCCATGAACTTGTAAATCTTTGATATTCCAGGTTATAGCCAATTTCAATCCTTTGATTAGTGCTTCATATTCGGTGATGTTGTTTGTACATGGAAATTGAATGTGAAATTATTTTGGTATATAATTGCCTTGAGGTGTAACAAAGAGTATTCTAGCTCTGGAGCCATGTTGAGTATGAGAACCATCAAAATATAATTGCCAAGTGGAAATAGTTTCTATGTCCAAGATTGATTCATCAGGAAATTCTATTACCATTGGATGATCTTGTTGATGACTGAGAGGGGGGGTGAATCAGTTATCCTAATTATTTCTGCTTTCTAAACTTTATTAATAATCAATGTAATATTAATCCAAATGAGCAAACATAATCATGAAATGGAAACACACATGACACAGCATTTTTGACATGGAAACCCTGTTAAGGGAGAAAACCACAGGGTGATTAACCCAAGATTGTATTCTCTGTTAGAAGAATGGAAATACAAAATGGCACTTGCCAATTAGGGCTCACTGCCCGAGCACACTGCTCACAAGGAGGCACACTGCCTACAAGAGACACACTGTCTACAAAAGAGTGTTATACAATACTTGAACTGATTGGTAGCATCCACATATGCTAGAGTTCAGTTCCGGTTAGGCTCAGTACACTGATTTGCTGCACTTCATCTTTCCTCTTCTCTTATGCTGCTTTCCTTTCACATACCGGACCTTCCTTACTGCTTCTACTCTTCTCTACTTTTATTCGCACATCAACAACACCCACAACACTTCTCACAACTAAATCCATCGTGTATATATATCCGCACAAGTGATTTCATCACCTTTCTAGCCGGCACCCGGAATAGTCAATCGTTTCACAAACTTTGATCTGTCGACTGAATCCTTGCACACCAAGTAATGCGGATCAATGATATACTAATGGAAATCATTAATCATGTTGGCTAAACATAATTCATGCCTTCATAACCTTTACCAACATCAATAACACATCTGGAATAATGTCTGATGTTCTACCAGTCAGTTCTTCCTCTGTTCACACTGTCACAAGAGAACCCGACACTCAAACATCATATCTTTTTATCCTTTTCACATCGGAGGCTCAAACCTTGGAATCTATCAGTCAAGATACTCCGCTTGACTTCCCCAAATCCGCACTTCACCAAGATGCTTCCTTTGAGAGATCCAGACCTGTCTGTCAGACCTTGCCACATGCTCTCTTCTTATTTACCGGATCACAACATTCTTCACTCTAACTTCTGATAGAGACATATCATGTCCTGCAGATGTGTGGGATGAACTTTGTTGCCATCAATGACAACATTCATGAATCCATATAGTGTCTCTTGCCAACAATCTCCCCCTTTGGCATTGATGGCAACACTTAGTGAAAAATGACTAAGTGTTTACACTATGCTCCCCCTTGGCTAATGCTCTATTTTTATATACACTTTCCGGAGCTCCCCCTTAGTTGGATTCCTCATTTTTCACTGCTCTTCACTCCCCCTTTGACATCAATGGCAAAGGGTAGGGTCCGCATACCAAAATTTTCAAAAATTTTAACTATACTTAGTCGCATATTACATACTCACATAAATTGAAGAATGTCTACAAAGGATGTATTCAATTGGACGAGTTTTGTAGCCCAACTTTGCTTCATTCTATCCAAAATTGAAATGTGACCACTCAACAAAAACACAAAAGCGTCTGCCCTCTTAAGATCTGCCGGATCATTGGTTTGGGCGGTAGTCTGAGCATCACTTATGGCCTCATGCATGGCCTCTAACTTAGGGATAATGATTCTTCTGAGTTCACCCATCCGGCTAATTATGTTCTTCTTTTCCTTCTCAAAATTCTTTATTGCATTTGTGATTGCAATAGTCTGACACTCTTGATTGACTATGGAGGAAGAGAGAGGATCAAAACTTTGAGACAAACTTAGTAGTTTATCCTCTTGCTCTTTTATTTTCTTCTCAATCTCTATTGTTGCTTTGGACCATGAAATACAAAATTTGTATACTTTTCCGCCATCTATAAGAGCATTTTCTAAGCTCTTTATCCCAATATTCATATTCCTTCTATCATTAATGATCAACCCTTGTACCTCTGAGAATCTCTTATTCAAAAACTCCTTCTGGACCTTTTCTTCAGCTGACTTCTCTAGAGAATCAAAATGTGTACTAACACTGCTAACTAGAGTTTTGAGATTACCAGAAGAGGAGGCTGTGGGATCTTTCTGAAACGATGGCATAATCTTTTCAAGCACTCCGGAAGCAACTTCTATCAACTCACAGTCTTCCATATGAGACTTTAGGAGTTTTTCTTTCACCTTTGCATTAGTGAATGAAGCTATCTTCATAGTCTGTACCGGAGAGAGAGAATCAAAATTAAATGGTCCTCGTAGAAGCTCTGGTTCATCAATCTCCATTGTTTCTTTGTTCAGGAATTCTTGGATAGTTTTTGTAGTGTCTCTTGCTGGAGACGGATGTTTCTTCTCTTCTACATTTTTAGGGCTATCCCTTGGAGCTTTCTCTCCTTCTACATTCTTACCACTATCAGTTGTGGTTTTCTCTATTGGGGTCTTCTCTTCCTCTGCAACCTTGGTACTGTCAACTTCTTTTTTCTTCACTCCTACTTCTTTCTCCTATATTCTGTCTTCTCCTTTAGATCCGGAAGCCGTAGGGGAAACCAGAGGAGAGATATTTGTTTGTTCATGAGCCACCTCTTCCGGAATAGAGGATTCTGAGCCCTTGTCTTTACCAGAGTCCTTTGTGATGGAAATGTTGAACTTTTTAAGAGTATTTCGGAGGATCTCTTCAGTCTCTTTTGCCACTTTGTCAGTTTCACCAAGCATGAGCTGATTCATCCTGGCTTTGCTCCGGAACTCATCCTTGCACTCTTTAAAGATCATATTCATTTGCTGCGGAGTGATTGAAGCGAAGACCTGAATGGCGACCTGTTCCCGGATCTCAATATCTTTTGCTTGAGCATTGTTCTTTCTCATTTCAATCCTTTTCTCTAAGCTTTTGGGAATTAGAGAGATAATTTCAATAAAAGCTTTGTTGTAAGTGTTCAAAAATTGAACTGTGGCTTCCTCCAGAATCTGTTGATCTGCTTCATTATAATCATCATAGAATTCTGTTAAGGGTTGCAGGTTTCCATCCATAGTGACTGCTTTTACTACAACATCTAAGGATAGAGTGGGTTTTTCAACAAATTCCTCTTCCTTCTCTTCTTCTCCTTGACCGGTAGAATGTTCACCGGATGATTTCTTCTTCTTCTTCAATTTCCTTATCTCCTCATCTGATTCAGTTTCCTCATCATCCTCTAGGCTAACATAGGACCTTGTTGCCTTTTTCTTTGTCCTCTTTTCTCCTTTTCTGGATGATTGTGCTTACGGTTTAGATGCCCTTGAGCTTTTGGCAGTGGCAGGTGCAGGTCTCTTTGATGATCTAGTCCGGGTGGAGGTTTCTACCAGAGCACTTTCCTTGCTTTTCTTTTCTACCTCTTTCTTCTCTTCCTCTGCCCTTTCCATCCTTTTCTTGTGGGCATCAATTGCCTCCTTTGAGATGCCAAGGCCTTGGGCAATATTTTCTACTTCTTTTCTCACCTTCCTCTTGATTTCAGGTTCTCTGAGTTGCACATGAATCTTTACACTCAACTCCTCAAAGGTTCTGAATCTTCCTGCTTTTGAGTCCTTAGGCTGACTGAGCATGTGTTGAACATGCAATTCTACAATTTGTTTATCAACTTCATACCCCATAGGCATGATCCAAACTATCCTTGGTTCTACTGCCTCCATTAGGCATTGATCAGTGTCTACCATGAAGCACACTGTATCCTTGTATTTCTCAACTACTGATTTGGGGATTCTTTCTCTGATTTGCATTGTATTTTGAAATTTCTTGAAGTAACCCCACAGAGCTATATTCCTTGCCTTAGCATCCCCAAGTTCATGCAAGTAGTCTCTGATCTGAATTGCTATTAGTTTGTCATTTTGCCATACCCATCCATTTGATCTGGACAACTCATTCATGAAGTAGAAAAATAGACATAGTATTAATCCACCATATTTAAAGGAATTCTTCTTGTCCTTTTTGATTTTCTGTATGTTTTCCATTAGTTGGCTCAAAAGAAGTTCACAGAGATCATATTTTGCATTCTTTCTCAGCATCTCATAGGCAGTATATACTGTAGTTCCAAATACTGAATTCTCCCTACTGGAGTGATATATCTTGTATCCTATTAGCATAGATGCAAACTTGACATCCAGGTCAGTAATATCTTCAATGGTCATTGCCCTCTTATCAAATTTTGATCTAGTGGCCTCGGTTACAACATTATTTTTGACAGATTTGAGGACAGGTATCCCTCCAGAGGAGTATAAACCAGTTACTGCCCTAATTGCCTCTTTTGTGATCTTGCAAGGTTTGTTCATCCATAGGAAGTTATCATGCACCCTAATCAATACATACCGAACCCATTCATCTTCTTCAAAATAGGGGAAATGAATGAACTGATCAAAATGTTTCTCCTGGATGCCCTTATATTCTGGTTTAAGCTCAAAAGTATCATTTATCAATTGTTTGTGATAGATGTTTCTCAGTTTGAATTCCCCAAACTCTTCTATATTTGCATGTATGTAAACCCTAATGTCTTCTGTGTGCAAAACGCCATGCGAAACACTAGCGAATGCTCCTAGGGGATCTACCTCCAATGATTTGTATGGATGTTTCTTGAATTCAGGGTGGGGCCTATCAGAGATCTTTACTATATTTAGAGTATGCATCTTTCAAAGCTTTGCAGAGAGCTATTGAGAACAGAAAATACCTTTTGCGCCTTTCAGTTTCACGTAGTTGGCCGGATTGATTTCTGGAAGAATTGACTTCTGCAAATGATCTTCGATGAAGTTGTGGAATTTTGTTTCAGAGCTTTACTTTTTGTTTCTTCTTGAATGCAAAATGAACAAGTGATTAATGAAAAAATCCTTATATTTCTCCACAAACCCTAATGTCAGGTTGCAATAAATGCTCGACCTAAGTTATTCCGGTTTGCCTTATTCAGATGACTTGGAGAATCGGATAAATCTTGATCTTTGAACATCATACGGATCTTCCAAATCTTTACCATAGTTTGTTTGGATGTTGCCCTTATGAACCCTTCAATCTGCAACTCTTCTTGTGCCAGTTCCGGTACCAATTGACTGGCTGGGGGAACAAGGTCTTCTTTGTGTCTCCCCCTGAGCTAGAGCTCACTTTTTAATTTTTGGAAGGAATATTAGCACCAGAGTCTGGTGTGGATCCAACCTCTACATTCTCTGTACTTTTCTTTACCCAAATCTTGTTCATCTCACTTTTAACTTCATTTGCATTCACTTTTTGTTTCCCCTTATCTTGATTCTGATTATGATATACCGACCTCTTTTGTCCTGATTCTTGCTTCTACAGAATTTTGCAATGTGACCGGATTTATTGCAAATTTGGAAAACAACATTTCTTTGCATATTTGATTGATATCCTCTTGATCTGCATTGATTAGCCATATGACCTATTCTATTGCATGCAAAGCATCTACCATTGAATTATTTGTTCATTTGCATATTTTTGCATTCATGAGATTTGTGACCATACCTTTTGTAGTTAAAACATTGTCCGGAGAAGGATGAATTAGTCTAATTCATTCTCTTTCTACACTGATTAGCTTTGTGACCAAAGTGATTGCAGTTGTGGCAGTATCCATTGAAGGATGGATATCTTTGAGCATTAGGTTGTCTTACCAGAGGTCTTCTAGGCATGTTCCTTAGATTTTTAGATTCAAAATTCCTCTGACCGGATCTAGAGCTTTCTCCTTTCTCATATCCCAAACCACACTTGTCATCTACCTTCTTTTGACTTCCAATAAGAACTTCAAGTTGAGCAGAACTTATCTTAAATTTCTCTTTATACTCATTTGCTATTTGAAGATCCTTTTTGAGAGAGATAATTTGATCCTCAAGTTTTTCTTCATTATCTTTAGCATCTTCAAGATCAGATTCAAGATGTCTGATAATTCTATCCATCTGGTGGCAATCTTCTGATTTCTCCTTGAGAGATTGTCTTAGATTATCTTTAGTTTTTCTTTTCTCTTCAACTTCTTGGGTAAACTTCATGACTCCTAATTCCATTTCATGTCTTACCATAATGATTTCTTTTGATAACTTTTCACACAACTCAGTTTTTTCCTTCAGCTCTTCATTTGCATTATTTGCTTCACCTTGTCTTGCCAATTGCTGAAGCAGCTCCTTTCTCTTTTTCATAGAGAGACTTAATTTGTCTTTTAGTTCTCTCATGAAATCATCAGCCTGTTTGAGTCTTTCCTTTACTTTATTGACTTCAGAGTTTGACTGTTCAAGATCATCAAGGGCAGTCTTGAGTTGCTCCCTTAAACCATATGCATCCATTTGAATTCCTAGATCTTCCTCAAGCTGTTAGGCTCTGTTAGGAGGAACTTGGCTCTGATACCAATTGTTGATAACTGAGAGGGGGGAGTGAATCAGTTATCTTAATTATTTTTGCTTTCTAAACTTTATTAATATTCAATGTAATATTAATCCAAATAAGCAAACATAATCATGAAATGGAAACACACATGACGCAGTATTTTTGACATGGAAACCCTATTAAGGGAGAAAACCACAGGGTGATTAACCCAAGATTGTATTCTCTGTTAGAAGAATGGAAATACAAAATGGCACTTGCCAATTAGGGCTCACTGCCTAAGCACACTGCTCACAAGGAGGCACACTGCCTACAAGAGACACACTGTCTACAAAAGAGTGTTATACAATACTTGAACTGATTGGTAGCATCCACATATGCTGGAGTTCAGTTCTGGTTAGGCTCAGTACACTGATCTGCTACACTTCATCTTTCCTCTTCTCTTATGCTACTTTCCTTTCACATACCGGACCTTCCTTACTACTTCTGCTCTTCTCTGCTTTTATTCACACATCAACAACACCCACAACACTTCTTACAACTAAATCCATCATGTATATATATTCGTACAAGTGATTTCATCACCTTTCTAGTTGGCACCCGGAATAGTCAATCTTTTCACAAACTTTGATCTGTCGGCTAAATCCTTGCACACCAAGTAATGTGGATCAATGATATACTAATGGAAATCATTAATCATGTTGGCTAAACATAATTCATGCCTTCATAACCTTTACCAACATCAGTAACACATCTGAAATAATGTCTGATGTTCTGCCAGTCAGTTCTTCCTCTGTTCACACTGTCACAAGAGAACCTGACACTCAAACATTCATATCTTTTTGTCCTTTTCACACCGGAGGCTCAAACCTTGGAATCTATCAGTCAAGATACTCCTCTTGACTTCCCCAAATCCGTACTTCACCAAGATGCTTCCTCTGAGAGATCTGGACCTATCTGTCAGACCTTGCCACATGCTCTGTTCTTGTTTACCGGATCACAACATTCTTCACTCTGACTTCCGGTAGAGACATATCATGTCCTACGGATGTGTGGGATGAACTTTGGTGCCATCAATGACAACATTCATGAATCCATATAGTGTTTCTTGCCAATAGATCTAATTCTAGAGGTGCTTCTGCCAGTTGATCTGCTATTATTTGTCCTTTTATAACTTTTCTATCAATGTAGTCAATGTCAAATTCGCTAAGCATCATCACCTATTTTCCCATATGACCAGTCACAGCTGCTCTAGATAGTAGTTATTTGAGAGGATCAATCTTTGATATAAGCTTAGTTTGATGACTCAACATATAATGTCTAATCTTTTGTGATGCAAAAACAACTGCGAGACATGCCTTTTCAATAGGTGAATAATTCAGTTCATAGCCCACCAAAGTTCTACTGATATAATAGATTGCTCGTTCTTTACCATTATCATCATTTTGTGCTAAAAGAGCCCCTAATGCTATTGATGTTGTTGAGATGTATAAAATAAGGGGTTTTCCATGAATTGGTGGTGCTAAAACAGGAGGAGATCCTAGGTACTCTTTAAGTTTATCAAATGCTTCTTGGTAGTTTTGACCCCAGATAAATTGTGTGTTTTTCTTCAACAGGTGAGTAAATGGTTGACACTTGTCTGCAAGCTGAGCGATAAACCTCCATATGGATTGTAATTTTCCTTGTAAAGATCTGACTTGTTTTAGATTTTGAGGAGGCATTTCTATTATAGCTTTGACTTTTGCTAGATCAACTTCAATTCCTCTTCTCAACACGATATAACCTAAGAGTTTTCCATATGTTACTCCAAATACACACTTTTTAGGATTTAGTCTGACATTTTACTTTTCAAGATGATCAAAAATGTTTTCCAAAATGTATAGGTGACCCTCTCTAGTTTTTTATTTGGCAAGTATGTCATCTACATAATCTTCCATCTGTTTGTGAAGCATATCATGAAAGATAACAGTCATTATCCATTCCAGTCATGAAATGGCATTGCTTCGCAACATCATCTCAAAGAGGGGCAAAATGTAGACATGAAAAATTGACCTATGATCAATTTCCTAATTCCTCCCTTCACATGAAATTTAATTAATTTTAATTAATTAATTAAATTTCCATTTATCTTTAATCCACCCTTAATTCCCTAAAGTTTAATTAATTTTAATTAATTAATTAAATCTTTTTACCTTTTACCATATCCCATGAATAATAAATTAAAATTAATTTATTATTTACTAAACCTAAAATCCTCTTATAAATAATAAATTAAGATTAATAAACTTAATTTATTATTTATGGTTCACATAACCAAAAACTTGTTATTTACCTACCTTTTCCCGTTCAACCGATCAAACCACTTTAGAACCGTTTTCCCAACTTTTATAAAAAAACTAGCTATTTTCCAATTACCGACCCCCGAAAAAATTGACATTGGAGTTATGCAAAAATCTTGAGCAACCACTTACACTTCAATTCGGTAACAGTTATTTATTAAGTTGCAATAGTCCATTTATTATATTTTTCTTCTAATCTTGGATGTGGCATTTAAAGGTTTTTAGGGTTTGTGCTAAAAATTCAATATTTTGTACTACACTTGCATTTGGAGTTTTTAATGTTGGAAATAAGGAATCAAACTATTTTTTTCTTTTCTAATAATTTTCTTGTGTGTCACGTGGATGGTGAGGACATGAAGGTGAGGTTTGAGGAGGGTTTTGAGGCTCCTCCTCACATGGAATTTGATCCCCTAGATTTGGGTTTTGCACTGGTTCATTAACTAAAAATTGCAAATAGAAATTCAATTAAAACGATGAAAAAGAAATTCAATTACTTATGAAATGTAGAAAAATGATAAAAATCCTACCTACTTCTGTTTGCTAAGTTTTTTGTGCTCATCCACGACGGGAATTGCCACGTGACATCCTGCTCGATGAAGTTCTCCTTCAATTTTTCCAAAATGTGTTTGCATTAAAACCCTACTCGTATTTTCCTTTGCTCTTGAAAATCATTGTGAAATAATGAGGCCGTGAGTCTCTATTTTTTTATTATATTTAGTAGACAATAATGCAACCACATTATGATTTTATAGGACCAAAAAGTGGGGTGGCCACTTTTTGGTCCCCCATCTTCATGCGTACACCCTCTATAAGGAGCATGATCCATATGATATAAACGTCACAAGATGTTTTGAAAAATGTTTATTTTCATTATTTAAAAAAAAATGGAATGAGTGGGGCCCACTTGGACATGGTGTAACATCCCACTGTGTAACCCCAAAGAGTGAGAGCCAAAAGAGGGAAAGAATTTTTTTTTGAATATAAAGTGATTACATACACATAATACAGTTGTCAACTCGATAGATTGGCAACATTCATGGCCAAGTATGGTTGAATGTACAATACCAAAGGAGAGGACTAAATCACCCTCCTTGAAAAAGTTGTTAAAACTACATTCATTTTAAACACCAAATTCAAATGTTCCTAATACTCATTTCCACTTTTAAACATAGATCCATAATGATCATCATAGAACAAGAGGGTCCAATGTCAACACCGGAAAACCGTAAGCCAAATATAAAGCATCTCATTTCTTCTCCTTAATATAATTTACATCATCTCTCTCAAGAGAGTACAAAATTACATAAAAGAATATACATAAGTACAATGGCATAGCCATGGATAAAATATAATAATTGATCAAATAAATACAAGAGAGAACATCTCCAACGGGTGCTCCAATAACCTGTACATAGGTCCCCAATGGTGGTGGCAACGCCTCCCAACCATGTGGACTCAAGAGAGACCACCCCACCATACGCGGAGGTAGTCATAAGGCCCAAATAGAAGAATAAAGGAAAGGAATACAATGGCCAACACTCACATCAGTCATGAAGCAGACACGACACACAATGCATAAAGCCAATGTCACAACCTAGAGATGCTTATCCAATATAATGTCGGTACTACTCAGATTACTAAGGTAATTTAGATACTAGAGTGTAGATTGGATGGAGTGTCATCATGCGTACTCGAAGGGATGGCACTACAAAAAATCAAGTACACTTCTCATATGAAAGAGACTCAATCATGCCCAAATCAACGCCCCACAGACAAATAGGCCTTCTCGTGTGCATCCTTAGCCTTCTCATGTGCATCCTTAGCCTTTACAAGCGCTCAAGGCCATACACAAGGACTCATTATCCTAGACCTAAGTTCATCTTGTTTAACCAAATGGGGTAGACAAAACCAAATTTAAACAATTCAATGACTAGTCACAATCCATGATAACATCAATTAAATCCATCAAGTAAAAACCCACTATTTAAATATTCAAATCAGCCAAGCGAGAACAAATTCCATCTTTTAATAATAACTAAAACAATCCATATTTCATCATAAAAGTTCATTAAAACTACTCCAGTATTGTAATAAAAGATTCATCTTCTTGTCGCTACCTACAGGGAACTAAGACAGATCACAAGCATATAAGTGACAGCTCACAATAAATAACAATATTGATGATAGGGTTCCAGAGGAGTAATTGGTAGAATAGGCAATACAAACATATATGCCAAGACATAATGAATTAGACATGAGTAAGGGTAGGGAAACACATGTGGCACCATCACCAAAGCATGACAACCTGAGTGGTAAGGCCAGCACAATGGATCCTTGGATTAGCCACCATCGTAGCATACAAGACAGTAATCCACATAGACTGCTTGGAAGCCAAGACATACAAAAACAACTTGACCACCATTAAGACCAATGCCTAGAACCAAAACCCAATCATACACATACTTGAAACCCTAACATAAGTTGTCTCTAATCGATTGTCAACATAGTTTTATGAGAACACGAGAGCACAATTGCACTAATTTTGTGGAAACAAGAAATAGTGCCAACAGCTTGTTCTAGTTTTCTACAATCTCAACCAATTTTGATCTTTGGGGATCATCTAACTACAACAAGGGTATATCGGATTAGCTAATGAGTTTAATCCCAACTGTAAATGTTGACTGGGTGAATGGACAAGTTAATTGGAAGACATCTCCTTCTAAAAGACAAATTTATTAAACCTAAATCTTCATGAATATGTAAACCTCCCTTCACCCTTTACATCCTAGGTAGACATGTATGAAAAATGTACAAGAAGAGAGAAGTCTCGCAAAATATTTGACCGAATGCCTCAAGGCGATGTCATCTCATGGGATGCACTAATTGCAGGATATGCACAAATTGGATTTGTTAAAAAGGCTTTAAAAACTTTTAAGCAAATGCCACTAGCTGACATAAAGCCAATTTCCTAAACCTTTGCAAGCATTCTCGCTGCCTGCAGCAAGATGGGAGCTATGGAATAGGGTATAGGCATCCATCAAAGAATCATGGAATGGGAATTTTAATAGATGTTATAGCTGGAAAAGCTCTAGTCAACATATATGCAAGTTGTGGAGACAAAGACAAGGCACATGATCTGTTTTACAAAAATGTCCATGAGAAATGTGGGCTCATGGACTATAATAATTGCAAGTTATAACAAAATGGGATGCTTAAGGACTGTAAAAAACTTACCCGAAATGGTGATTTGTAGGTACCCTCCTCTCTCCTATCCAAACCCTCGTTGCCTCTCCATTTCCCAATTTCCTGAACCTTTTCTCGAATGAACTCCTCATCTTCACAAGGTAATGTCTCACCACTAAGACCAACAGTTAGGGTTAGGTTTTGGAATCTAATTTTGCTTCTTTATTAAAGGCTACCCCCCTTTCCAAAACCCTAACATTTTCTTATAATGCTGCAACCTAGTTGCTTAGTGAACAAACTACCCAAACTTTGATTTAAAATGGAACTTTAAATTAAAATAAACAATTATCAAAGCTCACATATACCAAGAATAAAATAATGCAAAATGACATTCTCCACCAAGTAAAAATACACATAAAATACCAATTAGCACAAATACTTAAAATGCCAATAGTCTAATTAACTTAATAGGGTTCTCAAATTGATTTATTTAAAATCACATAAAACCCTATTCACAAAGACACACAAATATCATCATTCAAAGTACAGCTATGACATACCAAAATTAATCACATAATAAATTAATGCAAAACCATAATAAAATACTGACAACCCATAATGGGATACCTCAACAAACAATACTGGTAAACCACATAAGACTAGATGGGCAACCCAGACGTTACCATAGGGTAACTAGAAGGTAAACACATATCACGAAAACACTGCACTAACAGGGTATAGTGGGCTAGGCTAGGGGACGTTTGGCCTATGACTATCTCTAGTAACCACCATCGGGGAATAAGAGTACACCCAGGCCTGTGAATCCAGGCAGAGTTGATACCCAGTACCTGCATCACTCTGAAACCCATTACAAATATGTGTGTGTGTGTATATATATATCATATAATAGCCAAAGCACCAATGGACATCAGGAAGAGGATCATGACATCGTAAGCCTCTCAGATACGAGTGTTACGACATCATCTCTTTCCTGTCTATAATCATACAAAAGCAATGATAACAATATATAAACATATAAGGATGTAATCCAACATAAGAACTAATCATGTCAACATCATAATAGTATCAGAATCCATCAAGGAAAAGAAACAACCAAAATGCAAACACGGGGTTGTTACATTCTACCCCCTAGGACTAGGCTTACTCTTGGAAGCCTGCAAAATGCTAAGATGTAGCCATAGCACACATTAGTCCATGAAATTCAATATAAATATAAAATTTAGCATGTCACATTTATTTTGATATACACAATTACATGCAATATGTCCTAGTACCCAGGAAAAGAAGAGGCAAGGCACTCAATTTCATATAAAATATACATTAGCATATAACAATTTTCTCTAATCAATTAAAGAATGATGCCATAACATTCAATTTTTTCAAAAAATCATTGTCTCAAACAGCCGATTAGTTGCTCACAACCACCAATTTTCACATTTACGCTAGCATAAATTACATAATTTTCTCATAATTTGTAGGAAATTGTACTTTAAAGACAAAATTTTTGATTCACTAACTTTTATATGCATTCATCTCTAAAATGGATCACACAAACACACATATACATAATTTCAATGTCTAATTTCATGGCATGCATGACATCTCTTTACATATAATGCAATAGTTTGTCACTTTTTCAAGGCATAATGATGCAATTTTTTTTGTTTTCTTCTATATTTTTAATATGCAACTACATGCATGACAAATTGTATAGCCTACATATACATACATACTCATTCACTTCACAAGGCTACATTAGGGGTTCACGTGGATGTCGTAGTACCATCCGTATCCAATTATATCCATGAGTTCATAACCAATAACCATGTCCAATATCCATATCCATTTTTCTTGATGGTATTGATCCACCTAGTGAACCTTTCCATACAAGCCATAATGACATATCTCTTGTCTGTGTAAGGGTTTTAGCCTCCAAGAGATAGTCAAACAATAGGAAGGTAGTGAATTAGAGCTTAGAATAGCTCACACATACCCCCATCCTTAAGGGTTTCCCTGCGTCTGCTTCCTCGTATACACTCAAACGAGTGGATCTCACCAAACCCAACGAGGAATCACATCACAACACAAGACCATCATTCAAAAATAAAAAAGTCAATGAGTTTAGCCACCAAAAATATAAATAACAAAGAATAAATCTCAATTCCAACAATAAAATAAGAAAAATGCGCATAGTCTTCAACAATAAATCAAATGTAACCGCAAGAGTTACATTCCAAGAAAATCATCCGTGGCTAAACCAATACAAGCAAGATAAACCAAAGTGATGGTCCACACAAGCAAAGTAAAAGTCACCAATAACTGAAAAGAAGATTCATAATCTTTGAAATATACACATTACAACACTACGTGACTATCGCTAGTCACCACATGAGGAAGGAGGAAAACAAGCATGACTGTCTCAATAGTCCTTCATGTGGGTGCAACCAACTCACACAACCTTCACATGGAAAGGTATTGTGCCGGAACTCCCAAGTCACATACCTCATGCGGCACAACTACACATGGTATGCACCAAGTGGAGAAAGAACGCAATGGCCATATACTGCATGGCAAGGTCCTACTCATGGGAACTTCCCACATAGTGCGTACCCACGGAGAAAGCACATGCAGCTACACATTGAGCCAAAGGTGCACATGGCTAGATTCCACTCACATGCCAATCAGAATCGAGGCAATCTTGAGCGAACCCTCTACTCTGTGCGAGCAACCACTCATCTCAGCACAAGTAGGAACATAACATATATACTACGCCTTCATGTATCTATGTATGTAGCATCATGTCCTCGAGCTCAGCTCGCTACCATCAACGATACAACATCATCACCAGCACTATGTCAGAACATCAGTGGGGTGTGGCATCATATCTAAGGCACCATGTCTGAACATGAGTAATACGGAATACCTCTCAGCATGGGATAACATCCATCCACACATGTTGTGCTCATATACAAATTAACTCAAAGTAAGATCATAGCTATCTCTGATACTCATACCATAAACTAATGTCATCCTCAAGGATTGTGGGGTTTAGGCTAACACTGTATGAACCAAGTATCTAGTCCATTAATAAGGGGAACTAGTGAGTACTTTCCAAGGGAGGTTGAAATGATCACCGTCGTTTCACGCCACCATTATACGTATGCCGTGCAATTCCCTCCCAAGGATCTTTGTTGTTGCTACTACCCCTCCACATATTGACCTATCAACAACCCTCAGGTTGGCAGTCAATAGGGTGACAACAAGAAAATACATAGATGGTATGATTTTCTCCCATACACATAATCCAAACATACCCTCCATGGATGGGTACACAATATCACCATCCCATGGGCGCACATCTCAAGCACTAGTTATTCACAACACTTAACAAGAGCACATTACTAGATGTTGACATCATGGGGAGTAAAATTCACATTTTCTCTTACCCAAGAAATACCATAGCCCACATATGACTATGCAACATGATGCAAAATATACAACTTTACCCAATAATAAGTACTCCCAAACATCCATACCAATTTTCTCTTTTCACAAGGGTAACTCATTTACCCATAACATCATAGATTCACTTGCAATGCTTTCAACATAACACAATAGTGCATGAACATGTATAGCATCATCACTACCATCTTTACATTAGTGTATAAACATAAGTAACATCTTCACAATCATCATTGCATCCACTTATATATTCACATAATGATATGCATCTCATAATAACACATAATGTGACATCATATCACAAGTCACAATAATACCATTCATGTTGAAATGCACAAGACAACTGAGGGGGGGGTGAATCAGTTGTTACAAAACTTAAACAATTTATGCATCTTAAAGCATCATCCACTTATTTTCTGTTATTATGATTAGAAAATGAAAACACAGAATCAATAATTCTAACACAACTGCAAGATCATGCACAATAGACACCAGATTTTTACATGGAAAACCTTGTAAAGGGAAAAACAATAGTGGGGGTTAATCCACAAGATTATTGTGTAAAGCACAATACCAAAAATCAGAGGCTCGCTATCATTAGGGATCACTGCCTAGAGCTCACTACTCAAAGAGGCTCACTACCAAGGGTTTGAACTAAGATGATAGCATCTTTAACATGCCAATGTTTAGTTCCATTGAAGCACAAAACAATTTCTTTGCTCTACTCTACTTTCTCACTCTTTCCCTTCTCTTCGCATTCTTACACAAGGACATCTTTTCCACAAATCAACTACAAGTATATATATCATTCATCGACTTTGGAATGTTCATCAAAGTCAGCATTACAACCACATTACATTTATCAAGCATTGGGCCACTCTCCAATGATGATATTACAAACATATAAAATAGGTCTTGAACTAATGCAAAATTATGCTAAGGAGAAGATGTAGAAGTTGTGAAACCAACCTCATAGGACCCAGTGAACACCTACAAAACCTAATAACCTTCCACAAGAGAAAACAAGCAAAGAGAGCAATTTGCACAAAAAAAGGATGTAATTAATGAAATGGATTAATGAATTACATGAGAGAACTTTCTTTTATATTTGCAAGTTAGAAAACCCTAATGAAAGATTCTAAGTTTAGCTTAAGTGAAATAAAATAAAGGTGACTTAATTAATTAATCAATATGATTAAATTAATTAAGTAAAGAACCTATTACTCTAAAAACCCCTTAAGATGAAATTAGGGAGAAGGTAGAAAACTAAGGACAAATGCATGAAAGCAAAGATGGGTCCCGGCAACTAGGCCTAATGAGGCACCCATGTACAAAAGCATCTATCACAAATAGAGAAAAGGAGAAAACCACATTGGAAAAACTCCTCCCAAAAGAGAGAACAAACCTCCCTACAAGAGAGAGAGAAAGAGTGAAGGACTAAGAAGCCTACACAAAGGATGTCCCAAAAGAATAGGAACATGAAGAACTCCACTGAAGCATGAAGAAGCTGCAAACACTGTCAAAGACTGGCTACTATAGTGCTGAAAGAAGAACCTCCTCTAAAACAAGATGAAGATCATAATCAAGAAGACAAGAATTTGCATGAGTGCCCCCAATGATACTACTCAAATTAGATGGAAAACAAAGGCAAAACATCTAGAACTTGAAGATACAAATAGCATAGGTACCAAAAGTCTGATGAACTGATCAAGTGTACCTGAACCATTTGTATCTTTGAGTTCCAAATGTTTTGCCTTTGTTTTCCATCTGATTCGAGTAGTGTCATTGGGGGCACTCATGCAGAATCTTATCTTCTTGATTATGATCTTCATCTTGTTTTAGAGGAGGTTCTTCTTTCAGTACTATAGTAGCCAGTCTTTGACAGTATTTGCAGCTTCTTCATGCTTTAGTGGAGTTCTTCATGTTCCTATTCTTTTGGGACATCCTTTGTGGAGGCTTCTTAGTCCTTCACTCTTTCTCACTCTCTTATAGGGAGGTTTGTTCTCTCTTTTGGGGAGGAGTTTTTCCAATGTGTTTTTCTCCTTTTCTCTATTTGTGATAGACTCTTTTGTACATGGGTACCTCATCAGGCCTAGTTGCCGGGACCCATCTTTGCTTTCATTCATTTGTCCTTAGTTTTTTAGCTTCTCCCTAAACTCATCTTAAGGGGGGTGTTAGAGTAATAGGTTCTTTACTTAATTAATTTAATCATATTGATTAATTAATTAAGTCACCTTTACTTTATTTCACCTAAGCTAAACTTAGGAATCCTTCATTAGGGTTTTCTAACTTGCAAATATAAAAGCAAGTTTTCTCATGTAATTCATTAATCCATTTCATTAATTGCATCCTTTTTGTGCAAATTTATCTCTTTGTTTTTTTTCTATTGTGGAAGGTTATTAGGTTTTACAGGTGTTCACTTGGTCCTGTGAGATTGGCTTCACAACTTCTACATGGTATTAGAGCACCAGATATGTAAGTTCCTTCTCAAATTTGGACAAAATTTTTGAGAAAGAGCTTGTTTCTAGGTGCATTTTTGTGTAAAATAGAGTATTTCATTAGATTCTGAGCAGTCAAAATAGTTAGATTAGCCTTTTATTTGGCTTGATTTGAGCTTCGTAGGCCAGATCTACAAAGGTTTCAGCAGAGTGTTTTTTTTGGGATCTAGAGGAAAGCTATTTTTTAGAGTGTTTTGGGCCCAAACGGACCTCACCATCACACTTAGAAGGCCCAAAAACCTTAAAATTGACTGTCAAATCATCGAAATTAGCCCCGGGCTCATCTGGGGCAAAACTTTTTTGCCAGGAAAGTCGTATGACCTACCCAACACGTAAATCGAGGTAAAAAATTTATTTAAAAAATTAGTTTTTTCCTGCATTAAAATTTTTTGCCAAAACAATTGCAGGTTGTTCTATTGTCATACAAAGTTTTTTTGTTTGTAAAAAAAATAGCAGTAAAAAAAAAATTTTAAAGCGGTTTGTGCGCTAGTACTTGGAGGGTACCCCGTACCCTACCACGACAGGGTATGACCCTGCCATGTGTAGGGTGGGGCCCCTCCTTAGTGGGTTACATAGAGGGGTTGAACCCCTACCCCCACGTTTAAACTTTTTTCAAAAAATTTTTAATAAAAAAAAAATTTCATCCTCTTTTTCATATATGTTTTTTTATAAAAAAATGAACATGTATTATTTTTTTAACTATTTTTTTCACAAAAAAATAATTTGTAATAAAAAAATTTCTGTGTTTTCTTATTAATAAAAAAACACACATGCTCTGATACCATGTAGAAGTTGTGAAACCAACCTCACAGGACCCAGTGAATATTTGCAAAACCTAATAACCTTCCACAAGAGAAAAAAGCAAAGAGAGCAATTTGCACAAAAAAGGATGCAATTAATGAAATAGATTAATGAATTACATGAGAGAACTTGCTTTTATATTTGTAAGTTAGAAAACCCTAATGAAAGATTCCTAAGTTTAGCTTAAGTGAGATAAAGTAAAGGTGACTTAATTAATTAATCAATATGATTAAATTAATTAAGTAAAGAACCTATTACTCGAACAGAAGACACCAAATTATAAGAAGATCACATCGCGCCTTAGCAAGGGCCCAAACACAATCTTCTACGCTGTTACATGCTTCTACAATCTTCTATGAATCTCCGCAATTAGTGGAATCATCCGAGTCGTCTAAGACTGGAGCTCGCACTATGTTATCTGGGAACAATCTTCAATTCCAATCTAAAATACTACTCGCAAAACAATGCAAGGGTAGGAGCACGATCAGAAGACATCCACAAGCACGTTGTAGTCACCAGGAACATCCGTACAACATCTAACCACTCGAACAACGAGATTTCTCCAATCAGAGCATAAGAACTAAGTTGTCATCAACTGTCATTAAAGAAATATCGCTTGTGGACCGCCAAATCATGAACCATTGCAATTGTAGGTGCATATCATCATCCCAGACATCACTGTAGAACTGCAAACTGAAATACATAACTGTAGAGGAATGCGAAGCAAAATACTTTCTCCTGGACACCAGTGAATGAACAGAAAAAGTAGGTTTTACTCTGGTGAACACAACTTCCTCAATTCTTCATATCGAAGGCTCAAACTCAGAATGTAGCATCTTCAATCATGCCTCTAAATATCTTCCAATCTGCAGACCAAGATATTCAATCAACAAGAAATGCAGAGCAATCTTCTGCACTATTTTTTTTATCAGCAACACACTATCTTCACTACAATTTACTGCAACTCACTGTTTCTTCTAGAGGGTTAAATTTTCTGAATATCCTCAACATATAAAGCTTCTAAACAAATAACAAAATAGGATACAGTTGACACCAATTACAACAAAGATATGTTGACATCAATGACAACACTGATTAGGCACATACTTGCAACAATTCATTCACAAGAGAAACTAGCAACACAATTAAATGAGTTTGGTTGAGGAACCCTATTCATTTCTCAACATTCACATCCATACATATAAGCATAAGTCACCTTGGCTATGTCAATGGCATTCAATTGCTCACTCAAAGCAAGATATGCAACATTCTTATTACCTTAGCATTCACTATTTTGAGTTTGCATTAAAGTACAAGTGTTCACCTATATGATCTCATTAAAACCACAATGCAACTGAGAGATCAAATTTCATCAACAAGATATATCCACTAAGCAATTACCATCCTCATTCAATCTCATTAAGTAAGGAGGCACTAATTAACATATAATCACTTTCAATACATAACCATAACAAGCATAAGGTCTTCTTCACTCCTATCTCACTAAATCTTTTACTTATTACAATTTTAACATACTAATTAAATCCATATGCCATTATTCTAACATCTTGTCAACTTTTGACAACTAAGAAGAGGAGAGAAAGATAAATTTCATCCCAAGTCAAGACATTACATGCCATCCAATATTCATCATATAAACATGCAAATTCTACTATGATGGAGACAGGTTGTCATTGATGTCAAAAAGGTGTCCTCAGTTTGTTTGATGTCATCAGGACTTGGTTGATCAGGTTTGGCCTTCAATGTGTCTTCTTATGTGCTTTGGTAAGTGAAGTCACAAGGTGATTTGTTTGGGGTTGTCAAGTGTTGACAAATGCTCATCATCCATGGTTATGCAGTGTGAAATGATGACTTTCATAAGTTCATGTTGTTGGAGTTTATTGTCTTACTCACAGGAGGTTGATCTCAAGAAATTTAGAATATGTTTGGACAATCTATGTTGTTAGGAGTGCCTCAAGGCATGCTTGTTGTTGATATGATGTGCACTTATGATCCTCATGTTGAGTCATTGTTATGGTGTACATGACAATGGGTATTCCTCTTTTATCACAGTTGGAAGGAAATGAGCTTTTAGTCACCCTTGATGATCATGCCATGAGAGAATCAGAACACTCATATGTTGTTATGCTTCATGCTATGGTGGTCTCATTTGATGTTTGGTAATGGTATGGTATCTTCACAATTGATTCAATGTTGCATGGTTTACAAGGCTTGCACGTAAATTCACTTTATGTTATAAAGTGATGTTGACTTAGTGTTTACAAGGTTAAATGTTCAATCACTAATTTCTTTTGTGCTAAAGGGTTGTTACACATCTTATCACCGAGCCCATCTCCAACTTTGACTGCCAAAAACATATGAAGGTTTTATTTGTATTAGAAGAGCTTCAGACACTTTAAGGAGAGCATAAAGCATTGAATATGCTTTAGTAAAGTGAAGAAGGCACAAATATATGTGGAGCATTGAATAATTAAGGGGAGCTTGGCATAACAATGTGTTATTTGATGTATTGATCATTAAGTTCTCTTTCGAAGGAAATGGCATCTATTGGATGATTCATTCATATGAGAATGGGCACAAAAGTCTCTAGTAAAGGTTTAAAACTTTAATGATTCAAGCCCTATTATGCCTGGTAATGATAGTTGCAATCCATTTTATAACATTTGCACTTTTTGGTTTTAATTGGTTGGTGACTTCCTATAGGAGGTAAAGTCACTTAAGGTGACTTACCAAAGGGTCTCTTAAATGTTATACTTACCGGCCCCTTTAACTTGTTAACCTGTTGCACCATTCATCCTTTAAGGACCTCGAGTGGGAGATATGCATCAACGGTTTTGTTTAAACAGAGTTGTGAGCACCAATGTGTAAAGTCTTGATTTTAAAACTTTATCGGCCTCCTTGGTTTTAAATTCCATGCTCATATTTTTATCGGCTTTGAAGATTTCTATTAAGCTTTTTATGGCTTTTTCTAAATATTTAATCTCATCTTTATCAGCCCCTATGCCATATTTTTATGACATCAAAATAAAAGTTTTTTGTAGGAAATTTGTTAAATTTCTATTTTATTTAAAAGGCATGAACTCATTATAGAATGCATATGAGTTTTTCAAGGAGCCTTTATAGGAGATGGTTGATATTTTTAAAAGCAATATTTTTGGAAAACTATTTCTAAATTCTATCCCATGCCATTGAAGAATTTAGTGAAGATTCGTTGTGAGAAGATTGATTTATTTTTTGAAGGATCTTTTTGCACAGAAGATGAACAAATTTTTGTAAAGAGATTGTGAAGGAGATGAAAGGTTTGATGAAGATATTATTGAAGATTAATTTTTATTGGAGAAGGCAAAGAGAATTAAAGATGAAATTAAAGAATTTGAAGAATATTTGTTTTTTGTTTTGCAATCACAGAATGTGCTTTTGCAAAGAAGATCAAGAGTTTGGGAATGTGTTTTTGCAGAGAAGATCAAGAGTTTGGAAATGTGTTTTTGCAGAGAAGATCAAGAGTTTTGAAAAGATGATGTTTGAAATGAAGGATTTGAAAAGTTTTTTTATAGATCCCAAGACTTTGAAGAGAAAAAGGATATTTTCTTATTTACAGAGTCAATGCAATGTAAAAGTTTTTTTTGAGAACAAAATGGAAATTTGATATTATTGTTTGTGTAAAGTCTTGAAAAAGAATTTGCAGGTGTTTTGAAAAGGGTCAGAGGAATATGAAGAGTTTTTTGGAACTATTTTTTTTGTGGAGATATAATTTTTTTTTGCAGGGATAATTAAAAGACATAAGTGCTCAGGTTGAAGAAGAGAAAGTGAATGGTCATCTGATATTTAATGGGCTTACATGTGCTTTGATGAATAAGTTGAAGTACAGAGCAACATACAATGATGAAGATAACTTTATGACAATTCTTTTAAAGAAAACACAGATGAATGTATGTATGAGATAATTTGCAGTGAAAATGTTCTTGATGGAGGATCAGGTGATTTCAAAAATGAAATGCAGAGGAAGGTATTGAAATTGTATTGTAGAGATAAGAGTGTTGAAAATTTGTTTACAAGAGCTTATTTTTTGTAGAGGTGTGTAAAAGGAATTATTTGTATGGTCTTGACTTGAAAATCAAATAGGAGAAATAAGGGTGAATGATGAAACACAGAGTGTAGTTGGTGCAAATCAGATTGATTAGCAATCAATTCTTGCACACAGAGTTCTATGTCTTAATAATGGTAATTGTCTATGTCAGTGAGACACATATTGTAGCCAGTGAGGCTTTGTATTAGCCAGTGAGGCTTGTAGGTCAGTGAGACCATTTGTCAGTGAGACACTCACATCAGCCAGTGAGGCTTGTAAAGATAGTTTCAAGGTTAAGCCAGTGAGGCAGTTTTGGAGTGGTTTTTCTACCCCAGGAGGGTTTTCCACTCGTGCAATTTTGTGTTATGTCTCATATTGTTTTCATCTATATGTGCGTATGTTAATACTTTGCTCATGAGGTTTTGTTCTCTTTCTTCTTTCTCAATCATGTGCATAAATCAATGATATCGTTCTCTCCTTGTGTCTTGAAAGTTAAAGTTTGCAAAAAGATTTGAAAATTTACACAACACAGATTCACCCCCCCTCTCAGTGTTGTCCTAGACTCCTACATACTAGTGGGGAGTTTAAGGCACCATTAGTACACCAATTACTTTCAATTTGTTACTAAAGAATGATAAATGTAGTAATCTAGCGCATCAAGAGGTTACAAGCAAAATTTGGTCACATCACACCAATTTCAGCAACCATACATCACTCACAAGAAAGCATGCAACATTCATTCTAATCTATCCACATCCACAAACATCTACACACTTTCATCCTTTACATCTATAATACAAGAAAGAATTACAAGAGCAATTCATGACCAATTAGGGTCATTTCATTCATTAGCAACATAAAGGAAGACACAAGAAGAGCATATCCAAGCAAGGGTAATTAGGCAACCCAAGTTACCTTCAACCCACAAACACACAAGGTAGAACATTCCTACCCCCATCTTATAACATGGGAGAGTGATCACTCTTAACCATGGGAGACTCTCAACCAAGGTCAACACTCTAGTCCCATTGAGTAAGGTAAGGCCAAGGAGATTATTTTCTCCATGATTTCTAAGAATGGGGTTGTAACTTAACCCACTAATGCCATGCTAAGGCATGAAAGCAATCAAGACTGTAAAAATAATATAACAAGATCACACCACACATGCCAAACATAGTGAAACATAGAAGGCTCAAGTACGCTAGAGTTACCAGTGTGTGAACATGGGCTTTGATACCAGATGTAACATTTTGTCGCATAACCCTAAAGGGTAAGAGCCAAAAGAGGGAAAGAATTTTTTTTTGAATATAAAGTGATTACATACACATAATATAGTTTCCAACTCGATAGATCGGTAACATTCATGGCCAAGTATGGCCTAATGTACAATCCCAAAGGAGAGGACTAAATCACCTTCCTTGCAAACATTGTTAAAACTATATTCATTTTAAACACCAAATTCAAATGTTCCTAATACCCATTTCTACTTTTAAATATAGAGGCATAATGATCATCATAGAACAAGGGGGTCTGATACCAACACCAAAAAATCATAAGCCAGATATAAAACATCTCATTTCTTCTCATTAATATAATTTACATCATCTATCTCAAGAGAGTACAAAATTATAAAAAAGAATATACATTTAATTTCAATGGCATAGCCATGGATAAGATACAATAACTGATAAAATAAATACAAGAGAGAACATCTCCAACTGGTGCTCCAATAACCTATACACCAGTCCCCAATGGCGGTGGCAATGCCTCCCAACCATGTGGACTCAAGAGAGACCAGCCCACCATGCTCAAAGGTAGTCACAAGGCCCAAATAGAAGAATAAAGGTAAGGAATTCAATGGCCAACACTCACATCAGTCACGAAGCAAACATGGCACACAATGCATAAAGCCAATGTCACAACATAGAGATGCTCATCGAATATAATGTCAGTACCACTCACAACTACTAAGGTACTAGATACTAGAGTGTAGATTGGATGGAGTGTCATCATGTGTTCTTGAAGGGATGGTACCACACAAAATCAAGTACACTTCTCATATGGACGAGGAGACTCAATCATGCCCAAATCAATGCCCCACAGACAGATAACTCAACACCCTGCAGACATATAGGCTTTCTCGTGTGCATCCTTAGCCTTTACAAGTGCTCAAGGCCATACACGAGGACTCATTATCCTAGACCTAAGTTTATCTCATTTAACCAAATGAAGTATACAAAACCAAATTTAAACAATTCAATGACCAGTCACAATCCATGATAACATCAATTAAATCCATCAAGTAAAAACCCGCTATTTAAATATTCAAATCAGCTAATCAAGAACAAATTCCATCTTTTAATAATAACTAAAACAATCCATATTTCATCATAAAAGTTCATTAAAACTACTCCACTATTGTAATAAAAGATTCATCTTCCTATCGCTGCCTACAGGGCACTAAGATAGAGCACAAGCATATAAGTGACAGCTCCCAATAAATAACAATGTTGATGACAGGGTTCTAGAGGAGTAATTGGCAGACTAGGCAATACAAACATAGATGCCAATAGATAATGAATTAGACATGAGTAAGGGTAAGGAACCACATGTGGCACCATCACCAAAGCATGACAACCTGAGTGGTAAGGCCAACACAATGGATCCTTGGATGACCACCATCGTAGCATACAAGACAGTAATCCATATAGACCGCCTGGAAGCCAAGACATACAAAAACAACTTGACCACCATTAAGACCAATGCCTAGAACCAAAACCCAATCATACACATACTTGAAACCCTAACATAAGTTGTCTCTGATCTGTTGTCAACATAGGTTAATGAGAGCACGAGAGTACAACTACACAAATTTTGTCGAAACAAGAAATAACGCCAACAACTTGTTCTAGTTTTCTGCAATCTCAATTGATTTTGATCTTTGGGGATCATCTAACTACAATAGGGGTATATCAACTCAGTTAATGAGTTTAATCCCAACTGTAAATTTTGGCTGGGTGAATGGACAAGTTAATTGGAAGACATCTCCTTCTAGAAGACAAATTTATTAAACCTAAATCTCCATGAATACGAAAACCTCCCTTCACCTGTTACTGTCCAGGTAGACATGTATGCAAAATGTGCAAGCAGAGACAAGGCTTGAGAACTTTTTGACCGAATGCCTCAAGGCGATGTCATCTCATGGGATGCACTAATTGTAGGATACACACAAAATGGATTTGTTAAAAAGGCTTTAGAAACTTTTAAGCAAATGCCACTGGCTGGCGTAAAGCCAATTTCCTAAACCTTTGCTAGCATTCTCGCTACCTACGCCAAGATGGGAGCTATGGAACAGGGTATAGGCATCTGTCAAAGCATCGTGGAAGGGGAATTTTAATAGATGTTATAGTTGGAAAAGCTCTAGTCGACATATATGCAAACTATGGAGACAAAGACAAGGCACGTGATCTATTTTACAAAAATGCCCATGAGAAATGTGGGCTCATGGACTGCAATAATTGCAGGTTATAACAAAATGGGACATTTAAGGACCATAAAAAACTTACCTGAAATGGTGATTTGTGGGTCTCCTCCTCTCTCCTATCCAAACCCTCGCTACCTCTTTATTTCCCAATTTCCTGAACCTTTTCTCGAATGAACCCCCCATCTTCACAAGGTAATGTCTCACCACTAAGACCAATGGTTAGGGTTAGGTTTTGGAATTTGATTTTGCTTCTTTATTAAAGGCTGCCCCCTTTCCAAAACCCTAACATTTTCTTATAATACTGTAACCTATTGGCTTAGTGAACCAACTACCCAAACTCTAATTTAAAATGGAACTTTAAATTAAAATAAACAATTATCAAAGCTCACATATACCAAGAATAAAATAATGCAAAATGACATTCTCCACCAAGTAAAAATACACATAAAATACCAATTAGCACAAATACTTAAAATGCCAATAATCTAATTAACTTAATAGGGTTCTCAAACTGATTTATTTAAAATCACATAAAACCCTATTAACAAAGTCATGCAAATATCATCATTCAAATCACTGATATGACATACCAAAATAAACCACATAATAAATTAATGCAAAACCATAATAAAATACTGACAACCCATTATGGGATACCTCAACAAACAATATTGGCAAACCACATAAGACCAGATGAGCAACCCGAACATTACCACAAGGTAACCAGAAGGTAAACACATATCACAGAAACACTGCACTAATAGGGTATAGTGGGCTAGGCTAGGGGATGCTTGGCTTGTGACTATCTCCAGTAACCAACATCGAGGAATAAGAGTACGCTCAGACCTGTGACTCCAAGCGGAGTCGATACCCAGTACCTCCATCACTCTAAAGCCCATTACAAATATCTACATAGATATATCATATAATAGCCAAACCATCAATGGACATTAGGAAGAGGGTCATGACATCGTAAGCCTCTTAGATACGAGTGTTAGGACATCATCCCTTTCTTGTCCATAATCATACAAAAGCAATGATAATAGTATATAAACATATAAACATGTAATCTAGCATAAGAACTAATCATGTCAACATCATAATAGTACCAGAATCCATCAAGGAAAAGTAACAACCAAAATGCGAACACAAGGTTGTAACACATGGAAGACGGGATATATTTCCCATTGCTCTAATAGATTATCACACTTTATTGACTCCATATTATCCTTCGTTTCTTCCACAATTATCAAACGACATCCAAGGGGTGTTCGACAACACCTTAGGAACTTTCTCAAGGCCATATTAATCTTTATCCCTAGCTAACCAAGTCAAATCAAACGCAAAGTGTTATATAACAACAAGAATTGAACCCAAAATGTTTTAGAATTACCTAGGTAGTAGTCTACTACGTGTAATTTTTTTATTTTAAAATTAAGTGATTATTTATTATTTTTGTGTGTGGATAAAGCTATGTTATAAAAGAAGGAAACACCAAAGCAACTACTAGGACAATGCAATGGAAAATGAGATTTAGAAAATTTACATATAAAAAACATATATATTTCAAAATATATATATCATAACTTTTATTTATAATTATTTATATAATTTTATTTATCAATTATTTTTGAAAATTAATAAAATTGTGAAAGTGCCCTTTGTCTACTGGTGAAGTTGAAAAGTTCTAAATGAGTCCACCAGGGATCAAGTCTTGCTAAGTGCAAGGCCCCCGACACCATAAGGGATGAGGTCGGGATCGCACCTCTAGCGAATTTGGCAGAATGGATACCCCTTAGTCCTTGATTCTCATCCAAAAAAATAATAATTAAATTATATTAAATATATTTTAAAAATATACAAATGGAAAATGTCATTTTCTCATTTTTTTTCTCATAACACAGGTAAGAAGTAATAGATGAATTGGTAAACTAATATCTATAGAAGGCATGAGTTTTCCACAGTCCATAACAGTAATGTGTAAGTGCTTCTGGAAACAACTGTGTATATTTTTGTATCAACGTTTCAGATCATGCTCAATGATCCATCATCAGGAAGAGGATAGTTGATCATTGAGCATGATCGAAACGTTGATAGAAAAACATACACAGTTGTTTCCAGAAGCACTTACACATTGAACTAATATATGTTAAAAAAATATGGATCCCAAGTTCAAGTTCTTAACTTGTACCCCTAAAAAAATTTCTATTAAAAAAATAAAGTGGGCACATTGCTTGGCAGAGCTATACATATGTGTCATTCAATCAATATTCTATGGGGGCTTGGCCTCATGGATGTTATTTAAAACTTTCAATCAATCAATTCACTAATATGAAACTAGTACGAAAATGACAACTTTCTTATGCCGAAGGCATTCCCTTTGTGAGGAGAGGGGCTGACTTTGTCAATTGGATTTTTCAATTGCTACAGAGGCGTACGAGATGATTGCAACACCTTCAGCCATTCATTTCACCATTTCCCAGTTCACCTTCCATTGAATTTGGAATGACGTCGTGAATTTTCCTTTTGACACAAATTTGATTTTTTAATTAGAATCTCTCTGTCTGTTGGAAACCATAGCAAAAGAGGCTAGAAGCTCTACGTACTTATGACTTTCATCCATGGCATATTTTATTTTATTTAATTTTCACAAGCATATACGAAGCCTTGTTTTATTATTTTTGCTCTTTAGCGAATGCAGGGAGGAGCTATGAAGAGGGTGGTGGCATGAAGGCAGGCATAGAAGTTTAGGTTAAGATGATGATGATGAAAGGGTTAACAACAGGCTTCCTTTAGCGAAAGGGTTAGATGACAGTTGAGAGTTGAGAAAGCTGGAGTTTGAGCAGAGAGATCTAGAGTTTTACAAGCAACAAGCCAAATTTGTGTTCATGAAATTGTCGCTAGGCCAATACTCCATTTTTTTGTTTTTCTAGCATCTCTCTCACTCCCATGGCATCCATTATAGTAGCAAAAGTGAATTGAGGGCTGAGAGTGGATTTAAAGGAGGATCTAAATTAAATAATAGTCTAAGTGCGACTGGGGAGGTGAGCAAGCATCAGTTGACAAGGGCAAACAAGATGCCTATAATGTTCCTAATTATAGATAGATAGCAAATTTTAGAGCTATGTTGCAATAGGGGAAGCCATACCTATAAACCCTATTGTCACTCGCCCCTGTTGGAGCACCTCCTTCACAAGGTATTTCTCATTCTCAAATTTATGGGTTTCTTTTGTTAAATCTTTTCCATTGTCATTTGGTTTTTCTTAAACATTTATGATTTATCTGTGATCTGCAAGGCAAAGGTGAAAGTGTGTGGGAGGGAAGATGGTGACTGGGGGATAGGAGAACAATGGGTTGTTCCCAATAATCATACTGGTGATGGTGGCACTTTGGCTAGTACCAGGTACACTCTCCATTGCTTGCTTAATGCCGCCTTCAAACATGCCAAGACCAAGAGCATCCACTACCATTGCTCCCTTTGCCTCCACTCCAGAAAATTCCACACCTCCATGTCCAAAATGGTAACACTATTTGTTCCTCTGCTCTCATCAATCCACCAAGTGTTTTTATCTTATCTTTTATCTGATGGAATGTTGTTCTACTGCAGATCTCAAATTTTTCAACCTGTAGTAATTTGACACTTATTAGGCTCTAGATAATAATGTTCACTCTCGTTTATTATGTCAAGCATATTAGTCGTGAGGTATGTGCCCACCCCCTTGCTGTTACTTACCTTTTTACAAATAATCTCTCTTAGCACGCTTCATTTGTGTAGATGTTTGTTTCCTATGTTTCTATAGTGTTCTACCAGTAGATTTATATATTTATTTCATTTATTATTTTTTAAAGTAGAATGAGAATTCATGCCATCCATACCTGGTTTATGGGTTTTGAGGGTGTTGAACGTATATGGGTTTTGACATGTTAATTGGCTAAAAAGTCAAACTCACTAATTGTTTAAAACAACAATTTTTTGTCAAGGAAGAGAGCAATTTATTCATTTGGAATCCATGGTTTCTTCTCACCATTAATTTTAGATTTAATGTTCTTTTAGGCCTCATAGAACATCCTTTTCTGGTTCTACCCTTTTATTGCTTTAGATATTTTTAACAGTAGCAACTAGCTATGAAACTTCTAAAATGGAGGCGTTGTGCCTTGGTCTAGATATCTTCTTTTTTTACAATGTCTAGGAAAAAGATTTGACTGGTTGGTATGATTTTCATAAAGCACGCCCAATTTTAGTTAATCTAATCTTTTGCAAAGTTGGAACTAGAATTATGTTTGAAATATTCTTATACAACCACAATTCTTCTATTTTGAAACTATTCTTTGCTGGCATTACACACAGAGAAAAACTTTTATTGACTAGCACCAAGTTTTGTATAGAAGGCTTTTTCTCATCAGAAAAATTTGAAAGAATTCGATGCTTGCAAAGTTATTAACTTGTTAGAATCATGGGTTTGTAGTGTAGGCATCTATTTGTGTGTGACATTCTTCTTTTGACATTCATGAATTATGTTTTTGCTTCTCATGTAAATTAATAAGAAATATCCTTCTATCAATCATGGTATCTAGTACATTTTTTGGTCTTCCTTATATCCTTTTTTTCTTCAAGTATTATGTCATTACTGTCAAACCTTGTCATTAAGAATAGGTGTGTTGTTTTCCTCAAAGGCAGTGCAGGTTTTTAGGCTTAAAAATTACCACATCATATTTAGATTCTGTTGCATTCCCTTAACAATGATTTCTATGGTGTCTTACTATTTTACATATCCTTGATCTATATATGATAAATCAGACATCAATTTTATATACTATTTTCAAATTATTTATGTTCCAATATTTTCATATCTTAGTAGTTTTATAGTACTTTATTCTTTTAATGTAAACAAGGTATCCTCCAACTAGGTATCACCACCGCAGGGCTATCGTCCAGCTGGGTATGCACAAGCTTAACCTCCACCACCACAGAGCTATCTGCCATTTGGATATGCACTCACACAAAAAAAAATGTTCATATTTATCTTTGATTGTGGAAGTTATTGGGTTCAATTGGTTGATTATCAATATTAGTAGAGAAACTTATTTGTCCTACAAAATGAACCACATCAGCTATGAAAATTTGTCCCAACAGTTATAGTGAAATCTACACTATTGTAATCTGTATTGGTTGGGTAAATTGCTTTCGCATACCTAGATACCCATATCTCATCACTAGAAGTATAGAGAAAACTTGCACCATTGATGTAATCCATTTTGAAGGCTAAGAATATGCATTTACATTTCCAACTTCATAAAAACTAGATGTTCATATGCGCCTTGAATTGTGGAAGTTATTGGGCTTCAATTGATTGATCACCCACATGAGAAGAGCAACTTACTCAGATTGCAAATGACTGACATCAACTGTTCAAACATATATACACCAACTTGCATGTGTAGATGTGTTTTTGATTGTGGAAGTTATTAGGATCCAATGGTTGAGCATCTACATGAGCAGAGAAATCCACAATAGGGTTATGCTCCCCAAGGAGGACCCCCACCTGAAACACAATCTAGAGGCGATAGCTTTTGGAAAGTATGGTGAGATCTCTGGTTTTTTTGGTTATATTAAATGGACATTTTAGTTAGAACTATGATTACTTCTCTTGATTATGTTGGTAAATTATCAACCATTCCTATAATTACCTACCCATTCCCTTATAAGTATATTTAAATATTTTTATTGGTAAAAGATGACTCCACAATGTAGTTCATTGTTGTAGAATTTCATTTTTTAACCTCTTTTATTCACAAATGTGAGTAATTAGTTTCTCTATTATTTTTTTGCAGTCGTGTTGCCCTATGCTACTGTTGTGTGTTAGAAGAATGTTGTCTTTTGAGTTGGGACAGTAATTTGCAAGGCTCGTTGGTTTGCTAAGATAGATGGTTGAATTTAAGGATGTAGCATTGCCTTGCTCAAAATTCATTCTTAGTATTGTTTTGCTTCAGGCCAATATTGTAGCCATATTCATTTTATTGTGTTATATACTTATGCTATTACAAATTTATGTTATGGGGTATGATTTACCTCTTTAGAATTTTTAATGATTCATTTCTTTTTTTTTTGGTTTACTGTGTTCCTATAAATCTCTGATTGCATAGATGAGGATTATATTTGAATGTCACAGTGTAGACTATGTGCATCCCTTACTAAGCATAGTTAAGTTATGACATATTGATATATAGTTTCATCCTCCAAGTCTCCTAATAATCTTCCAAATTTTATCAATCTATCAAGGTAGGTTAACTACAATCAATTTGGATCTATTTTCTTTATTTAATAGTTTTAAAAAATGTTGGCTCTAAATAGCTTTTTTTAACAGGTGATGACATGACAGTCCTTGATGTTACCATAGAATGCCTCTCAATGTAATAATAGATAAATGTTTTTAATAGGTGATGACATGACAGTCCTTGATGTTACTATTGCAAGTATGGGCCTAACCGGTGTTGTCATTGATGTCAACATACTCATGTTGCATTAATGAGAAGGATTAGATGAGCTGTGTGCTGAGGATATTGAGAAAATAAGTCTTAATCAGGAACAATGAAGAACAGTGATGACAAGAAGGTAAAAGTCCTCAATAGGTTGAGGATCAGAGGATGCGGTTTAAAGGGTTTGTAGATATAAGTCTTGAGATGCTCCAGTCAAGATTTTAGAGGTCCGCATGAAGATCTGAAGAAGTTATGGTCGCTCAAATAGAACTGGTTCTGGCAAGTGTTTAGAGGTGACAGATGGCCACAGATAGGTCCGGTGAGATCCGGTATTTCATTATCCCATTCTGCGGATCTGAGGGAGTGTTAAGGATGTCCCTATGAAGTATCAACTAGACTAGTTCGTGGGTTGAAGGTCCGGAAGTGCCTATTCATTTGTGACAGTGATGACAGACTGTGTTCTTGTAGCTCCGGATGGAGAGAAGAATTCCAGTAGGATGATGAAGTGCGGATGTTTTTGGTAATTCAAGGAAGGTTATAATGATCGGTGGATCATGGCCAGTTAATGTTGGTGGTCTGCATTGAAGTTAGAGTTTGCATTTGAAGAATAACCACGAATATTGGTGTTCTTCTTGAGACTGGTCGACTGGATGTATTACACATCTTGCGAATGTTCTTATAGGTGTTTGCCGACTTAGATGATTGTTCCTAAGTCGATGCCTTGTATAAATAAGGGATTGTGAATTCATTTTGAAGTGTGTCTTGCGGTGATGTGTGTGTGATAGTGAAGAAAAGAGCAAAAGGCAGAGTAGAAGGTCTGGGCTTAAATGGAACTGACTCAAGCATGGTGAAGATGCTTTTTACCAGTTCAAGTATGTGATACTCTTTTTGTAGATAGTGTTTCTCTTGTAGGCAGTGAGCCTCTTGTGAGCAGTGTGCTTGGGTAGTGAGCCCTAATTGGCATGTGCCATCTTGTTCTTTCTATTCTTCTAACAGAGAATATTATCTTGGGTTAATCACCCTGTGGTTTTTCCCTTAAACAGGTTTTTCCACGTCAAAATCTTGGTGTCTCATGTGTTGATGTGTTTCTGCTCTTGATTTGTTGCGTTGTGCTTTCATGATTGATCTTCTATTATGCTGTTGATTAACAACATGGAGTTAAGTATATAAAAGAGAGAAAGTTTTATACAACTGATTCACCCCCCCACTCTCAGTTGTGTGCCCTAAATCTAACAATTGGTATCAAAGCTAAGTTCCTCTAAAAGGAGCTTAACCACTTGAGGAGATCCAGGATGTCGTCATACAAGAAGGATAGTCTGAAGTTTGATGGAACCAACTTCTCTCTTTGGAAAGGTCGCATGAAATGTCACTTGCAGTGTATGGGAAAGACGTACTGGTCCATGGTCACAAAAGCATATGTACCTCCACAGGGTGGTCTGACAACCCTAAATGAAATCACAGATGCTAAAAACAATCTGCAGACCAAAGAGGCTCTTCTAAGCACATTAACTGACTCTGAGCTCTCAAATGTTATTGACCTACCAACTGCCTATGAGATCTGGATTAAATTGGAACTTCTGCATGAAGGAGATGAGTATGTTAAATGTGTAAGGTTACAGCGTCTAAAAGGGACATTTGAAAAACTGAAGATGAGAGATGATGAAAATATTACCACTTTTATGCCAAGAGTGAATGAGCTGGTTTGTGGAATTAGAAATTTTGGTGGAGTCTTGGATGAAAATGAGATTGTTGGTAAGATTCTCAGATCCCTTCCTGCCTCTTACAAAATCAAGGTTGCTGCCATTGATGAATTCAGAGCCCATACAACTGTCACAAGAGACCAATTGGCTGGCAAACTGGCTGCTTTTGAAATGACCAAATTTGGAGATGATCCCCCCAAAATTGAATTTGCATTCAAAGCCAATGCCTCTATGAAAGGTAAACAAGGATTTGATCTGGGAGGGAACTCATCTAGGAATTTGTCATCGTATGGAAAAGCAAGAAAAGACCTGGAAGAAGAAGAAGTGGAAACTGCTCAACTTGAAGCCCTCATTTCAAAGAGACTGCCAAGAGGATCCAGTAAGTATGAAGGAAAATTGCCTTTTAAGTGTTTTAACTACAATAAGATTGGTCATTTTGCCTCAAAATGTCCAGAAAGATTTTCAAAGCCAAATCCTAACAGATCAAGGTTCCAAAAGAATTGTTACTATGTTCATGAAGAAGATGATAATGAAGGAGTAACAGATGATGAATCAGAGACAGGAAACAAATCCGAAAGTGAATGGGTGTTTATTTCCATCAAGGAAGAAGAACCAATATCCTCTGTATCTATCAACCATAAAGTTGTAGAAAGAGCTCTGGTTGCCCAAGTTGAAGAAAAGAATGATTGGGTCATTGATAGTGGTTGCTCTCACCACATGACAGGTGACAAGAATAAGTTCATAGATTTGGAAAGGTATGAAGGAGGAGTTGTGAAGTTTGGTGATAATTCTGCTGGTAGAATCAGAGAAAGAGGAACTATTTCTTTTAATGGAAGAAACAAAACTGGTAATGTACTATATGTTGAAGGTTTGAAGCACAATCTTCTCAGTGTTGGTTAGTTGGTGGACAAAGGCTATGATCTCTGATTCAAGGATGGAAAATGCAAAATCTTTGAAAGATCCAGAATAGAGATTGCATCTGGTACTCAAACTAAAGGTAATATCTTCCACTTGGTTGGTACTGATAAAAGCTTCTTATTTGTTCAAGTTGATCAGAGTTGGTTATGGCATGGAAGGATGTGTCATGTGAATTTTGATAATATCATCAAGATAAGCAATACTCAGGCTGTAAGAGATCTTCCAAAATTGGTGAAACCTACTAACAGCTTATGCAAGGAATGTCAGTTAGGTAAGATGAGTAGAGTCACATTCAAAAGCAAGGAACTGTCCTCTACTGGACTATTGGACTTAGTTCACACTGATCTTTGTGGTCCGGCAAGAACCAGAAGTATTCAAGGTGATAGATACTTCATGCTGCTAATAGATGACTATTCCTGGATGATGTGGGTAACCTTTCTAAAGGAGAAATCAGAAGCTCTTGAGAATTTCAAAATATTCAAGGCTATGGTAGAGAATGAAATAGGAATAAAGTTGAAATGTCTGAGGTCTGATAGAGGTGGGGAATTCACATCCGGTGAGTTCATAGAATTCTGTGAGAAACATGGAATTAAGAGACAATTGTCTACTCCGAGGACTCCACAGCAGAATGGAGTAGTGGAGAGAAAGAACCAGACCATCCAGGAAGCATCTAGGACTATGATGATGGAAGCAAATGTTCCTCAGATCTATTGGAGAGAAGCTGTCAACACTGCAGTCTATACTCTTAATCGAGTTCAAATCAGAAGTAATACTGGTAAGACCCCTTATGAACTCTAGTTTGGCATTACTCCTACTGTAAGATATTTCATAGTCTTTGGTAGCAAATGTTACATCAAAAGAGATGAAGAGTTTGATGCTAGAAGTGATGAAGGAATATTCTTGGGTTACTCTACTCAAAGCAAAGCATATCGGTGTTATAACAAGAGACTAAGAAAGATGATAGAAAGTACAAATGTGAAGGTTAATGAGGGAATAGAGAAACCCTCAAGGTTTTATGAGTATGATGAAGATGATCAGAATGATGTTCTGGTTCAAGGAGCTCAATTCTCTCCTGAAAGTCAGATTCAGACTAATTTGGTAAATCAGGAAGAAGAGATAGGTCTGAATGAGCCTGATCAAGAAGCAGAAGTGCAAGAGACCCCCAAAGTTCTAAGGTATGTAAGACTGAACCACTCTAAAGATCAGATCATAGGTGACAAAAGCAAAGGTGTGCAAACTAGAAGGAAAATTGCTCAAAATTTAGATGAATATTATTTGATTTCAAAGATTGAACCTAAGACAATAAATGAAGCTTGCAATGATGAAATTGGACCAAAGCAATGGAGGAAGAGTTGATGCAAATTGAGAAAAATCACACTTGGGATCTTGTTCCTAGACCTAGAAACAAGAATGTGATTGGAACCAAATGGGTCTTCCAGAACAAACTAAATGGAGTTGGTGAAGTAATCAGAAATAAGGTCAAATTAGTCTGCAAAGGCTACTCTCAAATAGAAGGGATTGATTTTGAAGAAACTTTTGCTCCGTTGGCAAGAATTGAAGCAATCGGACTATTTCTTGCTTTTGTTACCTTCAAGGATTTCAAAGTGTATTAGATGGATGTCAAATCTGCTTTCCTAAATGGTGACTTAGAAGAAGAAGTGTACATTGAACAACCAGATGGATTTCAATTATCTGAGAATGGTGATATGGTCTGCAAATTAAAGAAGGCACTGTATGGTCTAAAGCAAGCCCCAAGAGCATGGTATGAGAGACTGGACAAACATCTTTTGAAGATTGGTTTCAACAAAGGTACTGTTGATAGTGACCTATATTTCAAAATTGATCATGAAAACATCTTGATTGTTGAAGTATTTGTTGATGATATCATCTTTGGAGGAAGAGACAGTATGTGTAAAACCTTTGCAAATCAAATGAAAAGTGAGTTTGAAATGTCAATGCTCGATGAAATGAATTTCTTCTTGGGTTTGCAAATTACTCAGACAAAGAAAGGAATCTTTATCTCTCAAACCAAATATGTGAAAGAATTATTGAGGAAATTTGGAATGGAAGATTCAAAGCCAATGAACACTCCCATGGAAACTGGATGTAAGTTGAGCAAAGATGATGACTCTCCTAAGATAGATCAGACCAAGTACAGATCAATGATTGGAGGATTATTGTATCTCACTCAGACTAGACCAGATATAATGCAGGTTGTTGGTCTTGTGGCGAGATTCCAGGTTGATCCCAGAGAATCTCATGTCATGGCAATAAAAGAATTTTTAGGTACTTAAAAGGAATAGTTGAGTATGGTCTATGGTATCCTAGAGATCATAATTTTTCTCTTCATCCATATACAGATGCAGATTGGGCAGGAGATGTGGATGATAGGAAGAGTACAAGTGGATGAGCATTCTTTTTGGGAAAAAGGTTGGTTTCTTGGCTAAGCAAGAAACAAGAGGCAATATCCCTGTCTACAACTGAAGCAGAATACATTGCAACAGCAGGAAGTTGCACTCAAGTTTTGTGGATGAAGTAGATGCTAAGAGATATTCAAGTAGAATATGAGGAGCCTATCACAATTTTCTGTGATAATTCAAGTGCAATAAATATTTCTAAGAATCCGGTGTTGCATTCTAAGACTAAGCATATATCTATCAAGTTTCACTTTCTGAGAGAGCAAGTGAACAAGGGTGAAGTCAAATTGGAGTATGTACCCTCCAAGGATCAGTTTGCAGATATTTTTACTAAACCTCTCCCCAAGGACTCTTTTGAGCATCTCAGGGAGAAGTTAGGGGTTATTGCCCCTTCAGTGATGAACTAGGATGCACTGATGTGCATCAATCCAGTGGATATCACAGTCATATCTTGTGATCCGGATAGATGATAAAGGAGCTACTACTCAGGGGGAACAGCTGGTATGTTATGAAGTAGTGAAGTTACAAGTATGAGCCCTTTGCCATTGATGTCAAAGGGGGAGAGAAGACATGTGAAAAACAAGTGGTTGCTGATCAAAGGGGGAGAAATAAAGGAAGAGAAGACATGTGAGTAGTTGTTACTGTTAGGGGGAGTTGTAACAGCAAGAAGAAGTTCTTGTCTTGATGGTTTTTCACATCATATGTTGCCATCAATGACAAAGGGGGAGATTGTTGCAAGTATGGGCCTAACTGGTGTTGTCATTGATGTCAACATACTCATGTTGCATTAATGAGAAGGATTAGATGAGCTATGTGCTAAGGATATTGAGAAAATAAGTCTCAATTAGGAATAGTGAAGAACAGTGATGACAAGAAGGTAAAGTCCTCAATAGGTTGAGGATCAAAGGATACGGTTTAAAGGGTTTGTAGATATAAGTCTTGAGATGCTCCAGTCAAGATTTTAGAGGTCTGCATGAAGATCTGAAGAAGTTATGGTCGCTCAAATAGAACCGGTTCCGACAGGTGTTCAGAGGTGACAGAGGGCCACAAATAGGTCCGGTGAGATCTGATATTTCATTATCCCGTTCTGCGGATCTGAGGGAGTGTTAAGGATGTCCCTATGAAGTATCAACTAGATTAGTTCATGGGTTGAAGGTCCAGAAGTGCCTATTCATTTGTGACAGTGATGACAGACTGTGTTCTTGTAGCTCCGGATGAAGGAGAGAAGAATTCCAGTAGGATGATGAAGTGCGGATGTTTTTGGTAATTCAGGTAAGGTTATAATGATCGATGGATCATGTCCAGTTAATGTTTGTGGTCCGCATTGAAGTTAGAGTTTGCATTTGAAGAATAACCACGGATATTGGTGTTCTTCTTGAGACTAGCCGACCGGATGTATTACACGTCTTGCGAATGTTCTTATAGGTGTTTGCTGACTTAGATGATTGTTCCTAAGTCAATGCCTTGTATAAATAAGGGATTGTGAATTCATTTTGAAGTGTGTCTTGTGGTGATGTGTGTGTGATAGCGAAGAAAAGAGTGAAAGGCAGAGCAGAAGGTCTGGGCTTAAATGGAACTGACTCAAGCATGGTGAAGATGCTTTTTACCAGTTCAAGTATGTGATACTTACTCTTTTTGTAGACAGTGTGTCTCTTGTAGGTAGTGAGCCTCTTGTGAGCAGTTTTCTCGGGCAATGAGCCCTAATTGGCATGTGTCATCTTGTTCTTTCTATTCTTCTAACAGAGAATATTATCTTGGGTTAATCACCCCGTGGTTTTTCCCTTAACCAGGTTTTCCATGTCAAAATCTTGGTGTCTCATGTGTTGATGTGTTTCTGCTCTTGATTTGTTGCATTGTGCTTTCATGATTGATCTTCTATTATGTTGCTGATTAACAATATGGAGTTAAGTATATAAAAGAGAAAGTTTTATACAACTGATTCACACCCCCCCTCTCAATTGTGTGCCCTAAATCTAATAGTTACTATAGAATGCCTCTCTATGTAATAATAGATAAGTGTGTTAAAATATTGTATTCCACATAATATGAATGAAATAAGTACAAAATGATTAATTATTAAAATGAGCCACATGGGAAAGGCAACCTAAAAAGTCTTATACTAAGAAAAAATGAAATATGATGATCAACTACTTATTTTTATTTAGTTTAAGAGTTATTTTATAGTTTTAATTTTTTTCTCAAATATAGGTCAACTATATTTTAGTTTTTAGATACTCAGTATGGAGGCAAACATGATCTTCATTTGGGTCGTTTTACCCTTTCAATTGGGTTTCAATGCAATTCAAACGCTGACCCACCTGGCCCCTTTCAACATTTTTGCGGATATTGTGGAGATTTTGGCAATGGTGGTTTTAATGGTTAAGGATGTGGGGATTTATGTGAGGAATAGGCTTATTTGGAGGCTTTTACTAATTTTAGCATAATACCATATGTAGTTGGAATGGTTGTTTATGCTTTTGAAGGGATTGGAATGGTTGTGCCACTTGAAACTATGGTAGATCAGAAGCACAGGTTCGATGGTATACTGGGTCTTGCTTATATTTTTATTACTGCAATCTATGGGGTTTTTGGGCTGTTGGGTTACTTTGCATTTGGAAGTGGAACCAAGGACATCATTACATTGAATTTTGGAAAGAATTTACTGATTGATTTAGTTCAGGTTGCATTATGCATCAATCTTTTATTTTCATTACCTTTGATGATGAATCATGTGCATGAGATTGTAGAAAGTAGGTTGAATGGAGGCCAGTATTCTTTTCCTTTAAGGGCTCTGTCAGTGTCTTTGACAAGTATATTAGCTTATTTGGTGCCTAATTTCTCAGATTTCCTATCACTTGTAGGTAGCAGCGCCTGTTCTATCCTGGGTCTTGCATTGCCTGCTATCTTTCACTTAATTGCTTGTAGGAGGGAATGCTCTATGGTTTAGGTCTTCATGGACATTTTAATCATCTTTTTTGATGTCATTTTTGGTGTTGCCCAGACAATTTCATCTGTCAAACAAATTTTCTTTCTAGATGTGATATAAACTCTTCAAGTTGGGCACCTGTATTCTATGCTTGGGCTTTACAATGAGTTGATGTAGGATATAGTTCAACTTCACTGTCAGCACCTTGTTGTGGGTATCATACCAATTCATCCCTATGAAATCAATCATCCTATTAGCAAGTAATAGACAAGGAAGAAATCTGGGAAGCTTTCAAATATTTACCAAATGCACTTTCTTGACTGTTTGATTTCCTTTGCAGTAATAGCCATGGAAATACAATTTCATTTCCTTTGCAGTAATAGCCATGGAAATATTGTATTTATCATCCACTCTTGACAACAAGAAGTGGCTTATAGTGTGGTATCATCAAACCAATTGTATTTATCCCAAGATGGCATCAAAATGTTTTTGGTGAATGCATCATCTTGATTGTTTGATTTCCTTTGCAGTAATAGCCATGGTAATAATGTATTTATCAGTCACTCTTGACACCAAGAAGTGGCTCATAGTGTAGTATCATCAAACCAATTGTATTTATCCCAAGAAGGCATCAAAAAGTTTGGATCTATTTTCTTTATTTAATAGTTTTAGAAAAATGTTGGCTCTAAACAATTGTTTTTAACAGGTGATGACATGATAGTCCTTGATGTTACTATATAATGCCTCTCAATGTAATAATAGATAAGTGTGTTAAATATTGTATTCCACATAATATGAATGAAATAAGTACAAAATGATTAATTATTAAAATGAGCCACTTCAGAAAGGCAACCTCAAAAAGTCTTATAATAAGAAAAAAATGAAATATGATGATCAACTACTTATTACTCATATATTTAACTTGCTAGAATCAACATACTCTTAAATAAAGGTGATGATAGATTTAAGATAAACAACCTTTGCTATTTAGATTGTTTTGTGAACTTACATGATTTTTTTTGTTTAATATGATTCTTAGCTATACCTCCCAAGGTAAGAAGATCAAATATCAAAATTTAAAGAGTAAGCTCTTGATGGAAGAATTGGTGAATTGGGTGGTGTGGCAATTAGGATATGGCAGATACTATGAGTGCATGTAAGGGGTACATTTATTTCTTCGCAAAGATAACCATCCCCAATTCTCTCCTACCACTTCAATATTCATCGTCTGATATCCATTCACACTGTCTTTCACCATCTCCTACAAGTACAAAAGTTTTTCAATGTCTAGCACACATCTATCCTACCATACCATTGGCTCCAAATTGACCACTTCACTTCTTTGTGGATGACTTCCTCAAACAATTGGTCTCTCCCTCAATTGTCAAATGTTGAAAACATGTCATTAAGACCATTAGAAAACACCAAAGTTTAATTTCTAAAATCTAATCTTTTTTGTTGTTATTATTTCTTGATGCATAAGATTGTGTGCGCATTTTTAATGCATATTTATGTTATTTTACCACATCGACGATGTAGTATAATTTTCAAAATCATATTTATGTAATGATGTATAGGGATAAGTGATCTCCTATAGAAGGTGAATGTAAAGTAATGATAACATAATTTAGTGGATTAAATAACTTCAAAATTTATAAATAGGAAAAAAACATCTAACAAATTCTACAATTTATTATAAAACTATAAGGGAAAAAATATCTGTTACAATATCTTTTGAAAACTAATAGTGTGTGTTTTAATTCATTGGTTCACAATTGCCTTGATTGAGGGTATTTGATGATTCTAATAATTGAGATAGTAGCCCCATATATTCCTATAAAGATATTTTTCTACCTCTCTCCATAGTCTGGGGACTTGGAATTAGCTTTAGACTTAGTAGGCTAATATTAGGTTCATGTTTGGCCAAAAAAATGGCAAAAATAACAAAAATCCACAAATTGAATCTTTCAAAACTTAGCAATATCACTCAAGAATTAACCAAAATCAATCTCCAACAAATCTACAAACTTAAGGCTATTACTTAGCCTTATAAAAAGTATTATTATATAGTATTTAGTATTATTTATTTAATATTTTATATAGTATTATTTGTGTAGTATTATAATATGTCAAATAATACTAAATATTATAAAAAGTAATATCCAATATTATATATTTAATAATATAGTTAAGTATTATATATATATATATATATATATTTATTAATTAAATTTAATATAATATTTAATGTAAATATTTATATATATTAAATATTTAATATTTATATACATTTTAATATATAGTATTATATATGTAATAGTATAATTAATTAAATAATTAATTTAAATTTGTTATTTAGTTTTAGTATTTTTATACATTTAAATATACAACATTATATTTTTTTTTATTCATAAGAGTATAGTTTATATTGATTTGAAAATGAGAAAATTACATATTTGACTGCATATTTCTTGCAATTGTCTCCTAGTCTTTCTAATCTGGTGGCTTATTGACCTCGCAAGGTCACCATTAAGATGAAAATTGGCCATGCAAGGCCTGCAAACTTCCTAGAGTTACAATGCCAAAAATTTGGCCTATCGGCCATCAAAATTTGAAAACTAATTTAGTCCTATAGGGGAGAGAACAAAACCCTAAATAGACCACAAACCCTAGACACCCGCTGAACTGAAACTAAAACCATAACGAAGATAATTGCTTCCAAATATACCTAAACCTAGAAATCCTTCTCGCTTACTAGTTGTTACTCAAAACCTAAATTTGTCGCCCTTGCCCTGAAGTCCTGTATCCAATCAAAGGAGCCACCATGTGGTTCAATCTGTAGAAGCTTCAATAGAAAATCCACCACCGCCACAACTTATTCTCTGTGCACAAGGCACGGCAATCCTTTAGGGTCGAGCAAGAAGGGATAATAGCGAACCACCGCCTCATCGTCCTCTAACAAATGGAGATCTGCAGGCTTGGGAATTCCAACTCCTGGCTCAATTGCCTTGACTACATCCTCCAATCCCACGACCAAATTAAATATTATATTAACAAGTTTTTATTAAACTATATTTAATAATTTAAAATAAAAATTATATATATTAAATATTAAATATTTAAATACATTTTAATACATAACATTATATATTTAATTGCCAAGTAAGATTTAAAATAAAACAAATATAATTGTATCAATTTTTAAATAAGAAACTTAACAAATATTAATTAATTTTTAAATATATTTATTTTATTATAGAATAAATATTAAAATTAACTACGATATAAAATCAATAAAACATTAAAACCTAAAATTTTAAAAACTCACAATATGCATACTATAATTGTACAAACATATTCTATACAAACAATAATATTTTGCTATGTAACTCGCACGGTGTTTGAATTGTGAATTTGTACTTGGCAAGAATGGATGGAGATAGCCCGGGGGGGCCCGTGATTCAATCCCCTCCCCTAACTCCAGGGGGTGTTGCTGATGGCATGGGCTATCGGAGTGATCACATGGCCTCAACCTCGAAGCCAAATCCTAAGAAGTGGAAGGAAGCTCTTGTGGGTACTGTTAATGGTACCGCCAAGACTTTGAGCAATCAACCAATTTTCTCAGAGGTTGATGGTGCAAGGGCACTTAAACTACTGGTCTAGATGGTGTTGCGAGTTGTGGCATCAATGGACAATACCTTGGTGGGGAAGTTTTTTGCCTTCAGACCCAATATCGACTTGGTTCACTGTTGGATGAAGACTAAGTGGTCTCTTAAGGGGAGTGTCTCAGCCAGTGCTATGGCGAGAGGTATGTTTTTGTTTAGGTTTACCTCTCAAGAGGACATGTTGTCAGTTTTGGCTTGTGGTCCATGGATTTATGGGAAGCATTCCCTTTCTTTATGCAAATGGAAGTCTAGCTTCGACCCCAAGGCAGACCTTAATCAGTCAACGCTGGTGTGGGTCCAATTGCTGGGTCTTCCCCTAGAGTTTTGGGATGAGGAAATCTTTGCCTAGATAGGCAACTCCTTCAGAGATTATGTAACTGTTGACAAAGTTACAAAGCGTAAGGTGAGACTGGTGTATGTCAGATTTTGTGTAAATGTGGACATTCTGAAAGCTCTCCCCACTTCCATTATATTGGAATCCTAGTTTAGGAAATGGACTCAAAGTATTCAGTATGAAAATTCTGGAGTCTTTTGCTAAAACTGCATGAAAGCTGGCCATGTCTTTACTTAGTGCCGAGCCCCGAAGCGTAACCCTCCTCTAGAGACAGAGAAAGTGGTGGAGGTTTCAGAGGATTATCTCTTTAAAGAGGATATCTTGAAGATCATCGACTCCCCCTGGGCTTCATCAGGGAAGGAAGCAATTCTGGAAACTACTGAGGAAGCTACCCAACTAGACCATTCTTCAGTATTAGTCCCGCAACATGAGTCTCAGGTTTCTTCGCTGCAAGTGGAGGAAAACCTATCAAGAATTGAACTCTCAGTTGTACTAGAAGAGGAGAGTTAGAAGTTGAAGGACAAGGAGCTGGGGAATACAACTGGGACACAAGAGCCAGTTGTAACTGAGAAAGGTCAGGGAACGATGGAAGAAGGAGAGGTAGATTTGGGTCTTAGCCCACATAAGAGTTCTATTTCACATCAGAGAAGGGAAAATCAAGCATGTAGTCCTGGTAATTGATCGGGATTTCTCAAACCTAATCTAAGCTCATTGATGAAGAACATCTCGCCTTCCCCAGGGGTAGGTTCAAGCAGAGAGGAGGAGGATCAGGAAGGATGGTCTATTGCGAAGAAAAAGGGGAAAGGCAGTAGTCGTAAGATAGCTGATGTGGGAGGAAACAACAATAGAGGAAGGCCATCCCACATGAACACCAGATAGAAAGAGATGGGGCAGGAGATTGCTAGGAATAACAGTCCACTTTGGTGGCCAATTTTTGGAGGGTATGCAGCATGAGCGTCATTGCTTTGCATTGATTCCTATGATTAGTCAAGAGAAATGTGAAGATGTACCAATAGAAGTTTCAGATATGTTGGAAGAATTTTAGGACATTATCTCTAATAATGTACCACAAAGTTTACCACCAGTGAGGAAGATAAGTCATCAAATGGATTTGATACCAAGAGCCAGTTTTCCAAATAAGGCAGCCCACAGAATGACTCCAGCAGAGAATGAAGAGTTAAATAGACAAGTTCATGAGTTGTCAAGGGACTGATAAGGGAAAGACTAAGTCTATGTGCGCTACTTGCAGTACTAGCACCAAAGAAAGATGGAGAGTGGAGGATGTGTATAGATTCCCGAGCCATCAACAAGATCACAATCAAGTACAGATTTCCATTGCCCAGAATGGATGACATAATGGATTGTTTGAGTGGACCCAAGTACTTCACAAAGATTGATCTGAAGAGTTGGTATCACCAGATTCAAATCAGAGGAGATGAATGGAAGACAACATTCAAGATGAAGGAGGGTTTGTATGATTGGTTAGTCATGCCATTTGGGCTAACCAATGCACCAAGCACATTCATGCAGCTCATGAATGAGGTACTGAAAGAATTTTTGGGAAGTTTTGTTATTGCTTATCTAGATGACATTTTGATTTTCACTAAGACTTGGGATGAGCATTTGATGCATATCAGAAGAGTTTTAGAGAAGCTGAGGGAGGAGAAGTTGTTGATTAATCTGAAGAAATGTAGTTTTGCAAAGGAGTCGGTATACCTAGGATTTGTTGTCCCAGAGGAGGGTCTTAAGATGGACACAGAGGAGGGTCTTAAGATGGACCCAGAGAAGGTGAGAGATATCATTGAATGGCCTATGCCAAGGAGTGCATAGAAGTACGATCTTTTCATGCTTTAGCAAATTTTTACAAAAAGTTTATCAGAAATTTTAGTAGCATTTGTGCACCCCTAATTGAGACAATGAGAAGGGATAGAAAAAAGTTTAGATGGACTAAAGGAGCAGACAAGAGCTTTGATACATTGAAGCATAAAGTCATAGAACAACCTATTTTGGCACTTCCAAATTTCAATAAGGTATTTTAGGTAGATTGTGATGCTTGTGGTAGTGGTATAGGAGCTATTTTGAGTCAAGAAGGTAATCCCATTACCTATTTTAGTGAGAAGCTTAATGATGTCAAGAAAAAGTATTATGTTTATGATCAGGAGTTTTATACAATAGTTCAGGCTTTGAAGAAATGGAGACATTATTTGTTGCCAAAAGAGTTTGTTTTATATACTAATCATCCGGCCTTGCAGTATCTTAATGGTCAAGGAAAGTTAAATCAAAGGCACTTAAAATAGGTTGAGTTTTTGCATAATTATACTTTTGTTTTGAAGCATAGGAGTGGGAAGTCCAATAGAGTTGTAGATGCCTTGAGCAGAAGGCAAATTTTGTTGACAGAAATTAAGATAGAGGTTGTTGGGTTTGATGAACTCAAAAGTTTGTATCCTAAAGATCTAGATTTTGCAGAGGCTTGGAAAGCTTGTTTTGAACATGTTACTTTGGACAGGACAAAATGGTTGGATTACATAATCCAAGATGGCATGTTGTTTAGAGGAAGACAGTTGTGCATTCTGAGGAGTTCCATGAGAGAGAACCTGATTAAGGAGAAGCATAATGGAGGATTAACTGGACACTTTGGTCGAGATAAGACCATTGCTATTGTTGGTGAACATTATTACTGGCCACACTTGCAGCAAGATGTGAGGAAATTTGTACAGAGTTACAAAGTGTGTTAGATGGCAAAAGGAACAAGTCAAAATACAGGGCTATATCAGCCATTACCTATACTAAAGAAGCCATGGGATGATATTAGTATGGATTTTGTTCTTGGTTTACCAAGGACATAGAGAGGATATCATTCCATTTTTGTGGTGGTGGACAGATTCTCAAAGATGGCCCATTTTATTCCTTACAAGAAGACTAATGATGCTACTCATATTGCAGAGTTATTTTTTAGGGAGGTGGTGAGACTACATGGTCTACCTAAGAGCATAGTTTCAGATCGAGATACCCAGTTTGTTGGTTATTTTTGGAGGACATTCTGGAAGAAGTTGACAAATTTGAAGTTCAGTTCTGCACACCATCCACAGACTGTTGGATAGATAGAAGTGGTGAATAGGAGTTTGGTTAACCTGGTACGATGGTTAGTAGGAGATAAGCCCAAGGGATGGGATTTGATTTTACCACATGCAAAATTTGTTTACAACAATTCTATCAATAGGAGCATAGGTAAATCTCCATTCCAAGTTGTGTATGGGAGTAGCCCAAGAACTACTTCTGAATTGAGGAGGATGGATAAGGGGGAGAAGAGTTGTGCCGAAGCTAAAACTTTTGCTGAGCACATGAAGAATTTGCACAAAGAGGTAAGAAAGCATATCCAAGAGATGAATTCTCAGTATAAGGCTAAGGCAGATCAGAAGAGGAGACATAAGGAGTTTTAGGAGGGTGATGAAGTCATGGTTCACTTGAGAAAACAAATATTTTCAGTTGGTACACATAATAAGTTGAAGATGAGGAAATTTGGACCGTGTAGAATCCTGAAGAAGCATGATCCAAGAAATGCATTTGAGGTAGAGTTGCCTGATGACATCAATATTTCACCAGTGTTCAACATTTCAGATTTGATAGAGTATCATGATGATGGACTTGATAAAGGAACACAGTGGGACATTCCAGCATCTACTTCAGAGAAGGAGGAGATAGAGGGCATTCTGGATAGCCGTGTGTATAAGAGTAGAAGAAATAGACAGTATACATCTGGAACACTTGGTGAAATGAAAAGGAAGGCATGTTGAAGATTCATCATGGTTATCTAAGACTAAGGTTAACCATTTTGGTTTCCCTCTAACTCGTGCGAAGTGACAGGGTCACTTTTCAAATTACCTTGGGTGTTTGATGCATGAGCATCCAGGGTGTAAGAGCAATCTTGCATCAACCAAAAAAAATGTTGTTTCTTTTCAATAAGGGCTAAATTTGGTAGGGTTACTATTTTTGGTAAGTTTGCATTTATGCACAGTTGGATACAAAATCTTACACAGACCTCGAGAATGGTGAATTGAAGCTAATGGTGAAGAAATCACTACAATATCACTATTAATGAGTATACAGAAGATTTTTATAAGATCGTTATCAAGACATGCCATGGAGAGGCCAACAAGGAGAAGGTAGCCCATTACATTAATGGGTTGAGGCCAGGTATTCAAGAGGAGTTGATCCTGGTCAGAATGACCACCATAGAAGATGCATACCAATTTTCCCTGAAGGTGGAAGAAAAACTTAATAAAAGATTTGATAGCAAGCAAAGGGGAAGAGGTCAAGGCGGAAGGACTGGTGGAAGACCCTATGGAGGCCATAATGAAGATCAAAAGAAAAGTGAAGAAGTTGGAACCAGTCAAAATCAGAGAGGGGATAATGCCTACCGCCCTCATGACCAAAACAATGGTGAGCAAAGAGGAAGAGGAAGGGATCAACCTGGGCAAGGACCTAGAAGAGGAGGTTTCAGAGGAACCTATTTCCAATGTGGAGAAGAAGGGCATCGAGCATAGGAGTGTCTACAACATCAAGGAAGGACAAATTGAAGACCTAAAGGTAATGCACGAGTTGCACATGTAGATGAAGATGCACAGTCTAAGAGTTTTGAAGATGCTGAAAGGGGAGAAACCCTAGTTGTCAGAAGAACTTTGTTGAATGAGGAGAAAGAACCCAATCAGAGGAAGAGTTTATTTTGCACAAGATGCAAATGTGAAGGTAAGTGTTGTGATATTATTATTGATAGTGGAAGCACTGACAATATTGTTTCAAAGGAGATGGTTGACAAGTTGAAGTTGAGAAAAAGAAAAACATCCACATCCATATCGGATTGCATGGTTGCAGAAGGACCACAGAGCTTTGGTTAATGAGCAGTGTTTAGTAAAGTTCAAGATTGCAGACTACCATGATGAGGTGTTGTGTGATATCATATTGATGGATGCATGTCATATGCTGTTGGGAAGGTCGTGGCATAATGATAGGAGCATTGTCCATGATGGCCGTGCAAACACATTCCCTAACAAAGGACGGAGTTCATCATAAGTTGAAGCCCTTGAAGGAGGTGGAAGAAAAGGTATGTAGTACTGCCAGAATTTATTTGGTAGATGGTAGGAAATTTTTGGAGGGTATGAAGCATGAGCATCATTGCTTTACATTGATTCCTAAGATTAGTCAAGAGAAATGTGAAGATGTACCAGTAGAAGTTTCAAATATGTTGGAAGAATTTTAGGACATTATCTCTAATAATGTACTAGAAGGTTTACCACCAGTGAGGAAGATAAGTCATCAAATGGATTTGATACCAGGAGTCAATTTGCTAAATAAGGAAGTCCACAGAATGACTCTAGCAGAGAATGAAGAGATAAACAGACAAGTTCATGAGTTGTTAATGAAGGGACTAATAAGGGAAAGCCTAAGTCTATGTGCGGTACCTGCAATACTAGCACTGAAGAAAGATAGAGAGTGGAGGATGTCTACAGATTCCTGAGCCATCAACAATATCACAATCAAGTATAGATTTCCATTGCCTAGAATGGATGACATAATGGATTGTTTGAGTGGATCCAAGTACTTCATGAAGGATGATTTGAAGAGTGGGTATCACCAGATTCGAATCAGAAAAGGAGATGAATGGAAGACAGCCTTCAAGACGAAGGAGGGTTTGTATGAGTGGTTAGTCATGCCATTTGGGCTAACCAATGCACCAAGCACATTCATGTGGCTCATGGACGAGGTACTGAAAGAATTTTTGGGAAGTTTTGTTATTGTTTATCTAGATGACATTTTGATTTTCAGTAAGACTTGGGATGAGCATTTGATGCATATCAGAAGAGTTTTAGAGAAGTTGAGGGAGGAGAAGTTGTTGATTAATCTAAAGAAATGTACTTTTACAAAGAAGGAGTTGGTATACCTAGGATTTGTTATCTCAGTGGAAGGTCTTAAGATGGACCTAGAGAAGGTGAGAGCTATCATTGAATGGCCTACGCCAAGGAGTGTAACATCGGTATGATCTTTTCATGGTTTGGCAAGTTTTTACAGAAAGTTTATCAGAAATTTTAGTAGCATTTGTGTACCCCTAACTAAGACAATGAGAGGGGATAGAAAAGAGTTTAGATGGTTTCTTAAAGGAGCAGACAAGAGCTTTGATACATTGAAGCAAAAAGTCATAGAACAACCTGTTTTAGCACTTCCAGATTTCAATAAGGTATTTCAGGTAGATTGTGATGCTAGTGGTAGTGGTATAGGAGCTGTTCTGAGCCAAGAAGGTAAGCCCATTGCCTATTTTAGTGAGAAGCTTAATGATGCCAAGAAAAAGTATTTTGTTTATGATCAAGAGTTTTATGCAATAGTTCAGGCTTTAAAGAAATGGAAACATTATTTGTTGCCAAAAGAGTTTGTTTTATATACTGATCATTAGGCTTTGCAGTATCTTAATAGTCAAGGAAAGTTAAATCAAAGGCACTTAAAATGGGTTGAGTTTTTGCAAAGTTATACTTTTATTTTGAAGCACAGGAGTGGGTAGTCCAACAGAGTTGCAGATGCCTAGAGCAGAAGGCAAAATTTATTGACAGAAATGAAGATAGAGGTTGTTGGGTTTGATGAACTCAAAAGTTTGTACCCTGAAGATCTAGATTTTGCATAGGCTTGGAAAGCTTATCTAGAACCTGTTACTTTGGATAGGACAAAATGGTTGGATTACATAATCCAAGATGGCATGTTTTTTAGAGGAAGCCAGTTGTGCATTGCGAGGAGTTCCATGAGAGAGAACCTGATTAAGGAGAAGCATAGTGGAGGATTAGCTGGACACATTGGTCGCGATAAGACCATTAATATTGTTGGTGACCATTATTACTAGCCACAATTGTAGCATGATGTGAGGAACTGTGCACAGCATTGTAGAATGTGTTAGATGGAAAAAGGAACAAGTCAAAATACAGGGCTATATCAGCCATTACCTATATCGGAGAAGCCATGGGATGATATTAGTATGGATTTTGTTATTAGTTTACCAAGGACACAGAGAGGACATTACTCCATTTTTGTGGTGGTGGACATATTCTCAAAGATGGCCCATTTTATTCCTTGCAAGAAGACTACTGATGCTACTCATATTGCAAAGTTATTTTTTAGGGAGGTGGTCAGACTACATGGTCTACCTAAGAGCATAGTTTCAGATCGAGATACCAAGTTTGTTGGTTATTTCTAGAGGACATTGTGGAAAAAGTTGAAGACAGATTTGAAGTTTAGTTCTGCACACCATCCACAGACTGATGGATAAACAGAAGTGGTGAATAGGAGTTTGGGTAACCTGGTACGATGCTTAGTAGGAGATAAGCCCAAGGGATGGGATTTGATTTTACCACAGGCATAATTTGCTTACAACAATTTTGTCAATAGGAGCACAGGTAAATCTCCCTTCTAGGTTGTGTATGGGAGTAGCCCACGAACTACTTCCAAATTGAGGAGGATGGATAAGGGGGAGAAGAGTAGTGCTGAAGCTAAAAATTTCACTGAGAACATGAAGAATTTGCATGAAGAGGTAAGAAAGGATATCCATAAGATGAATTCTCAGTATAAGGCTAAGGCAGATCAGAAGAGGAGACATAAGGAGTTTTAGGAGGGTGATGAAGTCATGGTTCACTTGAGAAAAGAAAGATTTTCAGTTGGTACATATAATAAGCTGAAGATGAGGAAATTTGGACTATTTAGAATCCTGAAGAAGCATGATCTAAGAAATGCATTTGAGGTAGAGTTGTCTGATGACATCAATATTTCACCAGTGTTCAACATTTCAGATTTGACAGAGTATCATGATGATGGACTTGATAAAGGAACACAGTGGGACATTCCAGCATCTACTTCAGAGAAGGAGGAGATAGAGGGCATTCTAGATAGCCATGTGGGTAAGAGTACAAGAAACAGGCAGTATACAGAATACTTGGTGAAATGGATTGGAAGGCATGTTGAAGATTCATCATGGTTATTTGAGACTGAGGTTAACCGTTTTGGTTTCCCTCTAACTCGTGAGAAGTGACAGGGCCACTTTTCAAATTACCTCAGGTGTCTGATGCATGAGCATCCAGGGTGTAAGAGCAAATTTGCATCAACCAAAAAAAAATGTTGTTTCTTTTCAATAAGGGCTAAATTTGGCAGGGTTACTATTTTTGGTAAGTTTGCATTTGTGAATGTTTGGATACAAAATCTTACACGGACCTCGAGAATGGTGAATTGAAGCTAATTGTGAAGAAATCACTTCAATATCATTTGTCATTTGTGAGATATTAAAATTTAAAATTCTAAAAATCCTATTGAAATATTCAAAGTCAAATTTGAGGCAAATTAGAGGATTGGGATGGGCCCAAAATTTGGTGGGAAACCCAAACAGTCTACCTTTAGGTACTACTTGTGCACAACCGTCTTTTCGAGAGCTTTCTGAAAAGGTATTATAATTGAAAATCCAACAATCGGATTGAAAGTTATGGCCCCGTCAAGTTGACCTATTTTTGGAGGAGATAAAAATTTTGAAATTAAGCTAGTGGCCACCAAAAAGGGCTATATATGACCAGTTTGCCAAATAAAGCAGCCCATAGAATGACTCTAGCAGAGAATGAAGAGTTAAACAGCCAAGTTCATGAGTTGTTAAGGAAGGGACTGATAAGGGAAAGCCTAAGTCCATGTGCGGTACCTGCAATACTAGCACCGAAGAAAGATGGAGAGTGAAGGATGTGTACAGATTCCTGAGCCATCAACAAGATCACAATCAAGTACACATTTCCATTGCCCAGAATGGATGACATAATGGATTGTTTGAATGGAGCCAAGTACTTCACGAAGATTGATCTGAAGAGTGGGTATCACCAAATTTGAACCAGAGAAGGAGATGAATGAAAGACAGCCTTCAAGACGAAGGAGGGTTTGTATGAGTGGTTAGTCATGCCATTTTGGCTAACCACTGCACCAAGCACATTCATGCGGCTCATGAACAAGGTACTGAAAGAATTTTTGGGAAGTTTTGTTATTGTTTATCTAGATAACATTTTGATTTTTAGTAAGACTTGGGATGAGCATTTGATGCATATCAGAAGAGTTTCAGAAAAGCTGAGGGAGGAGAAGTTGTTGATTAATCTAAAGAAATGTAGTTTTACAAAGGAGTTGGTATACCTAGGATTTGTTGTCTCAAAGGAAGGTCTTAAAATGGACCCAGAGAAGGTGAGATCTATCATTGAATGACCTACGTTAAGGAGTGCAATAGAGGTATGATATTTTCATGGTTTGGCAAGTTTTTACAAAAAGTTTATAAGAAATTTTAGTAGCATTTGTGCAACCCTAAATGAGACAATGAGAGCGGATTGAAAAGAGTTTAGATGGACTAAAGGAGTAGACAAGAGCTTTGATACATTGAAGTCGAAAGTCATAGAACAACCTATTTTGGCACTTCCAGATTTCAATAAGGTATTTCAGGTAGATTGTGATGCTAGTGGTAGTGGTATAGGAGCTATTTTGAGTCAAGAAGGTAAGCCCATTGCTTATTTTAGTGAGAAACTTAATGTTGCCAAGAAAAAGTATTTTGTTTATGATCAAGAATTTTATGCAATAGTTTAGGCTTTGAAGAAATGGAGACATTATTTGTTGCCAAAAGAGTTTGTTTTATATACTGATCATCAGGCTTTGCAGTATCTTAATAGTCAAGGAAAGTTAAATCAAAGGCACTTAAAATGGGTTGAGGTTTTGAAGAGTTATACTTTTTTTTGAAGCACAGGAGTGGGAAGTCCAACAAAGTTGCAGATGCCTTAAGCAGAAGGCAAAATTTGTTGACAGAAATGAAGATAGAGGTTGTTGGGTTTGATGAACTCAAAAGTTTGTATCCTGAAGATCTAGATTTTGTAGAGGCTTGGAAAACTTGTTTGGAACCTATTACTTTGGATAGGACAAAATGGTTGGATTACATAATCCAAGATGGCATATTGTTTAGAGAAAGCCAGTTGTGCATTCTGAGGAGTTCCATGAGAGAGAACTTGATTAAGGAGAAGCATAGTGGAGGATTAGCTGGACACTTTGATCGAGATAAAACCATTGCTATTGTTGGTGAACATTATTACTGGCCACAATTGTAGCAGGATGTGAGGAAATTTGTGTAGAGTTTCAGAGTGTGTTAGATGGAAAAAGGAACAAGTCAGAATACAGGGCTATATCAGCCATTACCTATACCAAAGAAGCCATGGGATGATATTAGTATGGATTTTGTTATTAGTATACCAAGGACACAGAGAGGACATGATTCCATTTTTGTGGTGGTGGACAGATTTTCAAAGATGGTCCATTTTATTCCTTGCAAGAAGACTAATGATGCTACTCATATTGCAAAGTTATTTTTTAGGGAGGTGGTGAGACTACATGGTCTATCTACAAGGATAGTTTCAGATCGAGATACCAAGTTTGTTGGTTATTTCTGGAGGACATTGTGGAAGAAGTTGAAGACAGATTTGAAGTTTAGTTCTGTACACCATCCATAGACTGATGGACAGACAAAAGTGTTGAATAGGAGTTTGGGTAACCAGCTATGATGCTTACTAGGAGATAAGCCCAAGGGATGGGATTTGATTTTACCACAGGCATAATTTTCTTACAACAATTCTGTTAATAGGAGCACAGGTAAATCTCCATTCCAGGTTGTATATGGGAGTAGCCCAAGAACTACTTCCGAATTGAGGAGGATGGATAAGGGGGAGAAGAGTAGTGCCGAAGCTGAAAATTTCGCTGAGCACATGAAGAATTTACACGAAGAGGTAAGAAAGCATATCCATAAGATGAATTCTCAGTATAAGGCTAAGGCAGATCAAAAGAGGAGACATAAGGAGTTTCAAGATAGTGATGAATTCATGGTTCACTTGAGAAAAGAAAAATTTCCTGTTGATACATATAATAAGCTAAAGATGAGGAAATTTGGACCATGTAGAATTCTGAAGAAGCATGATCCAGGAAATGCATTTGAGGTAGAGTTGCTTGATGACATCAATATTTCACTAGTGTTCAACATTTCAGATTTGATAGAGTATCATGATGATGGACTTGATAAAGGAACACAGTGGCACATTCCAGCATCTACTTCAGAGAAGGAGGAGATAGAGGGCATTTTGGATAGCCGCATGGGTAAGAGTACAAGAAATAGGCAGTATACAGAATACTTGGTGAAATGGAAAGGAAGACCTGTTGAAGATTCATCATGGTTATCTGAGACTGAGGTTAACCGTTTTGGTTTCCCTCTAACTCGTGAGAAGTGACAGGGTCACTTTTCAAATTACATCAGGTGTCTAATGCATGAGCATCTAGGGTGTAAGAGCAATCTTGCATCAACCAAAAAAAATGTTGTTTCTTTTCAATAAGGGCTAAATTTGGCAGGGTTACTATTTTTGGTAAGTTTACATTTGTGCACGGTTGGATACAAAATCTTACACGGACCTCCAAAATGGTGAATTGAAGCTAATGGTGAAGAAATCACTTCAATATCATTTGTTATTTGTGAGATATTAAAATTTAAAATTCCAAGAATCCTATTGAAATATTCAAAGTCAAATTTTAGGCACTTAGAGGATCAAGATGGGCCCAAAATTTGTTGGGAAACTCAAAGTCTACATTTAGGTACTACTTGTGCACAACCGTCTTTTCGAGAGCTTTCTGAAAAGGTATTATAATTGAAAATCCCACAATCGGATTGAAAGTTATGGCCCTGTGAAGTTGACCTATTTTTGGAGGAGATACAAATTTTGAAATTAAGCTGGTGGCCGCCAAAAAGGGCTATATATGACCATTTTTGGCAACCCTTGGGGTAATAGACTTAAGGGGGAAGGTGTAGAGCCAAGAAAAGGTGGGAAAATAGAAACCCTAGTTGATTTGGGGTTACAAAAGGCTGAAGATTCCCGAGTCTTGAGAGAGGGAGCTATAATGTGTTGCAGCTTGTAAGGGATTCATCCTCTGATTGTATTTGAGCTTCTGTAATGTAATGTTTTGCCCATATTAATAAAATATCATTCTATTTTCTATGTTCAATTTTTGTTATTGTGTGTTTTATGATTTACCCCCTTTATCAAGTGGTATCAGAGCAAGCGTTCTTGAGTGTGTAGATAGATCACCGACCGTGAGGCAGTTTGCACCAAGACCTGAGGTTGTGGGTTTACTGCAGAGATTAAGATGCCTACATGAAGAAACCATGGTGGGAGGAATTCTTTGATGGAAGAGGGTTTTAGAGCCCTTCAAAGACAAATTGATGCATTGCAAGAGGAGCTGCGAAGAGGGTTCAAGCTGAGAAGGAGAGAGGAAAGTGAAGATGAAGCTAAAGAAGAGCTATCTGAGGAAGAACAAGAAGCTACAGGAGATCCTCTAGAAGTTAGGTTGTTGAGGGTCATTTCAAAGATCAGAAAGAGGCCCAGGATCGAAGTTTCTACCTATTCTGGAGATTTGAATCTGGAACAACTTATTGATTGGATCAATGATATGGAGGAGTATTTTGAGTATGAAGATGTGGAAGAGCCAGAACGGGTCAAGTTTGCAAAGACAAAGTTGAAGGGCCATGCGAGTATTTGGTGGAAGGAGGTCCAATTAGAGAGAAATAGAAGAGGAAAAGCAAAGATTACTAGATGGGATCGGATGGTGGAGAAATTGAAGAAGCAGTTCATTCCTATGGACTATGAGATGGAGTTGATGAAGAAGCTACAAGGATTGAATCAAGGTAACAATTCTGTTAATGAGTATACAAAAGATTTTTATAAGATCACTATTAGGACAGGCCATGGAGAGGCCAACAAGGAGAAGGTAGCCCATTATATTAATGTGTTGAGGCCAAGTATTCAAGAGGAGCTAAGCCTGGTCAGAATGACCACCATAGAAGATGCATACCAACTTTTCCTAAAGGTGGAAGAGAAGCTAAATAAAAGATTTGATAGAAAGAAAAGGGGAAGAGGTCAAGGCAGAAGGACTAGTGGAAGACCCTATGGAGGCCCTAATGAAGATCAAATGAAAAGTGAAGAAGTTGGAACCAGTCAAAATCAGAGAGGGGATAATGCCTACCACCCTCGTGACCAAAACAATGGTGACAAAAAGGAAGAGGAAGGGATCAACCTGGGCAAGGACCCAGAAGAGGAGGTTTCAGAGGAACCTGTTTCCAATGTGGAGAAGAAGGGCATCGAGCATACGAGTGTCCACAACATTAAGGACAAACTAAAGACCTAAAGGTAATGCATGAGTTGCACATGTAGATGAAGATGCACAGTCTGAGTGTTCTGAAGATGCTGAAAGGGGTGAAACCCTAGTTGTCAGAAGAACTTTGTTGAATGAGGAGAAAGAACCCAATCAGAGGAAGAGTTTATTCTGCACAAGATGCAAATGTGAAGGTAAGTGTTGTGATATTATTATTGACAGTGGAAGCACTGACAATCTTGTTTCAGAGGAGATGCTTGAAAAGTTGAATTTGATAAGAAGAAAATATCCACATCCATATCGGATTGCATGGTTGTAGAAGGACCACAGAGCTTTGGTCAATGAGCAGTGTTTAGTGAAGTTCAAGATTGGGGACTACCATGATGAGGTACTGTGTGATATCATACCGATGGATGCATGTCATATGTTGTTGGGAAGGCCGTGGCAGTATGATAGGAGCGTTGTCCATGATGGCCATGCAAACACATATTCCCTAAAAAAGGATGGAGTTCATCATAAGTTGAAGCCTTTGAAGGAGGTGGAAGAAAAGGTATGTAGTACTACCCGAATTTACTTGGTAGATGGTAGGAAATTTTTGGAGGGTATGAAGCATGAGCATCATTGCTTTACATTGATTCCTAAGATTAGTCAAGAGAAATGTGAAGATGTACCAGCAGAAGTTTCAGATATGTTGGAAGAATTTCAGGACATTATCTCTAATAATGTACTAGAAGGTTTACCACCAGTGAGGAAGATAAGTCACTAAATGGATTTGATAATAGGAGCCAGTTTGCCAAATAAGGTAGCCCACAGAAGGACTCTAGCAGAGAATGAAGAGTTAAACAGACAAGTTCACGAATTGTTAAGGAAGGGACTGATAAGGGAAAGCCTAAGTCCATGTGCGGTACTTGCAATACTAGCTATGAAGAAAGATGAAGAGCGGAGGATGTGTATAGATTCCCGATCCATCAACAAGATCACAATCAAGTACATATTTCCATTGCCCAGAATGGATGACATAATGGATTGTTTGAGTGGAGCCAAGTACTTCTCGAAGATTGATCTGAAGAGTGGGTATCACCAGATTTGAATTAGAGAAGGAGATGAATGGAAGACAACCTTCAAGACGAAGGAGGGTTTGTATGAGTGGTTAGTCATGCCATTTGGGCTAACCAATGCACCAAGCACATTCATGTGGCTCATGAATGACGTACTGAAAGAATTTTTGGGAAGTTTTGTTATTGTTTATCTAGATGACATTTTGATTTTTAGTAAGACTTGGGATGAATATTTGATGCATATTAGAAGAGTTTTAGAGAAGTTGAGGGAGGAGAAGTTGTTGATTAATATGAAGAAATGTAGTTTTGCAAAGGAGTTGGTATACCTAGGATTTGTTCTCTCAGAGGAAGGTCTTAATATGGACCTAGAGAAGGTGAGAGCTATCATTGAATGGCCTACGCCCAGGAGTGCAATAGAGGTATGATCTTTTCATGGTTTGGCAAGTTTTTACAAAAAATTTATCAGAAATTTTAGTAGCATTTGTGCACTCGTAAGTAAGACAATGAGAGGGGATAGAAAAAGTTTAGATAGACTAAAGGAGCAGACAAGAGCTTTGATACATTGAAGCAGAAAGTCGTAGAACAACCTATTTTGGCACTTCCAGATTTCAATAAGGTATTTCAGGTAGATTGTGATGCTAGTGGTAATGGTATAGGAGTTGTTCTGAGTCAAGAAGGTAAGCTCATTGCCTATTTTAGTGAGAAGCTTAATGATGCCAAGAAAAAGTATTATGTTTATGATCAGAAGTTTTATGCAATAGTTCAGACTTTGAAGAAATGGAGAAATTATTTGTTGCCAAAAGAGTTTGTTTTATATACTGATCATCAGAGTTTGCAGTATCTTAATAGTCAAGGAAAGTTAAATCAAAGGCACTTAAAATAGGTTGAGTTTTTGTAGAGTTATACTTTTATTTTCAAGCACAAGAGTGGGAAGTCCAACAGAGTTGTAGATGCCTTGAGAAGAAGGCAAAATTTGTTGACAGAAATGAAGATAGAGGTTGTTGGGTTTGATGAACTCAAAAGTTTGTATCCTAAAGATCTAGATTTAGCAGAGGCTTGGAAAGCTTGTTTGGAAGCTATTACTTTGGACAGGACAAAATGGTTGGATTACATAATCCAAGATGGCATGTTGTTTAGAGGAAGCCAATTGTGCATTCTGAGGAGTTCCATTAGAGAGAACCTAATTAAGGAGAAGCATAGTGGAGGACTAGCTGGACACTTTGGTCGAGATAAGACCATTGCTATTGTTGGTAAACATTATTATTCGAAACAATTACAGCATGATTTGAGGAAATTTGTGTAGATTTACAGAGTATGTTAGATGGCACAAGGAACAAGTCAGAATACAGGGCTATATCAGCCATTACCTATAACAGAGAAGCCATGGGATGATATTAGTATGGATTTTGTTCTTGGTTTACCATGGACATAGAGAGGACATGATTCCATTTTTGTGGTGGTAGACATATTCTCAAAGATGGCCCATTTTATTCCTTGCAAGAAGACTAATGATGCTACTCATATTGTAGAGTTATTTTTTAGGGAGGTGGTGAGACTACATGGTCTACCTAAGAGCATAGTTTCAGATCGAGATACCAAGTTTGTTGGTTATTTCTAGAGGACATTGTGGAAGAAGTTGAAGACATATTTGAAGTTCATTTTTGCACACCATACACAGATTGATGGATAGACAAAAGTGGTGAATAGGAGTTTGGGTTACCTGCTTCGATGCTTAGTAGGAGATAAGCCCAAGGGATAGGATTTGATTTTACCACAGGCATAATTTGCTTACAACAATTCTGTCAATAGGAGCACAGGTAAATCTCCATTCCAAGTTGTGTTTGGGAGTAGCCCAAGAACTACTTCCGAATTGAGGAGGATGGATAAGGGGGAGAAGAGTAGTGCCGAAGCTAAAAATTTTGCTAAGCACACAAAGAATTTGCACAAAGAGGTAAGAAAGCATATCCATAAGATGAATTCTTAGTATAAGGCTAAGGCAGATCAGAAGAGGAGACATAAGGAGTTTCAGGAGGGTGATGATGTCATGGTTCACTTGAGAAAACAAAGGTTTACAGTTGATACATATAATAAGCTGAAGATGAGGAAATTTGAACCATGTAGAATCCTGAAGAAGCATGATCCAGGAAATGCATTTGAGGTAGAGTTGCCTGATGATGTCAATATTTCACCAGTGTTCAACATTTCAGATTTGACAGAGTATCATGATGATGGACTTGATAAAGGAACATAGTGGGACATTCCAGCATCTACTTCAGAGAAGGAGGAGATAGAGGGCATTCTGGATAGCTGTGTGGGTAAGAGTACAAGAAACAGATAGTATACATAATACTTGGTGAAATGGAAAGGAAGGCCTGTTGAAGATTCGTCATGGTTATCTGAGACTGAGGTTAACCATTTTGGTTTCCCTCTAACTCATGAGAAGTGACAAGGTCACTTTTCAAATTACCCCGGGTGTCTGATGCATGAGCATCCAGGGTGTAAGAGCAATCTTGCATCAACCAAAAAAAAATGTTGTTTCTTTTCAATAAGGGCTAAATTTAGGAGGGTTACTATTTTTGGTAACTTTGCATTTGTGCACGGTTGGATACAAAATCTTACACAGACCTCTAGAATGGTGAATTGAAGCTAATGGTGAAGAAATCACTTCAATATCATTTGTCATTTGTGAGATATTAAAATTTAAAATTTCAAAAATCCTATTGAAATATTCAAAGTAAATTTGAGGCACTTAGAGGCTCCGGATGGGCACAAAATTTGGTGGAAAACCCAAACAGTTTACCTTTAAGTATTGCTTTTGCACAACTGTCTTTTCGAGAGCTTTCCAAAAAGGTATT